>JBAIAC010000068.1:18171000-19387000 GCA_037349315.1 Chelydra serpentina
CTATCTGCAAACTTTGTTGGTAAATATTTTATATTTTCTTCCAGGTCACTGAATATCGAAAAATATTGAATAGCACTGGGCCAAGAACCAATCCCTGCAGGAGTCCATTGGAAACACCCTCACTCAGTGATGACTCTTCATTAGCTCTATCTGCACGCGCACACTCTATTGGAAGTTTCACCTTTGACTTCTGTGGGAGGAAGATTGGGCACTAGAAGGTTGAATATGCCAGAGTTATTGCTCATTCAGTTTACATGAAATGTTCTCACTCAAGCAGGGTTTTGCTACAAAGGAAGATGATTCTAATAATAAACTGTGTACAATACCAGAGGAGAAGTACTCATCTGAACCCACTTCCAATTTCCTATGATTATTGCTGGGAACACCCAGCCTCTGTCACTGGAAGAGCAAAGATGCCACTCCAGATATTGTTGAAAATTTACCAAGCAGCATTATGTCCAGCAAAGTAATTAATACAACCCTCAATTTGGCTTCATATGTTCTTTGTCTTAGTAAATCATTGGGCCAATAACCTTGACAAGGCCATTGTATTTTCCTTGTTGAATTCAACTGAGGCAGGGGGTCTCAAACTTTTTTTTCTGGGCCCCCTTTTGAAAATATTTCCGGCTGTGACAACCCGCCACCCCGCAAAAAAAGTGATAGCAAATTACTGTACAGACTCACAGGAGCACTCAGTGAAGCATGGAATCTTTATCCCTGCAATCAAAGGCTCTGAAGCCTCTCAGAAAATGTAAAGCAACAATTTTCAGGAATAAATACGTGGAAATTTAATAAACATGTTTTCTGAAAAAAAATAGAAAACAGGATACAGTTTGAGGAGCTGGGAGCCTTTTTCAGTGACTGTAGCAATAACAATATTGTCCAATCTGTGGCAATAATCATAGCATTGTCCAAGGATTGTGGCTTTATACACAACTATGTGAAAACAAGTATCTAGACACTTATTGTGAGGGATTCTGATGTTTTGATAGGGATAATATACGTCTAGGTTTTCCTGGACATGACCTCTTTTTTGATCCTCCAAACTACATCCGGGCAGATATTTGAAATATGAAAAACTTTCCTGAGAGTCTACAACCACTTCCATGGAAGTTGTGGGAAACGATCTGGCAAGAACTACTGGTCGTGTTGAACCTGGGGGGTGGAAGGGGAATTCCCTAGTGCAGCATGTCTCAAGCTGAGGGTCCCAACCCAAAAGGGAGTGACAAGGCCAGTGCAGGAGAGTCGCGAGTAGGATCACCATACGGCCGGGTTTTCCCAGACATGACCTCTTCTTCAGTTCCGATCTCCATCTTGGCGGATTTTGGAAATATGAAAAAATGTCTGTGATTTTTTTCTTCCCTTCAGATACGGGCAGCTGGGTTCAGTGATGGGGATCTGAGGCCTAGGCCCTCTGGCCAGTTCACCAATTGAGTTCCGGGTTAACAGAGTCCAACAAAATGAATACAATCCAATGTCCCCACAAAAGAAAGGGACTTCAGCCCACCTCTGGTCTCCTGTGAGGGCATACCTTTGGCTCAGGGCTTATGATTTCTCTACCCTCTCCTCCTCTATGTCCCTTCCATGAAATGGGTGGTTAGTACAGGAGCCCAGGCCCTCCCTCTCCACTGGGCAGTCAAATGCCTCACCCATGATCCTACAGAAGTTAGATCAAAGGGTTCTAGTCTTAGGGAAAGGCAAGCCCCTCCTCTCAGGCTTAGGGTAGCTGCTGCTAGCAGAATCTCTCCTGCAGCCTGGACTCCTGTTGCACCCTTATTCAGGATCTCCTGAGGTAAGTAAGTCTCTTGTTCTCTGCTGTCTCTCTCCCTTCTGAGCTGTCTGGCTCTGTGAGGTGGTCGTCAGTAGTGCAAAAGTGCCTGCCCTAGCCAAAGAGGGGCGGGAGCATGGCTCCGACTCACTTAGCTGAGCAGGGCTGTCAGTCCACTCTCCTGGTGTCCAGTAATCTAGACATCTTCTCTGTTCTCAGGTCCATCAGGGGGATTGGTAGGGGAACCCAGGGCTGCCCCCTCCACCAGTTCCAGCTCAGGGCCCTCAAGCTAGACAAGGAGAGTCAGAGCTTGCTGACTCTGACAGTTCCCTGAGCATCTTCCCGCTTCCCCTCAGGCCTCTGTAGCCTCTTCAGTCCGTTGGCCTGTTCACCCCTTTCTGGGGTGTTGTCCTGGGGCAGCTCTCTAGCAGTCTGCTGACAGGAGTTCCTTTCTCCTGCCTCCTCACTCCTCTTTAGCCATCCTGCCTTTTTGCTTCCCAGCCCTTTTATCCTCCCAGCTGCTGTTAGCCTGCCAATCAGCAGTGGCTGGCAGTGCTTGTATTAACCCTTTGGTTGCTGGGCTAGTGTGTGTGTGGAGGGGGGTACATACACCCCATGACAGGTTCCCTTTTAAACTCATCCTCCAGTTTGAGCAGGTTCTGCAGGTGCGGGGTTCCAGTTGCCCAGGCCTGCTCTCTAACTCCTCCTGCCCCAGTGGGGGGTTATACACCCCATCACAGGCATCCCATGAGGTACAGCCCCTGCAGCACCTCAGGTACCTGGCAAAAGGAATGGATGGTGTGGAGCTGGTGCATCACCTTGGCCGTGACGTCCTCCTGCCTCAAGAGAACAAGAACCTGTCAGAGTCTTGGATGCCTCCAGGAATCAGGGGGGATTAATGGCAACTGGAACCCTGGGATGGACTGTTTTCTTCCTGTCTAGTCACCTCCAGTACCAAACACCCCCCACCCCATTGTAGGGTGAGCTCCTGCCTCCAGTGCCTCAGTCTTCCTATGACAGCTGTTCCTTGGCAGCTTCTCTTTGTCAGATTTCTTTTCCTTGTAAAAGTGTCGATATTCTTCCATCCCCATTGGTGGCTACACAGTGGGAGGAACCCTCACTGAACCTCTGGTCCAACAGAATAGCAGGGCTCCCTCCGGTGGGTGGAGTATCTTGGGTGCCATGGCAGGGGGGTTGATCCTAAATTGGGTAGGGGGAGAAGGAGAGAGAGAGAGAGAGAGACTCATCCAGATGGTATTCACCCACGAAAGCTTATGCTCCAATACATCTGTTAGTCTATAAGGTGCCACAGGACTCTTTGTCACTTCATCCAGATGGGGTCAATCTCAGAAGAGTGGGCGCGTTTTGGCAGGGGTCCCTTTACCAGCTGGGGTCAGTCTCAGATGGGAGGAGGCTCGTTTCTTCAGGGAGCCTCTTGCCCAGCTTCTATCAGTGTCACTCTTCTATTGGGTCCCACTTCCCAGATGGTTTCCTTCCCTTTCTGGTGTAGAAGCAGCTGGTAGAGCCAGTAAATCCCCTCTCTGGCCTGCCGACTGATGGCCTTGCCTGGGTCACCGATGAACGGACCCAGCTGAGCCACGAAGTTCCCCATCTAGGGGAACTGTGCTAAGTTCTAATGGAAGGGAGAGAAGAGGGGGTTCCATCAGCATCTGCCATCAGCTGCCAGTCTCCCCGGGACCAGGAGTCTCCCTCCCCTGAGTCCCTCTGCAGGAGACACTGTGGGAAAGGAGCTAGACTAGACCCTTAGGTCCTTCTGCCCCCAAGATAGCCTGGAGCAAAAGGATGTGGGGAAGGAACCCAAGGCCAGGCACAAACCTGTCCAGAGCAGGGTATGGTGCATGGTCCCCTTAAAGGCCCAGGGTCACCACTGAATCAGGAAAAGAAGGATGGCCCATTGGGGTGCAGGCTAGGAGGACAGATTGGGAACTTGGATCATCCAGTCTCTCCTTGTCCCCTGCCCCTCCTCGTCATGCTCACCTCCAAGATGTATCAGAGCCTGTCTGTGTCTGGGGACGCTGCCAGAGGGTCCCAGCATGGCAGCCAGGAGGTCGACCAAGGCCTTGTGCAGAGCCTGCAAAAGAAGGGAGAGCCATGGGTCAGAGTTAGGGAAATTTCTCCTCCCTGTCAATATCCCACTGCTCGGCAGATCAACATGGAGACTTCAAGAGGTGGGAGGCTGAGGGGTCCCAAAGGATGGCCCAGGTCACCACTGGAGGGGATCACTCTTGGAGCACTATTCCAGCTCCACCTCTTTGTGAGGGCTGCCTACAATGAGAGCAACCCCCCGCCCCCCTAAAAAAAACCCAAACCTACTTGGTGGAGGGAGGGAAGCAGGGAAAAAGGGGGAAAGAAGCAAGAGAAGATGAGAAAGGAGGGAGGGAAAGAGAAAAAGGGAAACCAAAAAGGACAAACCGCAATGTCCCCAGTGATTCTATTGGACAAAGTCCTAGGTGGGAAATCAAATTCTGCCCTCTTAACCTAGTGATTTATTTGCCTAGAATTCAGCCGGCACCAGATGGCTCAGACTGAACAGGAATGAACAGGTTCCAACTCTCTCTGAGGCTCTTACCTTCTAAACAGGGCTACAAAATCAGTAGTAGGAAAGGAGAAAACTCCGAAGAGGTTCCTCCTCAGGCTCACGTACGTGAATCATAATTCTCTCCCAGTCCTCATATCCCCTGCGGCAAAGCAACGTGGATCTCTGAGGCTGCCCCTGCCCTGCACCTCTGTCCTGCCTGGCTGATGTCAGGGTCTCTCTGTGAGGTCACCACCTCCCCACCACCTTTGCCCAATAGGCTGAAGTCCTGCAGAAGGCCTTTGTGAAGTCATTGCCACACCCACCTCTCTCCGGCCAGGCTGATGTCCTCCCCGGGGCCAGCCTCTTTGGAGGTTTGAGTTGCTTCACCTAGTTCACTCCACTCAATGACTGTCGAGTCTGTGGTTCAAGCTGGCTGCACAGTAAAGCATCAGAGGCTGCTCCCCGTGCCACACTCAGTTTTTCATAAATTAGTAGATTTTAAGGCCAGAAGGGACCATTAGAGCATCTAATCTGACCCCTCCCACACACACACATATCACAGGCCTCCTGTATATCACAATAGATAGTTTTTGAAAAAAGCACGTACCAGAAAGGGATCTAGTCTTCATTAGAAGACATCAAGAAATGGAGAATCCAATATTTCCCTTGGCAGTTTGTTCAAATGGTGATTCATCTTCACTGTTAAATATTTGTTCCTTATTTCTAATATGAATTTGTCAGGCTTCACCTTCCAGACACTGGGTCTTGTTATGCCTTTCTCTGTGAGATTAAAGAGCCCTTTTATACCCGATACTTTGTCTCCAGGAAGGCACTTAGACCAGTGGTCCCCAACGCTGTCCCCGCGGGCGCCATGGCGCACGCCAGGGCATTTATGGGCGCCCGCCCACCAAGCAGTGACCAGAAGGGGAGAGAAGCCGTGGCCCCGTGCCTGCCGGGGACAGAGAACTCTGTGGCTGCGGGCGCCGGTGTTCTCTGTCCCTAGTAGGCGCGGGTCTGTGGCTTCTCTCTGTGCTGCCCCGTGCCTGCCGGGGACAGAGAACTCCGGGGCTGCGGGCGCCGGTGTTCTCTGTCCAGGGCCGGCTCTGGCCAGGAAGAGTGGGGTTTTTTTAATTAAAAAAAAAGCCCTGAACGCCGCCCCCCGCCAGGTGCTGCCCCAAGCACGTGCTTGGTTGGCTGGTGCCTGGAGCCGGCCCTGTCTCTGTCCCCAGCAGGTGCGGGGCCGCGGCTTCTCTCTGCGCTGCCCCGTGCCTGCCGGGGACAGAGAACTCCGGGGCTGCAGGCTGCCAGTGTTCGCTGTCCCCAGCAGGTGCGGGGCCACGGCTTCCCTCCACGCTGCCCCACGGCCCCGGGTTCCTATATTATGTAATATTAAATATGATGTTTTTTGTATTATTTAATGTACAAATACAAAATAAGTCTTGAAAAATTGTTGGCGCCCGCCACACTCTTCTGAAAACATGAATGTGCTCTTGGCCACAAAAAGGTTGGGGACCACTGACTTAGACACTTCAATGAAGTCACCTCTCAACCTTCTTTTGTATAATAGCGCACAAAAAGGCATTTTTCTCCAGCCCTCAAAACATTGTATGGCTCTTTGCTGCCCCATCTCCACTTTTTCAACCTCTTTTAAAAGTGTGGACACCAAAACTGGATGCAGTGTTCCACTGGTGCTGTATCATCTCCCTCCCGCACTCCCTGTTCTGTTCATATGTCTACGGATGGCTTTAGCCCTGTTCGCCACAGCATGGCTCAGGGAAGCTCATGTTGAGTGGCTTGCCCAGTATGACCGACTCCTAAATCTTTGTCAGAGTCACTACTTTCCTGGATACAGTCCCTCATTCTGTAGGTGTGGCCTGCATGCTTTGTTGCTGGGTAGATGACCTTGCAATTTGGCTCTGGTAAAGCTTGTTTTGTTTGAATGGGTCCAGCTTACCAAGTGATCCAGATCACTCTGTATGACTGCCCTGGCCTCATCATTATTTACCACTCTGCCAGTATTTTGTCACCCACACATTTTATCAGCAGTGATTTTATTCCAATTCACTGATAATAAATATTTTTAAAAATTAGTTCTTGAGAGCCTTTTCAGGCCCTTAGTACCAAGTACCTTCTCCCTACAGCGCAGCGGGAAAAGTCCATCCAGCCCTGTTGTTACATAGGGGCTAAGCAACAGATGCTTAGGAGCTGTGTTATGCATAGGCTCTGAACAACACATGGTGGTCTTGTAGTGTAGACAGGCTCCAACTGTGTCTCAGTCTCCCACCCTGTAACATGGGGATAATAAACCTTGATTATCTCTATTTTATAGTTGGGGAAACAGAGGCACGCAGAGGTGAAGAGACTTACTCATGGACACAACACCAGGGACACAAAATGGCAGCTCTTCCCCATATCCCTTAACGCCATATCACTGCAGAAGAAAGATTTTCTGTTAGCCATCTGGTGCGAATGCATGTGGATGTCTTTCCAAAAGTCATGCTCTGGCTCAATCACATGTCATGGGGTTGATGGAGGAACCACCTGGTGATAGTCTGTGGCCAGGTCAGACTAGATGGAGATAATGCTCCTTTCTGACCTTAAAATCTATACATTTTTCTGCTCCTAGTAAGGTAACTCTGGTCATATTTTCTATCATTCACTTTCAGTTGGAATAATAAAGCAATACTCACAAACACACTCTACGCAGGGAAGTTTGTTTATCCCGTATTGGCTTCTAATCCATAACACCAAATTAGCCTTCTTCCTTCTCTGAGCAGGTGCTTAAGCCTGGCTCCTTTAACACCTCCTCCCCCACTCTCTCTTCTAATGAACTACCAGCAATTTTTCATTAATACAGGGTAGAAGGAGGCAGAGTTATATAAAGACAGCATGGGAGAGAAAGGGTAAGATAGCAGCACCTACACACTGATTATAGGGTCCTCTGTTTCTCTTTATTAATGAACAACAATCCCATGTTGTCTGCATCCATAGAGTAGTGCGTTGTAATATTTCACACGCTAAGCAGCCTCAGGGTGGGTTGGTGCTTGGATCAGTGACCTCTGAAGAAAACAGTGTGCTGTTGGGCGTATGGTGGATGTTTTAGTAGGAAGCACTTTTGTTTGAGTTAGTTTGAAATCAATGCCCCAGCGGGGTGCTGTTGGACATGCAGCTTTTTGGAAGAGATAGAAAACAACGCTACTGACCATGCTGGTGATCAAAAATCCTAATCCCAGTCTCCTGGCCAGATGCCAATGTAAGAAAGCTACAATTTGCCTATCCAAACCCCCAGTGAATATAGTTTGCTTTCTTAAATGCCTGTCCTCAACAGTTTTTCAACAGCTCATGTTAATGCTGCACAACTATCTGCTTCCACCCCAGAGGTAGCTGCATTTCAGTAGAAGATAAAATGGTTCCTCTTTTATTAATTTGATTCAAAACCCAGTGAAGACAATGAAGTGACTTCCAATGAGCATTGGCACAGGTCCTATATGCATTAAGGAGCACCTTATGAGATAACAACCTGATCAGACCTTTCCAAGAGTTACTTTGTATATGAAGACCCTACTATAAAGGCTAAAGGCATTTATTAGCCTTCTGAAGATCCCTTGATTATGTCTGGAATGGGTTTCAGGGCAGCGAAAGAAGCAAAGGATTCGGGAGTTTATACACTTCTGTGAAGGGCATCATTGTAAAACAGGAAAGAGAATGTAAAGAATATCCTACTCCTTTAAGGGTCAAACACAAATATAACTGGCCTTCTCTAAGGTGTATGAAGCCAAGAGCAGAGGAAAAAGTCTAAAGTGAGTGTGGATCTGGTCCCTTCTCTAGTCTATTTCCTAGAGATCCTTTCTCAATCATTTTTCACTGCTAGAACACCTTACAGTACATTCTTCTTACAGCGCAGGGTGGGGAGAAGGGAAGAGGGTAGAAGAATTAATTCCCCACAGCTGGCCAAGCTTTGCAATCCTACAAATCACTTCATTCAGGACATTAGAGCAATGGTCCCCAACCTTTTTGTGGCCAATAGCACATTCATGTTTTCAGAAGAGTGTGGCGGGCGCCAACAATTTTTCAAGACTTATTTTGTATTTGTACATTAAATAATACAAAAAACATCATTTAATATTACATAATATAGGAACCCGGGGCCGTGGGGCAGCGTGGAGGGAAGCCGTGGCCCCGCACCTGCTGGGGACAGAGAACACTGGCAGCCTGCAGCCCCGGAGTTCTCTGTCCCCGGCAGGCACGGGGCAGCACAGAGAGAAGCCGCGGCCCCACGCCTGCTGGGGACAGAGACATGGCCGGCTCCAGGCACCAGCTGACCAAGCACGTGCTTGGGGCAGCACCTGGCGGGGGGCAGCGTTCAGGGCTTTTTTTTTTTTTTTTTAATTAAAAAAATCCACTCTTCCTGGCCAGAGCCGGCCCTGGACAGAGAACACCGGCGCCCGCAGCCCCAGAGTTCTCTGTCCCTGGCAGGCACGGGGCCACGGCTTCTCTCCCCTTCTGGTCACTGCTTGGTGGGTGGGCGCCCATAAATGCCCTAGCGTGCGCCATGGCGCCTGCGGGCACAGCGTTGGGGACCACTGCATTAGAGAGTCAAGGTGGGGGAGGTAATATCTTTTATTGGACCAACTTTAGGTGGTAAGAGAGACAAGCTTTCAAGCCAAACAGAGGTTGTCTTCAGGTCTGGGAAAGATATGCCAAGCAGCCGGGCCGGATTTAGGGGCAGGTTCTGGACCTTTGTAGAATCTCATGGAACCTTCCGGACTTTTCCTCGAACCTCCTAGAATGTTGTCATCCGTGCCCTTGTGGGTATATAAGGGGCAAGATGTCGCCAGTCCATCAGTGAGATACAGGAACGAACTGAAGTGAGAGCCCAGCTGTGATATTGTGAACCTTGTTTTATTGCATAGTTGTGAACGTGTACTTGTGTTTTAAGACTTGAAGAGTGTAAGTAGCGACTAACAAAGGACATATTTAATGAGAAGCTGGAGATAACTATCAAACCCCTATCTGTGCAACAATATAAAAGAAATACTGTTACTTCTTTTGCCAGGCTGAACACATAGATGTTTGATGACTTTCTACAACTGCGGAATATAGACTTTTACTCTCCTTAATACGGTCTTTCCCCCCCCGCCCCTGTAGAAAATAAAAGATGCCCCCAAAGAAGCCTTTAGGAGCTCAGTATAGGAAGCAAAAAGCTCAGTTGCAATCTAGTTTGCAGCAAGCGGCAAATTTGATGGGAAAATATCTGAAACACAACAACACAGACCTTTTGAACTAAAGGACTAGGGTTAACATTCTAAGGCTGTCACCTACGGTAACACTATTTAACATTGGTCCATCCAGTGTTGGTGCAGAGTTCAATTTCTTGATGTTAGTACATTTCAGTTATTCTTAAAATTAAAAAGTTTCTATAAGCTTAGAGGAAATGAATTTTTTATTTGTTTATGTATGGCACGAATAAATACAGATTTACAGATCTTAGTGTGCCAAATTTATCGTCTTAGATGACAGGGATAAATCAGGCATGCAAATTGTACATCAAAGTCGTGAAATGGGTTACACATGCAATAAAAAATGAGGTATACAAGGTTTAACAAATAAAGAAGGGGCACCGAAGACACTCCTCGCCTGGGGGGCCACTTGGTCTAGGGCCAGCCCCAGATAGTGGCAATTGTTGTGTAGGGAGGGAGTAGACTGTTTACCGGTGTGTCATCTCAAAGTAGGAACAAATGAGGTTATATTTAAAAAAAAAAAAAAAAACGACTGTCCCTTTCTACACTGCAGCTCTACCAATGGTAGTATCAGTGTGCGGGAAAATGCACACAAATCTTCCTACCACATACAAGATGCATGAGCAACATGTCTAGCATATGCACTGACACCTGAAGCAATCCCTAGTACACACCTGCCTTTGAAGATTCTGGCTTTCACCACTGTTGGAGACAAGTTACCAGAAGAGGTGGACTGATGGACTGTTCTATTTGTTCCTACAGCTGCTTCCAAATGTTTACACGCAATGTGATGTCTAATTACATGATTTCTCTACTATTGTGTTAAACGTTTAATTTATATTAGAACAAGCAAATGCAGTGAAGCTTCTTTTAAGGAACCCACAAATCAGGTGGTTTTGAATCAAAACGTTGAACAAAATTGTGCTTGAATTTTTATGGTTAGTTAAGTGGTCATTTAAGACATGAAAGGAAAGTGGTTTTCCCCCAAACCAAACCACCAAAGGGAAATTGCTCCCAAAAAACTGAAAGGGAGGGAAGAAAGAAATATGGTGTAAAATGCAAAATATTAAAGCTACTTTAATATTTTTTATTTCTTTCAATTTTTTTCAAGAACTGTACTTACCTTTTCCCAACCAACTCTACGCTCAGCAGTGACATGCATTATCCTCATTTGACCTTAACACAGTGCCCCAGTGTTCCCCATGACTCCTTAGACAGCCGTTGTCCACAGATCCATCCCCTGTACAGCTGCACTCCTATCTCATGTCCCTCCAAAGAGCCCTATTCTCCTTATGGCCGCAGTGTACAGTCCAGATTGCCACGATCCTCCCACACTCCACGGCATGCCTGCCCAATTCATTTTTAAATGCATATGTAGATCAGCGCAGGTCCCGGGTTAGTGCAGTTTACACAGCACCTGGTTTCAGATCTAACATCACAATCTAGCCTCAATGAATAGTAAGACAGAGTGGAATAAAATGGCAGTGGGGAAAAAAAATCCACCCACCGCACAGTATCCTTAGTTTTAATTTTACCTTTCAGTATGTATCTGTGAACGTCTGTGGATGACTAATTGCCCAATTTCTTCAAAAACTCCAATTAAAAGCACTAATTAATTGATGTGGATGCCCAACATTTAGAATGAGTTAAATACTTTGCAAGAACACAGCAGTAGAATTTCCCCCATCTAAAACATTGTGGGGTTTACTTTGCAGCCGTATCCCTTTGCGGAAAGGGTGAAAGAAACCAAGATTCAGTCAGTCAAATCCGTTTTTAACTCAGAGACCCAGACTAATAATATCCGTGTCGCTAGTTTATCAGCTAGATCTTTTGCCTTATAAACCTTAAACACAGAGTCTATTGCCATGTGAACATCCCACAGGAATACTATTTCATTCTGCGTGTGCCTTGCTATCACACAAATAATGCCACGTTTGACAGAGCAACTCATGCCAGAGCGTGTGAGTCTAATCCCAGAGGAACTCAGGCCTCTTGCAACAGCTCTGTCTACCAAGGAATTGATAATTAAAATTTTGCTCTCTTACAAGACTCTTCACTTCGTGACTTGACCCTTTATGTTCCCTTCAAATGACTTCTGAGAGGCTGAGCTCAGACATTTGGAGAGCAATTCAATTGTCTCCTTTGAAAGTCCTGCTGATGTAAGAAACTACAACATGCAACATCCCATCTACAGGAATCTCTGTCCCCGAGATCTGAATTAACCCACTTCCTTTGTGGCTTGAGGCGACACTCCCAGTGCACAAGGGAAACCCCTTTTTATCTGAACTGGTCTCCAGAACCAAGGACTTAGATTACTAAGAAATCATTATTTCCGACTTCTTGACCTACTTGTAGCGTTTAACAGAGATTGGTTTGGTAATGCAAAAATGACAGCACTGGTTCGATTTCAATTTGTGTCCCAGTTTGGTATTGAGAGCTGCCACGATTTTAAACTTGTAGTGATACAGCTTAGTCGAGTTGATAGGGCCTTAGACTAAGAATCGGGATTCTTTTCTAGGCTCTGCCACTAACTGTTATACAACCATGGACAAGTCACTTCTCCTCTCTGTGCTTCTGTTTCCACTCACACCCTATGTATGTTCAGAATCTAAGCATTTTGGGACAGGGGCTGTCTTTCACAATGGGTTCTCTAGGCACTACTGCAAGACAAATAATACTACTGGCATATTGACTGATGAGGGTCAGTACTACACAAACATATATATCAAAGACTCACCCCATCCCTTATTGGTGTGTCTCCATCCAGGCCCTGGCATGCTGCCACTGCTCTTCCCTCTTTCTCTACACAGTGAGGCCTGCCCCCATGGCAGAGGTTTATTGTAACCCCAGCTTCACTGGAGAGCAAAGACTGTAAAACTGGAGGATCAGTAGGCTTTTTACAGAGGAGGTCTTGGCCTGGTGAATTGGTGCAGTTACCTAAAACAGGTGATTTAGTGCCATATCGAAACCCCAGTCAGGAAGACGCAGATCTGCACAACATTCTTCTGCATTTTCATCAATGCCAAGAGGCACGTTTGGAACACCATCGTGAACACCACCACCCAGAGTCCAATAGGTCCTATTTATCGTGAGAAGGCCACAGTTATGTTGTATTCCATCACAGTCAGCAGCATCATATGGAAAATATACATATGGGGATCATTTTAATTTTCTGTTAATATCCCACTTCCCTTTCCCAATTACTTTAGCACACTAAAAACTGGGTCCTATCGGTGATTTTTAGATTCTAACCCCACAGAGCCATCCCATGAAACAAAGGTGGCAAACTCAAAACTGATGCAAGGGCATTTTTTTTTTTCACACAACGTACAGTGAGCCTCTGGAGCTCATTGCCACAGAATATCACTGACATCAAGAGCTTAGCAGATTCCTAAAAGGATTAGCCATTTAGATAAATAAGAATGTCCAGAGTTGTTAGAGTAGATATTTTTTAAAATAAAGTGGAGGGGATATAAATGCTCATGATTCACGGCTACTGCTAACTATTGGGTGTTAGGAGGAAATGTACCCTGGCTACAGGTTATCCCTTAATTGCTTACTGTGGAATTTCTTGCACCTTCTTCTGTAGCATCTGGCACTCACCACCCAAACACTGATCCAGTATGGCAGTTCCTATGTTATTAGAAAAGTAAGTGTAACTAATAATTGTCTGCTACGAACATCTGTCTAAATTCAGTCTATTGTACAAGCGAGATGTGTGTATTTTATATATATTATGTGTAGTCTCTAGTGCCCTCTACTGGAGAATGACAGACTGGCTTAGCTAGTTTAGGAATGTTCCTGCCCAGAAATCTGCAGTTCAAATCCTTTAATGGTGCTGCATAAAAGGGGAATGTTTAATAGGGTGACCAGACAGCAAGTGTAAAAAATCAGGATGGGGGTGGGGAGGTAATAGGAGCCTATATAAGAAAAAGACCCAAAAATCGGGACTGTCCCTATAAAATCAGGACATCTGGTCACCCTAATGTTTAAAGACCATAATGCAATAGTGCAAGTGACCAACCACAACCAATTACAATGCACTGAGACCTCCACTTATTGTATGATAACTTGCTTACTTTATTATGGCTTTACCTCATCCTCCTCCATTTGTTTATCTGAGCCTCTTATTGCATCTTGCATTTACCTGAATGGTGAGCTCTATTCTTAATGCATGGCTGTAAAGTGACCAGAACAACAGGGCCCCATATGGTTGGGACTTTTAAGTGATACTTTAATACAAATGATAATAAATAATAAATAATAATAATGAGAGCCTGAGGCTTAACTGACATCTCTAGGAATTACTGCAATGCAAATAGATAATAAAAGTAATTTTACATTTTCTTCATTCACAGTCCCCGATGCGCTTGTCTGCACGTGCATTACACCCACACAAAAATCAATATACAAAATGTTTCTTAGAAGTATTGCCTAGAGAAGTTATGCAGATGTTGCTGGGGTTTCTGAGCTTGATTCGCTAACATTTGTTCTGAATTCCTGGCTTTATCAAAGCTTCAGATGCCGCCGGTATCAGAACGCTGCTCGCCTGCTATCAGGTTTCATCTTCTATTATATCCCCTTGAGTGGGGTGGACCTCATTTCTAAATGTCTGGAATCTTCATTCTGACCAGGAAACAGCACAGACCGACCAAATTCCAATCCCATGATATAACATTTCTGAGCCACTCCTGGTACGGGTTAGCGGAGCCCTGAGCTGTGCTCGCTGTACATGTAAAAATATTGCTAGAATTAAGGATTCTAAACTACTCGTTTACAATCAAAATCCAGTGTCACTTACTGTCAGGATGCTCCTAGCACCTAGGCAGCATCAACCCAAACGGGACATGTTGCATCAGGCTAGGTGCAGCGATTAATGATTTTTGGAGGGATCAGGATGGAAAAGAATGCAGGCCAAATACCAGACCAGAACATAGGCCCTCAGCAGCACAGAGTTACATGGTCTGGCTAGGGTAGTTCTGAAGAATGCATCTCCAGAGTACCTGAGATCATCCCATCACTTAAATTCTACAGGGATGGGCACCACAGGACACTTTAAGATAGCTGGAGAGTATCTGAACTCCAAACGGACTCACCTAGTTTCCCATAGTACTCCCCAAGATGACATCATAGCTGATTCTTCTCTCGCCCAGCTCATAGGAGAGGGCCTTCTGTGAGCTGGGCCTGAAGGTCTTGGTCTCTCACTGGCAGGGTCTCAGGCTTTCAGACTTGAGCCTCCCGTGGGCCAGTTCTTCACCTTCATCTTAATAGTAAATGTCATTCAAATGGGCCTGAACGGGGTGTACATTATTTCTGAGCATAAAATACCTTTTAAATTGCATTACACAAAATCAGCACCCTAAAATGTTTCCTTAGCCCAAAAGCGTATCAGACTCCGAGCTTCGCTGGCACCTTGTCAGCAGTCTCAGCAAAGAGGCCAGGGATGAGTGGGCAAAAAAAGACTGCCCCTCCAGGTCAGGGTGGAGACCCTAGGCAGGGCAGTTTGGGGAAAGTTTGCACTACTGCCCATGTTGTACCCATTTAAGGACTCCACTCCCTGGGGATGTCTACCCAGCACCTTTCATAACAACAACATCCGCTAGATAAAAACCAAGTAAAATATCCGCTTAACGGAACACTTCCAAATTACTTACAGATCTGTAGGTGCTGACAGAGAGATATTTGATTTTTTTTGGTTATAATATTATTTGAAATGGTCTTGTCACTTTGCAATACAGACATGGAATTTGTCTGCAGTACCACGTGCTCCTCATTTGCAGAACCAGAGAATGAAGCGAGTTGTGGCACTGTGTTGAAATGAGGAGGAAATAAAGACAGTGATGGATCACCGAGCCTTTGAAAGGAAAAGTTGCACTATAGTAATTTATGGGAGGGAGAATTTGTAGGTGGGACAGCCACTAACAGAATGGTGGCATTTAGCCAATAAAAGATCCCTTGCTTCAATAGAACTCTACTGCCATCTTCAGGACAGTCAGTTTCTCTCCATTGAGAAATAGAAATTTATTGAAACTTTTCCTCTGAGGGTTTGTTAGTTTTAATCTCCGTTTATAGGCAGGAGAAACCTTTCATTCCAACACTATAATTATTCCTGTTGCAGGTTATCAAAGTTTGTTAGATCATGCTTTCGTTCAACACTCTCCAACCTCTGAACTCTAAATGCCAGAAATGAGTTAGGAATCTTTTCTAACGACTGATTTAAATTGAATCACAGATTCCCAGAAATCCGAGTTGGGAAAGACCTATTTAGGTCGTCTAATCCATCCCATCCCAGTGCAGGATTGTTTCTTAATGCACATTTTCTAGTGTTTTACCCAATCTAAGGGCTTGTCTACACTATAAAATTAAGTTGACTTTATCTAATTCGACCTCGAGCCTCTGAATTAAATAAGTCGATTGTGCGTGGCCACACCATGCTCATTATCTTGATGGAGGGTGTCCTCACTAGCAGCGCCTGCATCGATGCACAAAGCAGTGCATCATGGGTAGCTATCCCAAAGTGCAACTTGCCGCAGTGTGTTTTGGGAAGTTTGTGCAATGCCTCATGGGACCAAAACATTGTCGCAGGGGAGAATGGGAACATTGCATTGGCATCCCATGATGCACTGTCCTCCCTCCCTCCCTCATATCAACAGCAAACAACCCAGTGTTTTTCACGCCGACCAGGGCCGGTGCAACCATTAGGTGAATTAGGCAGCCGCCTACGGTGCCAAGATTTGGGGGGTGCCAAAAACCGGTGCCCCCCCATTTTTTTTATACTATTGCTGGAAAACGAATGAATAAAGAAAAGAGAAACGTCGTTGAACTTGCATTTTAACTTGTCGTTCTCTCATACATTACAGCTATAGCCTACCCCAGGTCTGCGTTGCGGGCACAAGCGTCCTGCTTCACACTACAGTACAAAGTGGCAATGACGTCATTTTTCTCGTCACGCGCAGCCAGGGGGAGGGGAGGTGGGGGTGCAAGGTGGAAGTTTCGCTTAGGGCACAAAATATCCTTGCACCGGCCCGGACGCCGGCCACACATATGCCATAAACCCAGGAGCATGGAGCCTGCTCAGCTCTGCACTCTTGCTGTGAGCATCTCAAACACCTCGCGCCTTCTCCTGCAGTATTTCCAGAGCCGAAGTAGGGTCCACCGCACGGAACATAGCGATGTCCTGCAAGCAGTGCTGCTGCAAGCCATTGAAAAAAACAATTCGCAGTTGCTGCTGGCAGTCACCGAGCAGCTGCACTAGGTTGAGCGCCGTTGCTGGTCCTGTGGAACATGCACCGACTGGTGAGACCGCAGCGTTTTGCGGGTACGGGCTGACGAGCAGCGGCTGCAGAACTTTCGAATGCGGAAGGCCGCCTCCCAGGAACTTTGTGCAGCGCTTTCCCCTGCCCTGCAGTTCAGCAACACAAAAATGAGAGCTGCTCTGAACGTGGAGAAGTGAGCGGCGATCACCATATTTGGAAGCTTGCAACGCCAGACGGTTACCGGTCAGTGGGGAATCAATTGGGAGGAGGTAAATCAACCGTGGGAGTTGCTGTGCTCCAAGTGTTCAGGGCCATTAATCGACTTCTGCTATGAAGGGTAGTGAGTCTGGGAAATGTGCAAGACACAGTAGATGGTTTTGCCACAATGGGGTTCCCTAATTGGGGTGGGGCGATAGATGGCACACATATCCCCATCTTGGCACCAGACCACATTGCCAAAGAGAACATAAACCCAAAGGGATACTTTTCAATGGTGTTGCAAGCGCTGGTAGATCACAGGGGGCATTTCACCGACATCAGCGTAGGATAGTCGGGGAAGGTTCATGACACGCGCATCTTTAGGAACTCAGGTCTGTTCAAAAAGCTGCAATCCAGGACTTTCTTTCCAGACAACAAAATGAATCATAGGGCTAGTCTACACTTACCGGATAGGTCGGAGGTGTCGGATCGATCTTCTGGGTTCGATTTATCGCGTCTGGTCTAGACGCGATAAATCAAACCAGGAAGTGCTCCCCCGTCGACGCTGGTAATCCAGCTCGATGCGAGGAGTAAGCGCCGTCGACGGGGGAGCCTGCGCGCCGCGTGTGGACCGCAGGTAAGTTCGAACTAAGATACTTCAACTTCAGCTACGTTATTAACGTAGCTGAAGTTGCGTATCTTAGTTCGACATGGGGGGTTAGTGTAGACCAGCCCATAGAATCATAGAATATCCGGGTTGGAAGGGACCTTAGGAGGTCATCTAGTCCAACCCCCTGCTCAAAGCAGGACCAATCCCCAATTTTTGCCCCAGATCCCTAAATGGCCCCCTCAAGGATTGAACTCACAACCCTGGGTTTAGCAGGCCAATGTTCAAACCACTGAGCTATCCCTCCCCCCAACACACTGATGATGTTGAGATGCCTATAGTTACCCTGGGGGACCCAGCCTACCCTTGCTCCCATGGCTCGTGAAGCCAACCACCGGCCATCTGGACAGCAGTAAGGAACCGTTCAACTATAGGCTCAGCAAATGCACAATGGTGGGTGAATGTACCTTTGGTCATTTGAAAGGGTGCTGGAGATGTTTATTAACAAGGTTGAACCTTAGTGAAGAGAATATCCCCATGGTTATAGCTGCCTGCTGTGTGCTCCATAATATCTGTGCAGTTGAGGCAGATTGCATGGCAGTCATTTTTGAGCAGCCAGACACCAGGGCAATAAGAAGAGCACAGCTAGGGGCGCTGTATCCGTGAGGCTTTGAAAATCGTTTCAATAATGAGTCACAGTAATGTGAGTGGCTTGTCTGCATTGTGCTTTCCCAAACCTTCACTGCCTTGTATCACTGTCCCACTGCTTCTACTCAATAAAGAACATTTATGTCTCTAATACATTTACTTTATTTAACAAATAAGTAAAGAGGGAGAACAGGAAAAAAAAGTTATCCTTAGGGAAAAGGGGTTGTAAACTTGGAATGGGAGAAACATTTTCAGCTGTGTAACATAATGCCGCATTCTAGACCATCAAAGGTCTGTGAATGAGCACCTTCTGCTCCTTGTACCCTCCCCCTCAGTTAAGTGAAAGGGATAATGGGCTTTTCTCCCACGCCTCATGGAATACTTGGTGGAGGGTGATTCTGCACCAGGCGATGCTGGCTGGCTGTCCACCAGGGTCTGCAGAGGGACTCTACCCTCTTGCTTCTGTTCCTGCAGTTCAACCAGACGCCTCAACATGTCTGATTGGTCCCTCATAACCCGAAGCATCTCATCCTGTGCCACACACTCATGCTTATGGGAAGCTTTTCTGCTCTCCATATCCATGTCTAACTTCTTGGACAGTGAACTCCTCCACGCTCTCAGCTCTGTGTCAGCTGTCCCGGAGGCGTTCATTATCTTGGTGAACATGTCCTTCAGCATTCTCTTTCGCCTCCTTCTAATCAGCAAAAGTCTGCTTTCAGGTGTTGTTGACTTGCTGAAGGACACATTTCCAGCTGTCAGTCATGGGAAAAAAGAAAGGGACCATTGTACATGCATAACATGTTTTCATAGCAAGGCCGTTTTCATTAAAAAAAACCACCCTTATTACACTGGGTGCAAACCCTAACACTCAGAATCCGTAACTGTTCACTGCGCCGTTTTGCTGCTCCAGCCATGGGGAGCAGGCCCCCACAGGTCACGGGTGACTGCACTTTTAATGAAGTTTATGGCAAGCTTATGTTGGGAGCAGAGGTAGCTAGTCGAAGAATCGCCCTCCCCATAGCACCATGGGAAGCGGTTTACGAACGGGGCGGGAGGTGGGGGACATTTTCACTCCCAAATTGTGGCATCTCACCTGTGGAGCCTGCCCTGACCTTGGCATTTCCAGTGAGGGCTGCCCTAGACACTCTGGGTTACACCATTGACTTAAATTGCAGCTGAGAGTGCTTAGTACTTCTACAAATCTGTCTCCATGTATCTCACATTAGGCACCCAGAAAAGGAGACACACAATTAGATTATTTATTGACATTAGAAAATTAATGAAAAGTTTGGTTTAAATGATTTGCCCAGAATCACACAGGAACTCTGACACAGAGGTGGAGATAGAAGTCACTTCTTCAGGGTGACATCAAATAACCTTATTTATAGGTTCATAGATTCCAAGGCCAGAAGGGACCATTGGGATCATCTAGTCTGAGCTGTATAACACGGGCCATAAAAATTCCCCAACTTCACTAGATCATCCCCGTATTGCACCCCACGTTTTCTGGTAAATAAAATCCTGATGTGGTTTTATGAGCAACCGAACAAAGGCAAAGATAAATGGGAACAAATGATCCCAAAATAAAAACTAAGGGCCAAAACATTTTTAACCCAGCCTCCTTTTGTGCACACACACGTGTGTTTTAAGCACATTTTTAAGCACTATCACTTGAAGTCACATAAAATAGTCTTAAAAACACATGCAGAAGTGCTTTCCTGGGCCGAGGCGCAGATGTAATGACCCACTGTATGTGTCACTGAGGAGGTGTGAACTCTGGTTCTTCAGCACTAAAACACATGGATCCGTGCCACTTGGACAAAAGGAGTAACTCTAGTGGCTGGCAGAAGTAGAAATCTGTAATCCTATCATGTGGACTAAGCCACATAACAGAGGGACAGAGGCCACATATTGTACTGGTTACTCATGCATGCAAATGGAAAGCATGCTGTAACACTTTAAATGCTGACATTTGCAGTCTGCTTGCCCTCTGTTCCAAAGTCAGTGAAATACACCTCACGTAGCGCTAGGATTACCAGGAACAATTTAGCTGCATCAAGGAAATATCATTTGCAAGAGGCTGGCAGCAAAGTGCTGAGTGCTGAACATGTCGCTAAGAGACACCAGCATGCCTCCAGTTCAGAAGCTGAACAGCTGAGGCAGGCCTGCCAGCATCACAGATGTTCATCTCTCTTGGGAGAGGGACTAGCAAAACCAAAAGCATACCAGTTATAATCGGTCTTTCCCGCTGCATATGCCAAGAGCAATCACAGCCCAGAACGGTTGGAAAGAAAAAGGAAAGCTCTAATTATTCTCAGGCTGCAAAGGAATGATGTTTAAAGGCAGAGATTGGAGGGAGTGCAGAAACGAAGAGCTGTCCAAAGCAGTCAGATTTAAAAGGCCTCATTGCTTTAGTCAGTACTCTTTCAGGCAGCACAGAAAGAAAAACCTGATACACTGTTAAATCCTTAAACAATAGCTTCCCTGCTGGATTTACTCTTCTAATGTCTCAAGCCTTCTATAATGAGATCTTAAACGGGGCTGACAAATTACACTTTAAAACATGCTCTCCAAAGAGGGGTTTCCTCAGACATGCTTTATTTCCAGTAATAACATGAAGCAACAAAGCACAACAGGGAGTGGGATTGTGTCTCCTGAGATTATTACTAGATAACATCCATTGTGACAAGGCAAGAGGCAAAACTAATTGCTGCTGATCCTTGACGGTGGTGGAATCATCAGGATGGCAAGCTGTCAGGTACCCACTATACGTGATTTCAGCTGTGCTGTCAGGAGGGACCATGCACACATCACACAGAAAAGCTCCGGGTGCTAATCTAAAGGAGTAGAAACCAAGGGTCAAATCATCTGTGGGGCAGGAAAAGCCAGTGTAGTGGATTTGATTTGATCCATCAGCTCCTCAGCAGGTGTCAATCAGCACAGCTCCACTAAGGCTGCCTACAGAAATACTGTACTTCTCTTCTATAAACCCTTTCCCATGTATCATGTATGCAGTGCAGAAGAGACAGTTCCCTACCTGTGCTGTAAATGTAGTTCTTCCAGATATGGGTGAAGCCGTGTATACCACTCAGGTGCGTGCACACCCCGCTCATCAAAGCCAGAGAACCCTGTAACCCCTCCCTATTTAAGTGAACACCACCCCACTGAGGGGCAGTGTACTGATAGCATCGACCTACCATGACAAATCTCAGAAACCTCCTGTGGCTCGGAAAAATCGCCTCTGTGACCTATGACTCTTCCTGGCGAAATCGTGCTGCCCAACAAAAAAGGACAACTTGCAGAAGAACTGCTGCGAGCAGTATTGCTGCTGTTGTTCCCGACTTCCATAATCATGTCTGTTTGGGGCTAGGGAATAAACTCCCAATTAACGTAATGTAGCATGAGATTCTTTAAAAGAATGTAAAGTCTCAGCAGTTTTGTCAAAAAACAAAACCCAACCAAGTCTATGCTCTGCTGAACCTCCGGAGTAACGCCAGATGTCGAGAACCATGAGGCCCTTCTCATAGTTACAGCTGATGCCATAATACTGGAGAAAGCATCTGCCACAACCAGAGCTGACTGCAATGACATTTTGGCCACCAGATTGCCCTCTGCGATGAACACCTTAAACATTTTCCTGGAGTATTCTGGCAAATTATCAATGAATTTGGACACAGCATCCCAACTGAAGAAGTCATATTTAGATAACAATGCTTGCTGATTTGCAGTGAACACCTGTAATGATGAGGTTGAATAAATTTTTCCTCCACATCAGCTCCAGCCTTTTAGAGTCCCTGTCCTTATGTGTGGACTTGCTTGTCCCTCGCTATGATCTATTGTTTTCTGCTGCTACAACAAGACTTAGGGGCTGCATGAGTATAGAAGCACTTGAAACCCTGCATAGGGACATATCATCATCTATCAGTACATATTGCTGTAGGTGGCAATGAAGCTCTTCCACAAGGATTAGGCTTCAAAAGATCTGGAGAGCTACGCACCAACATGAAAATCAACGTGGAGATGGAGGATGGAAGAACAGTCAATGTCTTAACTACGGAAGAGACATCACATTTCCACTCAGCAGCGGAGCAGATGGAGATCCTGAAGATGAGGTCTGCACTTAAAGTATCGTTGGTCCCAATGACAGTGCCCTCAACAACAGACCCCTCAGTACTGAAGAGAAGGAAGATCTCAACGCTGCATGATGCACCTCTGGTGGTGCAGAATATGGTACCAGCGAATGAGACAATTCTGTGACCAGACGGCGCTGAGGACACAGCCAAAGCAGAAGAAACCTGGCAGCCGAGTGCTCCTGAATTACTGGAGAATCAGTAATGGAGAGGCAGAGCAGGTCTGATACTGTCTGGCATGCCAATAGCGTAGACATTCTATGCTGACACCATTGTCACTGTTACCAGACTCAACAGATGCCACATGGCCAGTACTAGAACTTAGTGAGGTCATGACACCAGGCTAAAAACTGCTGCTGACTACCATTAACTAATAAAAACCTAGGGTACTACTACTACTAAACTGACTTACTACATACAACAATTCCAGAAACGCTAGACAGAAAAAAGCACAAGATAAACACCACACAGAATGCTCCGACAAGCCATGGGAGGTGAGAAGGAACTGAGAGGGCTACAGGGCCAGAGGTTACTGCTAAGCAAAGTTCTCCAGCTTTGGTGCACTGGGTGCTTGCAGATCTGAATGGAATATTCATCTGCAACCACTCAAAATAGATTTCAGCACTTTTCCAGTGGCAGTTGCTAAAAAGAATCCTGAAAAGCAACAGAGTGCATAGCCAGCTTTTTAAATGTCTTACACTTTGCTTTACTAAGGTTCTTGGGCAATGAAAACAAAACAATCTGCCAATCAGAAACAGAGCAATGTTGTTGGAATGCCATTCTAATGCATTTTTTCTTGGCTTTTTCAGATGTATGTCATTGAGCTATCAAGGAAAATAGGAACTTATAATCTGGTATTATAAGAAAAGGTCATGGATTGTTCAAAATGTGTCAGCTCTTTCAGCAAGAAAGAAAACTAGGGAAAAGTATAACAAAAGTTAAGAGCACTCACTAGCTGGGATGGAAGGAGATGCAGCAAACAGTTAGTAGCAAAATCACTTGAGGACCACAGCTGCTTGTTTCTATCACATTTAAAGGGCCATCTCCTCTTCCCATGTTGGGAAAGAATTTCTATAGGACAACCATGCTGCCTGGGGTGGACCATAGGGACCAGGCAAATGCAAAGGAAGGTTCTCCTGGAGAAGGGGTTGCTTTTGTACCATTTTCTGTATCACAAAGTTTTATGCCTGCACATTATATCTTCAGCAGATGATGAGCCCCATACTCTCCACAATTTGATGGCTGCAATTGACTTATTCAATACTCTTCTAGCTAAACAATCATGATTAGGGACTTTACTCCTCCAAAGAAATCTCATTGTTTTGGTTCTGCTGTGACCCACAGAATACAAAATCTGTCCACTATTTTGTTGTATGGCCGTTATGCAGCTTTTTTCTCATCTGAGAGCAAAGGCTGCATAGTATGTTTTTGAATGCAGGTCTCCTGGCAGGAATCCCTGGTGGCAGACATCTAATCATCAGATGCTCGGAACATGCTTCCTTCCACAATCAATATGTGGTATGTGAAGGGTCACCTGAGTCACATGGTATTTCTGCCTTTGATTGTAAGACGAGAACAGATGGTGAAAACCAGCCAGCAGATACTATTATTCCTGCACAAACACCCTTGTTTGCATGTGGATATGGGCATTCGTTCAAAAACAGCCATTCCCCAAGTATTTGTACTAACAAAGACTTGTTCATGTGAAAGTTCACAAAGATGAGGTACAGTCAAACTAACAATATTTTTACAGAATTCAAACTGCTAGCAAACAATGCTTTTGATTAGTTCAAACAGCTTTAGTCATGAACATTTTCTAGATTTTTTTCTACAGAATAAACTTTTATTTTTTAAGAAAGTGTTTCAATCCCTTCTAGTTGGGAAGGTTCACAATATAAAAAGGCACAATTATGTTAATTAAATACTACATTTGGAATGTGCAATTTGTGAAGTTGTCAATAAGCATGTATAAGGGTTAAATAAATGAGAAATCAGTTTATTCTATGCAAATGCCCACTTCAATCTTTTGATAATTTTGCCACAGATTATCAAAGATTAAAACAATCTCAACTAAGTACTCTCCATTCTGCCGTCCCCATGTGTACTCTCTTCTCCATTTCGAACAGATTTTAATTTTGGGGCAGAGGGGAGACAGGATGATTTCTGTGTTTCGAACAGTGCTAGCACACTCACTGTTTAAATGAAAAACAAACAAACATTTTCGGTTTTTTCCATTGTTCTTTCCTGGGAGAGCACAAATGACTATGGGACACAGTGAAAGAAGACTGGGATGTTTTGGGCTGCTTGGTTTAAATTAAAAAAAACTCCGGGACTAGCTGAATTAACATGATTTTTTCCCATCCCTTGCTTGTATGATTGTAATGGGATTACAAAATAACCCATATCATACCATATATTGTAAATCGGGGACCCTAACAGATCATGTTTGGCTTAACTAAGCACTGGCTCCATTTCAGGTGATTACATGTAATGAAACAGCAGCATATTTTTCACTATATAAAATTTATTTATTTACTTTCCTGGTTAAAAAGCCAAAAAAAACCATGGAGACATCTCACTCAAAACACTGGTAAAACAAACCACACTTAGAAAAATGAAAGCGGATTTTTATTATTTTATCCACAGCCAATCATTTGACATGAACATGCATACGTAATTTTGCTACGCACACACCACATTTTTTAACGTTAGTTATTAAAGATTAAACATACAACATACATCCTTACAAAAATGAGTCAAAATGCAAACGTAACTTTTAAACAAAACAGTCTTTACTTATTTAAAAAAACTTTTGTGTTTAGTACCATTTTGTACAAACACAGTTAATTTAAACAAATCTGTTCTTATGTTTCCTCATGGTTGCACATGAAAATAAGCCGCAATAGAAAATGAAATCATTGAGGGTTTTTTAAATAGCAGAAATAGGCAGTTTTGCCATGCAGAAGAAGCAATATTAAATATTAGTTTTTCAAAAAAAGAAAAAACCACAAGTTTAAAAATATTTAGTTCAAGTCACAGAACTTTCCCCAGTACAGAGAAATCCAAACGCAACGCATAATTAGCTGCCACTTAAGGATGGCTGTTCTGAAAAGTAAAAATACCTTCCAGAGTTGATCTTTTTCATTGATTTGGCACAGAAAAGAAGTCTGAGCTTACTTAAGAACAAGAAAGTGATTAAAAAGGGAAAAGAGGAAGAGAGAAGAAAATAAAAAGCAAGAATGAATGAGATAGTAGTTGCAATCACTAAAAAAAAAATCTGTGCATCTCAGTCATTGCAGAATACTGTCTTCTGTTTACAGCAGGTGCTAATTCCAGGTAATTGTTATTGCAACATAGATTTAATTTGCTTGGAGGTAGTCTCATCATTCAAATGCTTTGTTGTGTACCTAAACATGGGGGAAAAAATGTTTTGTTTTTTTTACAAAAGCACACTTACAATTATGTTCTTCTACAATAGACAAAGCAAGTAATTGAAGGAACAATACCAAATTTATTAGTTACAGTAAACCCTCACCAATGATTGGGAGATTTATTTGTGTACTTGCTAACTAGCAAAATTCAGTAATTCCCACTGAAAGAAAATTAAATTTATAAGAATACTAAATGACAGATAATGCTATTCATGATTATGTCCAACTGTTCTGTTACTAAAGGAGATTTTAAATGGATCCCTACATGGATTTGGGAAAAACCCTCAGATCTCTTGAGTTGGAGAGACTAGAATCAATAAGGAACACTGACACATTAGAGACTGTTAAACTGTCAGTCAACGACATCTAAAATGTGCATGTCTGGACTGAGATTAAGGTTTGATGATGATGCTCTACTTGAGTAAAGACATAAGTTTTGGGAATTCCCTATGGTAAGCAAATGGCTACTAGTAGAATTTCTTATTCCTGAACTCTGTTTAATGCAGTAGGTAACATTGAACTAAGCATTTATATGTATAATCGTTTCTATATTTGGAAAATGTTAAAGAAACATTTAATATGGGTATATGGCAAGTATTTAAGTGAGGCTGTTGTATGTGTGAATTACTACGGGAATTATCTAAAGTGTGTTTAATCTCATAATTGATAATGTATGTGCGCTTCAAATTAGGTGAAATACAAGGTAACAGACATTTAAGTGTATTTATGTGGGGACTGTTCCTGTCCTAGGTCACTGGAGGAAAACTGAATTTTATTCCTGCTCTAAAACGCTTTTCTTTTCTTGTACCCAGCTCTCTCTCCTGTCCTTTCCCTTTAATTTTATGCTCACCAGATAATTAGTTTTTTCTATTTATATTGGTTATACCAGTAGCTCTTTTGTACAGTATGTTCTTGTTTATTTTTTATGACTAATGTACTGAAATTATGTCCCTGTGTTTTGTTGGTGAGTGGGGGCATGCTTCTGATTCTTCCCCCCTATCTCAGGACCTGAGAAACTCATCTTCGGAAGCCCCACCTCTGTAGAGTGTCAGAGGGTTTCTGTAGGTGGAAGGGGTTGAGCAGCCACTAAGCTGCACTCTTCTGCTGACAGTCTCAAATTTCCGAAGTAGATTTTAGCAATGATTCAAGTGGCATGAACCTTTAGGGGCCTACCTTCCCCACTTTAAGGCTGCTACCATGCAGCCCTTGCTGCTGCTGATAGCTCTGTTCTCGAAACAACAGGACAACTTTCAGGAGATCTGATGATTGGGGGGTGGAGGAGGAGCTGGCTTTTCCACAGGGGACAAGAGGAAATCCCCACTGATGCAGCATGAGTTGGAGGACAAATTGAAACTGGCCACATCTTACTCATTTTTGGACATATTTGGCACATAAAAACTTTTGACTACAAGATCTGGCTAGGATCCTCAAATGACAATGAATTCAGCAAATTTTTTGGGCTCAAATTTTCATTCTGACTGCAAGTTGTGCACCCCTGTATAACTACGGAATCTACTATGCACTGAGGTGTACATTTTCCCAGGTATCTATCTATAAGGTCAACATCAGAGTATTTTCCAGCTCTATGCAAACACTGGCCACTGTTTATCTTTAAAAAACAGGAAAATATTGTACACAACCAAGTTTATTATCCATGTATAACACCCCATTTATTTCATATTGGATGTCTACTTTACTAAACTCACATTTAGACTATGGCTTAAATGTATTCCTGTAACTAAAATTTGTTACACTAAATTAGCCACTTGTCTGCCTGTGATTCTAAGTTGCAGATTTTGAAGCTGGTTATTGATTTTTTGCTGTTGCTATCGTAATGAACAAATATAGTGGTGCTTTCTTCCTAGGGCAATTGTTAACACAAACAAAGTCAGATTTCAATCCATTCTGATAATGTATGTTCTGCATAATAAGAGGACTAAGGTTTTTGGAGATTCAGAAGGATTATACTGTACAGAGTACTTTGCCAAAGTGAAATGCTGACCTGGTTTAAAATATTTAACTGAATCTTGAATTATAAACGTCCTATATCTTCCCCCATATACATACTAATATCCATTTGTTTAAGGTGAGTTTATATGGTATCTCAAAACACACAATATAAAAATTTCTGACATTCCCCACAATTCAAAATTGAGCTTTCATTTTTGTGGTACCTCAGACTTTCTTAAACTGGCTTTTCATATCATTTTATGCCTCTTCCTTCCATCTACCCACTGAGCAACTAATTAAATTTCTCCAATTCTGTTTCCCTGCTTGTACTTTAAGAATTGGATTTGAGGAGTCTATTTGTTTGGGCATAGCATTTTATCCAGTGTTAACTCCCCTAGTGTCTCACCTCACGTACAGAGTTATGCAGTTAGGTGGTTAACTGGCTATGGAAATGGGCAATACAAATGGCATATCAAAAGTTCCAAGTTAGTAAATGCAAATTTTGAACAAAAAAACCCACCATAAAATAACATGATTAACAGCAGGTAAGCTCACTGGCAGTCGTAGACAGGGAGCAGGGAATGAATGGGCCTGAAGACTTGACTATTGTTTTACCCACAAAGGCAGTCAACTCCATGTTAGGATCAAGGCACGCTAGTGAGGAAGCCTGCAGAACAGAGGCTCATCTTTTAGCTGTTCTATTGATAGAAGACTTCATCGTCCAGGTCTCTCTGTTCAGTACCTTCTAAAAAATTCATGTTAAAATTGTTTCGAGTTAAAAATAAGTACCTGAGAGCATTTAGAAGGCCTTCTACGCTGTTAGGAGGCTGGTCTTTAAGGACTTTGATGCATCCTTTCATCTAGAAATTAAAAATAGTTAATACTCTATATATCACATGAATGCCGTATAAAAATAATTTGCAAAAAAAAAAATATATATATAGTTCCCCAAGGCCTAACTCTTAACTACTTTAAAGGAATTTCAATGTACATGTTATTCTTCTGGATATTGGAAAGGTGGCAAACATCTAGTACTCGGAAATCTTCCCTTAATGTAGAAAGGCTTATCTAGTTACTTGCCATCACAGAGAGAATTCCACACATCTACAATCAGTGGAATAGCTACATCAAAATCTGCTGTAAGGAACTGAAAGACTTTTACCTTAAGGACAATATAAAAGGTTTCACGGGGTTTTTTTCAGGTTTGTTTTTACAATTAATACTTGTTTTGTCAGTGTGCTCAGAACAATACAGAATAAAAACCCCTGACCCTGGTCCACGTTCCATGGGACAATATTTCTTTTGATGCATCTACTACACATTTAATAAATAAAATATACATGCAATAGTATACATCCAAAGCACATTTCAATTACAGAACAAAAGTGGGTAAAGTTGAAGGCTGGAGGACAGTGCAACCAACCCAAGTTGGTTTGGATGATTGTGAAGGATGAAAAATTATGTGACAGTGGGGAACACATTGGACCTACTAGCCTTTCATTTGCAGATATTCTAACGTTTATATTATTTAAAAGATAGACACATTGTGTAAATAAAGTATAATAATGTTTCTGGGTTGTGTCTGGATTCCATTGAAACTCACTTTCTACCTTAACACTTAAGATGCCTTTTTGTGCATTTGAATGTATATTTTGGATTTCTTGCTGTGTGACGTCATCTATATGGTAGGCTGGTAGTATATGCCAACCAATTAGGACCATCCCAGAATGTACATATGCTTGTTATTGATTTATTTGGACTCTGAAAATTCATATTACAATGGGAGGGGGGGAAGAGACAGTCTATGTATAACTTTGGTTTAAACATCCAAAGACTATGAGCAACAAAAAACTTACATCAATTTTTGAAGTTTTGGCAAAGGCGCCCACTGGATGCACATGGTCATAGAGTATGATGACACCCACCATTACCCTCAGACAGAAAGATACCGTTTCCTCATTTGTAAACCTGCTTCTGTACTCACTGGAATTTTAGAACACAAAAATATCCATTATTATATTAAACACCAAAACAGCCCTTTGTCTTTAACAGTGGGAAAAAAAGGTCACTCAGAGGGGAACCCTCCAAAAAAGAAAAGCTTCTTCAGAGAACAGAGCAACTGTTTTCCACCAACACAGAAGTCAGATCATTGCTTAGAAAGCCCATTATTTGGGAATTGGAAGAATAAATCTCTCTCAAACCCAAACTGACATCTTGCTGTTAAATTCAGGATTTTTCGTATTAGCTGTCTTGGCTTCTTCCAAACAAGTGAACATTTAGTTTATACCCAAAGAAGAAAAACGCAATTCACTTGTGATGTATGCATGGAATAAGGATGCCAAGTTTTTATGAGCAAGGCTTAACTGCTTGTCTGTCAGTGGCACAAACTGTCCCTGAACTTCAATGTTCGGAGACCTCCTTCTTATGCCTCCCAATAAAACATGCACTGCGGGATTCAGCCCAGTCCTTGTGTTTTTGTTTTTAATTTGACATTGCTACTCCATTCCTGAACAGCTATATCAATAGCAGCCTCTTCAGATCCATGAACAGCTGGTTAGAAAAACTTAGCACGTTTGACTTTTCCTTCACCTACCCATAGTTTGTTACATTTACAGTAGACTGGAGTAGCCCAAGCCTGCAAGTTGTTATATTCAATACTCAAACAAGGACCAAGGCAGAAGACTTGCTGGAGCCACCATTCACCCACTGAACTCTCCTTTCATGTAGCAGTTAACAAAACAGGAAAGAACCATTACATGCATTGCTCAAGTCATTTTTCAAAGCATGCTCTAGGCAAGTGTGCTCAATTTTTATATTTTCCTGAATTATGCATGACAAAGGCATTTACAAAGGTACTGAGAGATCTGCTAACTTCCAAACCCATTCTACTTTTAAATATTAAACAATATTCTCGCAGAAAGTAGACAACGTGATGTGTCTAGTGCATGAGACAAATAAGCCATAACAAGGCTAGAAAAACATTATGGAATTTAGTAAAAAAAATTATTTGGCTCCCATTTTGTTGATTTTCCAATTTTTTTCCCGTTCCTTTTATGCATTATGGATTATGCCTGACATGCATACTTACATTTTCTATAGCCATTGTGCACAAGAGACCTATAAATGAACAACTAAATTTTGTCACTCAGCTCATACTTACGGGGTTTCCAACATAACTCTGCACACACTAGCCATGGTGCTTAAACAATCTGTGGTATTTTCGATTGGTAAATTTTTATTCTGTGAAAGGAGAAATGAGTAATTCTATTCAGTATAATGAAAGTGCAATACTGTAAAACCTAGTACAATTCCAGGTCAGAGAACACTACCTTAGACTGAAGTATCAGAGGGGTAGCCGTGTTAGTCTGGATCTGCAGAAGCGACAAAGGGTCCTGTGGCACCTTATAGACTAACAGAGGTATTGAAGCATAAGCTTTCGTGGGTCAATACCCACTTCATCGGATGCAAGCAGTGGACCCGAAGAAGTGGGTATTGACCCACGAAAGCTTATGCTTCAATACCTCTGTTAGTCTATAAGGTGCCACAGGACCCTTTGTCGCTTACCTTAGACTGAGTGCTCTAGTTTAAAAACACACCCATACCCACCCCTTTAGTGGATAAGAAACACTGCAGTACTGGTAAACCTAGCTTTACCAATAAAGCATTTACAATCAGTTGTTTTAAAACCATAGTGATTGTACCACTTCCACTATTACAGACACCAGGCCTTACTATAGTTTCCATTTTTACACAGAACTTCTAATTGTTTTTTGGGGAGTTTGTTTTTGCTATATCGATTTCAGTGGGGAGCTTAAACAATGGCATGACAGGTCCATTGAGAAGGAAGAAAAATGTGACCTTAAAATAAGATTCTCTGTCTTTGACTGGAGATCATTACGTACTACAGTATTAAGAGTACATTACTATTCATTTGAAAAAGTAACATTTTGTTTAAAAAACTGTATCGTTTTGTAACATTTTGTTTAAAAAACTATCGTTTTAAAAATAAAGGTTGATTTTTCTCGGTTATACATGGGAAACTTTGGTAATTAGTGAGCCAAGTCAGTAATAGTGGTGTTGTGGATATCGTGTCACTTTGATCCTATTCCATACCAGGTTCAAGAGTTATTCTCACACACTTGTGTATCTAATCAATTTATGCTTGTATTGTTGTAACTACATTTTAACTTCTATATGTACCAAAATAAAGCTCTCCTGGGAATCTTTCTTTAAAAAAAAAAAAAAAAAAGCACATCACTTCCTTTTAATTTGCTTCTCAATTTCAAGCAGAGATATTCAAGCCCAATTTGTTTTACTCTGTTTCCAGAAGCCCCTTTTTCAACTATGGATATATGATTAGAAAAAGTGACTAAAAATGCAGATTTGCAGGTAACCGAAGGCACACCACCACAACAGGCATGTGCTTATTTTACTGGATAAAATAAATGTTTACTAGTAACAGTACAGACACAGCTATTGGACAACAGCCTACAACAGAACTGTGGGAAGGCCAGCTGGAACCTATTCTACCATGCACAGCATCTGCAAGACTGGCTTATCTAAATTTCTTCTGATTGTGTAAAAGGCAGAGATTTGATTTACAGATTCTAAATTACAGGCTTGTATATATGGTGCCAGCAAAACCCAGTAGAGGGTTGTGATTTGCAGAGTGTGCTACTGTGCTGCACCGTAACGGCCCAGTGTAGATATGTAGCTTGCTGGTGTGCTCTAAAAGGTACCTAGTTTCTGTTAACGCAGTCCTGTAGAACGCAGAATGTTAGAGTGATCTATAAATCACTCCCCTCTACCCCTATGGTGCACTTTGCTGCGTCATGTAGACAATTCCTAAGTTTTCAGCAAATTTCACCTGGGAGTTATCAGGACGGAGATTCCCACAATAACTTCTTAACAGTTGTCTTTCAGAGCATAGCTGCATTTTACAGTGCAATATCCAAGTCAAAGAAAAACCTTCTCCCATATGCTTACCTCTGACACAAATTTTGTCGTGGCATCACTTAAGGTTTTCAACATTGGCGTCGCTTCAGCATAAAATAAAGACATTCTGTTTGCCAATTCGTTATTTACTTCATTTTCACCCTCTGCCTATAAACAAAGATACAAAATTATATGTACAGTAAAAGCTTTGTTATCCGGCATGTTGGGGGGGAAAAGGAGGTGCCAGTAAGTCAAAAAATCCAGTTAACTAAGAGGGAGGGAATTTGGGTGTTGGAGGGGGCTCAGGGCTGGGGCCCGGGAGGGGGTATGGGCTCTAGAAGGGAGTTTAGGTACAGGAGGCATTTTGGAGTACCGGATTCGGGCGGCTCCAGGCGAATGGGAGCTGCAGAGCCAACGCTCAGGGTGGGGCAGGGCAGCGCACAGAGCCGCCTAGCCGTGCCTCCGCCTAGGAGCAGCAGGGACATTTCACCGCTTCCGGGAAATCACGCAGAGCCAGGTAGGGAACCTGCCGGCCCTGCGCCAACCGGTCTATAAACCGGACTTTCAATGAAGATCAGAGATGCCAGTTTATAGAGCTTTCTGGTTGGTAAAGTGCCAGATAACACAGCTTTTACTGTAATTGTTTTGTACTCTAAAAATATGGATAAATAGTACTAGAAAGACAAAGAATTTAGCATGTAAGTGTTTTTTCACTTCTAGAGGTTACCTACTGGAACATTATTAATCCTCATACGGCTCAAAGTTCTTCTGTAGTAGCTGAAGTCATTCTGTATAGCAGGATTTGTCATCTACAAAAAGTGAGAAAATTAATATATTTTAGTGACAAGATGCTCAGTTAGGATCCAAAGGCAAACTTTATGGAGATGTAATACTAAGAGGTATAGAGCACACTCAACTGTCATTGAAGTCACTGGAAGTATAGAGCACCCAGCACCTTGCAAGCCCTGGATGTCTTTAGAGGTTCTCAAACTGGGGGGCCTCTCAAACTGGGAGTCCAGGGGGAGGGGCACAGAATGTATGGGGGGGGGGGGCATGAGAAGCTTTAGGGGGAAAAAAAACAACTTACTGTGCACATTCAGAGCTAGGCAGCCAGAGAGCTGCAGCTGCTGGCCGGGTGCCCAGTCTTGAAAGCAGCACAGATATGGTATGGTATTGTACTGACACCCTTACTTCTGCGCTGCTGCTTGCGGTGGTGCTGCCTTCAGAGCCGAGTGCCCAGCCGCAGCTCGCCACTCTGCCTTAGGAGCTGGGCAGAGGGAGAGCAGTGGCTGTTGGCCGAGTGCCTGGGGTAAGGGAGCATAAACTACTACAGACACAAAGAAGGGGGTATGATTTAAAAAGTTTAAGAGAAGAGGTTACTCACCTTGTGCAGTAACTGAGGTTCTTCGAGATGCATGTCCCTATGGGTGCTCCACTCCAGGTGATGGTGCGTCCCTGTGCATTTGCTTGGAGAGTTTTGCAGCAGTGCCCGTACAGGTTGCGCACACACGGTACCTGCCTCATGCGCCGTTGGCACTTCATCTAGTGTGTGCGCACCCCGGAATCCTCAGTTCCTTCTCTACCGCAGAGTCTACTTTAAACTCCGAAGTAGAGGGGAGGAGGGTGGGTAGTGGAGCACCCACAGGGACATACATCATGAAGAACCTGTTACTACACAAGGGGAGTAACCTTCTCTTCTTCTTCGAGAGAGATGTCCCTGTGGGTGCTCCACTCCAGGTGACTAGAGCAGTGCCCTCCTAGGATGGTAGGGGCTTCAGAGTTGGTAGGATAATTGCCGATAATACAGCTCGGCCCAGCCAAGTATCCGCCTTAGGGCCTTGTGTGATACCATAATGTATGGCAAAGGTGTGTTCGGAGGCCCTGGTGGCGGCTTTGCAGATGTCTGTAACTGAAACATTGTTTAGGAACACTACTGACACTGATATGAGCTAGTAGAGTGCGTCTTCATCCCTGCTGGAGGTTGTGTGCCTTTTAATTGATAACACAGGTGAATGCATCCAGATATCCATTTAGAGAACCTCTGCATGGATATGGAGGTACCTTTAGAGCATTCTGCAATGGATATAAAGAGTTGTGGTGAAACTCTAAATGGCTTCGTTCTGTCCAAATAGAAAGCTACTGCTCTTCTAATGTCAAGGGTGTGCACCTTAGCTTCAAACGTGTTCTCGTGTGGTTTAGGAAAGAAAGTTGGACGCTGTATAGGTTAGTTAATGTGGAAAGATCCATGTACTTTGGGGAGAAATTTAGGATGGGTTTATAACGTGACTTTATCTTTAAAAAAGGTCAATGTATGGTGGATCTGCCATGAGTGCCCGATTTCTCCCACACGTCGAGCTGGTGTGATCGCTATTAAGAATGTCACTTTCATGGATAGGTGTAGTAGGGAGCAGTTTGCTAAGGGCTCAAATGGTTTCCGAGTGAGGGCCATTAAGACCAAGTTTAAGTCCCAGGGTTGTGTGGGTGCTCTAAGGTCCAGATACATGGTTTGGATGCCCCTGAGGAATCGCTTGGTGATTGGGTGAGCAAAGATTGCAGTGTCGTTGATTTTTTTGGTGAAATGAGGTGATAAGGCAAGGTGTACCTTTATTGAGTTGATGGAGAGGTCAGATTGTTTTAATTCCAGGAGGTAGTCTAATATCAATGGAAAAGGTGCAGATGTTGCATTGGTTTGTCTGGCAGTGCACCATGCTGTAATCTCTTCCACTTATGTAGATAGGTGCTATGTGTAGTGTGTTTTCAAATGTGGAGTATCACCCTCTGGACCTGTTCAGAGCAACTTAGTTCGTCATTAGAGAACCATAGAGGAGCCATGCCTTCAGATGTAGCATCTCTGTTTGGATGTTGCATTTGTCCCTCTCGTTGTGTTAACAGGTCCGTCCACAGAGGGAGAGTGATTGGGGCACATGCAGACATCCATGTTATATACAGATACCATGCTTGTCTTGGCCATGTGAGGGCTAATAGGATGACTTTGGCTTTGTCGGTCCTTATTTTCTGTATTACTCTGGGTAGTAATGGTATTAGTGGGAATGTATAGAAAAGATCTGTGTTCCACCTGGTTAGGAATGGGTCCCCAATTGATCACTCCCCCAGACCTGCTCTGGAGCAGAATTTCAGACATTTGGTGTAGCGGGCAGTCATGAATAGATCTATTTGTGGGTGGCCCCATTTTCGGAATATGCATTCCAGTATCGCGTCATTTGATTTCCATTCGTGATCCTGGGAAACGAAAACATCTGCTGAGTTTGTCTGCCATGGTGTTCTGACATCCAGGTAGGTAGGAAGCTTAGATGTGGATATTGTGTTGGATGCACCAATTCCAGAGTCTCATAGCCTCGGTACATAGCGCATGTGATCGAGCTTCCCCTTGCCTGTTGATGTAAAACATGCAAGCTATGTTGTTGGTCATTATTCTTATGTTTTGGTTTCTTATGAATGGTAGGAAGTGGAGGCAGGCATTGTGGACAGCACGAAGTTGTAGCAGGTTTATGTGTAGCCTTGTCTCGGGTGTGGGCCATAATCCCTGAACTGTGAGATGTTGCATGTGTGCTCCCCACTCAAATAGGGAGGCATCCATTGTGATCACCTGTGATGGAGGATCTTGTGTAAATGGGATCTCCGAGCACAGGTTGTGTGGTTGAGTCCACCAGGCTACTGAGTCCTTGACCTTTTGGGGACATTGTTAATCATATGTTTAACCTGTGTTTGTTTGGTCTGTAGACGGTTGCTACCCATCTTTTCAGGCAATGACTGTGCAAGCGTGCGTGTTTGACCACAAATGTGCATGCTGCCATGTGGCCAGACAGTTGTAGGCATGTATGGGCTGTTCCGCATTGTGGATAGGAGTGCCTTTATCATGTCGAATCTGTCTCGCGGAAGTGATGCCTTCACTGTCGCCAAATCAAGGTAAGTGCTGATGAATTCTAACTGTCGAGCTGGTTCTATTGTTGTTCTCTTTTTGTTTATTTGTAGACAGACTGTGGAAGCAATCTATTGTTGTTTAGGTAGAGCGAATGGCGTTTGATCGAATGTGTGACTTCAACAGACAGTCGATCAGGTAAAGAAATATTATTCCTTGTTTTCACAGGTGCGCCGGCCATTACTACCACGAGGATCTTTGAGAAGACACGAGGTGCTGCTGACAGGCCGAAAGGTAAAACCTTGTATTGATAGTGGTCTGTATCCAAAGTAAATCTCAGAAAACGCCTGTGGGCAGGGTGTATGCTAACACGAAAATAATCATCCTGCAGGTCGAGGGCTGAAAACCAGTCCCCCTGCTCCAGCACCGGTATTATTGTTGCTACGGTGACCATCTTGAACCACTGCTTTCTCTCGAAATTGTTCAGTCACCTGAGATCGAGAATAGGTCACCATCCCCCATTTTTCTTGTGTGTTAAAAAATAGTGGAAGTAAAATCCCTTCCCCACTCTGTGTTGTGCGGGAACAGTCTCCACTGCCCATAACTGGAGGAGATGATATACCTCTTGGCATAGCAAATGGTCGTGAGAGGGGTCCCTGAAGATGGACGGGGAGGGTGGATGGGTGGGGTGTAGATACAGGAAAGGAATGGAGTGGAGCAAAAGTGCTGTTTGGCCCTTTGGTTGGCTGCTTCCACTACCACGAGTTGGGTGCTGGGTGTGTGAATAGAAATTCCGATCCCTTTGAGGGAACATAATATTTTCGGTCCACCCTTTTGCAGTTAAGAGGTCTGGTGGCTGGAGTTTGCCACACCGTCTTGGCGGGTTCCATTATAGCCCCATTGATTGGCAATGCTATCTTGGAGGAGTAAGATGTCTAAGATATCAGTTAGCTCATGTTGAGTTTCCGGAACTTCCTCCAGAGTAATTCTGAGCTCACTGACCACTCTTTAGAATAAGTCTTGGAAGGGGGTAAAGTCATCCACCATGGTTGCTGGTGGAGGCATAATAGCCTTGTCTAGTGAGGAGGATGAATTGTTGTGGGTTGGCGAGGTGTTGGGAGCAGTGTCTTCTTCCTGCTCTGCCATGGGTTCATCTGTCTCTGTCACTACAGTCTCTGAAGGTGGATGTGGGGTCTGGCGTCTTCCCTACATGGGCTGTGGCACCTGCTGTAGTGTCCTTTGTAAGACCCCCCCACACACCCCCCGCGGGGGTTCCAATATGGTCAGTGACCAGGATAGGGTATGGCTGGGGCCATCCATGGGTGGCTGTACTATGGTGGCATGTCGTGAGCATATGAGGGCCGTGGTCATAGAGGTCCAGTAGCCATAGGGGAGGAATGGTGAAGGGAAAATACCCCTTCAACATCCTCATCTTCTTTGCTCAAGAACTGTCCTCGAAGATAAATGTTGGTGTGGTACTGCTGGTCCTGGTGAGATATTAGTGTCTAAGAGAGGGGACTCCGGAGTTGAGGATACCAACAAATCCTTGTGATGCAGAAAATGGTGTAGTGCCGAGAACCTCGGTGCCAGAGGGCAAGGTCCCGATTGCACTGGTGCTGTGGTGTGCTGAGCCAGTGCCAATGCAGTTTGTGTTGGAGCCGTTGCACTAGCAGCATTGGGCTGTGGCATGGAGATAGGAGTGGTTGTCGGTGCAGTCTCCTTTGGAGCTGCCGACAGTGCCGTGGTGGAGGCAGGCAGCTTAGAGCCCTTAGCCTCAGCACTGTAGCGCTGGGTTCTGGCGGACGGTGCCAGAGGTGCCCGGACTATCATACGTGCTGAACAGCAGTGCGGCTGGCACCAAGGAGAGCGATTTGGTCAACGACTGTTTTGTGTTGGTCTGCTCTCTATGAAGTTAAGAGGATGGCTGCGTTTTGGCCTTCGGGGATCTTGGCAGTGGGGACACCGGTGACCTATGCCGGGAAGAGGGTTCCTGTTCCGGATCGGAGGCTGGTCTTAAGGACTTCTCCATCAAGATGAGTTTAAGTCTCAGGTCTCTATCCCTTCATGCCCTAGCCTTCAGTTTGTTACACTGGGCACATTTCTGAGGAATGTGAGCTTCCCTCGGGCAACGGACACATTGAGTGTCTCCATCTAACACAGGCATCGCCTCTCTGCACGTCGTGTATCTTTTAAATCCTGGTGAACTAGGCATTTTCCTAACCTAATTCTAACTGTTCTAAGGGCTTGTCTTCACTACCCGCCAGATCGGCGGGTAGCAATCGATCTATCGGGGATCGATTTTTCGCGTCTCATTAAGACGCGCTTAATCGATCCCCGATCGCGCTCCCTGTCGGCTCCGGAAAACCACGTCATCAAGCGGCGCAAGCGGAGTCGACGGGGGAGCTGCAGCGATCGACTCGCCGCTGTCTTCATGGTCAGGTAAGCCGATTACGATACGCTGACTTCAGCTACGTTATTCACGTAGCTGAAGCTGCGTATCGTAGATCGACCCCCCTTCCCTAGTGTAGCCCTGGGCTAAGAGATGCAAAAATAAAACTTTTTTTAAATTTTAAATAAGGGACTTAACCCTAATAACTGAAACTTAACTTGTCTAAACTATCCTAACTCACTAATTTACCTAAACGTATCTATTTGAAATGAGGTTTTCAGTGGGACTGCTGAGCGCCGTGTCTCAGGCCGGGGACGGTTGAGAAGGAACTGAGGAGTCTGGGTCACGTGCATGCTATATGAATCACCAACAGCGCGCGAGGCAGGCACCATGCGTGCACAACCTGTACTGGCACTGCTGCAAAACTCTCAGAGAAAAGGCGCAGGGATGCACCATCACCTGGAGTGGAGCACCCAGAGGGACATCTCTTCAAGAAGAGCCACTGCTTTAGAAGTACCTAGAGCATGTAAGATTTCCTACTTTGATCTACATAATTTTTCATGATCTAGATAGAGTATCTGAGGATTTTAAGCATTAGGAAGCATCACAGAGGGACTGAAGCAAACATCATTCTTTTTACAGATAGGGACATCAAGAGTGATTAAGAGATTTGGCCAGTGTCACACAGAGTCTGTGGCAGTGTTTGGAATAAAACCCAGGTTTCGCCAAACCTCAGTCCTGGGCTACTTTTAGTTGAACTGCCTATTTAAAAATGCATGGAAATTTACCTTAAGCTCATCAAACCGGAGTGTGAAATGAAGAATTTCTGCAAACTGCTTAGCAAGAGCCTGCTCTCGCTCCAGGTGCTGAGTCGGTGAATATGGGGTGCTTGTCAGGGCTCCCAATAGACCTCGCAATCCTGCCTCTAAATGAAGAAAGAAAATCAAAACATATCAAACGGTATCTGCTTCTACTATATATTAGTCATTGACTTAAAACGCTAAAACGTATGGTAATTCCATGATCTAAAGTGAGTTTTAAGATCAAGTAAGTTATTATTGGTTTTCATGGGGCATTTATACTGGAGATTATCCATGAATTGCTATTGACATGGAGTTTATATCTGACTGGATTCTACAGTAAACTAATTTTTCAAGTTGTTTCATGACTGCATTCAATTTTTGTTTGATTTTACATTGGTAATTTCAGTCAATATTGCTATATGCAAAGCTATTCAATGTTAAGGAACAGAAATTAACAGTGATGACAAAATTTCCCTATCTTCAAAGGTCATTTCAAAAAAATTGGAAATGCAGTTAGTAGTTAAAGAAGCCAAGCAGTAATCTCTTAAAATTTGGCAGGTTAAAGTTTTATTTAAAATACAAAACAACAACAAAAACAAAACAAAATAAAACTTTTGTCATGAAATTATCTACTTAAATAAAAGATGCATTTCTAAGTATCTTTCAATCCACTAACCCAGAATGGAGAACTCTTTTGTTGGTTGAATATCTAATGAAGAAACTTTTAAATCTTAGCAGTAACAAGTGAGAAGCTAAGTAAATACGTGGTCAGTTTTCCTATGTTCTTTAGACATGTTTACGTAGACCTTCAAATGTTTTTGCTCTACAATTTTTTTTTCAGAGGAGGGGGATAGGACTGTGAGATGAGATTGCCTGAAGAAAGCAGAGTTTACCTTATTCACCAAATATGATCCTGCCCTTAGCACTAATTTGCTAGTAATTGTGGAAGTGTTATAGACCGTTCAACAGACAGAGCCACCACAAACAGTTCTGAAAGTTCTATGGCTGATGCAGTTCCAGCTAAACATATATGGGACACTTTGATATATTGGATAATTACCATTTCTTAATACTGTAGTTCAAAGGGGCATTCTGAAATCTTGTCTCTCTCACCAACAAAAGTTGGTCCAATAAAAATATTACCTCACCCATCTTGTCTCTCTAAGGCCTGTAAAACTAAGTTAAGATTTCACTTTTTAATGGATTATATTTTTTTTTGTCAGAAATTTGAAACATTTAGGTGCAAGAAGATGCTACATATTCTTGGAGACCATAAGAAGTTTCCAATGACTGTATGCTAACATACAAGGAAAGTTCATGGAAACATATTCCTGCAGGAATCACAGTACGGTGAGGGTGACATATTTTATTGTTCCTTTCAGTGGTGTAACTGGTTTTCCTCTACAACAGTGGGCAACAGTGCACGTTTGAAAGTAAGTGTAGCATCTCCTACAGGACAACCATAAATGCAATTTGATCTGTGTATCCCCTCTAAATTTTCTTACTCAAACTCTAAAGTTGAGTGAAGCGATGGTTCCATGTGCAGCACAGAAATCTGAGGTAAGTGGAATCTCTCTCAACGGGATTTTGATGGGAAGTGCTATGGCCCATTCCCATTCCACAGTGTCTTGGACCTGTTTGGTATTATGAGTTACTTTTGAACTTAGCATAGTATACATTGGACTTAACTATCTTGAGTAATTTTGTATTGTCTGCAAATGTTGTCATCTCTCTGTTCACCCCTTTTTCTAGATCAGTGGTCCCCAACCTTTTTGTGGCCAAGAGCACATTCATGTTTTCAGAAGAGTGTGGCGGGCGCCAACAATTTTTCAATACTTATCTTGTATTTGTACATTAAATAATATGAAAACCATCATATTTAATATTACATAATATATGAATCCATAAGATACAAAAGGTAATTTTACATGTAAAAGGTATTAATTAAATTATTCGACAATTATTCTTTCACCTTACCATGTGAATGTGCTCTTTTTTTATTTACCTTTTTTTGGGGGGGGCGGGGGGGGGGGAGTAGTTCTGGGCAGTGGAGAGAGAAGCCGCAGCCCCACGCCTGCCGGGGACAGAGAACACCGGCGCCTACAGCCCCGGAGTTCTCTGCAGTAGTGTAGCCAGGTCTTGAGCACAGGGGGAGCGGCGCTATAAAAAGGCGCCTCCCCCTCCCCCGTACTCACCCTGGGATGCTTAAAGGGCCCGGGGCTCCAGCCGCTGCGGAGCCCCGGGACCTTTAAAGCGCCGCCGGAGCTCCGGCAGCGGGGCTCTGGCGGCGCTTTAAAAGGCCCGCATCTCCCCAGCGGCACGAGCAGCTGGCAGGGCCAGCGCGCCCACTAGGCGACCCTAGGCGGTCGCCTAGGGCGCCAAGATTTGGGGGGCGGCGGGCAGCTGCCCGCTGACTCCCTGCTCATTGGCTGAGCTGCTGAGCGGAGAGACAAGGGGCGGCTTGCCATGGCTGCTCCTTGTCTCCCCGCTAAGCTGCTGAGCGGGGAGCAGGGCCGGCTCCAGGTAACAGCAAAACAAGCCGGTGCTTGGGGCAGCACATTTCTAGGGGCGGCACGGGCCATGCCGCCCCTAGAAATGTGCCCCGCCGCCGGCTTTCCCATGCCGCCGCCGGCTTGGCTTCTCCCCGAGTGGCGGCGCGCGAAACAGTGCTTCTCCCCCTCCCTCCTAGGCTTAAGAGCTTGGGAAGGAGGGGGAGAAGAGAACCCTAGCGGGCGCGACACGCACCTCCCCCTCCCTTCCATGCATGCCCCGCTCGCCCCGGCGCTCCGGCCTGGGGAGAGCGGGGCCCCGGGCATGCCACCCTCCCCGCCGGCGCTCCGGTCTGGGGAGAGCGGGGCCCCGGGCATGCCGCCCTCCCCGCCGGCGCTCCGGCCGGGGAAAGCGGGGCCCCGGGCATGCCGCCCTCCCCGCCGGCGCTCCGGCCGGGGAAAGCGGGGCCCCGGGCATGCCGCCCTCCCCGCCGGCGCTCCGGCCGGGGAGAGCGGGGCCCCGGGCATGCCGCCCTCCCCGCCGGCGCTCCGGCCGGGGAGAGCGGGGCCCCGGGCATGCCGCCCTCCCCGCCGGCGCTCCGGCCGGGGAGAGCGGGGCCCCGGGCATGCCGCCCTCCCCGCCGGCGCTCCGGCCGGGGAGAGCGGGGCCCCGGGCATGCCGCCCTCCCCGCCGGCGCTCCGGCTGGGGCAGCCTCGCTCCCCGGGGAAAGCAGGGCCGCCTGCATGCCCCGCTCGCTCCCCGCTGGCGCTCCGGCCGGGGAGAGCGGGGCAGCCTTGCTCTCCGCTGGCCGGGGGGAGTGGGGCCCCGGGCATGCCGCCCTCCCTGCTGGCGGTCCGGCCGGGGACAGCGGGGGGGAAGGTTGTTTCGGCGGGCGTTGGGGGGGGGGTTGTTTCGGGGCGGCGTTTGGGGTGTTGTTTTTTTTGCTTGGGGCGGCAAAAACATTAGAGCCGCCCCTGGCGGGGAGACATGGGGCGGCTCGCCGCGGCTAGCCCTTGTCTCCCCGCTGAGCTGCTGAGTGGGGAGACAAGGGGCGGCTTGCCCTGGCTGACTGCTCCTTGTCTCTCTGCTCAGCAGCTCAGCGGGGAGACAAGGGGCGGCTCGCCACGGCTGCTCCTTGTCTCCCTGCTAAGCTGCTGAGTGGGGAGACAAGGGGCGGCTTGCCCTGGCTGGCTGCTCCTTGTCTCCCCGCTCAGCAGGGAGACAAGGGGCGGCTCGCTGCGGCTGCCCATTGTCTCCCCGCTGAGCTGCTGAGCGGGGAGACAAGGGGCGGCTTGCCCTCCCTGCTGAGCTGCTGAGCGGGGAGAGAAGGGGCAGCTCGCCGCGGCTGCCCCATGTCTCCCTGCTAAGCTGCTGAGTGGGGAGACAAGGGGCGGCTTGCCCTCCCTGCTGAGCTGCTGAACGGGGAGACAAGGGGCGGCTTGCCGGGGCTGCGGGCCGGTGTTCTCTGTCCCCGGCAGGCCGGGGCAGCGTGGAGAGAGAAGCCGCAGCCCCGCGCCTGTCAGGGACAGAGATCACCGGTGCCCGCAGCCTGGCCTGCCAGGGACAGAGAACTCCGGGGCTGCGGGCGCCTGTGTTCTCTGTCCCCGGCAGGCGCGGGGCTGCGGCTTCTCTCCGCGCTGCCCCGGCCTGCCGGGGACAGAGATCACCGGAGCGGGCGCCCATAAATGCCCCGGCGGGCGCCATGGTACCCGTGGGCACCGCGTTAGAGACCACTGTTCTAGATCATTTATGAATATGTTGAACAGCCCAGGGCCCAGTATTGACCCCTGGGGATACCACTATTTATCTCTCTTCACTGAAAACTGACTATTTATTTCCTACCCTTTGTTTCCTATCTTTTAAACAGTTACTGATTCATGAGAGGATTTTTCGTCTTATCCCATGACAGCTTACTCTGCTTAAGAGCGTTTGGTGAGGGATCTTGTCAAAGGCTTTCTGGAAGTGTAAGTACACTATATCCACTGGATCACCCTTGTCCATGTTTGTTGACCTCCTCAAAGAATTCTAATATACTGGTAAAGCAGGATTTCCCTTTACAAATGCTATGTTGACTCTTCCCCCAACAAATCATGTTCATCTATGCGTCTGATAATTCGGTTCTTTACTATAGTTTTAGCCAGTTTGCCTGTTACTGAAGTTCGTCTTACCAGCCTGTAATTGCCAGGATTGGCTTGGTAGCCCTTTTTAAAATTGGTGTCACTTTAGCTATCCTCCAGTCAACTGCTACAGAAGCGGATTTAAATGATAGGTAACATACCACAATTAGTAGTTCTGCAATTTTATATTTGAGTTCCTTCAGAACTCTTTGGTGAATACCATCTGGTCCTGGTGACGTATTACTGTTTATCAATTTGTTCCAAAACCTCCAAAAAGACATCTCAATCTGGGACAGTTCCTCAGATTTGTCACCTAAAAAGAATGGCTTAGGTGTGGGAATCTCCCTCACATCTACAGTGAAGACTGGTGCAAGGAATTCATTTAGTTTCTCCACAATGGCCCTATTGTCTTTGACTGCTCCTTTAGCACCTCAATTGTCCAGTGGCCCCACTGATTGTTTAGCAGGCTTCCTTCTTCTGATATACTTTTAAAAAAAAATTCTTGTTACTTTTTGAGTCTTTGGCTAGTATGAAGGATCTCAAGTCATTAGTTTACCCCCTTTCAACTTACCTAGCCTTTGAGAAAATTCATAGAATTTCTTTAGCTTGCCTACTAGTGGAACGACTGCACCCCATGCCTTCTCCTGCAATTTTTCATCAGTGGGATGCTGTATTGCCTTGAAAAATCGAACACATGGAGAAAGAAAAAAAAAAGTCACACCTCGCTTAACAACAGGAATCAAGACTAGGAAAGTTTTCTTTCATTCAAAATGTGTATTAAAAGAGGTTGATCAGAGGTACTGATGGAAAACAAAAGAAGGGAGCATTAGATTGTGGGAAGAGAACAATTTCTCCGGACATTATGGTTGCAACCAGTGTCCTATTATGAGTTAGATTTTCACTGAAAATTATAAGCTGGTGTCTTTCATCACATACTGTTATGCACATTCTTTAAACATACACAATAAAATAATTAAGCACACTTTATGAACATAACACTTTATAGGATATAAACACTATTATACAATTACTTATATGTAGACAATTTTAAAGTTGCCTAAAACACAAAAAAGGAAACAATTTACACAGTACAATCTACTTGGTCAAAATAACTGCTTTATCTGGATACTCCAAGGGAATGAGTTTAGCCTAGTTTAATGATCATGGCTAGTACACAGAGTTAGTTTCAGCTACAGCAATCACTATCAGGTAATGGGGAGGGAGAACCAACCACCTTTAGCTCATGAAATTTTTATACAATCAAGTCAATACCCAGGGCAGAATATGACACCAGGGAAAAAGTGATTAGACATCTCAGGTAGTTGAGATTTTTTGGTGTTCTGACAGTAGCTGTGTGAGAACATTTGATATATAAACATACTATATTAATTGCAGTTAGCGTTGCAGTATTTTGTCACATTTTACAGGAAAACATTTGTTCAAAAATTAAACTGTAACATTGAGTTCTAGAATAGCAGTTATTGAACAATGTCAATCAAGAACGACATTTGCTTTTATTTGGAATTTTGCTTAAACGAGGAACGCTATTCAAATATTCGCTGACCCCTTTGTACTTTTCAGATCATATAATGAGAAATTCAGATATGTTATTTCATGCAGAATTTTAGTATAAACGGTATATTTAATTCTATAAAATTATTTAGAAAACTTTTACTGCAGTAAATGTTAAAGTTTAGAGTAATTTCCTCTCTCCCTAAACTAACAGGAAGCATAATGAATTCAAACAATCTTATTGATTTTTTCCTTCTCTACTGTAAGGTATTCGGGGAATTTCATTTTCTTTTTAAATATTTCCTAGTCTTAACCTTCCCTTCCCAGTCAACATAGATGAGAAGTGTACATATATCACATAAATCTTACAGGAAGGATACTGAAATTTTGAAAATAGACACTCTTGGCTGGAACGAGATGCTGTGTAAGATACCAACAGGCAGGGAGTTTAGAAATTCTAATATTCCGGCATAATAATTGTGACCTGATACACTTATTTTCATCTGTCTAGTTTATACTGGTTACTACATTGTTTCACTTCTTGTTCACTGTTTTCTTACATGTCTTGCTGCAAACCGTGTTTCAGTCATTATTTCTGAACTAATTCTTATTGTTTAAAATGTTAGCTGATTTCTAACAGTGTGGAGATGTAAAGTGGGAGTTTTTGTATTAACACTCCATTTCTCTCTCCTTCCCTGGTTCTCATCATTGTGGACACTCACAGATTACTCAGTGGTGTCCCAATACAGCAACTCTTGAAGCAACTCTTCACTTAAAGTTATCCCGGTTAATGTTGTTTCATTGCTGATCTATTAGAGAACATGCTCATTTAAAGTTGTGCAATGCTCCCTTATAATGTTGTTTGGCAGCCGCCTTCTTTGTCCACCACTTGCAGGAAGAGCAGCCCGTTAGAACTAGCTGGTGGGGGCTTGGAACCAGGGTGGACCGGCAGCCCCCCTATTAGTTCCCCGTAAGTTCCCTGTGCGGTAGCCGCCCAGCAGGCTATCAGTCGCCGGCAGTTCAGCTGTCCCTCCCCCCACTGTCCTGCTCCTTCCCTCTGCCTTGGAGCTGCTCCAGGGAGCCCCCTGCTTGCTGTGCAAGTGGGGGTGGGGAGGAAAGGGGTGCTATTCCCCTCAGGGTGTCCCATTCCCCCCGCTTCTGTACCCATCTCCACCGAGCAGTGGGGAGACACTACAGTGCTCAGGACGGAGGGAGTTTGCTGGAAGCAGCTGGTGTCTCAACTTGCTGATCTACTTAAAAAGGCAGTGCACTTAAGAGTGGGGTCAACATACTTAAAGGGGCAATGCGTGTCTCTCGCTAACACACACGGTGTGTGTGTCTGTCTCTCTCTGCCATGCTGTCTCCCCTCCCTCCATTTGTGCTGCTTTGTAGAGCCTGAGGCTACATTAACAACAATGTGAGGGCTTAGCCAAGTGCTAGTTCATCATTTAGCAGTAAGGCATTCCCAGGGAACTATCTCCACCACCTCAACCAAGCTTCACAATCATAATTGCTGGGTACAGTATTTCATTGTTTAAAACTTATACTGTGGAGAGAGAGAGAGAGAGAGAGAGGGAGAGAGAGAGACTGACTTTTGTCTGGTGAAAAAAATGTCCCTGGAACCTAACCCTCCATTTACATGAATTCTTATGAGGAAATTGGATTCACTTAACATCATTTTGCTTAAAGTAGCATTTTTCAGGAACATAACTACAACGTTAAGCAAGGAGTTACTGTACGGTACTTTAAGTATATTTATATAAAATTCAGTGGACTTTAGAAGTCTGTTTTCTTATTCAATTATTCAAAGCTGGGTGTAGTAGTAATAGTTAAGAGAACACCAAAGTGCCTGAATCTATTAAAATCAATCAAAGACTCTGGGCTTACCAGTCTGATCATTCCAAACTGATTCACAAACCTTGACTCCTTATAGACTAACAGACGTATTGGAGCATAAGCTTCCGTGGGTTAATACCCACTTCTTTAGATGCATATAGACGTAGTCTATAAGGTGACACAAGACTCTCTGTCGCTTCTACAGATCCAGACTAACACGGCTACCCCTCTGATATTTGAAACCTTGACTGTTACACTGTACTATGACCACTCTGGTGTAAGCCAAGCCCAGCAGTTATCACGAAAGGTTCAAGTAGAGATTAAAATTTTCAAGCAGAAGATCTAAAGTTTAAGGAGCCAACCAAGTCCATATTCAGAAAACAGAAATAGAAAAGGCAGACAATACCTGAATTGTACACAAAAGAGTTGCTCCGGAATTGCAATTGTTATTGTAGATGGGAGAGATATGGGGGTGAGAGCAAACAAGTCAGTTTGGGACACCACTTTAGATTGCCTACAACTGACGAAAACAATTCTTGTGTCAGCTGTGATGATCCTGGGAGGCGTAAAAGGGGAACCTCGAGTAGGAGTAGAGAGGTTATTTTACCTCTGTATTTGGCGCTGGTGCGGCTGCTGCTGGAATGGTTTTCGCCTTCCTTTGCAGCATGGGGCACAGGTCACTTGCTGTTTTGAACTAGATTAAATGGCAGATTCTCTGTAACTTTAAATCGTTAAATCAAGATTTGACGACTTCAGTAACTCAGCCAGAGGTTATAGGCTATTACATGAGCGGGTGGATGAGGCTCTGTGACCTGTGGTGTGCATGAGGTCAGATTAAATCAGTGGACTGCATATGCAGTTCTCTCTCTGTTATGGGAGCCACATCCACACAATATACATACTACCTATATGGCTCTGAGGATGTCACATGGGTCGCATCTGTGTGCTGGTTGGGCTGCAAACGGCCCGCAGGTTGAGAACCACTGGATAAGGTAATCACAATGGTCCCTTCTGGTCTTAAATTCTGAGTCTATGGGCTTGTCTTCACTACCCGCCGGACTGGCGGGCAGCAATCGATCTATCGGGGATCGATTTATCACATCTCGTTTAGACGCAATTAATCGATCCCCGAACGCGCTCCCCATCGACTCCGGAAATCCACCTCTGTGAAAGGCGGAAGCGGAGTCGACGGGGGAGCGGCAGCGATCGACTCGCCGCCATCCTCATGGCCAGGTAAGTCGATCTACGATACGCCGACTTCAGCTACGCTATTCATGTAGCTGAAGTTGCGTATCGTTGATCGACACCCCCCCTACTGTAGCCCAGGGCTATGAGTCAAGCAAATATTACGCCCAGTTCTGGTGCCCACAAATTCAAGAAGGATTTTGATGAATTGGAGAGGATTCAGAGAAGAGCCATGATAATGATTAAAGGCTTAGAAAACATGCCGTATAGTGATTGAGCTTTTTGAGTCTATCTATTTAGCATAATAAAGAGAAGGTTATGGGATGACTTGATTACAGTCTATAAATATCTACATGGGGTACAAATATTTGATAATGGGCTCTTCAATCTAGCAGAGACAGGTATAACACGATCCAATGGCTGGAAGTTGAAACTCGACAAATTTTGACTGGAAATAAGGCATAACTTTTTAACAGTGAGAGTAATTAACCATTGGAACAATTTATCTAGGGTTGTGGTGGATTCTCCATCACTGAGAATTCTTAAATCAAGATTGGATATTTTTCTAAAAGACCTACTCTAGGAATTATTTGTGGGGAAAATTCTATGGCCAGTGCTATACAGGTGATCAGACTAGATGATCACAATAGTCTCTTCTGGCCTTGGAATCTATGAACACTGAGGTTGTGTTCAGCTTTGCATTAAGAGCTGCTCAGGTCTGCAAAGTTTGACTTTTTTCTAGTCTATTTTTCTTTTAAATAAGTTGGACTTAAGAGCAGACCAGAGAAGTACCGTGTGGTGCCTTTTTAAACTCCACTGATGGTGATGGTTATATACAATTAGTTAACAGGTCTAGGCAATTTCCACAGAGCTTTAGTTACTTGCAGTAGGGTTATCTCTGGAGAAGAGTTGTCATATCGGCCTGGCTGAGGACAACAATAGGACTTTATATACTTTTGGGGTATGGTGCATTGAGCTGAGAACTATGCATTCTCTAGGAATAGGAGGACTGCCTCCTCCACCGTTTTATTAAAGCAAGGAACAACTAGAACAAGCTATTAGAGAGGGAAACCACCCCCCAAAAAATCTGATTCTAGTTCAGATAAGACTATTAGAATGTATTATGGGGGCATTTCTTGTGTCTCAAGATTTGCACAGCAATTTTTCTCAGCAAGCAAAAAGATGGCTCCAAGTGCAAACTCACCTATGAATCTGAAAGGCAAGCTATGTTCTTTCTGGCTCATGCACTACTATAAGTAATAAAGATTCTGCAATTTCAGCTTAGTTAACAACCCTTACACGTGTGGTCAGACAAAATCTTCTAAAGTCTCCAACAGCTGTGTTAGCTTGCAGTGGTAAACAAGAATAAAAAAGTTGTTTTAGTCAGTAAAGTCAGCAAATGTTACTAAATACACACAGAAAGCAGATCTGTCTCAGGCTAGTGACCCAAGATCCAGCAGCAAGAATCCTGTTAAGATAAAAGCATTAGAGGAAACTTCTTTTTATTACTCAACTATGTGCATTTAATATAAAAGTTATTGAAAACAAATATGGTAGCCAGTGATTTTTTTTTAAAATCACAACATTTTAGAGTAGAAACATACTTCAAAGTAGAATATTTTCATTTCAGATTATTAATACAATCGTTCCTGCCAGAGAAGCTAAAAATCAGCTCTTGTCTATCTCTTCCGGGTTATGTACACCAACAACACTCTATAGAATTGTGTGTACGATCACAAAATATCTAACGATGCTTTACCTCTCGTATTTCGTGGCCAGCTCCTCTGTATGACTGTAAGTCTTCCAGGATTCCTTCTGCATCCTTTAGCACTACATTCACCTGATTATAAATTTCCTTTTCAGATTCTGTAGGCTGGGCATCTAAACAGTAGGAGAGCATATTCAATAATTTAACTGCATGAGTTTTTAAGACGTCCGCATGATCTATGGGACAAAGTTCCTAATGAATTCTTGTATAACTATTATTCCACTTACTGGATAAAGCTACCACTATATCTCTGAGAAACTTTACAAAGATAACTACAGTTGTGTATATTCCCCCATCATTGTTTGGATTTGCAACCTTTCATATATGAGGTCTACAAGCAGCGGGGATGTTAAAACCTTAAATTTACCTTGCAGATTACCACACATTATTAACAACCACGGTCAGTTACTATTTTAAGGGGTTTTTTAAAATTAAAACTGACAAGTTTTAATGTGTTTTTATTTATCAAACCATACTACGATTTATTCTCACCTTTAGAATGCAGTAGGAACTCAGTGGAAGAGCCATAGGTGAGTTATGGAAAGACACACTGATTAAGGATACACTAAAAGTGTTACAAAAAAAGGTAGTCTTATCTACTTTTATTTTAAAAAATCGCATGCTTTTATATATTTTAAGTTTTTGGGAGCAGGAATTGTATTTTTGTGTATTCTTTATAGCCCTGGGCACATTCTCAGTTCTGAATATATTAAAATATAAATGCCGATTAAGGGCCAGTAATCTAATTGGTCATGAGAAGATCCATTGTAATTGGCTCAAAGACAGATGCAACAAATTGTTAAAGCCACCTGTGCATACTCTCCTGTATATTGTCTATAATTGGGCTATATTGTTATACCACATAATAGGATAATTAAATCTCTTTCTTTCAGATACAAGACACTCTCCATCTCTGGGTATCATTTAAGTAATGCTATATTTGCCTAATAAACACAAAACTAATTAATAAAAACAATGCATGTGTTTTAAGAAATGTCGTAACATTTTTGTGGTCAAACAATTTTATTTATTTATTTTAATATTTAGGAGTATCATCCCTAATCCAAACGTTTTATTTCATAAATTATTTATCTGAGGTGAGATCAGATTGTGAGAAAAAAAAGTTATAAAAGAATACAATTTTGGCTCCTTTTATATCCCTAACTAGTAATTATGGTGTCAGAAAGAAAAGCTATTCAGACCAATGAAACTGGTCATTACTTCTGAACTCTGCAACTTTAACATTGACACTATTTCTTAGCTATCTACACTGGCAAAATGAGTTAGGAAATAAACTTTCAAAAGTAAATTAATCTAAGATTTTCAAAGTACAAATCCAGGTAATTATATTGACCAGATAAAAATTATTTTTCTAGTAAGGATTATCTGTAAACAATTGACTACTAATACTTATTTCATGCTTTACGTGCAGCGAGGACTGTAAAAGTTTAATGTAACTAATCGATACCACACTAAAGGTAAATTAGAGTAAAGGGTCTTCTCTCCATGATACAAATGCATAACTCCCATGAACACTGATGGAAGCTGGGCACATCCATCAACTGGAGTGCACATCCGTTAATTTTACACATTGTGGGAAACAGTTTTAATGCATGGATCATGATGGAACAAAAAGGTTACATACACATTGTCTATCTGGTTTTGGTATATTCAGTTTTGTTAAACCACAAAAATAGGACATCTATGTTAAGTGCATAAAGATGGGGCATTGTTAGCAAGTGCACCTAAGTAGACCTTGCAACAGTTTACTAATACTTAACATTTCAATATTAAGAAGTGTCTGAACACAAGGAAGCTTGCTGCTTCCTTTTTAAAAGGAAAAAATAGCACCACATTGATTAGGCCTTGACTACAGAAATAACTGGCTAACATTTTTGGGATGGTCATAGAAAAGTCAGATTTATAATTTTGAAAGCTGCTGAAGACTGCTGTAAGAAATGAAGATAAATGGGGAAAAATAGCAGACAGGTAAGCAGCAGTTTATTAACAGTTCATGTACAAACATGAAATGCTATAGTACATGAAATATTATAGGACAGTACAGTCTAATATAAAGCTCTGTCGCATTCCAGAGTATTTGCATTGTTAAATAATTCAATCAAGACTTGCCACTTTGGTTCTCTTATACTGAAAACATCTCCTGTAACCTTAAAGCTTTTAAAGCATTCCCCTTCCTTGCTTCACCCTCCTTATAAAGGGTGCTCCTTTTAGATACTGACAGAGTAGTAGAAGGATTTGTGAAGATACTAGCCAATGTCAGAAATTCTACACAGAATATGCTGAGTTGATGCATTAGGGTAGATTATGCTTTTCAGTTCTGAAGTCATCTGAGATGACACCACCTAGATATTCATCTCTGGGGATTGGACGTAGGGCTGTTTCAGTTAAGGGTCTCTGGCTATGAAGCTCATTCCTTCAGGATGGTTAGAGCAGTGCATGAGGAGGAGGAAGGACATTTATGCCACAGTTCATTTTAAAGACAATAATTTAATTACTGGTTGAATTTATCTACGTCATGCACCCAGAACAGTTGAACGAGCTGCCGCTCTTGCTTATATGACAAGACCAGGACTCTATTTCCTTTGTAATACCTAATGACAGCAAAAACACCAAAAGCTCTCTGCAATGTTTAAATGGTTGAGGTTGTCAATTGTTTCTGGGGGAAATTACAACCTTAGATCTTTTAGGTAAACAGGCTAACTTCACCTTATACTTGCTGTTACCAATGCAGTCCTGGGATGCATAAACAGGAGAAACTTGAGTAGTAGAGAGGTTATTTTACCTCTATATTTGGCACTTGTGTGACCAGTGCTGGAATACTATGCTCAGGTATGGTGCCCATACATCAAGAAGGATGTTAATAAATTAGAGAGGACTCAGAGAAGAGCCATGAGAATGATTAAAGTATTAGAAAACACACTGTATCATGATAGACTCAAAGAGCTTAATCTATTTAGCTTAACCGAGAGAAGGTTAAGTGGCGACTCTCTTAGTCTACAAGTACTTACATGGGGAACAAATATTTAATAATGGGTTCTTCAATCTAGCAGAGAAAGGTGTAACACGATCCAATGGCTGGATGTTGAAACTAGACAAATTTAGACTGGAAATAAGGTGTAAATTTTTAAAGGTGCGAGTAGTTAACCATTGAAACAATTTACCAAGGGTTGTGGTGAATTCTCCATTACTGCTCCAGGGATGATTTGGGGGAAGTTCTACGGCCTGTGCTATACAGGAGGTCAGACTAGATGATCACAATGGTCACTTCTGGCCTTGAAATCTATGAATCTACAGTTCTAGATTAGAAACTAGAAAAACTGGCCCAGTTGTTTCAAGCAACTGATGAGTCCTTTTTAAGCTAACCTTCAATGAATTTTAAAATGTAATTGGTATGGGAATGCACTAGATTCAAAGAAGGATAAACAAAAATAGGTCTTCAACTAGGGTCCTTGATTTCAAAAGGGCAAACTTTAAAAAAATTAAGGGAATTAGGGAAGTGGACTAGACTGAAGAACTCAAGGATCTGACGGTGGAGAAGGCTTGGAATTACTTAAAATCAAAGTTGCAGAAACTATCTGAAGACTGCATCCCAAGCAAGGGAAAAAAAGTTTAGGGAAAGGTTGCAGACCTAACTGGATGAACAAACACCTTAAGTAGGTTATTAAGAGAAAGCAGAAAGTCTACAAGGAATGGAAGAAGGGATGGATCAGCAAGGATATTTTGGAGGTCAGAAAGTGTAGGGAAAGTGAGAAATGACAAAAGCCAAGCAGAGCTTGACCTTGTGTAGGAAATTAAAAACAACAGTAAAAGGTTCTTTAGCAATACACATAAAAAGAAAACAAGGAAAGAAGGAGCGGGACCACTAAGCACTGAGGATGAGGTGGAGATTAAAAATAAATCTAGACATGACCCAAAACCTGAATGAATATGTTGCCTCAATTTTTAATAAGAATAATGAGGTGCTTGAGGACAGTGGTAGGGTGACTAATGGGCATGAGGATACAGAAGTAGAAATTGCCACATCCTGTTACCAAAGCCAAGTTACCACAGCCAAACTCAAACAGCTTAATGGGACCAAATTGGGGGACCTGAATAATGTCCATCCAAGAATATTAAAGGAACTGGCACATGAAATTGCAATCCCAACAGTAAGGATTTTTAATGAATCCAGGACCGCGGGGTCATACCTTATGACTGGAGAATTGCAAATATAGAACCTATATTTTAAAAAGGAAACGAACAGTGATCCAGGAAACTACAGGCCCCTTAATTTGACCTCCATTGTATGCAAAGTCTTAGACAAATTTTGAAAGAGAGAGTAGTTAAAGACAAAGGTAAATGGTAACTGGGATAAAAAGAACATAGTTTTACGAAAGGTAGATCATGCCAGACCAACCTGATTTCATTCTTTGAGAAGATTACTTCATTTCCTTTGTCTAGAAAATTGGTTGAGTTAATTGATCTGATTTCAGTAAATCATTTCATACAGTTAAAAAAAAAAAGCTGATTTGGAGAAGATGGGGATTAATGTGAGAACTGGTTAAAGAGAAGACTACAACAGGTCACACTGAAAAGAGAACTGTCAGACTGAAGGGAAATTACTAGTGAAGTTCCCTCAGGGATCCATCCTTGCACCAATCTTATTCATTAATGATCTTGGCACAAAAAAGCACGTGCGCTAATGAAATCTGCGAATGACACAAAGTTGGGAGGTACTGCCAATACACAGGAGGACCAGAATATCATACAAGAAGATTTGGATGACCTGGAAAACTGGAGTAATAGAAATGAAATGAAATTTAGTAGAGCAAAGTTATGCACTTAGGGACTAACACCAAGAGTTTTTGCTATAAGCTAGGGATGTATTAGTTGGAAGTGACAGGGAAGGGCAAAGACATGGGTTTATTGGTCGATTACAGTATGACTATGAGCCACCAATGTGATATGGCCACGGAAAAGGCTAAATGAAATCATTGGAAGTAGCAGATGAAGTATTTTTTGTAGAGATAGGAAAGTGTTATTACCATTACACAAGGCATGGGTGAGACCTCCTCTGGAATACTGCATGCAATTCTGGTCTCCCATTTTTAAGAAGGATGAATTCAAAATGGAACAGGTGCAGAGAGGGGCTACCAAGATGATCAGAGGAATGGAGAACCTATCTTGCCAGAGGAGACTTAAGGACCTTGGCTTGTTTAGCCTAACAAAAGAAAGGCTGCAGGGAGCGATCAGCACTAGGGAAGGAGAGAAGTTATTTAAGTTAAGGGCCAATGATGGCACAAGAACAAATGCATATAAACTGACCATAAACGAGTGAAGGTTTGTAACCATCAGAGGAGTGAAGCTCTGGAACAATGGGGTCAAAAAACCTAACTGGTTTCAAGTTTGAGCAGTTTATGGAAGGGATGGTAGGATAAGATTGCTCAATTGCATATAGGCCATCCACAACTGCTATTAGCAAATATCTCCAATGGTTGCAGATGGGACGCTAGATGGGGAGGGCTTTGAGTCACCATAGGGAGCTCTTTTCCGGGTGTCTGGCTGGTGGGTCTTACCCATATGCTTAGGGTCTAACAGATCACCATATTTGAGGGTCGGAAAAGAATTCCCTCCCAGGTCATATTAGCAGAGACCCTGGTGGGTGGGGGTTGCCTTCCTCTGCAGCATGGGACATAGGTCACTTTCTGGCTTTAACTAGAGTAAATGGTGGATTCTCTGTAATGTGAAGTCTTTACATCAAAATTTGAGGACTCTGGATTCTATTTGTTTTTCATCTTTACTTTTTGAGTACTAATCAATATTTGCTCTTTTGGAGCAATTACACCAACCTATAAGGTGCACTGTCATCACCCTCTACTCCCCTGTTCCAACGACTCCTGCATGTGTTTTCACAAATAACCACACAATACTATCCCCACCATAGCTCTGCCCCTTACACTGGTGGTCTTATAATGCTGGTGAATGGTAGGGTGACCAGACAGCAAGTGTGAAAAATTGGAAAGGGGGTGGGAAGTAATAGGCGTCTATATAAGACAAAGCCCTAAATATCAGGACTGTTCCTATAAAATCGGGACATCTGGTCATCCCAGTGCACGGACATAAGTAGAAAACAAAAGGCCACCATTGGTTTTCAGATATTTAAGGAGCATTACAACAATGCTGAGTTTAAAATCACCAGTGTTGCAACACACAGACAATATCTAAAGGGAAAGCCAACAGCCTATCATACCAACTTTCATGATATTCTCTCTTTGCATTCTCTGAAAGCCAGTGAGATTACTATCAGTGAAATCTAGCACCAAACAAAATTAAGTCTGGAAGTCTCAAATCCATACTACGTCTTTCAGGTTCAGCATGTATCCTTAGAAAACCTTATGGAGATTAACTTTGTGCTGTGTACTGCATTCTCTGATAATACGGGTGTTTAACAACTAACCTTTTTAAGTGGTCATTGTGAAGTGTGTTTATAGGCTTGAATTATATGGAACGATGACCCAAAAGTAGCTTGTTTTGTAACACTTATGGGCCAAACAAACATAGCAGCTAGCACATTTGTATTTAATATAAAGCCTCCTCACTTGCCCACATAAAACATGACATTAAGTTTATCAAAAGATCAAGTGCCAAGTCTTGAAGTATAAGATCTTGACTGTAGCAAAGCCAAGATTCTGTAAATGCAAGCCATCTGAAACAGAACAGAGAGAATAGAGAGAGGCATGGACATAAAGTACAGCAGCAGAACCAAATGCAAGTTCCAAATGAACAAAATACATGACCTAAAATTCAGCCATAATATAAGCTACTTCATTTGATTGCATATGTAAACACTTTGTGTCAGCAACTTGCTTATCCCCATGCCAATTACCCCCTTTCATGCTGAAAACATGCACTTTGCAATCATTTTAAAAGATCAAAACATTTTAAAAAACTAAGCACAGATTTTTATCACATTTTAATTTTATTGGATGTATGATTCATACCACTAAAGTCATTTGAAGTGCTATTAAGTAGCCTAGAGAGTGCGGAGTGCATCTTTATTCCAACATTCTGATACACAACTCAAAAGCTCTCACAGTTAATTTATTACTGTCCTTAGACTACATGATAATTCATTAAGTATATTAATAATATTAAAGAAAATTTAAAAAACAGTAAACCAAAGAAATTATACATAAAAGGTAGCTATGACAAGATATTGCAAGGAACGTAAATATATTCAGGAAAGTCAATACTTGTAAACTTCAACAATAAAAGAAAGACAAGTTTAAAATTAATTGTTCTTCTACTGTTTTAAAGATTAAATTTAACTTTTTAAACTAGTTTTTTCACATGAAAACCAATACAACCAAGACGGCATTATTTTGGCAAAAAGGGGAAATTAAAATAAATGGAGAGTGCACTTCATATTTGCTCTATATCAATATTTGCTCTCTTAATATTTCACTTACATATTATTGATTACATTTTACTAAAAGGGCAACCCTCTTTCCCCAAAGACTAATAGCATTAGTTTGCTTTTTTCATGTGGTTTGGTGCACATCTGGGAAGTTAAATATAGCCAAAAGCAAAGCAGTTAAACATGCACAGCAGCAGCCAACAACACTTACCTGCCATTCTTAGCCCATATTACATCATGCAACGTGGAGCAAACAAAAAGCAGAAATAATCAAAAGATATGTGAACCTTTCAGGACATTTGGCACTGATCAGGAAAGGAGATTTGTTGTCTTTGCTAAAAATTACTAAAGTTCTGCATGTGGATTTTGTGGGGTTTTTTGGTGAACTGTAGGAAGCACTTCTGTGCCTAGTCAAGTTAGGTTCACATGTAATGCACCTTTAACATGCTGCTGTTAGAGAGTTATGAATGGCTTTTGTGAACTGATTAGCATGGTTAGCATACCAATGATTGCTTCAGTATATATTGGTATAGTGTGGAAGACAGGATTCACATTAGTATTCTAGTTCTGGAATCTGTAAGCAAGTTTTGGCAAGTCATTCTACAATTCTTTTTAAGTTATGACATTTTGAGAGGATTATTTACCACTATGTACTTAAAGGGTTTTGTTTTTTTTAAAGGGGTGAATGGACCATTATATGTTCAGGCTCTTCAGCTATTTTGCAATTAGTGAAGTCTCAAATTTAGAAGGCATAACATAAGGGGCAGATATTTTCTTTAGAATGTATTAATGTCTAGAAAAGGCACAAAAGCATATCAGATCCCTATGGACAATGTAATATCAACAGCGTTATCCAAGACAAACTCACTTCTGGCTTCCTTTTTTTTTTTTAAAAAAAAAGACAAGCTTACCTTTGTTAATATAAATATAGTGGGATATAGACAATTAGTTTACTTTCCAATTGTTCACAAAAGTATTCATAACTCGGTCATGTAAAGTAATTAGAAGGATGGCAAAGTGAAGACATACATTTAGCATGAGACATAAATGCAGTATACTGCAGGCAAAGAGAAATAGATATATAAAATCATCTTCTCACTTTCAAAATCAAGGAAAAAATTTGGCCCCTGCTCAAGGTCTGTGCATGTCAAAACTTTAAGAAGGTTCCCCATGTTAAGGTACCTGTCGAGACAAGAATGAGAGAAAAGAGAATATCCCTTTATAAGAAGGAATAGCCCAAATATAGTAGAATGAAGGTGGTGGTGGGGGAAAGTCCAAACAGTTCCATCAGACATAAAACCATCCTTCAGGCTCCTGCTATGGTGCATGCTGGTGGAGGGTGATCTCCACCTCCAAGGATGTACAACTGGTGATCCTAGAGATGCAATGTGGATTTCCTGTAAAAAGTGACAGACATATGTCACCCACATCTTCATAGTCTCTCCTGTGAGAAAGAAGAAGAGCTCCAACTGAAGGCCTTATAAGTGAACAAATTCCATCTCACTGAGCCAGTGTCCTGAGCAAGTGTCTGTGCCTTCAAGGGTAAGTATCCTATATGCAGCATGGCTACTATGTTAATGTGGACTCAGACTGTGTTTGATGATGTGGAGAGATGAAGAGATTTTTTTTTTCCTTTACAATTTTGTTAAAGGAGAAACATAATAGAAAGCTGCATCCAGACACTTTTTTCATTTCAGTTTAATGTGTACAAAAAACAACATAGCACCATATGTGATCCTAGAGATCCTGTGATCTTTAGGTAATGCACCTGAAAATTAACAGGTGCAACTCCCAAATTCACTTCTATTCATTACTTTAAATCCTAGGTAAAAACAACACTAGCCCTGCTAGTCGGAATCAGACAGGGATTTTACTGTTCCTCCATACAAGTCTGTACATATTTCACTAAGGCACACTGACAGAATTTTTCATTGTATGGCTAGTTGATTTGCAGGCAGATGAAAGGACATCACTGACCAGAGAGACCCAAAATGATTATTAAGCACATGAAAATCAAGAATTACACAGTAGCATGATGGTAGCTTGGCTCTACTGAAAAAACAAAAACAAAACATGCAACCCTTTCTCAGATTGTGCTTTTGCAACTGATGTTCCCTTCGCCTTCACTGTGGTGGAGTGTACAAGCAATCCTACTGTTACCATTTTTAATGCACCAGCTGTGAAGGGCTGAAAGACTTACTTTCAAAATCCAAGAAAAAATGTGCTGCATTGTGGTCTATGTCCCTGGTTAGCACTTTAATGAGATTACCCATGCCAGCAAACCTAAAAATAAAAATGGCAAAATTGTTTAGTTCCAATAATTGTTTCCTTTTTTAAGCAGAGGACTGGGGTCCATTTAGGGCTGGCTTCTTTGTGGTTTCACTCATGTGCTGATTCACCAACTTGTGGCTTGGACAGAGCTAACATGCACTTTGTGCAAGTGCCATTCAACCTATCCCTTCTTAGAAAGAAATGGTTAATGAAAAACAAGGTGGCAATTATACAGAAAACTAAACTCTGCCATTATTTGTATCCAACTATGACCAACATTTGTATCCAACTATGGAGGCAGGGAAGTAAAACGGAGATAAACTACTACATGCTTACCTCACAAGTGTAATCTGAGTACATATTCATTGTTTGAGAAGTGCTCAGATACTACAGTGATGAGCACCATAAATAAAATGAATTCATCCTTAGGCTAGGTCTACACTACCCCCCCCTATCGAACTAAGGTACGCAACTTCAGCTACGTGAATAACGTAGCTGAAGTCGCAGTACCTTAGTTCGAATGAAAAAGCACTTACCCGGGGTCCACACGCGGCGCGCAGGCTCCCCCGTCGACTCCGCCTACTCCGTTCGTCGAGCTGGAGTACCAGCGTCGACAACGGAGCACTTCCTGTTTCGATTTATCGCGTCTTGTCAAGACGCGATAAATCGAACCCAGAACATCGATCCGACGCGTTCGACAGACGCGTAAGTATAGACGTACCCTTAGAATTTCAGACAAAATGTAACTTCCCTTTGGGTATCAGAAAGTTTGTAGCAGAGCCAGAAATAAAACCCAGATCATCTTCTGAAGCCCAATCTAGTGTCTTAATTTAAAAAATTATCCCTCCTCTCAAATGCTTACGTTGCTGCATAACTTAGGACTCTTTTAGGCTACCCGCTCAAAGAGAAACAAATATTTAAGTTTAACTGTACATAATAAATATATGTATGCACATCCTTGAGCTGCCCAAAAGTTTCCTCCAATATTTTCAGTTCTAAAATTATATATTTTTTGTTTTTTTACTTGTTTTATTTTGTGCCAGACAGTTACAGAAGCAGGAATTTTCTGCCATCATTGCAACTACATGGTCCGATTAAGTGGGTTTGCAAGAGTGTGGTGCTGGGTTGAAAAGAAGATAAAATATTCTAGGAAAAATCTATAGCCATCATCCAAAGGTAGTTTTAAAAACTGCGGACTGTTCAATAAACCCCCCCTCTCTTCCTAAAATAAGCTAGAGGGGAAATACAGTTTTGTGCCTAACGACTCCTCAGTCAGAAATATCTTCATATAATAGATTTTCATTTCCTGCAGGAATCTACTGTTCCAAGTTTCTTTTCTAGGAATAAGGTTAACAAATAAAACCGTTGCCATGCTTCATTGAAGCCCTATGGTGAAATATCACAGAATACACGCTGGTTTTATAAACAGAAATGCGATTACCTAAAGGTAAACTGCTTAGTGCACTTCTCCAACAAAAGAGGCACACATAAGGAATTCATTTGTCTCTCTCAATTTCTACTCTGACCAAGTAGAGCCAGAAGTAATATGCTGCACAAATACAATGATGCCTGGACTTGTCATTTTGTGCCAGTTAGAATTTAGAGGTGAGCAGACTGCTCAGACAATGAATTCATGAGCAAACAGAGTTTACAAGATATGTTTTAACTATCAGCAGAAAAAAAATCTTTATACAGCATTTGCTCAGACAACCATCATGAGGTCTAAATCTATATATATATTCAATTTCAGTTTTAAACTAGAAGACAGGCTTTGGAACAAATGTTCATTATTTAGACACTAAATAGTATCGACTAAATGAAAAATTGTTAGGCAGAAGCAAAAGACAAAGTCAAATTAGAAAATATTTGGTTGTGCTACCTAGTTTCAGAACACATGTGAAAAAAAATTACTCAAGGCTCCCAAAAGTTTTCATAGTACATAAAGTCTGGGCTCTTGGAAGAAAGTAATGCTTTCTGCAGTTTCATAACAGTAGATTATGACCACAACTCCTTACTTTGAATTTTCAAAAATTTAAGCCACATAAGTAATGTTCAGAATGTTTCCTGATCAACTAATTTTCAATGCATTGAAAATATAGTATAAAAAGGAGGGGGGGACTTAATATACTTCAATACATAGGAAAGGCTAATTTGTTTTTTTAATAACTGTGTGCCTGTCATATGAACAAAGATTGGAGCTCGGAGTTTACAGGAGCGCCAACAGCTCTAATATAAATAATTTTGACAAAGGCCCAAATAGCTATTTATTCTGAAGAAAAAAAGAAAGCCTTACCATCATACAACAAAGTGAAAAAGATATACTGTATTCAGCTTTCAAAACAAAAGGCTGCACCCAATTTAAGTGCCCCCAAATGCTGTAATTACATGCTCAGTTCAAATACTGATATACACAAGGCTAGGCAAAGTTGGGCTAAATCAGTTCCTTGTAGATTGATCTCAACAGAAAACTAAGGAATTGCAGGAAATGGCACTGGTGATTTGAGAAATACTGTACCTTTCTTCCTTCCATGTCTGCACTGATCCAATACCCCAGAATAGGATTAAAAGACACTGTGCTACTAGAGGCAGGGGAGATGGTTTTGGATGAGATTTGCAAGGAGTGTCTTGATGATTAGGAAAAAATTCCTTGTGCTCTTTATAAAGTCTAGGGATAAGAGTTATGGTCCTGGCCTAATTCAGATGGTTATATTTTAACTACTAAAATATCACATCATGTTTTAGTAAATACTGTGTTCTTTACTCTTTCTTTTCTTAATGTGTGTGTTTGTTATATATACAGTTGTTTTGTTTCACCCTAAGGTAGATTCTGTAATGGGACGAGTGATACTTAATTTGTCAAGTGTTTTGGGATCTATTAGGATGAACAGCACTGTTCTTTATATTGCCATATGACCATGGACCAGACTCCCACTGTGCTAGGTGCTGTACAAACAGAGAAAAAAGATGGTCCTTACCCCAAGTTGCTTATAATCTAAGTAAAAGACATGAGACAAACGGATGCAGACGGGGAGGGAAGGGGAATACAACAGTCAGCATGATAACCGTGGTCTCAGCACACCAGCAGCCTATATTATAAATAAGTGCAACATTTCTTAAAATGTGGTGTTATTACTTAAGTGCTGATAACATCCTCTGAATTGTATGGTGTGAAACAAAAAATCTTGCAAAGTACCAGACAGAAAAAAGACGGTGTACTGGGAAACACAAAGAGAGAGCAACTAGGTAGGTTTTGTGGGCATCCCAAAAGAGTAATAATTAAAGAAAGTGCTAATGATCTGTGATTTTAAGCAACTGCTGTTAGATTTCCTACTTAATGGTAGGTCTAGCCACTCTTGTTGCTGGCCTGGCAGCCTCCACCACTAGACGCTCATAGATTTGGAATGGGGGAGAAAAGTGATGGCATCCCCATACAGAAAATAGAGAATACAGTGAAACCCCCCTTTAGCGCGCCCCGCCATAACGCGAATTCGGCTATAATTCAGTCTCTTCCCTTTTGGCGAGAAGGGAAGAGACTGGCTTCAAACTCACGCTAGTCAGTTTCAAGCTGGTCAGTTTCAAGCCCTCCCTTCTCTTCTCCCCAAAGTGGAGAAATTTGATCAGCTTGAAAGTGACCAGCTTGAAACTTCTCTGCTTTTGCAAAAGAGAAGAGAAGAGACCGGCTTGAAACGGTAATTTTTTGTAACCCCCCTATAACGCGACCCTGCATTTATCGCGATGGAATTTTTTGGACCCCAATTATCGCGTTATAGCGGGGTTTCACTGTACCTTAAAAACAGCTGAAAGTATGCTGCTGCTGCTACACTCACTAATTAGTACAACCCCGAGGGGGGTGGGGAAGAGGATGTTGTATGAAGATCTTATATGTTACACTGAGTTGAGCTCCCACGGCAACCTCTGTTGTTTTGGGGGGATAAAGAACCGGTTCAAATAAGGCTGAGATAACTAGAAGCTTCCAGGTGTCTAATGCAGAGTTATTAGCATTTCAGAAGTAGCGTAGGGAAGCCGCTACATGCTGTACAACACCACACCTAGTCTAGCTGATTGGAGACACGCTGATTATCAAGACAGCACCAAGGCTTTCAGTCTGGCTGGTACCAAGGCAGAGTCTGATGCTCATCTGAGACTTCCAAATGGGTCAATCAAGATTGAAGCCTTTTGGACCACACTCTAGTCGATACCTCCAGGATGAAGGAACAGCAGGCCAAGAAGGTTTCAAAATGCCAGAGGTTCTAACTGTTCATAATATCTGTAATCAAATCTTAGCCAAGCCAGTACTGGTCACTTCTGAAACAGGATGTACCAGGCATGCCTGTTCATAAGTAGATTTGGAAAGATTAGATTTTTCATCAGTAAATGTCAGTAAACATTGATTTCACCATACATTCACAAACAAATCAAAAAAAGTCCACTGATAATAACTGAAATTTATAGATAGGCAAAGTTAGAAAAATGCTACTTGAGAATTTAGTTTGATTTAAGGGTATTGAGAAGTGTGATACTGACAACTTATGTTTTAAAGGTTGCAAAGATTTAACTTTTTGAATCTCAACATCTGTCTTCATTAAATAATTGTGACCCCACCCCCGTAATTTCCCACAACTTTGAAAATGTAAAATCTAGAAAAAGTTAAAAAAAGAAAAGAAAAAAAAAAAAAAGCTTTGAACCCATAATTTTGCACAACTGAGAATTTTAATTGATAAAAACGTTACCCATCAAAATTATTTTTTAAAAAATTAAAATTGAATTCTGCCAAGCCTATCCATAAGAGATACTGTCTGTCATCACTGAACTGTCCTTTTTTTTTTTAAATTGCAACTGCAGAAAAGCCAGTTTTGCAGAGCTATGTAGTGCTGAGAGGCATCAAAAGTTTCAGAGCTCTGACCATGAGCAGGCTAACTCCTCTCTCGCTCTAAGCGAAAAGTCGCTGAGCTGCACTCTGTTGAATTTGAGCTTGGGTCCACCATCATATGACAGTTCAATCAACTCTTCCTTTTCCTCAGCTGAGAAGCCAGTTGGCAAGGTGTCTTCTACTGAAAATGGGTCTCTGATCCTTACCTGGGTACCAGGCAACTTGAGCTCCAAGCTGCTCTTATTCCCAGTTCCCCTCCAGTTCCCTCTGAGCCAGAGAGCTCTGCCAGTTCCACTGCAGGCCCTGGAATCTCTGGAAAGTCTTTCCTATCAGTATCCTTAGGTGCTGATCTCAACTCCTCCCCCTGGGTTCAGAGGCCCCACAGCGCTCCAACTTGGGCTATATTGTGATTCTAGCAGGCTTCCATCCCAGAGAGCCTCTCCCCTGACTCAGTGCTGCCCTGTAATAGTCCTGTCCAAACTGTCTGCCTTCTTTCTCCTCCTGGGAATCCCTTACAGCTGGGTTCTGTATTAAGGAGATGGCTACCTGATTAACACCTGGCCCATTCTCCAGCTAGTCTGCTGCTCCTTTGAAGCAGATCTCTGTTTCTACAAAGGGGCTATACATCATGGAACAAGGATTAGCTGGCTCGGTTCCACTACTCTTTAAAGGGGACAGTCATAGCGTACCATTTCCAACAAGCTTAGGTCTCAGTTTGGGGACTGCAAATGTATAGCATAACTGCCTTGCTGTGTGTGAAGCTCTGCAACACCAAGTTTTTGAGGACAGGTAAGAATGTCATACAGGCCAGTCTGATGGCTCTGGGCTAAGCATATGATTTGGGGACCAGGTTCCTCGAATCTGTAGGTGCTCCAAATGAGTTCTCCAACTTGTCCCTTGGGTTTCAAACAATAAGTTAGCTCTGCAATAATATGTTGTGGTATTAAGACCCTCTAGTCTGTCTGACATTTCACCAGATAATAGACTGGTTTGAGCCAGTGTTGAAAGTCTGGCAAGTGGCATCAAATCACGTACATGAATGCCAGCATGTGGCCTAGCACTGCATGACATGTTAATATTGTTGTAGCTGGTTATGATACCTAGAGCATGAGTGAAAGGCTGCAATGACTAGAACCGGTTCTTGGACAGGTATTTTTTCACATCTGGAGTTAATCAGGGATCCTATGAACTCTATCATATCTGCTGGGGTAAATGATTATTTTCACAGTTCTCTAGAAAGCCCAGCTGGGTGAAAAGGGATAGAGCACATTACAGGTTTGTTGCTGCCTCCCACTATGATGTACCTGTCATCTGTCAGTCATCCAAGAATAGGCAAATGTCAATTGCTACCATGGCAAGGCATTTCATGAAGACTCTCTGTGCTGTGGAGAATCCAAATGGCAGTGCCTTGTACTGGTAATGATTTGACTCCACTGTGATACCCAAGCACTACCTGTGGGATGGATGGATGGCTACATGGTAGCAAGCATCCTTCGAGAGCCACAAATTAGTCTTGAACCTGACAGGAATAGAAAGATTGAAGCAACTGCTACCATCCTGAATCTTAGATTCATAGATTCTAGGGCTGGAAGGGACCTCGAGAGGTCATCGAGTCCAGCCCCCTGCCCTCATGGCAGGACCAATTACTGTCTAGACCATCCCTAGAATCTGAAGTGGTATATACATTTGTTCAGTCTCTTCAAGTCTAGGGTAGGACAAAAAGACTCCCCATTTTCACTTTGGAGGAAAGTACTAATGGAGTAAAAACTTTGCCATATTTCTATGGAATCTCTTTTACAGCTCCTAGATGAGCTAACAAGGGCACTTTTTGTAATAGGCTTTTGAGGGAAGGGAGATACATGTGGAAGTGAATAGGACAAGGAGAAGTTATTCACCTTGTGCAGTAATGATGGTTCTTCGAGATGTGTGTCCCTATGGCTGCTACACTTTAGGTATATTTGCTCCCCCACGCCTCTAATTGCACATTTCAGGTGTTCAAAGGGTGGTCTAGTTAGGGTCTTTAGAACTAGACTGAGGCCCTATGTTGGAGTTGGGTGTCTGGTTTGCAGGAATATTTTTCCTATGGCCTTGAGGAATCTTCATGGATGGATGAATACCAAATATCCTTCCACCTGCTGGTAGAAGGCCATTATGGCCCAAGATGTACTTGGAGTGAGCTAAGAGAGAGACCAGCCCTTTTAACATCTAGTATATAATTTAGGATCAAGGGAAAGGAGGAAGATGTCAGAGCAACTTGTTTGGAATTGCACCAAATTTGGAATTTGGTGCAATTCACACTCATTCACACCTGTGTGACCATCTTGTTTATCACTTCAAAAGCTTTTTCTTCCCCTGCTGTCATGTTTCCTCTCAACTAATTAGCCTCTTAAGATTGGTCTATACACCTGGACCATCAGGTTTCTCTGACTGTATAAATATCTGTCTGAAATATAATTTCATTCCATGCATCCGATGAAGTGGGTACTAACCCACGAAAGCTTATGCTGAAATAAATTTGTTAGTCTCTAAGGTGCTACAAGTTTTTCTTTCTTATTTTCAAATTTGGAATAGTTTCCACTTTTGCAGGCAAGTGCGATGAGTCATCGATTCCCTACAGTTTAGTAACATTTCCTTCACCTCCTTGGAGCAGCAGCTCTCACTGTGTGGGAAGCATAAGGAGCCAAGGCTGAAGCTGGAGGATCTGTAAGTTGGGGTGATGGATCTGTCCATCGTTTAGGGAGAGTAGGTGAGGAATGGGTTGAAGAAGAATTGGAGGACACATTGCTAGCTATGTCATGCATGGGTACCACACTTGTCTCGGCAATGTGGGTGCAATCAGTATAACTCTTGATTTTTCCTGACTTCTTAATAGGACCTTTGATATCAGAGGGAATATAGGAAAAGCATATAGCAGCTCTCTGCCCCATTGAAGGAGGAAAGGATCTCTCAGGAACTGTTTCCCCAGTTTTGCTCAGAAGCAGTAGTGGTGACATTTCTTGTTCCGGTAAGTAGCAAGCAGGTCTATTGTTGGGGTTCCCCATCAAGTGAATATGTTGTGAAGCACTGCTGGGTTCATTTCCCATTCATGATCATGCCCAGTCCCCAGAATCACCAGAGTGTTCACCTCCAGCTTCCCTCTCAGCCCCACCCTGTTCCAGCAAAGAGTCAGACAGTGACTAAGATGACAACCTCTCTCTGGCCTCACACCTCTAGCTGCCTACTTCCAGTTATTTTTACTTATATAATTTACAAACTTAACTCAATATTAGCGAAAACTGAAGTTCTTATTTTTTTAAGATCTCCTCGGCATTACTGTAGAACCTCAGAGTTAACAACACCAGAGCTATGAACTGATCAGTCAACCACACACCTCATTTGGAACCGGAAGTACACCATCAGGCAGCAGCAGAGACGGAAAAAGTAAGGGGTGGGGTGGGGAATAAAGTACAGTACTGTGTTAAATGTAAACTACTAAAAAAATAAAGGGAAAGTTTAAAAAAGGTTTGACAAGGTAAGGAAACTTTTCCTGTGGTTGTTTCATTTAAATTAAGATGGTCAAAAGCAGCATTTTTCTTCTGCATGGTAAAGTTTCAAAGATGTATTAAGTCAATGTTCCATTGTAAAAACTTTTGAAAGAACCACCATTATGTTTTGTTCAGAGTTACGAACAACCTCCATTCCAGAGATATTTGTAACACAGAGTCTACTGTACTTTTTTCTGTTGCCACAAAGCTAGCAAGATAAAGCTAGGGAGAAAATAAATGCTATTACTAATCACTCAGTCCACAAAACTCTGACTATCCCTATGAAGCTGCTCATAATCCCTCCTGGCATTCAAGGTTTTTTTTGCCAATGCTCAGGCCCCGTGGAACAGGTTGTGGGAAAGAGAAGGGCTAGCCAAGAAAATGATTTCAAACTTGACCTACTTTCAAAAAAATAAGACATATGGAATGCCACATTTAATTACAATGATTTGGCCCATTACAGCCTTATGGGGCTGTATGATGCTGAGTGCAGTGTCAAGATCAGACAAGCGGAAAGCAAAGGCATATTTTCAAAACAAAACTCGCACGCATGCCCTTCATGCTGAAAACACCCCTGACAGATTTCAGTTTTTTACTGAATTCAGAGGAAATTTAATACAAGTACATGATGTAACCAAATTCCCAAGCACTACAGATCAATTCCCTGAGGGGAACTGTACATTAAAGTGCTTTGCTCCCAACTGGTGAACAACAAAATATATGCTCAATGAATGATAAAATCCTTTTCAGTATTTATGTAAGAAAATATGAGAATCAAGAATGGTGCCAAATCTAAAAGATGTGAGGTATAAAATTGCCATGCTTTTAACTCCGATAATGTACAAATACAGAAAGATATATTTGTAATCAATGAGGCTGTTTGTTTAAAGAATAAATCAACCATCTTTGTAGAAGTAAAACAGAAAATACTAAGATCTTCCTGTGATGGTTTATTATTTGCATTTAAATGCACACTAACATTGACAGCTATGATGTTTAAAATCAATACCAATTTTCAATATATTTAAGGTCTTGCGCTTAATTACAACCAGTTACCTTAAATCCAGGCTCTGTATTCTAGTTGAGCTTCCTCTCCCAATCCTCAGACACGCAAGAATACATACCATTAAAAACATGAAAACAATTTATTTTCTTTGTGGGAAACTGGATCCTATGGAAGTTTTTAAGTCAGGCAAGTATTTGTAACTGAGAATCCCCTCATCCCTTCAGCATGCTGTTTGTTTGGCCTCTGGAAAAACAGCATGCTACCAGTTGGAAAGACACAGTCCACAACATCACATACCTGATACACCACCCATATCACAATAAAAATGCAGAGATTGACTGACAAGAGTCCAGCTGGAAATCAATTTGGCAACTGTGTCTTTTAAGGCACGCTGAACATGTTTTTATTTGAATGTATCACAAAGAGATAACCGGCTCTTCCCTGCTTAATGAATAACAGTTATTTTCTGAATATATGATGTCCCAGAATTAGATTAGTCAGATAATGGCCTGAGCATGACATCAGAAAGTAGCTACCCAATTGGTTTGAATTACCTGTATTTGCTTTCTTCCCTCATGAAATATATAATTTGTGATTGGGAGGGAAGAGGCAATGGGAAGTTGAGGTTATACTCTGAAGCTTCACCACCAATATTGTGGAATTCAGAGGCTCTAGCTACATTCAGCCTTCAAGGAAGATGGCAGGCTCCAGGAATGCAGAGTGGTTTGTAAGCAATGATACTAGTGTTAATCCTTTCACAGAAAGGGTCCAGAAAGATCTTAATATTTTACTTGACTCTGAATGCAGTCCACATTACTGTCCCATCTCAATAGCTATTTCCCCCCCCCTCCTATGGAGCCAGATGAAGGAACAGGAATACTAAAAAATGTAACCATCTCCATCTACTGAAACATGCTGAATCCTAGTATTATAGATGTTACCTAATGAGGTCCACCTAAGGGAACTAAGGATCTAACGTTATAACTCAGGGACTGTAATGTGCAAACAAGCCTTAATGTCCAGCTTGGAAAGGATTATTTCAATAGATTTTTACTTGAACATCTAGCAGCTATTCAGACACTTCTACAAGCTTATAAATAAAATGCTCAACTGCTCACTGAGAATGCTCAACCTACAGATTGAGTGGAAAAAAACACAGCCTTACTAATGTTTACAGATACTATTAATTTAGACTGCGTAACCACTCAACAGAATGCAGGTTTAAAATCCAATGACAAAACAGCTGTGGTGGAATTTGTATTTATTTTTTTAAACACAGAAAAGATGTAAATTTAGAATTATGGATATTTACTTATTTCAGTGCATGATTCAGATTAAAGAATGGAGACTACCATGCATTTCATATGAGCAACTCAGAAATCTATTTGTGCTTTAGTTATTTAATTAACAATTTACTTAGAGAATGTTATTGTTTAATATTCTCACCATCAAATTTAAGTTTTGTGTATTCTTTTCCATGACTGACATCTAGTGGTAGCTCTTAAAAGAACCACTACAAGAACTCCATAATAGTTTTCACACAGACCAGTTTTATCTTGGAACAACATTCTACTAAACTACAATGTTTTTCCATAAATGGCCCTTTATTCTGCAGTTAGAATAGTTCATGCATTGTTCTTTGACGAGAAAAATATTGCATTCACGGACATTAATCAGTAATGGAATGAATGTAGATTAAGTATTCCAGCAACTATAATAGGGTTCAAAAAAGAACTAGATAAGTTCATGGAGGATGGGTCCATCAATGGTGTCCCTAGCCTCTGTTTGCCAGAAGCTGGGAATAGGTGACGGGATCACTTGATTACCTGTTCTGTTGATTCCCTCTGGGGCACCTGGCATTGGCCACTGTCAGAAGACAGGCTACTGGGCTAGATGCACCTTTGGTCTGACCCAGTATGGCCATTCTTATGTTCTGTTCAAATTGTTATCTACTTGGAGGGTCCCTCATAAGCAGTTTGACATCAGATTATAGGACTGCACAGCTGAGCGGTTCTTTATCAATATCTGAGCTGTGAATAAGTTGCCTTCTAATTTCAGAGGAAAGTAAAACATTTGTTTTTACTTAAACTATTTTGATGGAGTGATATTTTTTAAAGTAGTATCAATAGTCTCTCCTGTGGCAGAGTTTAGCGGTTCAAATCACAGGCCTTTCTTCCCAGGATCTCCTTATCATTTGCCAGAGGAAATGGCTTAGTGAGCAAAACAACAACTAGATTCCCTGAAGTCATAGTTTCAAAGTTTTGGGAGGATAGATTCCACCCCCTTCATTTTGAAAGAAAAATGAAATATCATGTTAGTTCTTGTGTATGAATCACTGATGAGACTTTGAGTTGAATAGGGTCTATTCTGTGCAGACACTAAAGATTCTGTGGAACTTTCTTTAAGAATTGGAGGCCCAGTGTAAGGCCTCATGTACTCAGGGAAACTGGCCAGCATAGATGTTGCAGAATAAGAAAAGTCCACCTTGTGGACTCTACTGCAGAATAGAAGTCACTTTTATTCTGGAATAATTACTACGCTTTGTGAACTGACTTACCCACAGCCAAAAACTGGGTGCAATTCATCTTGGAGTGTGTAAATCCAGGGTTAAGACAGACTTGACTATTAACAATGTACTTTTCCTTTTCATAAGGACACGAGCTAAAGGATGTACTCTCCATCTTACCTCCAGATCTCTGTTAGGTGTTCCAAGCACACATTTTGCATTTCATTTTGTATTTGCATCATGATTATGTAAAATATTTTAAGTTGTATTTTTTTAAGATGAAAAAGTTATTCGCCAGTCCTTATTAAGTTAAACAGTTTGTACTAAAAGTTAACAGATATAAATAATTCTTAGAATTAATGAATGGAAAAAAGGAAAAATTTTCAAAGCTGAGTTCAATGCCCAGTGTAAACTCTAATATTACACCACCAATCTTAGTTACAGCATATTTACATTCATTTGCAAGCAGGTTTCAATCTTTCATATAAAAATTATATTGTAGTACTACATCTCTACCTGTAGAGGTCATTCATTTACAACTTGACCTTGCAGACCAGGGGAAATACTCATCACATCATCAGAGAAACAATTATCATAGTACATTTCTTCTTCTGCACTGTACACTGTGTCAACCAAGATCCTCAAACCTTAAGCACTGGTACCACTTTGTGACATTAATACATTTGTTTTCTTTCAAAGACACTTAAAATTTCTTCGTTCTATTAGTGTTTTACACAGTTATGGGAAAGGTAACAAGAAATTCACATAAATAAAGATGCAAGACAGATTAAAAATTTCACAAGGTGCTTTGGATGGCTCAGTGATTTAGACTGGGATACAGACCTTGTTCCAGATCAGGTTAATAGCCAATGAGAGACATCATTACCTCAGGCCTGTTCAGTAGATTTGAAATAAATTGATGGGTTTAGGATATTTTCTAAGGGATTGGGTGTCCAATGTTATAGAGCCCACACTACATACTTCGTAGTTACAGCTGTAGTGTTAGCCAAAAGGCTATACATTAAGTGATTAAGAATACCTTCTTCACTCTTAGAAGTGACACGTTCACAAAAGGGGTGAGCTGGGAAAGCTTGCCTTTTCTGTGGCTAAATGTTGCAATTCTCAGTGCAAGGATTGTCTTACTCTCCTGGTAAAGTGTTATGCATATTTATTGTGTTTTACAGCAGTAATACGGGATTTTCTATTTCAGGGCTGTCAGTCTAGCACCTTTACTGAGCACCCCTTTAAAAAAATCTAACACTTTCATATCATAGGTTTATCCATTTAAAGTTTCAAACATACAAGTCTTTTTTCCTCAATACATCATTTAGAAAAATTATTTCAAATATTTTCACTCTGAGGTCTATTATCTATTGATGTATTGCATTTTTAGTGTGAATTTCACTTATCTACAGCAGAGGAGTCATTTAATAACTTATTCCAACCATATATTCTTGGAATCAGCAAAACTCCCAGTAGACTTAACTTTATTTCCCCACCCAAATGCCAGTCTAAGTGCCCAGCTATCCTGATGCTAGATTGTGACCTGAACATTTATATTGCCTCAATTAAAAAATTTGTTATTGGAACACTGGAAAGTACATGAAGATGTCTGTCTATAATTGCTCATTAATCCTGCCATCTGATCAAGAAATGCAAACGATGTGTTGTTTCTATGCACTGTACCTAGAGAAAAAGTATTAGACAAAACTACAGCAAAACAGAAGATTCTTCAAAATAAATGAAAACCCTTAGTTCACTCTAACCACCACCAACCATCACAGATCAAAATGGTCATGACTGTGATAATTATCGATAACCACCTATTTAATTATATAAATACCTCATTTCCATAATCCAGTTCCCAGTCCTAAATTTTGATTTGTACATCAGCCAGTAAAGAAGACACATTCAGTATTTGAAAGATATAAAGTTTTTTTTCTATACATTTAACTATCATAGAATATCAGGGTTGGAAGGGACCTTAGGAGGTCATCTAGTCCAACCCCCTGCTCAAAGCAGGACCAATCCCCAATTTTTGCCCCAGACCCCTAAATGGCCCCCTCAAGGATTGAACTCACAACCCTGGGTTTAGCAGGCCAATGTTCAAACCACTGAGCTATCCCTCCCCCCACATATCAACCTATGAGAATTAACTAGGGAAATACACAGGCCAGCTCCAAGAACAAGAGAGCATTTCAGCTCCTGTAGCCTTCAGATCCAAGAGCCTGAAAAAGCATGGTTCAATTTTGGCATTGGAAGTCCATCAGATTGACCTGTAGAAGGTCTCTATTTCCAGCACACCTACTGAGTGCAGTCCCATTTGTTTGGCAGAATTTGGATGAGACTGAGCCAATACATCATGATAGATTCCAGCTATGCTAATTGTTGATAGAGGCAGCAGGTTACTTTTGGCTCCTGGGAGGATATTGCTTCCATTCCCAAAGTCAAAATTATAGATTTTCAAATACTAAAATAGCTGCCACAGATCTTTGGGGGACTCAATATGAGAATCTTGAGGATCATACTTTTTGCATCCATAAATAGGGCAAAAGCTAGAGGGATAATAGCCATCCTTTAAAATGTTGGCCCAACAGTGCTCCACTTTTTAAATTTGGGCTGCAGCTCTAAAGGGAAGACTCCATCGGAAGCCAGGTATTAAAATATATGAAAACTTTGAAAGAGAGAGTAGAATTAAATGGAAACACTAACGACTGTTAACACTTGGACTTTCAAATTTGTACTTTAGACTCTCAGGAAGCCAATTTATGTTCACATTTAGAACTTTCATAGGCCATGTTTTTCCCCACTGTCATAACTGCCAAGATCAAGTATAGGCGCTTTCACTTTCTGTTATCTTCAGTTGACAAGAACACACTTATTGGCTAATACTGTGGGTATTAACTTGCAACATTATATTTTGAGAGGTTTTGTTCTTTATCTGGTATGGCAGCTCACTTGCTAGGAGTCTGGCCCTTGAACGGTGCCAAGTCACTACCATAGGGTGCAGTTTACACCACTTCTTCTATAAAAGACTTCTTTATGTTTTCCGTATGCATTCTAAAGCAAATACTGAGCAAGTTCTCTTGACTTACATATATTACTATTTCCTCATAATCCTAAATTCCACCTACTATAAACACACCATGTGATCTTGTAGACTATGAAAACATTCCCTGCTTTGGATATCTGATTTTTAGTGAGGAGATAGCCAATATCAGAACTGCCAGGAATCTCACTACGAAGCACTTACAATTAGATGTAAAGGTGTCAGTGATATATCAAACCTTCTTGTAAAAAAATGTAAGACAAGTATGCAAACACAAAAAAGGTTTAACCACTTTTTGATGAGTGGACAATGTATATACATAAAAATCTCTTTTCCATCAAGAGAAGAGACGAGACTCTAAAAGTCAACCACTGAAAGAGCAGGAAGTTAGGCACAGATGAGTTACCAAATATGGGGTGAGAACACTCAGTTACTTGCATGGTCACACATTAATGAACTAAGGTCTCCCAGGAATTGAGATGAACACTTAACATTTGAAATAAGGAGATATCTAAAAATCAGTTAAATTCCTCACCATTACTATATTACACTGTGCGCCAATCAATTAGTTCACTAGTGACTATGTTTTTACAGTGTTACTAGTAAGAACTCTGTTAACTGAAGCTGAAGAATGGAAAGGAAAGATGAACTTACGGTTCAGGCACACGACCAGGACCCAGGCAATCAAGGCAATTCCCAGCTTTGCCACAGACTTCCCATGTGACATTGGGAAAGAGACTTAAATCCCTCAGTGTCACACTTCTCTATATACAACAATCTCACAAAATATGTTCCTATCCCCCTACATTCTTATTCCTTAAATAAGACAGTTCTCTTCATTGCCAATGAAACTACTTCTTGACACTACTCTCAACACTAATCAGACAGGACAGATGCAGGTAATTTTTCCCCCTGTGATTCAAACACTTTCTTGATGATGCATCAAAACTAAGAGGTAAGGTTCATTTTTCTTCTGTCTGGTGCCAGTGGTATCTTCTTCAGCATCTCTAGCTAAAAGACAGCCAGCACTGCCCTGCCTCTGTTGACACAACACCAGATAAACGCGGAGGTACAATACAATGATGCTCTCTGTGCTAACTTATAGGACTGCAAGACAAAGCTAAAAAGATAGGGTATTTATAGTGCACACCCCATTTCACAGAATCTTACAAAGATGGTAGAATATGTTGCTTGTTTTGAAGGTAAAACATCTGGTCTAGGAAAGATCCTAAAGCAGATGCCACTGTAGCCACATTAAGAAAGCATTTTTAGTGTGTAGCAAAGATCTGAAGCAATTAGTTTTCTCTTTGTCTAGGTCTTCCAAAGAGTTTAAGAAGATGACCCTTGAAGGTCATCATCATTTTTAATGGCTATCAATGATTTACATGCTCAGAGCCCATGTTTCTTTAAATGAAAGCCATTTTGATGAGCTTTCTTCAAGTTATCTTCTTATTCCTTCACTGTTAATTAAGTTAAAGACTGCGTTAGGATGTTCAAGGAGCAATGCAGAAGCAAGATTCCTTTACCTGTCTTCTCCCTGGCAAGATACTGTATAAAGTGAATCTTAATGAAAAAAATTAGTAGATCAAGCATATTTATACTCTCTCCTACCCTCTGAAGGTTAAAAGTAAGACAATGAATAAGTGAGAGAAAAGGTAGATAGGGTAATATCTTTTATTGGACCAACTTCTGATGGTGGAAGATAAGAAGCTCGAAGCTTGTATCTTCCACCATCAGAAGGTGGTCCAATAATATATATTCTTTCATCTACCCTGCGACCAACATGGTTGCAATAGCACTGCAAACAACCATGAATAAGCTTCAAGCATTCCTTTCTAGTCTGAAAATCTAAGTAATTCCCAATGAACTTTGTACATTTCTAAAATCAAAGTAGTCAGCTGGGGCTTTTCCTTCAAGATACAATTAATGCTAGCTTAACAAATTTCTTCCATTTGCTATCTTTTAAAAGCTTATAGTTTTAGTTCCCTTGGCCAATTCTCTCCCCACAATGCACTTACACAGTGATAGATAAGTTACAATTCTTACCTACAGCCAGTGCTGCTCTCTGTTTTTGGCCCTCCGTCTGTTAAAAACAAACATACATACATTATGAAATAATATATTTTCTGCACCTAGATTTTATAAAGCATTTTAATAAATATTAAATGGTTACAGAAGCCTAAGTTTAAGATGTTTAACACACGCTACCTAGCTTTATAAAAAGAATATAGATCTGTTTGATCCACTGTACTATTCTTTTGAAACTGCTGAATGTATAGAACACCAGCAGTGTGCAGTATTGAGACCTTTTACAAGTGTGGGGAGTTTTTAACGAAGGGCTCAATACCACATGCTAGTTCGTTTCACTGATAAATATCAGAATAGATCAGGCAGTTCTGATTATTTTGCAACTTAGATTCAAACTATGTTTTTAGAGGAGTACGTTAGATTTCGTTTAGCCATTAGTACACATATGCCATCATTACGTTAATCTCTAGGCTCTCAATACAAATAAAGGCACAAGTTTTCAAATACTGTAAGAGACTGAGAAGCTTTAAAAGACACTAAATATCATGAGACTCTTCTGAAAATAGAACATCAGAAGGTCTGGTTCCAGTGCTCGGAACATGCTTCTTTTAGGAGTCTGCACCTGTGAATACATCAAAGGGTTACATCTGTGCAGTGAGGAAGGCCATAGCTCTAGTCTGTGCTATATGTTACTTTCATCAACTATTGAACATTTTAGGGTTAATATAAAAAAGAGACACTACTAACATTTGTTAACAGCACGCCTAAAAGCTTAGATCACTAGGATATCTCCTGTAGCAATAAATATGCTACTTTGTTTTTAAAGAAAACTTACTTTTAGACACAACATGGGTGTGGTGTTTTTTCAAATATTAAAAGGACTTTATTACAACAATTTAGAACAAAAAGGAGCTCGTATCATTTGGCATTTAAAGGAGGCTAAACTACAAAAAACTAAACTAAAAAACTAAGTAGTTCAGTTGAGTCTAATTTGAACATTTGCTGTTTAAAATGATCCAGTGTTTAAACATTTACCAACAGTGGAGCAGTCTGAATGAAAAAACCCCAGGAGTCTCATTGTTTCTCCTTGCTTCAAGAACTGCCTCTTCCCAGTGCCTGCTATGACATGACTCATTATGGGGTGGGGGATGAGGAAGAATCAGGTTCAGGTGGCTGATCCAGGTGGTTGAATCTCCTCACTGCCAGCTCAGCCTCTTCTCTGCCCAGCCTAGCTGCTCTCTATTCCACAAGGCAGACAGGTATGAAAAGGGGCAGGGGGGGGGGGGTGATGGTGGTGGATTGGATAGGAAGCTAGATGAGCCAGCCAACAGTCCTAGCTGAAGGGCTTTCACCTGGCCATAAAGACAGAAGCAAAGCCACTGAAGAAAACAGCAAGGTGGAGCTAGGACTCAAGAGTTGAAAGCCAGGGAGATATTTTTCTGTCCACATGCAAACACAGGGTCATGACCCACAGGTTGGCAAACTCTGCTTTAAGCACACCACACCAGACAAACAACTAACCACCAAGAAAACATCTGACATAACAGCATACTACTTAGCATGTGGTTAAGCTCAGGAGTGCATCAACAGGACATCATGCTTATGTCTCACGTAAAAACTTGCTATTGAACACATGGAGAGTAGCTGCATTGCCTGGGAACTAACAGCATACGAAGATTTTATTTAGTTTTCTTTTTTTAAACTCATTCTAAGTAGGAACTGTTTAGTTTTCACTGTTTAAATTTCAAAGAGGTTTCCCTACTTATATTTTAATATTAGGACACTAAGTAAAGGTTTGAATTTTCAAACATTTGATATAACACTATTCAAACATAATTCCTTCTAGTTTAAAGACTGCTAACAATGTGCTCCCACACTAAGAAACCAGAAGACAAGGTCTGCCCAAAATTGAGTGGAAATAACGACAGAACTGCAGCAGGACTGTGGGGCTAAGCTACGCAGTGAATTAGTATGGAATATGAGCCATATTCATCTTTAAGAGCAGTCACAATTGAACGTTAAGTCACTTATTTGTGTAAATATCAAAAATTCATCTTCCAACCCAAGGATTTCTGAACACTTGTCAAATCCTTGGATAAATTCTGCTTCTCTTATTACGTAGTCCGATCCAATGACTTCACATATAATATTAAGGGAATCAATATTTGGCTTTAAAATTGCCTCACTACCCCTAAGGAATAGGTAAATATTCTTGCACACATTTGACACATGGGAAAATTGAACCGAAAATGGAGGATTTCCAAAGGTACACAGTGGGTCAATGGCAGCGTCAGGAATAGAACACAGAGTTCCCCACTTTAGCCATTAAACCAAAGTCCCAGACTCAAATCCATTATACTAATTTAGCATGTTTATACATCAAGTAAAACTGCTAGAGAATGCAATAGCAGGGCTGCTGCAGGTGACAACTGGGGTGCACTGACACAGCTGTGTGTGGACTACATCTGGTGTTCAGGACCCTTAATCCCTCACTTTTAGAGGCACTACTTTCATTCAAGTATCAGAGGGGTAGCCGTGTTAGTCTGGATCTGTAGAAGCGACAAAGAGTCCTGTGGCACCTTATAGACTAACAGACGTATTGGAGCATAAGCTTTCGTGGGTGAATACCCACTTCGTCGGAGGCATGCCTCCGACGAAGTGGGTATTCACCCACGAAAGCTTATGCTCCAATAGGTCTGCTAGCCTATAAGGTGCCACAGGACTCTTTGTCGCTTCTACTTTAATTCAAGGTTTTAAATATACCCACTATAACAGTATTAATAGCACAAGCCACATCATTAAACCAGTACAGTTGTGACTAAGGAGATTGTTTGTACATTCAGTGCCTACAAATATACCATTGTGGTTTGACATATTAGATAAACACCCAATAAGTTTATTATGCAGTTTACAATATTAACTGATTTACAGAAATACTACATTTTATTATAGAAAATAAGAACAGCACATAAATATGCCTAAATCTTTTGGGATTTTCCCGGTGCTCTGCTCAGATACCAGCATTGCTATAAAGTGTGTGCGTGCTGGAAAGACGTTCAAAATTATTACAATGCAAATGAGCAGGCAAGTGTTTTATGATAAATCTTTTCTAAAAATAATCCAGGTCTTTAAAATTTAAAGAAAATTGCTTCCTATCATCCAGCTGCTACGAAGCATTTTGATTTAAATTCAACCAATACTACAAGAACAATGCAAACAAATCAACTCCACAAGCTGTCTATATAAAATAAAAGTATTTTTTATGCTTCATTGTATTGGTGTCCTAAAATTTTTATAGCAATTTATGTAAGATAATACTATCAGAGAGGATTATTTCTAACTTGTGATGCTAATATAAGACAAAGTATAAGTGGTTTCACTACCCTGGAAAATAAATATAACATGGGATATTCCACATATTTCTAGTATGTGATACTATCATTCTGTGGCTTGCCGGCATGACTTTCAGTGAAAAATTATTATGCGTGGTACTTTGTAACAGAATTTGAAATTCTACAATTAGTACAGTTTACTACATTTTCCATCTTGCACAAAAATTGAGGGATCTGTGCAATTCAGATTTCCTTGATAATAAAATACATGCTCTAATAAACAATTTTTAAATATTGTTCATCTCTTATTTAGAATCTATTTCCTGATTTACTAAAAGGAAACATTTAATGGTATGCTGCAACAATAAAAGAGAGCCTCATATTATTCTTCTGGCAACACAAATGGATTCTTCTTTTACTTCTGCACCAATTAAGCCAGAAAATTGTCTCACAAAGTTATCAGTGTAACTATATGGAAACTCGTTATCATATGCAAGATTGTGAGTACTGGACAACACTCACAACATCAGTTCTGAATGAGCTATTTTGCTACTTTTTTTTCTTGTTTTAATTGTTTTGGGGAGAAAGGGGAAGAGGGAAGGAAAGGGAGAATATAAAGGCTTGTGCTAGATAGAATGCAAGTTAGAAAGTGACCTACACCTATTTTTCCACAACTAAATAAGAAGGGGTTTGTGCTGAATACTGCAAATTGTTTTGGAAAGAGGGACATTTCGCCCACAATTTAAAAATTTCAAAGTGAAATGGTACACTTAAAAAAGTGTGTTTAAAAAGTCAGCACACAAAATGTAGACGTGTTAATCCTCGAGTATTATACCAGCTCTAGGACACAAGCTGCATAACATGCTTAGAGCAGTTTGAACAATGCACCATAATAGATCAGCATATATACTCATCATTACAAATACTGGAAATTTCAACTATTTCTGGTAAACCAGCTACATAAAAACAAATCTCTAACACTTCTAAAACATGTGGGTGAATAACAGGATTGCAGGTGAAAAATAAAGCTATTTATAAAATGATTACAAGAAACAGTGACCATTCATTTATACCCTCTGAAGTAGGAGACATAATTACAGCGATCACAAGTATTCAAAGGGGAGTGGAGCATCTTCCCCCCCTCCCCCAGGAGAGTCTATTACAACTAAAAAGGTCCATAAAATTCAACCTTATATATTCTACATAAGTATCAGCTACAACATCAAGTAAACAAGGAACAAACATTTTTATGATTCATGTATAATTTTGCTGAAACTTAACCTTAAGCAGTGGTTCCCAAACTGGGGTTAGTGAAATGTTATGGGGGTTCTCAGGAAAAAATTCCCTAATGGCGGACAGAGCTGTCCCTAGGGACTCCAGGCAGCACGGGGCCAGCAGCCCCTGGACTTCCAAGAGCTAAGCAAGCATGTCTATCACACCGAGGAGATTTAAACTTCAAGACTCCTTATAAGAAATGGAAAGAGAGGTGGATATTTTTTGCTGTTTTTAAAATTAAATAGGCACCTAGTATTGTTTTTAAAATTATTATGAAGAACACGTTTAAGCTTTCTTGTAGCGTGCGTTGTTTGCCTTGACTGTTCAAGACCTGAATGCTTGTGTAGGAGGAACTCTGAGTTGGCTTCTTAAATACCTTCATGCTGTTTCACATCGGATACTCCTTGATGAAAAATAGGAGCCTTGTCTAATAACAGGCTTATTCAAAGTGATACAAGTTACGAAAGTGAAATGTTGGAAGAGTGTTGCCGTTTTCATAATGTAATAAAAATACTGTAATTATAAATAATAATTAATAACAAATAGTGTGTAATAAGTATGTCATAAAAACAAATTTTATATTTCCAAGATCACTGCTTTTATAATTGATACTCAGGTAAAGGAGAAAGTCCCTGGAAATATTCATTTTTAGGAGTGGGTTCACGAGACAAGACATTTTAGTGAAAGGGGCTCAAAGGTTGTTAAAGTTTGGGAACCACTGATCTTAAGATTATCTTTTTGTTCTAGAGCACAATATTTATTTTCCATGGCCTTCAAAATGCAAGATATATTATCCTTTTTAAGAAAAGGTGGGGTTTTGACAGACTCCATACTCAACAAAAGCTTCTTTTTAGAAAGAGGGTTCCTTTCAACCAGGGGTTCCCAAACTTGGTTTGCGGCTTGTTCAGAGTAAGCCCCTGGCAGGCCGCGAGACACTTTGTTTATCTGAGCGTCTGCAGGTACGGTTGCTTGAAGCTCCCAGTGGCTGCGGTTTGCCGTTCCCGGCCAATGGGAGCTGCGGCAAGCAGTGCGGGCTGGGCCACGGCTTCCCGCGGCTCCCATTGACCAGGAATGGTGAACTGCAGCCACTGGGAGCTGCGAGCAGCCGTACCTGCAGACACGCAGGTAAACAAAGTGTCTCGCGGCCTGCCAGGGGCTTACCTTGAACAAGCCGCAAACCAAGTCTGGAAACCACTGCTTTAAACAAAAGGAATAGCCTACCTGGAATCAGCTACTTTACTCCAATGGATTTTTCCCCCTGAAAAACCTTGTATTTCCTATTAATTATTGCTATTAGCTCTCTAACTTTGTTTGTGTGCACAAGAACATGGCAGGCTTGTCAATCATGCGGTGACGTAAGCACATACAGTATTTCTACTAAAAAGATAGCGTGGTTCAATTGACTCTAGTTCTTGACCCATAATAGGACTGTGGTTCAAGACCAATGTTGTGAATGCGGTATTTGGGTATATCATCAAGCATGCCACAGTACAGATGAGAAGTCCCTTCTGGTTGCCCAGATAGAAGTTAAGGGTCCCATGGTGTTTTTCAAAACTGGCTGGGAACAATCCCCCACCTGCATGTCCTAATATCAACGTCAATAGCCACCACCTCAGGAAGCCAGGTGCCTATATCCAAAGCTGTTCAAGCTTCCAGTTACCTCAACAAATTGCTGAACTATAAGACTATAAATCAAGCGCTATGTTAAACCTTGTATATAGGAGATACTATATAAAGCCAAATTCATAGAATTTGGTGTCTCCATTTCAAATAGCTAGACAACGTTGACTACTGTGTTTTTCCAGACGCTTCGTGAAACTGTCTTCTTACAAATTTAGCAAACTACTAAGTATGGCAAAGTATTTAAACAATCACCATTCTTCCTCCATCCCACCTATAGTAAAGGTTATCCAACCACTTCCCATTATAAAACTCCTTTCAGTTGCTTATAATTTTGCCAAACAAAATCTTTGAGCTGAAATTTTCCATGCCAAGTGTCTGCCCCAGGCTGATTTATTTAAGTTTCAGCTAAAATGGTTCATCCGTCTGTCAGAATGAGTTCAGGGAAAAATAAGTTGTTTTGCCCTCTCTTTCATCCTGGAGCATCTTTGCAGTACAGTGTCACCATTCATTCCTGTCCATGGGTTGCTCCTCCAATAAGTCCAGTCTGGTCACCTTCCTACATATTATGTCCCACCATCTAGCTGGTGGTCGACCTCCAATTCTTACAAGTGTTCCAGTGAGACATTTTAGAGCAGCGGTGTCCAATAGAAATTCAATGCTAGCCACACTTGTGGTTTTGAATTTTTCTTATTAGCCACATTATAAAAAAGCCACATTAAGCCGCATTATAAAAAAGCCACGTGCAATAGCCACAATTCAATAGCCTATTAGCCACATGAGGCTAGTGGCGAACGTATTGGACACCGCTGCTTTAGAGCTTCTATGCTAGGCCAGGCCCCTTTCTCTCTGTTTCTCCTCCACCCTAATCCTAGGCCCAGTTGTCCACTCTCCCTCTGGATTAAAAGACTCCCACAATCAGCTAGTTTACTTTGTCCTGTAGCTCAAGCAGTAGCAACCCGTGCTGACATGCTGAAGGTTCAGGGTTCAAACTCTGCTGCTGGATCACAGTGTGGGGTTGTTACAGTTGTATATAAAAGATAATTTTGTTTTTACCTTTTTTCTTTTAAAAAAATCCTCAGGAAGTTGCATACCAAACACTACATTTAAAGAATGTTATTTAGGTTGCAAAGACAAGAAATTGAAAAGTTAGGAAAGGTCAGCTTTACAGTTGCTTGGGCAATCATAATTCTGCCCCCTCGCGCCTATGCATTATCATATACTCTTTAATTACATGTTCACATACTATTTTTGTCACAGTGCCACTGTCTCATTCAGTACACAGGGTGGAGAGACAAACAGACAGGAAATACATTTGCCTGTGCAACCTTATTTCTAACTTTTGAGTGTTTGACTAAATAACTTTTTTTAATGTAGTTTTTGGTATGTGATTTATATCTACACTACAGGAAGGGTAATATTTTGCCACATACCAGTAGACATGCGAGGTGTGAGGCCACATATCAAGACAATAGAATACCCCCAAAACACCTGAACTGTTTATCTTCTTAAATATAGCTATTTTATTCTCCACTTCTGAAAATGCCTTACAGAATTCCAGCATTAGTTTTATGTTACTATTTCAACTATGTCAAGTATCAGAGGGGTAGCCGTGTTAGTCTGGATCTGTAGAAGCGACAGAGTGTTCTGTGGCACCTTATAGACTAACAGACGTATTGGAGCATAAGCTTTCGTGGGTGAATCCCCACTTCTTCGGATGCATGCATCCGAAGAAGTGGGGATTCACCCACGAAAGCTTATGCTCCAATACGTCTGTTAGTCTATAAGGTGCCACAGAACTCTTTGTCGCTATTTCAACTATGCAATCTTTGTGGAATGCGTTTTGTATAATAGATGTTCAGAGAGATGTGAGATGTCAGGGGTCTATGGAATGTAAAAATTAATCTGATCAGGCTCTAAAAAGAATAAAGGAATACTTACTATTATTTAAAAAATGCACCACCACCTAATATTTCCCAATATAAAGGGCTGAGTCTCAGTGGATAACACATTGAATCCAAATTAAATTTAAAGATCAAGGAAGTGTAAAATGCTATTCTTTCACTAAAAGGAAGATAATTAACAGTGTACAAGCAAGGACACCTGAATAAATATTTACCAGTTGATAAGATCTTCTTGATGTCTTAATGGAAAATTCCTACTCCTTATGGAGTTGATGTAGCAGCTTGTCTTCAGAACCTGAACAGAGGGAAAAAAAATTAAAAACAAATGGCACATGGTCTAATTCAATAAAAATACCACAATTAATTTCTATAAAACTTTAATGTACAGTAACAAAATTAAATTAATTACAGGCTGTCAACTATTTTCATGTCAAGGAACCATTATAATTATTCCATCTTAAAAATAAAGCACAGACAACATGCAAAGAGCAGCCCAGGATAGTGAGGGCTGGAAGAACCTTGTTCCTGCCCTAAGCAACGTCTGACAGCACAGGAAGGATTCTGACTCAGAAGAAATGCAAATAAGAATCATGATATTTTAAAGTTGTTTATGGAAGTGGAGCAACATCGTGAAACCCTTATCCTATAAATACACATAACTTGAATGTGATGCAAGACCACTATTCCAGGTATCTTCAGTTGCCTCAGGAATACAACTATAGGACAAACACATTGAGGAGTCCTATGTTATTTCAAGTTGGATTGGTATTAAAATTGGACAGTACTGAGAACCATTTGAGTGATATCAGAAAACTGATTTTGAAATACAAGCTACAAGTTATACACCTGTGAGATGACTATCAGTTTCAGGGAACTGACAACTTCTTTTTACAATAATTACTTCATTTTTAAGTCAGAAAACTACTGTATCTTGTAAATTATTTTGCTCAAGAGATTGCAATTGCCAGTACACTAGACTATTGCAGTAGCTACAGGTAAACTCAAGTCTCTGACTCATGATTTAGCACAGGATGTTTGATAATGGGAACTTTCCCTCACCAAAACAAAATGAGTATCAAAAAAACTCAGGAAAAGAATTTTTACTAATTAGTTCCATGAGTCATCACAGGCATCACTACCAGCAGTGGTTAACTTTGTTTGACGAAACAAAGCAACCTGTGGCGTTGAATCTGAGCACTACCCAATGAAGTTACTATCAATACAAAACAAGTGACAGATTAACAACCACCACCACACAACAAAGTGTAGTACTCTTGGTAATCAGATCTCATTTACAACATAGTATATCTTTCCATTAAACTGATTTTTTCTATGTGCTATTTTACTAGTAAGGCTGATTTTACAGCAGTAAGAATGACAAATACATGAACACAAGTTTTTATATTGAGTTTTTCTTCATGAAGACACACTCAAAATTACTCTAATACTCCCCTCTTTGAAACACTGAAGTTTCTAGTTTATATTCTGATTATACAGGCCTTTAGTTTCTAATTTGGTTTTATATAGGGACTCTCTTTATACAGGCCTATTGAAAGCACTCAAAATAATGACACACACACACACACACACACAAGCTTTTTGGCATAGCAATTGGATGATGGACAATGGATTGGCAACAGATTTATCTCCCACTCTTGCAGATTTAGTAGGCCTTTTCACCTTTGTTATGATCTCAAGAGTCTACAAAAAAAAATATCCTGGACATTTAGTTTAGTCATGCATAGCAGACACCTCAAGGCAACTGAAATAGTTAAAGAAACACAATTTAAGAGAAAGTTCATAGTTTCGGGCACAACATCTGACCTCAGAATCACCCTGCTAATTGCTGGGGTTTTAAAAAATCATGTTTTCATATTTTTTAAAAAATTCTCCCCACCCCCATTGCTGTATTCAGTCAATGAAATAAAATGTTATGCTTTTATGCCCCACAGTAAAGGCAATTATGTGCCACAATGAAGAATTCTTTGTGCTAACACTGGAAAAATGAATTTTAAAAAGCAGAAGTTAAACAAGTCTGAATATTCTATTATGTGACCAAGTTCAGCTTGACTCATTAATCCAAGTTATCCTCAACACGCTTTTGGTTCATTGCGTAGGCATAAAACTACATTCAATATTACATTGTCTGAGATCAGCCACATGACAAATGTTTTTCTACATTAGTAAACCTGGACAACCTGTATCAATAAGTAGTCAAAGCAGAACAAAAACATCTTGTTTTACAAAATTTATTTGCGCCACTGTGCAAGCACAGAATTAATGTCCCCAGCAGATTTTACTCTTTCCCCGCAGAAAAATTGATTCCTGCATCTCTCAGTGGTGAAAGAACAGGTTAAGGACTATTTAGAAAAGCTGGACATGCACAAGTTCATGGGTCCGGATCTAATGCATCCGAGGGTGTTCAGGGAGTTGGCTGATGTGATTGCAGAGGCATTGGCCATAATCTTTGAAAACTCGTGGGAATCAGGGGAGGTCCTGGATGACTGGAAAAAGGAAAATAAAAATATAAATCTTTTAAAAAGGGAAGAAGGAAAATCCAGGGAACTACAGATCGGTCAGCCTCACCTCAGTGCCTGGGAAAATCATGGATCAGGTCCTCAAGGAATCCACTTTGAAGCACTAGGAGGAGAGGAAGGTGATCAGGAACAGTAAACATGGATTCACCAACGGCAAGTCATACCTGACCTATCTTATTGCCTTGGATGATGAGATAATTGACCTGTGGATATGGGGAAAGTGATGGACATGATATATCTTGACTTTAGCAAAGCTTTTGATGCGGTCTCCCACAGTGTTCTTGCCAGCAAGTTAAAAAAGTATGGATTGGATGAATGGACTATAAGATGGATAGAAAACTGGTTAGATCATCGGGCTCAATGGGTAGTGATCAACGGTTCGCTGTCTAGTTGGCAGAGTGCCCTAGGGGGTCGGTCCTGGGCCGGTTTTGTTCAACATCTTCATTAATGATCTGGATGATGGGATGAACTGCACCCTCAGCAAGTTCGCGGATGACACTAAGCTGCGGGGAGAGGTAGATACGCTGGAGGGTAGGGATAGGGTCCAGACTGATCTAGACAAATTGGAGGATTGGGCCAAAAGAAATAGGATGAGGTTCAACAAGAACAAGTGCAGAGTCCTGCACACAGGACGGAAGGATCCCATGCACAGCTACAGGCTGGGGACGAACTGGCTAAGTGGCAGTTCTACAGAAAAGGACCTGAGCATTGCAGTGGATGAGAAGCTGGATACAAGTCAACAGTGTGCCCTTGTTGCCAAGAAGGCTGCATTAGTAGGAGCATTGCCAGCAGATCGATGGAAGTGATTATTCCCCTTTATTCGGTACCGGTGAGGCCACATCTAGAGTATTGCATCCAGTTTTGGGCCCTCCACTAGAGAAAGGATGTGGACAAATTGGAGTGAGTCCAGTGGAGGGCAACGGAAATGATTAGGGGGCTGGGGCACATGGCTTACGAAGAGAGGCTGAGGGAACTGACCTTATTTAGTCTGCGAAGAAAAGAGTGAGGGGGATTTGATAGCAGCCTTCAACTATCTGAAAGGGGGTTCCAAAGAGGATGGAGCTAGGCTGTTCTCAGTGGTGGCAGATGACAGAACAAGAAGTAATGGTCTCAAGTTGCAATGGGGAAGGTCTAGATTGGATATTGGGAAAAACTATTTCACTAGGAGGATGGTGAAGCACTGGAATGGGTTACCTAGGGAGGTGGTGGAATCTCCATTCTTAGAGGTTTTTAAGGCCTGGCTTGACAAAGCCCTGGCTGGGATGATTTAGTTAGGGTTGGTCCTGTTTTGAGCAGGGGGTTGGACTAGATGGCCTCCTGAGGCCTCTTCCAACGTTAATCATCTATGATTCATGCCAGGCTGAGCCTGCTTGCCCAACACCTGGATTGGGGGAGAGTGGGCAGGATGCATGTGGAGCCATACAGAGGCGATAATATATTAGTAAGGATTCTATTTGTCAAAAATCATTTCCTGAATCTTTTTTGTTATATGTTACAGACATAGTTGCTAACAGGTATTTTGAAATAAATTACCAAAATAATGGATTTGCTTTGACAAATAAAATACGCAGAATTTTAAAATATTGTGCACATAATTCCCTCGGTATATTACAGCCACTAGCCCATAGTACTACTGGGCTCTCCCAGCCAAAGAACAGCTTTATTTTTTAATTTTTGGTGCCAGTTCTCTCTCTCATAAATAGGAACTCATGCACCAAATTACACATTAAATAATTTTTCAACCTGAAGAGCAAAATTACCAGTTCTGATCATCAAAAGAAGAGCCAAACTAAAAGTTTGGGGGAGGGATTCTGTAGATTAATGGATTTATTGTGCATGTTATGGAAAAGCCAATTTGCAGACAAGACAAAGTTATCCTATTTTCACCAATATATAGGAGGCACACTTGAGATGTAGCAGGCAATAGTATAAGAAAGGGAGAGACAGAGAAAAATCAGGTATTAAAGAGTTGGGTGGCCTAAGCAACTTGCATCAGCAAAGGCATAATCTGCACAAGATGAAAACAAACACACTGTATGACAAATGAACACAGTTTGCTGTTCTGAATATTTTGTTGTCTGAAGCACTGTTTGTCGCTGCCCAAGAAATTGCTAAAGATCTAACAGAGTGAGCTAAAATACTTTAAGGAGTTTTGGTGCCTAAAGAGTTCTGAACAGCAGCACTGAAAATTATCTGTGTTATGCTCAGTTGCATGTTGACAAAGCTCTGAGCAGCAGAGGTACTGTAGCAGTCTGCAGACTCAGAAGATGACATGGCGTCAATTTGTAATTAGCTCATATATGACTGGTTATTTACACAGCCTTAAAAGCTAGAATTTTTCTTCTAATAAAACCTAAATTCCTGCAGAAACACATGGCTTAGATCCCTTTATGCTAACCAGGAAAAGCATCTTACGGACTACTGGAGAATGGATTTTTCAGGTTTTGCTTGAATGTATCCCTTTAGAAACGAGAACATTTCAGTTTTGAATTTAAAATTGTAACAAGGAACTCATTTTTACCCTACTGCCAATTTTTTTTAACATTACTTAATTTACCTTAGCTCTGATAAGATTAATGTATTGCTATTTAGATATTTAAAAAATGACACGAGACGTAGCATGCAAAATAAACCTTAATTTAAAAAAAAATATCAGTTTTCAATCTAAACATTCTCCTGCAATTAGGAACACAATGTAACAAAGCAAGAAGTCAAACTGAAGATTTGATTGTCCAGGCTGAGTTAATTGCTAAAAAGTCTACAGTACTTTTGATAACATATTTAAGGAAAATCTGTTAACCTGACAGTCTCTCTTCAAATCAATATTTAAGTGAACAGAAGGAATTTTTTAAAAAATATATAGTTAACATGGCATTCATGCAGTAAATCGAGAGACTGTTTTATAAATGTCACACAAAGATTAGACATTTATACTAATTAAAACAGAACCTTAATCTTTGACCTACAGTTAATATGATCAATGCTGTATTTCAAGGCATAGATTCATTATAATAAATTGATGCCCAGAAGAAATCACCATCCACCCTCCCCAAAAAACCCAGTTATACAGCAACACATAGTTAGTTGAAATATGGTGTTTTTACACTTTTTTCTGAAGCATCTAACATGGACCATGTGGGAATCAGAATGAATTACTTAGACCACAAGAGGTCACAACTGTAGTTATGTTTTAATTAACTTTTTTTAAATTGGTAAGGGAGTTACTAATTTCTTAATAAATTAAAACTACACCTACAATATTGTATTTACTTTTTTAAATTTCTTAGATTAATTTGAAAAAGTAAAGCACAGGCTAATTATTTTGTTACTACATGCTTATCCCATTATAACAATTCAAAAGTCAGCTAGTCACATACTCTAGATTCTTGCTTACTAATGAGATTCACTAAAAAGATGTATGTAGGTTACAAAAGTGGATGTTTGCAGGCAGCTTCATCTTTTCAAAGCAAATATCACAGTTGCATTTTTGCATAACTTATATATAGTGTAGTTCTCCCTAATTCTCATTCTTCGTGATCTGTCATGTTGCATCATTATGAGAATCGTTCCTACTTAGAGGAAACTGGAAGAAAGGGATTTAATACACAAACCACATACCCTGATATTTTTGTATCTTAAGTCACTGTGTTCTGATATACTCCACATTATTTCTGACATACAGCTGAATCTTCACAATCATTTAATCTTTTTGGCACTCAGTTGCATACCTTGGCTGCACCTCTTAACAGAAAGCACTGAGTATCTACTGCTTATTTATGTCACAAAAAGTAATTTACCTGCATGCCTTTTGAAAGTCAGATTCCTCAGGATAATCTAAACATTTTTTAAATCATTTTTTGAAGTCAGCTGTTGCACTTTGGAAAGTTAATTTACAAACAAAACCCACATTACGGCATTTCCTACTACCTAAACAACACAAGAACAACTCATAAACAACTGCTCCCATTAGCAAAACTAAGAAAAGAGGAGGCCAGGAGAAATTTGTGCAATGTATCCCAGAGGAAGGCAAATTAATTCCTATTCTAATTTTCATAATTATTATAAGAGGTATCGGAACAAAGTTTTGAGTTAGATATCAAAATATATTTGCCTTATAATTTACACAGTGAACATCTTCAAGAGTGTCTTAAAATTGACCTTTTTACTGCTATTCTCGGATGCTTCAAAATTCTGTGCTTCCTTCTAGGCACTGGAGAAAGCAACCAGTGCTGACTTTCAGATGCAATGTCTGGAAAGGTACTCCTCACTGATGCCAAACTATTTGGTGTCCTCCCTGAGAAGGAAGGTTCATAAGGTGGATGCAGGGTGCCTCTATGAGGATGTGGAACAGACACACTTCTTTGTCCTTTTCTGTCTGGGGTTTCTAGTCCCTGAAAATCTGGCAGCAGTCTTGAATGTGACCCTCAAGAGACACTTCAGCCAGGTGGAATGAGGATCACTCAACGGCATAGATTTATTTTAGCTGGCACAAGGCTTAAAACCCGGAGACTGAGCATTGATACCCTGTGACTAAAAGGGAACTAACGCTTCAGGAAAAACAAAAGAACATAAGAACGGACATACTGGGTCAGACCAAAGGTTCATCTAGCCCAGTATCCTGTCTTCCAACAGTGGCCAATGCCAGGTGCCCCAGAGGGAATGAACGGAACAGGTAATCATCAAGTGATCCATCCCATCGCCCATTCTCAGCTTCTGGCAAAACTGAGGCTAGGGATACCATCCCTGCCTATCCTGGCTAATAGCCATTGATGGACCTATCCTCCATGAACTTTTCTAGTTCTTTTTTGAACCCTGTTATAGTCTTGGCCTTCACAACATCCTCTGGCACGGAGTTCCACAGGGTGACTGTGCGAAAAAAATACTTTGTTTTAAACCTGCTGCCTATTAATTTCATTTCGTGACCCCTAGTTCTTGTGTTATGAGAAGGAGTAAACAACATTTCCTTACTCCATACCAGTCATGATTTTATAGACCTCTATCATATCCCCCTTATTCGTCTCTTTCCAAGCCATAAAGTCCCAGTCTAATCTCTCCTCATACGGAAGCCATTCCATACCCCTAATCATTTTTGTTGCCCTTTTCTGAACCTTTTTCAATTTCAATATATCTTTTTTGAGATGGGACGACCACATCTGCACACAGTATTCAAGATGTGGGTGTACCATGGATTTATATAGAGGCAATATATTTTCTGTCTTATTATCTATCCCTTTCTTAATGATGCCCAGCATTCTGTTCGCTTTTTTGACTGCCGCTGCACATCGAGTGGATGTTTTCAGAGAACTATCCACAATGACTCCAAGATCTCTTTCTTGAGTGGTAACAGCTAATTTAGACCCCATCATTTTATATGTATAGCTGGGATTATGTTTTCCAATGTGCACCACTTAGTAAATGATGTGCTGAATTCTGCACCAGGTTCAGTTTATTTTTGGTCTCCGTGTGTAACCCCATTTGCAGATTATAATGGTCTAATCTTGAGGTGCCAAAGGCATAGCTACACATAGCAGGTTCTGCAACAGAGAGACTAGGCTGCACTTTCAACTGCACCTGACAGGTATAAAATCACTGTTGTCCATAGCTACTACCTATGGAACAAACCAAAAGTTCACACGCCTTAAATTGTGCGCCCATACTCCCTCAATTAGGAAGGCCAAATACAGTAAGCAAGAACTTCTTTACAGCACAGAATCTGAAAAACTAAATTAAAAACAAAAAGTATCCTTTGAATGGAAGACCCCAAATTTTGCGTTTTTAGAAAACATGAAAGTCTGAAGAGAGTAAAAGAAAAAAAAACTTCTTCAATTAGGAAGAGGTATATGTGTTTATAAATTAGGCCAGGAAGCTGTGTTTGGGTTTTGGTTTGGTGTTGGTTTTTCTGGTGATGAAAGCCAATGTTTGTTTCTATTTTTGGGAGGATGATGTAGTTCAGGGATCGGCAACCTTTGGCACGCAGCCCCTCAGGGAAATCCGCTGGCGGGCCAGCTTGTTTACCTGCAGCATCAGCAGGTTCAGCCGATCGCAGCTCCCACTGGTTCCCAGAACATCCCTCGGCCCATGCCGTTTCCCGCAGCCCCCACTGGCATGGAACAGCGAACTGCGGCCAGTGGGAGCTGTGATCGGCCGAACCTGCGGATGCTGCAGATAAACAAACCGTCCCAGCCCGCTAGCGGATTTCCCTGATGGGCCGTGTGCCAAAGGTTGCTGATCCCGGTTGTAGTTGGTTCAGAAGATGCCTTGTTACTTTCTATTTCTAGAGCACGTTTATTCCAGCCTTCTCAATATCAGAGGGTAGAGTTGTTTCTAGATTTAGAGCACTGGAATTCCACAAACGAATAGAAAATATCCTTGGCATCAATTTTCTCTGACCAATGATTAGAGAGGTAATCTTAGATAATTAACTGTTCTGAGATCTCCTATGCAACAGCTGAAATGGGGAATCCTGAATATCTAACATTATAAGCCCTTAACAAGATCACCGCTACCATGAGCCAAAACAAGCACTGTCTACTATAGAACTATTTTCTTTTCACTGCCATTCATGAACTTTTGCAATTTATCATAGACATGTCATATGGCAAATGCATTGCAAAAATATAGAATGATTTATAAACACATATACTGTAAGCAGAATTCCTAATGGATTTTCTTCTACATGAGGGGCACTCTTGAGGTGCCTTGGCCTATTGGTAAGGGGCAGAAGAAAACAGTGGATGTGGATAAAGTTACATGACCTTGGATCAGTTCCTCACCAATGCAAGTATATTCTCGTGACTCTGGGTAAACTGAAACATTATCAGTTCTTGGCTAATACAACAATCACTGAAGAGGCCAAGCTGAGGAGATTGACAAAGCAGGATCATTTTAAAAAAACCCATAAAAATAGAATAGATGCACTTTTTATTTAAATGAAAGGCAACTAAATAAATAAGAAACTTATATTTTATATGTATTATGGCTTAAGACAGAGGACTTAGTCTAGCACTTGAAAGTCAACAAGACGAATTGAGTCCAAATGATGGGCCCACACCAATCATGAACCTTTTAATTTTCTACTACTTCTGGTAATATTGTCTGCTTAAGAGCATGGCAAATGTCAGGTTGGTTTACATTCAGTGTAGTTGTAGCTGTGTTGGTCCCAGGATATTAGAAAGACAAGAGGGGCGAGGTAATATATTTTATAGGACCAACTGCTGGTGGAGAAAGAGAGACAAGCTTTTGAGTCACACAGAACTAACGCAAATTTCATCTTGAGATACTACTATACTATCTGTTTCACAAAGTATTTCCGTGGTGTACATGATTGCAACACCACAAATGTCAAATGGAGGAATGACAAGTCGCCAGTTACAATGAACAGAAGGATTACTTTACACAGTAATTTAATGCAAATGTTCTTCTGGTACTAGAATACCTTTCTTAAATTATTTATACTTTGCCTCTTTATAAAGAAATCAAGTCCTCCTTTCGCCAATGAGTATTTGCCTACACAGTGACTATTCATCTATCCAATACCTCACTGTGTGTTTAGATATACGGTAATATAAATAAAATAACTTAGCACTTAGATGTCTTACATCAACAAAAGACTTAAAAGAAAAAAAAGACAGGCTAGCAATAAGGGAATTAGCAATCCCTAACATTTATCAAGCCTAAACATTTTCAAAAAGCTTGTCCAAGTCATTCTCGATCTTGGAGAATGCTGGAGGGATCATGTTCCAAAGCTGAGAATCCCTGACTGAAAAAGTGCTTCCAGCCACAGAGAGGTTAATTGTAGCAGGTCTAAAAGAAAGCGGCAACAGTTGCAATGCCTTACACAACAGTTTTCATTCAGGCCTCTCTGTTATCAGAGACACTTGATTACTGCCATATTGCTAGCAATACAAATTATGGTTTCATGGTAAAAGCACTGAAGTGGAACTCTGGAGACTTATACCACAGCCTTCCTGTATGATCTCTGGCAAGTCACTTCAGTTTTGTGCGTCTCAGCTCCTCATCTTTAGTGGGACCAATGCCACTTCCTTTCTTGTCTTGTTTATTTAGATCACAATCTCTTTGGGGTAGGTATTGTCTTTTACAAGGTGTCCGCACAATATCCAGCATAATGGAACCCCACTCTTAGTGGGATCTCTATATTACATGTTAATAAATAATGATGATGCTGACTAAAAACAGGACTGGTTCAAGCTTGTAGCTAGCACACTCAATTCATGACTACACAATCTTCCTTTGCTCCTCAAATCTAAAGAGATCAGTACTAATTCTGTTTGAGAAACAGAACTTATAAAAATAGACTCCATCTCAGATTTCTCTAAACTCAGTTTATTAGACTAATATATCACAAATTACCTTCATATCCTGTGTTACTCTTAGTCATCTAGGTACAGATAAACCAGAAAACCAATCCTTCGCTAATGAGTAGTCAAAACAATCAAATTCTTGTTGGAAACTCTGGACCTGCAGACAATCTGAAAGTTAGCACTCAATGGTGGAAATGGTTTTTGCACTGCTGAAAAGTTGCCTATGTCTTTTTCTTATACAAATATGAGCATCTGAGACAAAGCACCAAACAATCCTAGCCAGTAAGAGAAGAAAATACTTTGCTAAAACACCCTGGGGACCTTAGAAAGTTGAACAAACTTAGGAAATCAAAAATGTGATGAAACTTTTTTTTGGTAGGAGGTGGGTAGGGAGAGAAAAAAAAATATTGGGAATAAAAACCTTTGTTTGCAAACTCTGTTGGGACCCTTACTATAGCACCCATCTGAAAGCAATTCCCACTTGACACGATGGGCTCAGATCTGAGGACTAAGGTAAAGATCCAGAAGTAGCCTTAGAGCCCGGGCGTGGAGCCAAGCAAGGCCTCATCTATTAGCAGGCTCTCCAGTCTCCACTCTGTCACATATGGCAACAGCCCACAGACCAAACAATCTTTCATGGAGTGCTTCCAACTACTGACCATGCTGATCTGAACTAGACAGACACTTTGATACTCAAACACACTAAACCCACCCTTACATTATGGACTGACCAACCAAAGCCAGAGTTAATGTGCTGAATAAACTAATACAAAGGTAGCTAAATTTCAAAGTAAACACTACCAACTGTAAAAGAGCAGTCTAGTTCCATGACTATTCTCACAGGCAGAAAGTAGGGAACCGCAGCTGTGTCAAGAGGGCCTTCTATAACCTAGACTTGTGTAACCGTCAGATCCTAACTAGGTGTGGTATAGTAACTCCTCACTTAACGTCATCCCGGGTAACGTTGTTACATTGCTGACCTATTAGAGAACATGCTCGTTTAAAGTTGTGCAATGCTCCCTTATAACGTTGTTTGGCAGCCGCCTGCTTTTGTTTGGGGGGGGAAGGATAGCTCAGTGGTTTGAGCATTGGCCTGCTAAACCCAGGGTTGTGAGTTCAATCCTTGAGGCGGCCATTTAGGGATCTGGGGCAAAAAAAATCTGTCAGGGGACAGTACTTGGTCCTGCTAGTGAAGGCAGGGGACTGGACTCGATGACCTTTCAAGGTCGTTCTAGTTCTAGAAGATTGGCATATCTCCATTTTTTATTTATGTCCACTGCTTGCAGGAAGAGCAGCCCGTTGGAGCTAGCTGGTGGGGGCTTGGAACCAGGGTGGACCGGCAGCCCCCCTATCAGCTCCCCTAAGTTCCCTGTGCAGCAGTCGCCCAGCAGGGTATCAATTGCCTCGCAGTGCAGCTGTCCCTCCCCCCACTGCCCTGTGCTGCTCCTGCCTTCTGCCTTGGAGCTGCTCCCAGGAGCCTCCTGCTTGCTGTGCAAGGGGTGTGTGTGTGCGCGCTAATGTCAGGGTGTCCCCCTTCCCCCCGCTCCTGTACCCCATCTCCACAGAGTGAGGGGGACACGACAGGGCTCAGGACGGAGGGAGCTTGCTGGCAGCAACTGCTGTCTCAACTTGCTGATCTACTTAAAAAAGCAGTGTACTTAGGGTGGGGTCAGTGTACTTAAAGGGGAAATGCGCGTCTCTCTCTCACACACACACACACACACACACACACACAGGGTGTGCATGTCTGTCTCTTTCCCTCTCTGTCCCTCTCTCTCTCACACATGGTGTGTGTCTCTGTCTCTCTCTGCCATGCTGTGTCTCCTCTCTCCGTTCCTGCTGCCTTGTAGAGTGTGAGGCTACATTAACAACGTGTTAACCCTTGAGGGCTCAGCCAAGTGTTCGTTCATCATTTAGAAGTAAGGCTTCTCTGGAAAATATCCCACCCCGACTCCACCACCTCAACCAAGCTTCATAATCATCATTGCAGTGTACAGTATTAAATTGTTTGTTTAAAACTTATACTGTGTGTATATACACACACACTTTTGTCCTAAAAAAATTTCCCTGGAACCTAACTGCCTCTATTTACATTAATTCTAATGGGGAAAACAGGATTCACTTAACATTGTTTCACTTAAAGTAGCATTTTTCAGGAACATAACTACAACGTTAAGTGAGGAGTTATTGTACTGTTATTGACAGTTCTGTGTCTTGCAATGGTGATGCACTGTTCCTAAGGTGACACTGCAATGGCAGTATTTGAAGAAGCAGATAGATTTTTTTACCTAGATTATATCATATCCTAATTATATTAGGAGAGAACACAGCAAAACAGGAAGCCAATCTGGGGAAAACCAGCATTCACACCGAGGAAACACCATATGTAACTCAATTTCTCTAATCTTATTAGTTCCTTTTACACATCTGCTTGGAACTAGCAAAGAAATGTAGCTGTACTACACGTGGTAGAGGAAGCAAGTTCTGAATAACCATGACAAAGGCAGATACAGTTACAATGTTGCGCAATTCCTTTATCTGATATGCAATTGGCAGTTTTATATGCATGCAATAGCTGCTGAAGCTGCCTGCTCTGCCTAGAATATTACAAGTGCTTGTGCTTCAGACACTACCTTTACTACTCAAACGTCCTTCTGGAAAAAAGTGTACTTGTGTATAGAAGAGAAAAAGACCATTGGTGGACTAGTTTACATGAATTTCCTAAAATAATTAGTCCAACTTATGTCTACTTACAGAACCACTATGTTATCTATGGCAGTAGTTCTGAACCTTTTTTCACCCACGACTCAAAAAAAAAAAAAAAAAAAGGCTGGAGTTGCACTTTCTTGCCACAATTCAAAATCCCATATGTCTGTGGACAGAAGAGATTGTGGGTCAGGGTCATGGCAAATAAACACAGCTTGTTTGGGATGCTGGGAGAAGGTCTGCTTCTCCCTCTTCCACTGCCCATGGTGTTGTGCTCCCAGGAAGGTTATCCTTCAAGTTACTTTAAGAGATGGGGTCACATTGGGGTTTGGCAAACAGCAGGGAAGGAGAGAGCAAGCTTCTCCTTTCCTCCCATCCTTCACTCCCACTGGAACCTACCACCCATGTGAATTTTATTGGATTCAGTTCGTTTCTCAACTAGAGGAGTGCAATCTAGTGGCAACCCCTTCTCACTTACCTTCAGGTTAAACCTTACTGCTTAAGGAGCACTGATCTATAGGAGGAAGTTTTAAATGTAATCTCTAATTTTAGATTTTGAGCATGGTGTCAAGTTTAAAAGTTTGCATGAAAATTTCTCTCTGGTAGAATGGTATCAGAACTAAGGTAGGTTGGTGCTTCATTCGCCCACTCCTGCCAATAGTTAGATTGGGGGGTGGGGGGTGGCATAACTGTTCAGCACCAGAAGACAGACATTAAAAACATCAAACAAAATCCTGGGAGTACGTTTAATAAGATTGCTAGGTTCAAGATACCACTAACCAACACCCATTTTTATCATCCAGTCTCAGAATTCTAGGGGGGGAGGGGGGGGGAAGAAAAATTCCTTACCTCATTTCAGTTCCAACCCCTTTTTGATAATTTTAATCCATCTCTCTTTTTTATCCTTCTGACCTAAATATTCACACTTGTGCCACTATATGTAACTGCTTCCACATAACTGACTACAGTTTTAACAGAACAACAGAAACCTAAAATGGGAACACAGGAATTGCCGTACAGGATCAAGTTCAACATGCTGACAGTGGCCAGTACTCAGATATTTGAAAGGAGGCCCTTTATTTTTAACTTCCTCCAGACCCCTTGAAATTATATCATCTGCTCTTCATGGCTTGTTACAAATTTCAGCTATTCTCTTGCCACCACAGTCTCACAGGGCCTTAACTTTATTCCTGAACAGTAGCAGTTCAGAGAAGTATATGTTCAATGTTCTGTAGTGAAAACTAATGTTCCTGGCAAGTAGGGAGATTCTAACTCTTATGATTAAGAAGATAACTTTCCAAATGTGCAATACACTGCTAGCTTCCTGGGGTCTGAAGGCAAACTGATTCAGGGATTAAAAAACTGCTGCTCACTGCTTTGCTAACCAGCAACAGAGTTAAGGTAACAAGATCTGGTCAGTTTCACTCCTGTCATTCAAAAAGCGGTGGGCAAAAGTAAAAACTACAATAAAAACTTTGTTATCTGGCACGTTGGAGGAATGGGGGGGGTGCCGGTAAGTTAAAAATTCCAGTTAACTAGGAAGGAGTGAGTTTGCGTGTGGCAGGAGGCTCAGGGCTGGGGATTGGGGCACTGGAACTGGGCAGCTCCCCACAAGTGGAAACATGTCCCTGCTGCTCCTAGGTGGAAGTGCGGCTAGGCGGTTCTGTGTACTGCCCCCGCCCGGAGCGCTGGCTTCACAGTTCCCATTGGCCGGGAACCGCAGCCTACTGTGCCTCCACCCACAGGTGCCACCCTCGCAGCTCCCATTGCCCCCGGTTCCCTGCCAATGGGAGCTGCGGAGGCAGCGCTCCGGCCGGGGCGGGGGCAGTGCACAGAACCGCCTAGCCGTGCCACTGCCTAGGAGCAGCAGGGATATGTCGCCGCTTGCGGGGAGCCACCCAAGGTGAGCGCCGTCCAGATCCGACACCTTCCACACCAAAACTCCATCCCAGAGCCCGTGCCCCATACCCCCTCCCACACTCCAAACCCCTTGTGGCCATTCCTCCACCTAGGAGCGGCAGGGACATGTCGCCGCTTCCAGGGAGCCACACAGAGCCAGGTAAGGAGCCTGCCGGACTATAAACCGGACATTCAATGAAGATCAGAAATGCCGGTTTATAGAGCGTTCTGGTTGGTAAAGTGCCAGATAACACAGCTTTTACTGTATTAAGAATGTCAGTTATTACCACTACTGCTTGTGAAAGCTAGGAAAGAGAGCAGCAGGCAGCACTGGAACTATTCACAGGAGGAGTAACTAGGCTGGGAAAAAAAAATTAGCAGATCCCTTGAAGGAATCCTAGCACCTTATGTGGCTTGACTTCACCACGACATAGCCCCAGGTTCTCAACGGCAAGCTTTCAAGCCCGCTTCTCAGTCTTTAATATTAACCTGTAGCTAGTAGTCTGTTTAAAAATACATAAATAAATCTAAATCCTGAACACCATAAGATCTGAAGCAGGAAGTGGCTGTTTATGGTCTTTCAAGAAGATAAGGGATGCGGGCCATAATGCTTGGCTTTTTGTTTTGTGCACTGGCAGCCAGGATCTTTGCTTCTAGAAATATCAGTGTCAAAACAAAATATTTATTAATTTGTTACACTGAGCCAGATTAAGGAAACTATAATTGCAGGCAGACTTTCAGCCTACTATCTTTGAGTAAAAGGGAAAGGTAATCTATAATCTAATCAGTGTTCCAGACTGATGAACAGGCAATCTACTTTCAGTCTTGGGACATTCCTTAAAATCGTAGTCTGGTTTTAATACACCAGAGATACCCACAAAGAGTAATCTGAGGAGAACCTACCCGTCAAACAATACATCCTTCAAGCAGAGAAGTATAAGGATGAAAACCTAGACGTGTCATTTCTGGACAGACCTTGAAAGTTAATACACCATGTTAACATGGAAAGGCTGCCTTACCATATGTGAAAGAATAAGCTTTAATTAACTAAACAGTGAGCATTCAGCTGAAAAGATTCTTAAACATGAAGAAAGAATTTCACTATTTTGATATCCTAAAGCACGATCTAGAAATGTAACACTTAAAAAGTCAGGCATTAGGGCCCCATTCATGCAAGTATTGCCACTCACATTAAATGTAACTGTTTGAGACAGGATCCGGCTTTATATTTATCACAAAGCATTTCTTTAAAATGCTGTCTTTTGTTGAAGTTCTACCTCATAGGAATGCCTCTTTTAAAAGTCACCTGAAAAAGTAAACTCATCTAAATCCAGATTGATGTATGTAAAACCACTCTACAGAAGTCTAATCTTCACACTCCCTATTAAACTTTCACCCTGATAGCCTCTTAAAACATTTTGGCTCTAAATTTTGCAAAACCACTTTGTTACAGCAACAGATATCTATCAGTAATTCTCAATCTATTTCTATCAAGATAGTCTTAGGAATGTGATCTTCCAGGAAGTAAAACAAATTTCAAAACTACAGTAGCATATGGGTGCCTAGTTCAACTAGAGTACTTAAAGTCCAAGCATCTATAGAAGAGGCTCAGGACTCCAACAAACCTTGGCACAATGGTACATTCATCATATTTTAGCCCTAATCTAGAAAAAAAGCTTTAAACACAGCTATGGAAGGCCTGTGAAACAAGGACTGAAAACAAATTCACTTGTGGTAATTGAAAACACTTCCCTGGCAAATGGAGGTCCATGGACCCAATTCTATCAATTTCAATGGATTTTTTTTTTTAAGACAAAGTAAGTTTCTAGCCCTTACAGTTGCAAAGGTAACCTTCCACACATGGAGTATACATTGATTTAGTGATAATGTCCATCTACTGACATAAGTTAACAGTATATCTGCAACTGCTCATAGCTTTCTCCAAGTTCCAGCAAAATGAAAACTTAATTCTGAAGCATGAACTGGAGCTATTCACACAGCTATAAACAGAGCACCGTCTGCAGAGACTAAAGAAGGCAGGCCCGTGCATATAGCCTGAGCTTCAGTGAGACAACTCAAGGGGTCAGTACAAATATACCTTAACATGTTATCTAAGGGAAATACTTGATACCTTTCACATCATAGGATGCAGAACAGTCTCCCTCGCAGGCCAAACTCCTGAAAGAAGTCAGAATTACACTAACTTTCCTACGTTAAAAATATGGTCCCTGAAAAAAAAAAAAAAACCTCATCAGGGAAATTTTCTGTTCTGTCTGTACAGTGACTAGTATACAATGATACAAAATTACTAAAGATAGTTAAGACCTAGGCCGACTGCAAAGAACTACAAAAGGATCTCTCAAAACTGGGCAACAAAATGGCAGATGAAACTGAATGTTGATAAATGCAAAGTAATGCACATTGGAAAGCATTATCCCAACTATACATATAAAATGATGGGGTCTAAATTAGCTGTTACCACTCAAGAAAGATCTTGGAGTCATTGTGGATAGTTCTCTGAAAACGTCCACTCAATGTGCAGCGGCAGTCAAAAAAGCTAACAGAATGCTGGGAATAATTAAGAAAGGTACAGATAATAAGACAGAAAACATCTTGTTGCCTCTATATAAATCCATGGTACACCTACATCGTGAATACTGTGTGCAGATGTGGTCACCCCATCTCAAAAAAGATATATTGGAATTGGAAAAGGTTCAGAAAAGGGCAACAAAAATGATTAGGGGTATGGAATGGCTTACATATGAGGAGAGATTAATAAGACTGGGACTTTTCAGCTTGGAAAAGAGACGGCTAAGGGGAAATATGATTGAGGTCTTTAAAATCATGACTGGTATAGAGAAAGTAGATAAGGAAGTGTTGTTTATACTTCTCATAACACAAAAACTAGGTGTTACCAAATGAAAATAGGCAGCAAGTTTAAAACAAAGAAAAGGAAGTATTTTTTCACACAACGCAGAGTCAACCTCTGGAACTCCTTGCCAGTGGATGTTGTGAAGGACAAGCCCATAACAGGATTAAAGAAAGAGCTAGATAAATTAATGGAGGATAGGTCCATCAAATGGCTGTTAACCAGGATGGGCAGGAATGGTGCCCCTATCCTCTGCTTGCCAGAAGCTGGGAATGGGTGACAGGGGATGGATCACTTGATGATTACCTGTTCTGTTCATTCTCTGTGGGGCAACTGGCACTGGCCACTGTCGGAAGACAGGATACTGGGCTAGATGGACCTTTGGTCTGACCCAGTAGTGCCATTCTTATGTTCTTATATTGAAGTCCTAATCTTGATTAGGACCTTTTGTGTGATCACAAGTAACAGCACATCAAATTTGGTGATGTGGCAGTGGCACCAATTAGGAGGGCTGGGGAGGATACATGCCCCCCCCCTATCCCCCAAGGTTTTTGCACTTGCTCAAAGTTCCATAGATCACAGAGCTGGGGAAGTGTGCCACAGGGGTGGGGGAGTGTGCCATAGCCTGACCACTTTTAAGCAATAGTCCCATGCTAAATCAATCCAACTGTTGCCGGAGCAGTCCAGAGCATTGCTCCAGCTTTGTGGTTGTAACACCACTGAAATGTGACCTAGCCCATCTGTCCAGATAGAGCGACCAGGCCAAATGGTGTTGCAACCTGGCGCATGGGGAATCTGTTCCTGTACAGCAGAGCGCAGGGGAGTCTGCTGACAACTTGGCTCCTGGCACCACTGGCTCACACACTACAAGGATAAGAGAAATGGGAGACCCCCTGAGCCCAGGAAGACCTGGCATCCCTGCAGGAGGTGCGGCAGGAGGGAAATGAGCAGGGCCTGGAATGGGTTCCTGCCAGGGACGGTGGCAGGGACTGGAATTTCCCCCTCCCTCCCAATAAATATCTGACATGGCACCACTGTTGTGAATTGGTTTGTTGTTTCATTTAAGGGAATGGGAAGTAAATGTTCACTTTTCTTCCATCTAATAGAGCTATTCAGGATTTAAACTAACAGCTTTGTCTGGTATTTTTAGTGCAGTTGTGTTCTATGTATTCACAGTTAGTTTCTGACTAATCATTAAAATAAGATGTTATTGGTTTTTTAATCCTGTAGGGGTTAAACATAATAGGGAATCAGTGTAGTAGCCGTGTTAGTCTGTGTCAGCAAAAAGAAAATAAGAAAAGAAATACTTGTGGCACCTTAGAGACTAACAAATTTATTTCAGCATGAGCTTTCGTGGACTATAGTCCATTTCGTCAACAGAACTGTTAGATTTGGTTGCAGAATTTTTATTGCTGATGTGGGGCAAGAGAAACTCAGTTTGACTTGTAGATCCCTGTATGAGTTTGCAGGACTGGCAGCAAAACAAACCATGTTTAGTAGATCTGATATGGAAATCAATTAAGCAAACATGGAGCACCACACTACCATTTATACAAAGTCATCCTTCAAAATCGAACAGCACACATTAAAATGACAATCAGTTGGCATCCTCAGTGACAAAATAGCAACAACTGCCACAGAACTGATTAGGGGGAAAATGAACTTCTGCCAAAATGTTCCTACATGAAAAGCGAGAAAGATTCAACCTTGCATCTAGTATGCTTCAGTTATCTTGTCAATAGTATGCAAGCTCATGAGCCTACTGGCTTCATACACTGTTTTGCCTGACACATTAAGCAAGGTAAAATTTTCTAAAAAACGTACTCCAAACTTGAAGAAATTGATCTGTAGCACTGAGCAGAATGGATTCCAAGAGTGAGTGCATGTGTCCTACTTACAGATAAGAACAAGGCCAACATATGGAGTGAGAACTGCAGCACTTCAGACAGAGTCCTGTTGAACCTGTGAGATTTGTATATGAACATGTCATTGCATGACTATTCTAATGTGTTTTTAATTTCAGTTAAGGGCCTTATTCTTGGTACATTTCGATTTTTTCCCCTTTTCTTTTTACACCTAAATATTGGCTACTGATCAAAAGAGACCTCTCCTCCCACCACCCCAAAAGGAAGGAAAAGAAGATGTACACAAAGAGAGTAGTATCTTGATCTAATCCACTTTCTGAATTTTGAGTTTTACTCCTGCCAAATACAGTATAAAATGATTGGACAGATTTCAAAAATCTGTTTCAAAAGGTGATATTTTACATACTTGAATATGATATGAGGAACAGTTAAAATTCACTCAAACCCTCCAGGGCAGTAAAGTCCAGAGCTTTCTGTATTTCAAAAGCACAACAGCAGCTCAGTCAATTCTTGGCAGACACACACAGAGTATAAGAATCTCTTATATCCCACACATGGTGTCAGCCTTGGACTCATTCACATCTGTGTAGAGAGTATTTTCACAGTAGAATTTTGACTGAGAAAGTTTACAAAAAGAGATAAGAACTTCAAATAGTAAATCACTGATTGAAACAACATCCAGTATTTTGGAATATTGCCAGATGGCACAGTTTAGAAAAAGTCTTGTGCTGACACATTGAAAAGGTGGTCAATTTCTCTTTGGGATGAAAGGAGGCTAATCCAACACTAGTGCTATTTGTACAACAGATTAACAAACAAGCAAGGATTTGGGAAACTTGCTTAGCCACTGTACCTATTATTCTTTAGCCAGCTAGTTGTAGACAGTATAGCATTCTACCAACAGAGAGAACAGTTCCGCTATTTTGTTGCTCACAGTTCAAGTTTCGTAATCAGCATACAGGAAGTGTGGGACTTCAGTTTCATTTTGCTTCAGAGGATGGAAGGAAATAATTTGTCCCTACACTTAAATGGGAGAATGACAAGTATTGGTACAGAGGTGAAATTGAGTTTATTAAGTAACTTACTAATAACACTCCCCCCTTGCCCCATGCCCCCACATTCCTTTCCAGATGCCGTTAGCAAAAATTTAAGCTGATGAGAATTCACTATTCTAACTGGTCTCAAACCACAACTGCTGGGAAAGGTGTCTTATGTCGGGGAAATGCCATGGATTGTGCCTGTTTGTGGATTTCTTCCTCACATGCTTTAAAGTGGAAGTTGCGTACTTGTGCAGTCTCACGCTGCATTTAAACTACTGCAATTGGAGAAGTTCATGTTTAGACTTCTAGCACTCCCATTAGTGACCTCACAGATGACAAATCCATAAAACTAAGGAAATCCATAGGCAAAACTATAATTTAACTTTTACTTGGCGAAAATAGTTACAGTGGTATTAGTTCTATTCAGTAATAGTGCCATTGTTGAAAGCACTCTGCAACAGTTTGCCAGAAGTTCAGTTTCATGCTTCCTTCCTTCTACAAGAAAGAGACATATCCTTAAGTCGGTTTCCTTTTTAGAAAGCTAACACATACTATATTAAAAGGAAAACAAGTAATCTGTAATGAGACAGTCCTAGAGATCACATAGCACTACGAGGAATGTGGCCTTTCACATCCGAAAGTTCTGCAGCCACTGCTCGTCATTCCAAACCTACATTACGATACAATTCCACTAGTCAGTGCTCATTTCTCAGGCCCAAAAGAGGCACTCCACTGTCTGCAGCTGCTCCATGAACACCACCAACAACCTTGAATTGTTTTTCGCTATATCCTTTAGCACAGTGGTTCTCATTCAGGGGTACATGTGCCCCTGGGACACACAGAGGTCTTCCAGCGGGTACATCAACTTGTCTAGATATTTGCCTAGTTTTACAACAGGCTACTTAAAAAGCACTAGTGAAGTCAGTACAAACTAAAATTTTACACAATGATTTGTTTATACTGTTCTATATACTATACATTGAAAAGTAAGTACAATATTTATATTCCAATTGATTTTATAATTACATGTAAAAATGAGAAAGTAAGCAATTTTTTCAGTAATAGTGTGCTGTGACACTTTTGTATTTTTACATCTGATTGTGTAAGCAAGTGGTTGAGATGAAATGGAGCTTTCTGCCATTTAGATGAAACGTGGGGACACGCAAGACAAATCAGACTCCTGAAAGGGTACAGTAGTCTGGAAAGGTTGAGAGCCACTGCCTTAGCAAACTGTCCTCAAAGAAATCTTCATGTCCCCTGTTGTGGCAATACTTCTTGTGGGTCTGCAAATACAGGAGAATTGCATGTCCTATATTTGCAATGTTCATGAAAATAGTGCATAGTTCTGCAGGCAGACACCGAAAAGTGATGCATGGGTTTGTGAGATTTTTAAGAAAGGCATCTAAAATAGAGGATACATTTGGCTTTATGGGATGGAGAAAGTTGCATGCTGAGTTCTTTACTCCTAGCTCCCAGAGATCCCTAGGTGAATCATTTATATCTCACAATACATTGCAAAAATTTCCAAAAAGGCATTGTGCCGACAATGGCACATGCCACACTGGGATACCTACCCACTGGTGCACTGTACTTTGCATCAACATAAGCACTCCTGGCAAGTACATGCAGCACCAATGCCAGCAGTCAATTATGCCAGCATACAGGTGATATATGAACTTTGGCAGCTGTACACAGACATAACTTGCATCAACCAAAATTTGTAGTGTAGACGTGGCTTAAAAAAAAAAATCTATATGACAGAAAGCTTCATTACAATGATCAAATAATTCTTTTTTAGGGGCTACACAAAATAATTACTGTCCTTCACAGAGATCACAACAGTACTTTATGAGCTGAACTCAACAAAACAGATCTCTTATTTCTAGACACTCTTTCCAAAATATTCAAGCTTGAACATATTTGTAAAAGGTTTTTCCATTCACTTTGGAATTCCAATGGCAGACAGTGGTTCAAGTGAAGCTAGATCAACAGACTCTCACTTTGCATCAACTCTGCCAGAATTACCATCACTATGGTGACGATGTGAGGGACACTGACAAGTCCAAATCAACAGAATTGTAGGGAGCGGAAGCATCATTAGGCACACAGTTAAAACATGGTTTGGTCCCCTCCCCACAAAGACAGCTGAACTGTGTTCCAGTGGTAGTTTTGCCAGCATAAACAGATTTACACTCATCTACATTACAGATTTTTTTTTAAACCATGTAGTGACATTGCTGTCTCCACACATGACATGATTAACATACAACTCCTATCCATGCTTCATAGCTGCTCACAAGCAAGGTTGTAAAACAAGCGTGAGATCGCAATAAGATTCCAAATGCTGATCTGCGGCATTGACAGGACTGCCTAACTGTGTTTGGGCATGTAGATTACTGTATTCTAAATCCTGTCTCAGTGCAGAAAGACATACTAAAGTGCACTGTACAGTTCAAAGGCACCTACAGTCCTCTGCTCTTGATCTCAGCAGCTGATGTAATACTTGATGGCTACCTGGTTTCCTGCACAAACACTGAACAGCACACAAGATATGTAACTAGCAAACACAATTTACATATGAGTTAGCTGAAACCATTCAAAATCTGACTTAACATAACACTGGGCATTTATACAAGTTATTTGTATTACCATTATACCAATAAACTTCTAATTCTATTGAATGATTAAATATCTTCTATTTTGCAAAGTAGAGATTCAGTAAATACAAGGAGCAGGATTATCTTTATTCCAAAAGAGTGTAATAGTGGTGAGAGAATTAACTGCTGAGGTGCTGGTCTAGACTGTAAGGACATTGGGGCTTTGCCTACATGGTGTTTTAAAATCTGCAGAAGGTTGTTTTACCACATCTTAGGGTACGTCTATACTACCCGCCTGATTCGGCGGGTAGCAATCGATCTTCTGGGATCTATTTATCGCGTCTCATCTAGAGGCGATAAATCGATCCCGGAAGCGCTTCCCATCGACACCGGAACTCCAGCTCCGCGCGAGGAGTAAGCAGAGTCGACGGGGGAGCCTGCCTGCTGCGTCTGGACCCGCGGTAAGTGCTTTTAAGTTCGAACTAAGATACTTCAACTTCAGCTACGTTATTCATGTAGCTGAAGTTGCGTATCTTAGTTCGACCCCCCCCCCCACCCCCGCAGTGTGGACCAGCCCAAAGAAGCAGACAGGGGACTAAAAGAACCAAAGCCCAAGAAACCAAGAGCAAGTTCTCCTCAAATTAAAAAAAATTAGGACAAGACAGATTTTCAAAACTATTCCCATTGACTGAAACATGTTTTGTTTTTTTTTAAATTAACAGCAACTTAGCCTTGGGCCAATGCACAGAAAACATAATAAATCTTAAAAACTTAATTATAAAATATTATATTTATCCAAAATTATAAATTATTCAAATACATACAGATTAAAAAAGACATACACCATTATTCTGTGTATCATCATCTTGTCACTTGTCTTTTAGCAGCTGACTGTGACCCTAACAGTATCGTAATGCAAGAGGACAAGGGGCTTATTAGTATGTGATAGTGAGTTTCAGCTGGCCTGAGCAGTTCAGTGTGCCCTAATTCATAAATGTCATAAACTGATGTGTGTCATAAGAATGGCCCTACTGGGTCAGACCAAAGGTCCATCTAGCCCAGTATCCTGTCTTCCGACAGTGGCCAGTGCCAGGTGCCCCAGAGAGAATGAACAGAACAAGTTATCATCAAGTGATTCATCCCCTGCCACTCATTCCCAGCTTCTGGCAAACAGAGGCTAGGGACACCATTCCTGCCCATCCTGGCTAACAGCCATTTGATGGACCTATCCTCCATGAATTTATCTAGCTCTTTTTTTAACCCTGTTATGGGCTTGGCCTTCACAACATCTGCTGGCAAGGAGATCCACAGGTTGACTGCGCATTGTGTGAAGAAACACTTCCTTTTCTTTGTTTTAAACCTGCTGCCTATTAATTTCATTTGGTAACCTCTAGTTCTTGTGTTATGAGAAATAGTAAACAACACTTCCTTATCTACTTTCTCTACACCAGTCATGATTTTATAAACCTCAATCATATCTCCCCTTAGCGGTCTCTTTTCCAAGCTGAAAAGTCCCAGTCTTATTAATCTCTCCTCATATGTAAGCCGTTCCATACCCCTAATCATTTTTGTTGCCCTTTTCTGAACGTCTTCCTCAGATCTGTCACCTAAAAAGAATGGCTCAGGTTTGGGAATCTCCCTCACATCCGCAGCTGTGAAGACCAATGCAAACAATTCATTTAATTATTCCACAATGTCCTTATCGTCCTTGAGTGCTCCTTAAGCACCTCGATCATCCAGCGGCCCCACTGGTTGTTTAGCAGGCTTCTTGCTTCTGATGTACTTAAATTTTTGCTATTACTTTTTGAGTCTTTGGCTAACTGTTCCTCAAATTCTTTTTTGGCCTTCCTAATTGTATTTTTACACTTAATTTGCCAGTGTTTAAATCCTAGTGAGGAAAATAGAAAGGCGCATAATCTCCACTTTTTAAAGGATGCCTTTTTGCCTCTCACTGCTTCTTTTACTTTGTTGGTTAGCCACGGTTGCTCTTTTTTGGTTCTCTTACTACGCTTTTTAATTTGGAGTATACATTTAATTGAGCCTCTTTTATGGTGTCTTTAAAAAGTTTCCACGGAACTTGCAGAGATTTCACTTTTGGCACTGTATCCTTTAATTTCTGTGTAACTAACCTCCCCATTGTTTAGCTAACCTCCTCATGTAAGGTATCATGGAAATCTAATACCACACTGATCATTAGTATTCTTGCATGGTGCTTGTACAGTAAACGCCCAAGGGACCATACAAATATGAAGGAAACATGGAACTAAAATATGTTTACTTAACCAGATAAGTCTGGGTAAACAGGTTTCTCCCAGTCAAAGGACAAGCCAATGCCTCCAGCCAGGTGACAGAGTCAATTAGTAATGACATATCAAGTAGCCATTCATTTGCACTGGAGAGGGCAGGAATAGATCCATTTGCAATTTTGCAAATGCCAGCGCAGAAAGAAACCAGCATGGAACATCTTTCCCCACAAGACTTCCTGTTTCCTTCCTCACAGCTCAAATGAACTTTGTTTTGTGGGGTAACCTTCAGAAAGATCCATTCCAAACGTTCACTGGAGGGAAAAGTGAGGGACAAAAATCCTCAAGTTATCTTTCACCTAGAAAGACAAGGGGAACCAGCACTCTGTACTTCTGTGAAAGGTTCTGAGTGTCAGTCATTCTGCACAAAGAGTGATTGGTGAGAGAAACCAACTTAAAATAGAGGCTGTACCATTAAGTATTAGACTTTTAAATGTGTGTTTTTCACTTTTATTTTCTTGTAACCGTCTGTATCTTTATTTCTTTTACTTGTCATCTCTTAAAATCCTATCTATCTCCTTTTGATAATAAACTTGTTTTACTTTTAATCCAAGATGGGTTTGAATTGAAGTGATTGTTAACTCCGGTGCGTAGGGCACCATGAAATTTGGGGCAATTCATGCTGCTCTCAACAGCTGCAAGCTGCACACGTGGCAGCACCAGCCCCACGACCAGCCTCTCTCTCAGCCGCCCCTCCGTGGGCTGAGCCAATTGCAAGGGGCAGGGCCGTCCTTAGCGGGGTGTGGGGTCCAAGACAACTCCCTCCGCCCTGCCTCTTACCCTTCGCCCCTGCTCCACCCCAGCCCACCCCCATTCCACCTCTTCCCCCAGCGACCCCGCACATACCGGCAACGGCGGGAAGCGGAGCAACGCGGCCCCAAGCCAGCTCCACTTCCCCTGTCCCGGCCCCAGTCATGTCGCTCAGGTTGGGGAGGGAACAGGGAATGGAGTCTGGAAGGGAACAGGGAATGGAGACTACCAGAGCCAATTGTGGTAAAAAGTTACCTCATGGCCTACCATTATAAAGCACAGAAAACTATTTCTCCCAAATGTGCTTGGGGATCACAGCCTCAATATTACTCCTGATCTTCTTTGGAACCCATTACTACTAATTTCCAAAAATGTACAGAATTTTTCATTTTGGCAGCAAACTCAGATTCCCTCCACAATGCCATGTGATGTTCCAACTTCTTTTCTTTCAGCAATTTTTTTTTAATAAAGCTTTCTAAAATTAACTACTTTGTGTATGGAATCCTGAGCTATCTTTCCTAACCTCCCTTGCCATAATCTGTAGCCAAAAACAATCTGTGTCATACCAAATTCTTTTATCTTTCAAAGGGAAATAAAAGCTCTTTTTTTAGTCAGAACAATCTGTAAATGCTGTGGGATATTGTTTAATACATCACTAAGATCTAAAAATTGAAAAAAAATATTATTTTGAAATTGCCAGATAAATTATAGATGCATATTTCAGCAAAGGCTATTTGCTAAAATGATAAATGAAAAACAAACCATGTAGGACATTTACAGTGTAACTAAATATTCTAACAAGTTAGAATTGAACATTTTGCCAGTAACTTTTCTGCTCAGTGATCTCTGGTTGACTGGAGTTCCTAGTAACCATGAGATTCCAGCCGTGCCATGGAAAAATAGAGAATGCTGTCACAGACACAACCTTCTACTGGTTTGGAAAGAAGAAAAGGGAATGAAATCTTGTGCAGCAAGGAGTATATGTCAGATAGATGGATTCTACCATGGGCATGTCTGCCCTGACTACGAAGGGATGGCTAGAAGCACTAATGGTATTAAACAAGAGAAGCATTACCACCATCAGTTATCCAAATCTGTTAATATTCAAGGTTAGAACTACTACTAGTGATAAACACTATGTTTGGGAAGATGGAGACAAAAAAAAAAAAGTCAGTGACAACGGAAGAGGAAGAGAAAGATGTGCAAAAAGGCAGTTTCCTACTCAAGGGACAGACTATCAGTTAAAAAACACAAAACTGTCCTAAATACAAGTCAAATGCAATGTCAGAAATACAAAGAGCAACAGGCCAGATTAGAATTCTCTGACCCAAGATAAAATTGGAACATGACCGCTATTTTCCAAGTGTTTTCCATTATATTAAAGAAAGAAGATGGTTGAAGATGGTGAAACAAGATGGTTTTATTGGACCAACTTCTGTTGGTGAAAGAGATACGCTTTTGAGCTACATAGAGCGAATCTTCCGGTCTGGGAACGGAATTCAGACAATAGGTCTACACTGCGAGTTCTCTTGGGGTATTTGGGTGACTTGTTCCACAATGAAATCTACATCTCTGGTGGAGCTTCCTTTTTGGTGAAGGTGGTTTTAAGTACGCTAAGATGTGTATCCTGGATTTTCTCCTCTGAGCATATTCTGTGGTATCTGTGGGTCTGTCTGTAGATAACAGATTTCTTGCTGTGTTTGGTGTTGTTACCGGATCTGTAATGGTAGATCCATAGTGAAGGTAGATTATATTGTCATTGGTGGAATATGGCTTCACGTTGACAGACTTCTAAAATGAAAACCCATATACTGATAGAGAGATCATAGTCTTGGTGCAAGGTCTGAGGCTTTTTTCTGCAGCCATATTAGGAGGGGAGCAGACATGAGCCACGAAGCAGAAAGTCATATCCTCACATTCCATCTAAATGACATTAGAACAATGTAATATCAGGCTCTTAAGAAGGCGATCCTGCCTAATAGTACCCACCATCACCACAAAGAAACATATCTTTAGATGGTTAAAGAAAACTTTGATAAGTGATTTCTTGCCAGACAGAATGCTACCAGTTGTGACAGTAAAATCTATACTTCTATTGTTTTGCCTTTGTGGTCCCTACTTCTCTATTGTTTATCTGTATGGTCTCTATCTGATTCTGTGATTGTTTCTGTTGCATAACTAATTTTGCTAAGTGTAAATCAACTATGGTGGTGGAGTATGATTGGTTAAATAATTGTTTTACAATGTGTTAGGATTGGTTAGAAAATAGTTTAGTAATATTTTAGTAAAATAATTGGTTAAGAGACAGCTAAGCAATACTCAAGTTTCACTCTATAAACGGGTCCAAAAGAAAGTTCTTTGGAACCAACCCTCTGGAGTCAAGGAGAGTGCAAGGAAAAAAGGTGCTTACGAATTACTGGAGAAAGGGATGGAAAGCAGATTTCTTGGCTAAAGAAGAAAAAAGCTCTTAACTGAAACACTTTAGAAAAGTGTTTTCTAACACTTTAGAAAATTGGATACAACTAAAAAGGTTAAGAAATGTGTGAAACACCATGAGGATCAAGAAAGTTGCAAAGTCAGTTATGTTTAATAAAAAGGAATTAAACAATAAGCCCAACATTCAGTTAATATAATTGCTTACCTCTTTGCTACATGCAGTGAAGAGAAAAATCTAACCACCTTTCCTCTATATAGTGTTCTGTCAATAACAGTGTCAAGGATAATTTAATTCAGTTTTTGATGGTGGTATTGAAGGCCATCATTGTCTTACAATAGTGTAACTACAATACATTGAATTGCTAAGTCATAATTGTGTGTTCATTGATAAAAGTGATGTTATTAAAACTGCAACATGAGCTATATTCAGCCACTATGCTATCTAACAGGACTAAAGTAAATGCTTTATTTTAAGGAAAGCTTGATTTTGGAATCAGGAAACAAACTGTTGCTCTGATCATTAAACTAATGCTTCCCATTTGAAGGAAGCTTTTGATCACATTAATAAAAGTGCTTTTGCCAATTAAAAGAATTTTAATATTGAACACTTGACATGTTCTGAGTAAGTTAAAACTAGTTTCAACAATCTTGAAAAGGCTTAAATTGTTTTAAGTTACACAGGATGCTTTTTTAGTTCCCCTTTTTGAGAATTTACACACACATAAACAGGACAAAATGGAAAAACAGTATGCAAACCATTTTGTCAATACCGCAGAGGCAGCAAACATGAAATTTAAGGTGAGAAAAATGAACCAAATGCAAACTTAGTGTAAGTGTCACAGTTTCAGCAATGTAAAGGGTATTTTACAATGAATGCACACATGCTTTTTCCAGAGTGCAATGACTACTGCCCTCACAAAATTATCACAACTACATGACTAGAGTCCAAAAGCAAAATTTATCTTACATTTTCAGCAACCCCCTTTTTCTGGAGTACCATAAAGTCATATACATTTGAAGAGAAGGGAAGAAATGGGGTACATTGCTTACCAATGATTTTAACTCACATCCAGGAAATTTAACATTTTATCCACAGGCTTTACATAGGAGCTCGAATTACTGTATGAGAAGTAGTAATTATTTTATTTAGTTCTTTTTGTCCTTAATTGACACGGATACATCCTATCTTATGGGAGTTCTATACATAGAAGAGTAACTTCATGTTATTAGATTGACAAGAAGAATGCCATACCCTGCAGCTTTATTTCATACTTTCATTCTCCTACGACTATGTGGAAATACGGTTATTTTCTTTTGTTTTGATTTGCTTCTTTAAATCATGATATTGTTCATTCTTAATGCTACCATACTCATTTCATGCCTGACTCACCCAGAACTATCTATGTTTCAACATGTTGCTTTTTATGTTCCTCTATAAACATGTCATTACAATTCCTCACTTGCACTAAAGAGATTTAAAAACCATATAAATCCACTCATTGAGATAAGGATATGAAGAACCGACAGAGCACATAACCCATACAAGGCCTAGAATAGTAAGACCGGAAACTAGAACTTGTGGCTCTCACATTTAAATGTTTATATTTTCCTAACCATACCTCTTTTTACATGAAGTACCTTCATTTGAAATTTTATATATAAAATATTAAAAATAAAAATAAAACTTTGTCTGCCACATGCCCAGTGTCAGATATCAGCAACCAGCTATGCTAAGAGACCCAGCATAGAGGTAATTTTTTCAGAGCAAAACCACAATTACTATTACCATCCTATTTCTCCAATAGGATAATGTTATCTTTAAATTGTTTTTAAAACCATTCACTAGCAGTGTGTAGGAAGCTTTCACTGGAAACTGTGAAGGTGTAAGCCAGTTTCTGCAGTGTTTAATCTTTTATGCAACCAATTTTTTTTAGCCTGTAAGGTTACAAAGATAACCTTCCAAAAATGAACTGAACATAAGCCTTCCCTGTCGCTGCTCATAGCTCTGCCAAGTACAGCAGAATGCAACAAGATCCAGGTCAGTTTCATGTGTTGTTCAGAATCCTGTGACCAGAAGTGAAATTGTTAATAATCATGTCAGTTTCACCCAAATGCTTCTGAGTAAGAAACAATAGGACAGCAACAGAAGGCACTGGAGTTATTCACACAGAAAGTGAGAGGACCCAGAAATGAAGGATGTAGGAGAGAACCAAGTAGAGGCTCACTGAGCTTGATTTATGTACAAAAAAGCCACGATAAAATAATATTAAGATTGCAATTTCCTAGTTTAAAAAAAATCAGGGGGGGGGGGGACAAAACAAATTCCATCACATCACATCCTACTGACACTCATACGATGTTCATCAGCAGGGTTGGAACCTTTGGATTTATCACACAGACCTCTGCCACTTGAACTAATAGAATAACTGATAGCAGTAGCAGGTGATCACCCTCTGTGGACTCGGGAATTTTGGGCTCCATTCCAAGATCTGGATGGGAGTGTGCTTTAGTGGGCACAGACTCTGCCTGTTCCCCTGCAAGTTTGACCTTTCTCGATGAGTCTCCTCCAACCTGTCCCATTCTTCTTGCCTTCCTGGTCTCTGCTATTCAAGCTTCTCATCCCAGTCACATTCTTCTTGCCTACCCAGTCCCACTCACCCCAGGCCTCTTGTTCGATTGCAATTTGCCCCTATCTAGCCAACTGGCTCCCAGTTTCTCCCCTGGAGCCAGTCTCCTTGCCTAACCAGTTCCAGCCTACCCCCAACCCTGCTTCCCAATCCCCACCTCACCTCCCCACCCAGTCCCATCCCCATCCCCACAAAACCTTGCCCCAATCAATCTACTCCTTTTCGTTCTGGCATGGCTTTTGTCCCCTTCACATTTCAAACTGCCTGGATGCTTGGGAAGGCGAAGGGGGAGAAGAGAAGACATTCAGAGCATAAAGCACAGAAGAGAGAGGCTCCCTGTTCTTAGTTCCAGTGACAAGCACCACCCCAGCCTGAAGCAGCTGTGAGCAGCCATTACAAAAGTCAAGTTTCACACCTGTAGTTCTGGGCTGGAGGAAACATGCTCAGTGGGGATGATGTGCAGTCTGGTCATGTGTAGGAGCTGGTTGAGGCTTGAGGATAGCCAGTGAGTATGAAATGTTGGGAGTTTTTAACAGCTAAAAATCTAAGATATATGTGAACTACGATTTGTCAAAGGCTTATAACCTGACCAAATAAGGGTGGATTTTCATGTAGCGGGCTAAAGGCACATTCCTGATAAAAAGCACCCCGACCCTCTTCTAAAGCTATGTCTACACTACAAAGATAAGTCAACCTATGTTAAGTCGACTTACAGACACCGCAGTAATTAATGCTGCAACTGATGTCCACACTACCCTCCTTGGGTCGGTGGTGCGCGTCCTCACCAGGAGCGCTTCCACCGACCCAAGAGGAGTGTTTTTGCAAGCTACATTATTTTTGTGGAGGTAGATCTGAATAGCTAAGGTGCATTTATTTTACTTTTGGCAGTAAACAGACACTATCCACCAGAGAAGATTTTGTATGGTACTATGAAAAGTGCGGCAGGTCAGTCACCATTTGTTAACTATGTATCTTCATAGTAAACATAGGCATGACAAAAAAAGACAAAACTAAGCATATCAATCACACAGATGTGTTCAGTTTTGAGAAGTTACATTTTCGTGAGGCTAAAGAAGACACAAGACACCTTAAAAGAAGATAAGCTAAGCAAGGTAACAAAAAGCCTTGTAAGTAATAATAAAGTTATACTTTTACTATTCCCACAGTTAACCACAGGGGGGGAGGGATAGCTCAGTGGTTTGAGCATTGGTCTGCTAAACCCAGGGTTGTGAGTTCAATCCTTGAGGGGGCCATTTAGGAATCTGGGGCAAAAATTGGGGACTGGTCCTGCTTTGAGCAGGGGGTTGGACTAGATGACCTCCTAAGTTCCCTTCTAACCCTGATATTCTATGATTCTATGAACCTGATCCAACATAACAAACACTTTAAACAGGATCGGGAAAACCCTCATTTAAAAATTACTAAATCTCCATCAACACTTGCAATAGTACGTAGAAGAAACCATGACCAAACCAAGGTAAAGGCCATGATTACTTGGTTGCAACTTTTCTCACTTTCCTATACCACTTACAGGGACATTATCAACTTACACTTGTGCCTGAAAATATTTTACCTACTACTGTTCAAGCGACTCCTAAAATTACTGTAAGTGAAAAATTAGAGAAAAACACTTCTCCATTTAGGGTTTTGTCCTGCCTTATGTAACTAGTGCCATTGTTTCTTCTGTGTAGGCATTTTTTCTTTGTATGGGTCTTGCACACTGAAGTTATGCAAGTAGGCAAGATGGAAGAAGAGCTGTTTGAAGTTTCAGGAGAGAAGCTCAATCAAGAGAATTTGTGTACTTGGAAAGTGTACTTAAGTGTCCTGGGAGAGAGAGATCTGGAAAACTGAAAAGAAGAACTCAAGGTGCATGGGTGACAGTGAAAAAGTTGGTAGGAGTACTGTAGGGCCAGCAATTAAGTAATAAAGTGAAAGGGAAAGTGTATGCTGAATGTGTTTGTCCCTGCCAGCTCTATGGTTTGGAAATGGAGGGACTTACGAAGATGGAAGAAAAGAAGATCTAGGTAGTAGAAAATAATATACTGAGAAGAATGGCAGGCAAACGGACGGTAGACAGTGTACATGGAAGAAATTAAGAGGAAGATGAACTTGGGACTCTCAGTGACAGGCTGGAGAGCACATGCTGAGGTGGTATGAACATGTGATGAGACAAGGAAGAAGAGGACAGCAAAAAGGGACATGAAAGACCAAAGATACAATGGAAAGACTGTGCCAAGAGAAGTTTGTAGCGGGGGGGAAAAAGGAACCTGTGCCATGGACTGGAAGGACTGGCAAAGAATTGTGGGCACCTCCGACCCCAAATGAGAAAAGGAGTCAACGTGGGTCTTTCATGTAATAGGGGAAAGAGATAGATTATTAAATACAGAAAAATGTGAAACCATAAAAATTGTCTCACACAAGGGAAGGTGTAATACCTATAAACGTTAGTTGAGCAATTTTAAAATTGACTATATTCAAGTTGATAGAGAGAAGTAATAGAGCATAAAAGGACTAAGTAATACTTAAGTCTGTAAGCTACTTGGTTGCAATCTATATCACAGGCACTATACAAAATAAAGTTGCATAAGGAAGAGTATCTTTATGTTATTCAAATGAGACTTGAAATTAGATTGAGTTGAAACAGATAGATATGCAGGTGGCTGCTCCAGATGGCAAGAGCTCCAGAAATAAATCCGGCAGCCACTCAACCTTGCTTTGGGGTGTGTACAAGTTTTCTGTGGATTCTATATCTCAAGATCATGCCTGATGACACTATCACTGCTGATGACACTATCACTAGATATTCTGAAATATCATTACATCCCACACTTGCCACATCCCCCCCCCCCCCCCCGCCCATCAGTAAGAGTTTGCATATCTAGGGGCATACAAAATCGAAGCAGAGGCGTTTTCTTTAATGTGAAAAATATTAAAACGAAATACATTTTTTTCCAAACAGAATTATAATGATGATAATTTTAACTAAATACTTCATTTTGGAATAATTATAAATGACTTCTAGCATTCTCCCTCATTCAAACTATAGTATTATGTGTAATACCGGTCACTACATGAATCCCCCCATTTTTATCTGCAAATGCTAGAACTGATTTTGCCAGGTTATTGTAATATACCATACTTCCTTGGCACGCACAGAATATAGCGCATGGCAGTTTGGCATTGTTACAGCCACATCTCATAGATTTACAAGGTTCACTGCTCTCACAGGAGCACTTGATTAACTTCAAAATGGCTGGAGAAGCAAGTGCAGCATTCTGTAGAAGCAGCTGTGTACTTGTACTCAATTCTGCTTGCTTCTGTAGCTCTGCTAGATCTTGTAATACTTTGTGCTGACACCTTTGTACCTATAGAAGACAAAGTCTACAACACCTGCTGCTAGCTTGTGTTCAACACAGACTCTGAACCTTGTCAAAGTCCTTGATGATATCACTTGCTGGCCAATATAATACCCAAAGAATTGTGGAACTTATTGACTGTGCAGGTGACATCTTGTGAAGTATGTCTAGTTGACACCTCCATCTGCAGCTACTCCATCTTCATCTTTAGGTTAGACTTGGCCTTAGCAATCCTCATGTAACCAGTCAATGAACACGGACATTGGTACAAGAAGCCAGCTCATGTGACAAGATATTCTTGATGTGAACCTTTTGTGAATTTGCTTGTAGGACTATCAGTCTTGAATAGATAAGGTTGGTGTCAAATAGCTGTGTTGGACCAACCATTACATGCCTTTTTTATCACTGCCGGTGTCTCTATCATCCTTAGTATTGTGTTACAGAACCAGGTGGGCTAGCTATGTTCAAATTCTTGTATTTGTTAAATGTCAACTGTGCTTCACCTACACTGACTGATGGTGGTGCCACTCTAAAAACAATGTTTACTCTTGCCTCCGAGTGCTTAGTGGGATCTAAAGGATCCACACACGGCTCTAGCTTCTTACTAGTGGCTTCTCTGTCCATTGCATCTGCAGCAATCCTCGACTTCTTTGGGTAGCTCTTGTATTGCATTTGGCTTATGTTTGGTTTATAATCTGTTAATGTCTTTAATTTTCCAGTATTTGAAAATTATTTGTCATGGGTGAATACGTAAGAACTTGTTGAGTGAGCATACTCAGGGTACAAGAAGAATATACCTTGCATCTCAGTTCAGGAAGGGAGGCGGGCACGGGGAGGGGCAGGGGATGATGTACTAGCAATGTATACAAAACATATGGAACAATTAGCTACAACGCACACAACAAAATATTAGTGTGACATTTTCATTAAAAAGTAATTGCAATTCAATGAAAGTGGTTTCACTGTCTTGTGAATCAGCAGGGGGTGATAATAAGTGCTCATATTTCAGAATGCTCAACAGTGACAAAGTGTCATCAGGCAGTTTATTTTTATGTAGGGCCTTAAAATACAAAATACACACAAGAACCCACCACACACACGCTATGGACACTAAAACAAAATACTGCCAAAAACTTGTATTTGGCTAATAGTCTCAGTTCTTGAGTGTGAGAAAGTATAATAGGGTAAGTTTAAAACAGGTCCTGAAATTAAATTGAATCTCATTAAGCTAATGCTAGGATTCACTTGGTCATGCTACTTTGAATGCATGAGAAAGTGAAGATAAATTTCTGCATATGCTGGCGAGTGGAAACCTTTGGAGAACCCAAAGCAGAAGCAGCAACAGTGCAAGCAAAAAGCGATACCAACTAGTAGATCTTCAAAACAAACAAACAAACCAAAAATCTGAAGCCCAAAATATTTCAACCTGGGGGGGAAAACAGTTTTTAAACTTTGTTTACATTTATTAAAAATTAAGACAAAAAGCAAACATTGGCAATAATATGCAAGGGAATATCCATGAGCAGAAGCTTAAAAGACAGAACTCACTCTTTGATGCTACATTTAGGCCTTGTCTATCCTGGGGATTTCAACCATCAGTTTAGCTATACTGGTGCAAATCCCTAGCACAATCATGTAGAGCTGCAATTTGCGCTAGTGTCACTTACGCAGATTTCAAATAGGAATAATGACACGAGTGCACATTGTGGCTTAAACTGTCTACACTAGGAGTTTGCATCAGTGCAGCTATAGCTACGGCTGGTCTGCGCTGGCCAAAATCCTCCGTGTAGATAAGGCCTTAATAAAGATTCGATATTATGTCTTTGTATTGTGCTAGATAAAGAATGCCAATAAATATTTAAAAAATAAACCTGAATTAATCCTCCAAGTAAACTAGAAACCACCACTAGTGTCCCTCTAAACACTACCTTCTAAATGACGGAGTCAATTTCTATGACTGTATTGCTCATATTCCCTGCCTCTCTGTCTCTTTACAATATCAATACCCAGTATCTGTCCTGTGAGGTCTAGAAAATTAGTTTTGATACTACAGCAAATACCCTGAACTATGTCCATATTTTCCCTACAATATTTTTAACTTGCGTCACCATGATTTTTTGGATGGCATAGTTACACAATGGTCCACTGTAGCTAAAGACAACAGAGAAATTTTTAGAGGAGGAAAGCGTTTGGGGCAGAGACCATTTCTTACTATACAAGTGCACATCACCTAGCACAATGGGTTCTTGATTCAATTAGAGCTTCTGAGCACTTTAATACAAATGCATTTAATGATAATAATAATAATAAGAAGAAGACGACAACGACCACCACCACCTTACTAACAGCTTTCTGCTTACTTACACTCCCTTGTTATAGTTGACTTAGATAAAACATTTTTCACTTTCCTATTAAACACTTGTTATTGGTATGGAATACCAAAAGTGGATGCATTTTAGAGGTGAAGCAACAGTGTCTGTAAAGCACTCTGGAATCATTCCTCGTAAAGATACTAAGGAAAGTGGAACACTGAAAAACCTCTTAAATCTGTGCTCTTTGGTAAAGAGCAATTTATCAGGCAGAGCGCACAACCAGGAGGATATTTGGATTCAAGTTCTATCCCTGCCAATAACGGACTATGTGATCTTAGATAACCATTTAATCTTTCTTCCCCTGTTCCCTACCCAAACCAAGTCATAAAATGGGGATAATGCTGCTCTAACTCACTGGTATGTTGCAAGTCAGTTCATTAGTGTTTGTAAAGTGCTCTGAAGTAGTAAGAGCATAAACAATTCAACAATTTTCCATTTTTGTGTAAAGAGACAGTGATGCGTAAAGAGTCAGCATGTTGAATTTATAATAGGAGAGAGTATGGAGTAAAATGTAATCTAGGTAAGATTATAATACCATGACTGAAGTTACAAATTTATTTTCCTGTGTAATAGAGGGAGGATCAATGCATACCTGAGAACACCACCACTTTGCACTTATATAGCACATTCCATCAGAGGTATTAAAAATGGTGTACAAGTTTTAAATGAACAATGAGACTCCATCATTACTGCAAAAAAACCTGACATCTGTCAAACATCAATGTCTAGGATGCTGATGAAGTTGCAAAGGGAGAGAATGCAACAGAAAATGCAAAGGGAGAAAAATACCAAGAATCTTTGCAGCAGCAGTCTACATAAAAATATTTTAGATGTCAAAAAAAGTCACTTAGTATTTTCATGAGCAGTGATTCAACTGCAAAGTGACAAACACAGGCTCTGAAATACATTGTCACATATTCTTAAATCAAAAGCAAGAGAAAATTAATGTCCTGTGAACTGGATGTTATAATCAGTTCCATTTATTTAAAAAAATTGAATTATTACTTTCCCTTTCATGGTTTAGGAATTCACCTGAACCCTAGATGGAATTATAGCCCTATGAGTCAATCGCCTACTACGATAGATAATATTTATTATGCTGTCTAAACTTCAGGATATTACCAATACTACCATAAATTCACAATGAGTGAATTCTAGATAAACCATTGCATATTTTAGTCCTAGCTTGTTCGAGAAACTAGATGACCCTTCAACAAGCTTAGCCTGCAGAAAGAGGTCAACAGCAAACATTCATACTATTCTTCCAGTACTACAAATCCTGAAATGACCTATGTATCTTGGGTTCTGTGGTGCGATTACAGTGCCCCAAATGCAAATGGGTTCAAGAGAAGGCCATTTACATTAAACAGCAAATGAGGTTAGGTCACTAACTACTGGCACAAGTAGACAACTCGATTAACATCGATGGAGATGTCCCCACTTACACGAGTGGGGAAATTGGACCAGGTCTGATATTTGGAAGGGAAAGATTAAATCCTTTGGGAATGGATAAATCTGGGGTACACTCTTCCTGGAAGCTGTTTTTATACATGATAATTAATACAAACTAGTGAAGAGGTTTCCAAACTCTTTTTTGCTGAGCCCCTCTTCATAGATTCATGTCCCATGCACACACCCCTCTCAGGGGAGGGGTGCCCAGAACCCAGGGAGACGGGAGGGGGAGGAGGGGAATGCGGAGAACCACTGCATGCCAGAGGCAAAGTAATCATAGATTAACATGTGACTACTGCAGTTTCTTGCAGTCAAAATACTGATTTAAAAAAAAATAAGAGGGATGAATAATTACACACCCCTGCTGCCTCCTCTAAGTGTCATTATTAAGTGCCTGCAGGACATACATGGAAATAAAGCAGGCAGTGGAGGAGCGAGTGTTCAGGCAGACTGTATATGCTGATGAAGAGAGTGATGAGCCTGGAAGCCAGTAGAGTGAGAAAGCGATAAAGGTATGGTTGAGAATGTGAGAAGAATGATATGAAGGGAGAGAAAGAAGCCAGGTGTAAGGGGAGGGTTGGATCAATGTGCGAGGAAAGGAGGAAATGAATGGAAGGATAAAGAAATTTGATGGAATACTCAATGAAAAAAAAACACAACAGGAAGGGATGAAAGAATTAGAGTTCAGTGAGAAGTGATGGGATTTGGTCACCAGTTGTTTGACTGAGAACCAGGCAGCAGATGCTAGGAACCAGGCCCTGGGCAACAGGTAGAGAATCAGTGGAGAGAGAGGATAGATGACTGGAAGGCTGAACATGGGGTCAAAGAGTGATTGAAGAACTGGCCAAGAGGACAGTCAGAGAAGATGTAGCTGATGAGAGTTAGCTGGAAAGAGGAAAAAAAAAGTTGAGGGAGGGGAACTAGGGTCAGTGTGGGGAGGCAGATGGAAAAAAGGTGGAGGGGAACCAGCTTCGGATAACTGGCAGTAGGGCCAGCAGGGCGAGGAAACAGATGGAGTCAGTGGGGCAGTTAAAGGAATAAGAAGCACAGTTAACTTAGGATGGGAGGCAGGTGTGTTTGCGTTGGGATGATAGAAAGAGCATGCATGGTTAGTGAGAAGAAGAAGAGTGGGGTCCTGGTCAGCAGAGAGATGATGTGGGAAACAGCAGGAGGGCATAGGAGAGGAATGAAAGGATGAGGCCACTAAGAAGATGACGGGGAAAATCAGTGTGTATGTATGGCAGGGAAGAGCCAGCTTGGGTTCAGGGAGCAGGATGCGAATGGAAATCAGGAGGCAGGGCTAAGGCCAAGTGGAGAGGATGGGGCAGCTGAGGTAAGGAGTCAGTGAGGCAGGTATGGAGAGCAGAAGGGGGGCAATGGGGAAAAGGGGGTGGAGCTGAGGTCAGGGGAGAACAGTGAGCGAGGGAGGTATGGGTAGTAGAGGGGATTGGTGGGGGCAGGACTGAGATGAGGGAGCAGGGTCAGGGGAGCTCAGTGAGAGAAGCGGGTACGGGGAGCAGAGGGGTCAGGGGAGGTCAGGGAGAGAAGAAGGTACGGGGAGCAGAGAGGTTGGTGGGGGTGGGGCTGAGGTGAAGGAGTGGGGTATGGGGAGATCAGTTAGGGAGGCATGTGCAGGGAGCAGAGAAGATCAGTGGGGGACAGGCAGGACTGAGGTGAGGAAGCAGAGTCGGGGGAGATCAGAGAGGTGACAGATACAGGCAGCAGAGGGTGTCATGGGGGTGGGGACAGGGCTAAGATGAAGGAGTGGAATCGGGAGATCTGTGAGGGAGGCAGGTACAAAGAGCAGAGAGGGCGAGTGGGGGTGGGAGCGGGGCTGAGGTGAGATGAGGGAGCGGGGTCAGGGGAGGTCAGTGAGGGAGGTGGGTACACGGAGCAGAGGGGGTCAGTGGAGGCGGGGCTGAGGTGAGGGAAATGGGGTCACGGGAGGTCAGTGAGGGAAGCAGGTACCGGGATCAGAGGGGGTCAATGGGGTGGGGGCGAGGCTCAGGTAAGGGAGCGGGGTCAAGGGAGATCAGAGAGGTGATGGGTACGGGGAGCAGAGAGGGTCGGTCAGAGAGGTGACAGGTACGGGGAACAGAGTGTGTCAGTGAGGTGGGGGTGGGGTGAGGGCAGGTCAGAGAGGTGACGGGTACGGGGAGCAGACAGGGTCAGTGAGGTGGGGGTGGGGTGAGGGCAGGTCAGAGAGGTGACGGGTACGGGGAGCAGAGAGGGTCAGTGAGGTGGGGGTGGGGTGAGGGGAGGTCAGAGAGGTGACGGGTACGGGGAGCAGACAGGGTCAGTGAGGTGGGGGTGGGGTGAGGGCAGGTCAGAGAGGTGACGGGTACGGGGAGCAGAGAGGGTCAGTGGGGTGGGGTGAGGGCAGGTCAGAGAGGTGACGGGTACGGGGAGCAGACAGGGTCAGTGAGGTGGGGGTGGGGTGAGGGCAGGGCAGAGAGGTGACGGGTACGGGGAGCAGAGAGGGTCAGTGAGGTGGGGGTGGGGTGAGGGCAGGTCAGAGAGGTGACGGGTGCGGGGAGCAGACAGGGTCAGTGAGGTGGGGGTGGGGTGAGGGCAGGTCAGAGAGGTGACGGGTACGGGGAGCAGACAGGGTCAGTGAGGTGGGGGTGGGGTGAGGGCAGGGCAGAGAGGTGACGGGTACGGGGAGCAGACAGGGTCAGTGAGGTTGAGGTGGGGGTGGGGTGAGGGCAGGTCAGAGAGGTGACGGGTACAGGGAGCAGAGAGGGTCAGTGAGGTGGGGATGGGGTGAGGGGAGGGCAGAGAGGGTCAGTGAGGTGGGGGTGGGGTGAGGGGAGGGCAGAGAGGTGACGGGTACGGGGAGCAGAGAGGGTCAGTGAGGTGGGGGTGGGGTGAGGGCAGGTCAGAGAGGTGACGGGTACGGGCGCCGGAAGGGGTCAATAGGGAGAGGCGGGGGGGTTGAGCATCGCGGAGCCGAAGGAGTCGGGGCGAGGACGCAGGTCCCGGGAGAAGTGGCGGCGCTTGGAGGGGGAGGGGCGGGTGCCGAGGTCACTGACGGGGGGACGGGATGGGGAGCCGGGGAGCCGAGCCGCCCGCTCCGCCCCCGGCAGCTGCGCCCCGCCTCGCCCGCCCCTGACACTCACCGAGCCGCCCCAGAGCGGGCGTGGATGGAACCCGGAGCCGCCTCTCCCCGCTCGGCTCGAGGCAGCGCCGCGGCCGGAGCCCCCGCTGAGGGGACGGACCGATCTTGGCAGCGCCGGGCCGCCGCAGGGAACAGGCTGCAACCACCAGGGAGACCGTGCGGGTGTGCAAGTGACCCGGATGTACCGGGGGCAGCAAGCAGGTGATTGCGCCTGCGCGGCGGTGGCCTACACGTTGCGCATGCGCATGCACCTGCTTAAATTCTGCGTATCTCGGTTTCTGAACTGGTTTGGAAAGTGAGGCGAGCGGGTACGGCAACCAGTATACGCTCTTCAAGGCACAGCGACACCCTTTTCGGCTGCAGCGGAAACCCACAGGCTGCTTCCTATTAGTCTTAGCCTGCCGCCCTGAACTACCGGCATGAAGGGCCAGGGGCAGCTTTGGGGCTGTGGAGTGCCTAGAGGGGCTAGCCCCTAGGGACACTCAGGGGGCCTGGCCTTCTTCCAGGAGGGGTTCCTCCATCCAGGGCCGGCGCCAGGCACCAGCCGACCAAGCACGTGCTTGGGGCGGCACCTGGAGGGGGCGGCGCTGAGGGTTTTTTTTTTTTAAATTAAAAAAAAAAAAACACGCTTCCCAGGTGGGGCAGCGGGCGAGCTCCACTCCCCGCCCCGGCTGGGGCAGCAGAACCCCGCTCCCTGCCGGTGAGCCCCGCTCCCCGCCTGCGCCCCGGCCGGGGAAGCAGCATGCTCCCTGCCTGCGCCCCAGCCAGGGCAGAGGGAATGCCGCCCTCTCCCCCGGCGCCCCAGCCGGGGCAGCGGGGAGCGGCATCACCCCGATGGGGGACGGGGCCCTGGGGAAGCCGCCCTCCCCGCCGGGGCCGCAGGGAAGACGCGCTCCCCACCAGCGCCCCAGCCCCGTGGGGCAGTGGGGAAGCCGCCCTCCCCGCCAGCACCCCGTCCGGGGCAGCGGGGAGCAGCATCCCCTCGGCCATGGCAACCGGGAGCGGCATCGCCCCGGCCAGGGGAGCATGGCGGTGGGCATGCCGTGCTCCCCGCCTGCACCCCGGCCGAGGGGAGCGGAAATGCCACCCCCTCCGCCAGCACCAGGTCTGGGGCAGCGGGGAGGAGCATTGCCCCGACCGGGGCCGCGGGGCCCTTGGGAAGCCGCCCTCCCCGCCAGCACCCCGGCCGGGGCAGCATGGCGGCGGGCATGCCACCCTCTCGCCGCCGGCGCCCTGGCCAGGGCAGCGGGGAGCGGCATAGCCCAGCCAGGGAAGCGGGCATGCTCCCTGCCTGCGCCCCGGCCGGGGCAGAGGGAATGCCGCGCTCCTCAGCAGCGCCCCGGCTGGGGCAGCGGGAATGCCGCCCTCTCCGCCGGCACCCGGTCCGGGGCAGCGGGGAGCGGCATTGCCCCGACCGAGGGAGCGTGGCGGCGGGCATGCCGTGCTCCCTGCTGGCGCCCCGGCAGGGGGAGCGGCATCGCCCGGACCAGGGCCGCGGGGCCCTGGGGAAGCCGCCCTCCCAGCCGGCGCCCCGGCCGGGGCCGCGGGGAAGACGCGCTCCCAACTGGCACCCCAGCCGGGGCAGCGGAGAGCGGCGTCGCCCTGACGGGGCCGTGGGCCACTGGGGAAGCCGCCCTCCCCGCCGGCGCCGGGGTCGCAGGGAAGACATGCTCCCCATCAGCCCCCCAGCCGGGGCAGCGGGAATGCCACCCTCTCCGCCGGCACCCGGTCCGGGGCAGCGGGGAGTGGCATCGCCCCGCCCGGGGCAGCGGGGCGGCGGGCATGCCGCCCTCCCCGCCGGCGCCCCCGCTGGGGGAGCGGGACCGCGGGCATGCCACGCTCCTCGCTGGGGCCCAGCCTGAGAGGGGCGGCCGGCGGCTTTTTTGCCTGGGGCGGCAAAAAAGCCAGAGCCGGCCCTGCCTCCATCACTCCAATGCCTGCTTCCATGGGAAGGAAGTAGCAGGATTTCTATCAGATCCAGTGAGTGTCACATGAGGCCTGCAGGCTCCCACCTTTGTCCCACACTCCGGGTCCCATATCTGCTTGAAGGGGCAAGGAGCCTTTGGCAGCAAGGAACCCACCTTCCCCGTTCCTGCGGGCCCCTTGGGGGATCAGCCGCATGGGAGGAGCCTGCGCCAAGCACCCCGCGTCTGGCAGATGTTACTGTAGAGCTGTTTAGTGCCTGCTTGGGCATCACCTTGTATAACCAGGCCTTGCTGCTCAATGGGGCCCCTGTGCACTGGCTAGATCAGCCAAAGGCAGAGCTTTTGCCTTTGATGCCCTAAGTCAGCAGTTCCCAACCTGGAAGTCGCGCTGTCAGCAGAGGGGGTCATGGTGATCCCTGGCATGCAGAGGATGCCATTTTGCTCCACACAGCGTGTCCTCGTATATATGGTGCATGTGAGGTATTCCCAGCCTGACCTCACCCGCACCATGTGTTCAAGGTCGCAGGGTGTGGAGGACACCCTTTTGTAGAACAAAATAGCGTCGTTCATGCAGTGTAACCTAACGTGGGTCATGCTGTGCGGAGGACTCTATTTTGCTCTTCAAAATGCCATTCTCCAGGCTGTCTGGGGTCCAGGCTAGAAATTCTTTGTTAAAAAGAGGTTGTGCTGGCAAAAAGCTTTGGAATCCCTGCCCTAAGTTGAGCAAGGAGCACAACTCCTTGGGTTCTGCCAACCATAGGATTGTCAACTCTAAGCATTCCTTTAAAACAACAACAACAACAAAAATCACACAACTTTCTCCCCAAATAAATCTGATTGCAAGCTCTGGGCAAAAGGCCTAAATCCTGCAATGAGTTCGGTGCAGGCAGAGTGCCAAGCTCGGGGGGGGTACCATTGCAGAATTGCTGCCCCAGTGACCAACCTGGCCTCACTGTCCACTTGCAGTAAAATACAAAGCACATAGTAAGTAGAGTTAAGAAAAATGTACTATTTGATTTTTTATAATTGTTTTAACAACTTAAATGCCTTTTTAAAAAATCTTCACAGCCCTCCCCCACCCACCACCACCACCACCACCATTTGCATGAAAACCAGTTATTTGTCTCCTAGGAGTTCACTTGCTCTTTTCTGAGTGTTCCCTGTTTGGAGTCATGAACATCCTTTTTTGACACAGTTACTGTGGAAATTGTTAGGTTATCACACACAATGTGGATTAAGAGACTTCACATGTAGGCTAAACTGCAGGAGCAGATGAGCGAAACAGAGATCCTGTTTTCTGGGCAGCAGCCTCTAGTAAGAATGCACACACAAAAGGGGAAGAGATCTTATTTTTTTCTGATACCCAAGTAAAACATTTTTTTCAAAATGTTTCCCAAGAGGCCTTAGCTGGTCTTTAGTATGGCTGCAACTTCTGAAGCCAAACACACTTTTATTATTTAAATTTGGAATTGCTGCATTACCAGCTCTAGAGAGTGGTGGCCACAATAGAATAGGCAAGCTGCCTTTAATGCCAAGAGTCTCAACAATGATAATTTCAAGGCTGCTAGCTTCTGTGCTGAGATTCAGGAACTGTATGAAAATCAGGACTGGTGAGCAAAAGGACAGAAGTAGTGCAATGAGAAAGCAGGTGGCTGGCTCTAAGCCTTTAGTGGTTTGAGTATTCATAAACACAGAATTAAGACGAAGAGAAGCACTGTGGGCAGAGGTGATTTGTTTTAGAGTAACCACACTGAAAGCTAGGAGAAGTATAGCCACCAGGAAGCTTAACTGGTTCCGCTACTTCCTCTTCAAAAGAGAGGAACTCAAGTTTAATGCTGGAACTGTCAATAGCAATGATTATGGAGTTCCCCTCAACCCCACTTTACTAAAGAGAGTGAGGAATAGAAAACTCAGAGATTCTGATCATAGATATATACTCACTTTATTACCACCATTGCTTCTGGCAGGACTAGTGCATATGTCCACTCATGCTCCTATCCATACTCTGATATACTATACAAAGCTACACAAACTGGTAGGAACTAAGGGGGGGATCCACAAAGGTACTTAAGCACCTAAGTCCCATTTTTAGGCACCACTGCAATCCACAAAACTGCTCGGCTGTCGCCTAACCTTGTAGGCCGCTACACTCACTCTGCACCTAAGTTTTTTTTTTCCTCTGGGCACCTACACTGCAGCCTCACTCTAGGTGCCTCTATTCTGCCTGAGCAGGCTCTCTGCTGTCTCATGATAGGCGTCTGAGCACGGTCACCTATTTCCCACCTAAGCCCCATAGCGATTCACAAACCAGGAAAGATAGACATTTGGCTGCTCATGTCACATGGGGGGGCCTGATCTAGTAGGCAGCCCCTGAGCATGCCTATCGGATTGGGCCCCTCGGGCAAGTCACACAAACACAGAATGACGGCCCCCTGTCCCCAGGCTCTCTCTCTGGCCCATTTAAATATGCCATTGTTTAATTAAAGCAGAACAACTTGAAGAGGAGAGATTGAGAGAGACTATTCCATAGCCCAGGGGAGAGGCAATCACCTGAGAGGTGGTAGATCCCTCTTCAAATTCCTCCTCCTTGGGAGGAGCAGGGGACTTGAACTGGGGCCCTCCAACATCCTGGGTGTGAACAGCCTATCTACTAGGCCAAAGGTTATAAAGGAGGGCCTCCTCACCCCTCCCCAGCTGTTTTGTTTCAGGTCCCTCATGCACCTCAGGTAGCCAAGCATCTATCTTCCCCCAGTTCATGTAGCACTAGCAGAGCTAGGTGCCTCCCTGCAGCCCAGATGTAAATGCCTATCTGACAGGGGCAGGGCTTAGCACACACACCTCTGGTTGGAGTCTCCCATGGGCTACTTTAGGCAGTTCCCCGTCTAGCATGCTGGCTTTGTGAATCACAGTCTAAGGCACCTATCTGTCCTCATTTATAGTACAGGGAGCCTAGGTGCTGAACTCAGGCTTTGTGGATCGCAATATTGTTCCTGTGACTTTCTGGGCCCCTAAAAGTTAGCACCATGACAGTCAGCGTTGCAATACCCAAGTCCCTTCATGGAGCCCACCCTTAGTGCTGTGCATGAATACGTGGACTCAGTGCTGGGCAAACTAAAGTCTTAATATATATTTATAGTGGATCCTTGGGCTCAGGGTGGCTGCTTTACGGTGCACTGTTTGGCATACTTCACCCACAAAACCAGTCCAAACAGCCTAAGGAGGATCGCTCCAGCGCATGGGTGATCCTCCAGTGCCATACAGCCAACATGGGGTCTTGCATGCCACAAAATCCAACCTCCTGCTGCCATAGGCATGATTAGAGAAAAGGAGAAGTGAGCATGCCCCCGAGCTATGCTGATCCTGGGCTTTGTTTTTGGTCCCTATGGCCACTAAAAGCCTATGTACGAGCCAAGGGCAGGCTGTTCTAAAACAGCACAAGAAAGAAGAGATTTACTGAGCAGCACCAAGATCAGGGAAGTGCAAGGGAGAGATTAAAGTTACACTCTAATTTGTCCTCCATGCAGTTTGGATGAACCTAAGAATTTAGCCCATAATGTTCTCTGCTATGCCATTCCCCCCAAAAACTAGTTGATAAAAGTGGTGGCTGATAGGGGGTATGGGTGCCATCCATCCTGAAATGTGCAAATCAGTCTCAGATTTTCATGGATCAGTCTCATCCTACAGCTTGTAAAACCTTTACAAACCTCGTATTTAGGGGCCAATCCTACTCGCACTGATGTCCAAGCCATCAATTTCAAGGAGACGCTGGATCATGCTTTCCGTTTGGGTTGGATACAATATCATGGTTGAATGGTATCATGTCATCGGATGACCAGATCCTGCCGTGTCCTCATGGTGCGGATAGTTTGTCCCACTAAACACATGTAAGATCACATAACCTTGCCTGAGGGTTGGGGGACTTGGGCTATTGAGGACATTGTAAGCAGAGCTGACAGAAATGCCCTACTGAAACAATAGAAAGGTTTATTATAGTACTTCCACTGGAGTTTGCTGTTCTCAGAAGCTGTAACAATCATGTGTCCCAAGTTGGGCACTCAACTGAATTACTCAACATGAGCGGATACTTTCAAAAAGTAATCCCGAATGACTAGAAAAGCTTTGAATACTATTTTGCCTCAGATCTTAACTCCAAGTGTTCCCCTCTATATGAATGCCTCTGAACAGATTGTTATTGGAATAATAGTAACAGAAACCAAGACGAGACCATGCTTGCTAGTTAGTATCACACAAATGGTAGGTGGCAATAGTTGCTGTCAGCTACTTCATACAGTTGAACATCTCCAAGTTGGTTTTTGTTGTACAGCACAACTCCAATGTAGGCGTCTGAAGACAGACCTGACAGTGAATTTGTGATTTTACTAATCTGCTCTAAAATGTTCTCCAAAACTAATAATTAACTTATTTTAAAAATGTATACAAGTCCTGAGCCGAAGGGAGCCAGGCACCATGAACAGTTACAATCGTTCTATTACTTTTAATTTTAATGGCAGCCTAAGGGAGAAAGTCAGAAATAATAATAATAAAAAAAAGAGAAGTTCTCTTTTGTCATTTGTACACAGCAATCAAAATCTGGTGCATTGTCCATGGACAGTAGTGTTTATCCAGGGGGCCCATTAAGTTTTCCATTACATGTCTCAATGTGGAAAGCAGGCTTTTCCCCATATCCAGATTTTTTTTCCATTAAGAGACAGTTTTTTACTGTAAAATCTTAAGAATGAAAGACAGCAGTTGCGTTTGCAGCAATCCTTTGTTATATGGGAGCAGTTCATATCACCGTTCTGCTACAGATACAACTACGGTTATGTTTTCCCACTTTCAGATTTCTCTGCTTCAGTCACCATGTCACCAGTCTCTATGGGAGACTGTCAAAGTAGTTGCCTTCGGACTGTACTGTCCTTTAAGGCTTTACACATTTAATATCAGCAAGTACAAATCCTGCAATATAACAGATATTACCTCACCAACCTTGTCTCTCCAGCTATATAAACACTTGTAACAAAACATGAATCAACTATGTAAATTCCAACATGTAGAGACAAAACAAAATGCCAAGGTCAGATTATCCTATGCTTACAAGAATGCCTGTAGGGTTTTTCCCAATACAGTAACAGTACTTGACATTGTATGTAGTCATTTACCCCAGGATATCAAAACGCTGTTGTTAAAAAGTGGCAATTATCTCTATAAGACAAATGCAGAAACTGAGGCACAGGGAAATTAAGCAATTTACTCCAGCAAATCAAGGGCTACATTGGGAAAAGACCCCAGATCTTCTGACTGACACTCTCATACTCTAATCACCAGACTATGCTGATTGCATCAGTCATTTCTTTTATACAATTACTTGTACCAAATGATTAGGGCAGTTCCCTAGTCTGGTGCGGCCAAGGCCCTAGGACAACGAATACACACGAGTACATCCACAGCTAGTGGACAGTTTCTGAAAGTCAAGAGATACTGGAGGGTAAGATGTTGGCCCATGATCAGAGATAACGCTGATATTACAACAATACAGCTTATTTGTTGTGATATCATCACTGCCTTCCTTCTGCATTTCTGCCTGCTCGTATGTGGTGGGGGAGAGAAGTAGACAAAAATTGGCAGGTGTTGAAATTGCACTACAAACAGGATTGTAAAATAACGATAAGGGAAGGTCAGAAGAGAAACTGCAGCTTTTAATTTAATTGTACTTTGTCCCCATTATAAAATAGAGCAACACTACACTACGCTGAGTCTTTGATTAGCTTGTTGAGAGGAGTACAATGCAGAATTTCTCCAGTAACTAGGGGTACAGATTATTATTGCACTGGAGGGTAGTTCCTTATCAGATGTGCCACTGTGTTCTAAAAGCTATTGGTAGCAAAAGTGAAGAGGAAGAGTGAAAGAGAAACCAGTTTAAACAACCCTCCAATTCAGCATTGTCCAACTCAGGAAGCAGTGGCTAGAAAGAAGAATTCAGAACTACAGGACATTTGACTAGGTTCAAACAGAGGCTCAGTGATTCATTTTGGCTACAATCAGCAAGGGTGTGATCCAAAGCCCACTCAAGTCAAGCCCACAAAAGCCCTTTCACTTCCAACAGCCCCAAACTCTTTAAGCATGTGCTTAAATACTCCCTATTCAGCAAAGCACTTAAGCAGGTGCTTAACTCACATTCAAGTTACTAGCTTTAAGCAAATGTTTCCATGTTATGCTGAATAGGAATGGACTGCTGAATCAGGGCCTACATGACCTCAGGCATCTTACTTCACCCTCCCTTTTGCCTTGGTCAGTTCAGCAGTAAACTTTGGCCAACAGCGAGCACCTCACCCAAAGCTAGATATTGTGTCTTTAGTGAGTTTTCATGTCTAGCCATCCACTCTCCCCCTTATAATAGTCTGAGTCAACAGTATTCCAACCAATGAATATATTCACTGTTACAGGCAAGGAAGAGACAACATTTTAAAAAGACAGGACTAATTACCCTCCACCAGAAAGAAAAGTATTTCTTTAAACCCAATCCTACAGTCCTGATGCAGGCAAACACCACTGATTTCAATGGGAATTGTGTCAGCCTCAGGAATGTAAGATCAGCTTTTAATTTGATTATGTCCTTCGCTGAAATGTTGTTGCTTTTTAAATTAGGTACTGACTTCATTCATTAATACAAGTTATTAGAACATCATTCTATGCATAATTGTTTTGACTGTGTCTAGTTGTCCTCCAGGGACCTAGTCAGAGGATCACTAATTCTGCTCAGCTGTTTTCCCCTCTACAGTTTCACTTGTAACATCTTCTTTAGATCACATGAGCATTCAAAACAATTGTTTTTCAATGGTAGACTAGCTCGGTGACTTAGTTAAAGGACCTCTGCCAAATGGCTGGGGAGAGGTATTTTCTAGTGCTGAGTCAGCATATAAGCACAAATGTCACCAAACACAATAATAGGCAAAGCCAGGTGTAACATGGGCATGAAACAGTGGTTATCAGCACACTGCTGTGGCCCATGGGACATCCTCAGGGCCATACAGGTAGTATTGGATGCAGCCCACATTGGTAAATAGATTGAGAACCACTGAATGGATTATGTAAGGGCCTGATTCTGCAAGCTGTAGTGTGCCCTCAACTCCTATTAACTTCAGTGGGACCTGAGGGGGCTCAGCACTTCACAACATTGAGACTTGTTTCTGCCACTGTTTTGCTTCTGCACCTTGACGCCAATTTGAAACACTCCCCCATTCTGGTCTTTGGATCCATCTACACTGCCCGCCCCCCCCCCCCCACACACACACACACTACCACCCCCAAAAAGTGTGCTCTTAACTGGGTTATCTAACCTGTCTTGGCTATTTCGAGTTAAGAGCAGTGAAGCCAGGGGCAACTCCACTTTTAATTCTCTTTAGCAGCTTGAGCTCAGCCTTAAGATTTCCTAGAGGCTTTAACTCGAGCTGCTAACCCAAATTAAAAGCTGAGTTGCTGCGTCTTCACTGCTACTTTAACCCAAGTAAGTAATGCAGGTTGCAACGCTAACCCACGTTCAGAACATTTTTTGCAGTGTTAACATACTCTCCGTCCTGCTCTGAGGAGTAAAAGTGATGGCTTGATTCGTCACAACCTGTTTTTTGTGACATCCAAATGCATTTTCATTTATAATCTGAGCAGGGTTGAACACACAGCTTCTAAATGGTGGGGAAAAAACAACTCACAGACATTAGTCAGTGTCACCAGCCATATGTCTATTTTTAAAATACACACTGTATTCAATGCAACTTACATCAATGTGCTCCTAAGGGGTCACCGCTGAAGAATAACATTACTTGGTGTAGGAAATGTTTAAAATAACCCCCAATTTTCTATCAGACCATACCATCTTCTCAACACAAGATCATGGTATCATTTTTCTGCAGATTAAGGAATCCCAAACCACCACCACATAGTATATTTGGATTTAATCGTAAAAAAGCATGTATTATTCACTATCTGTCCCAAGGTACCCAGCAAGCTAGAAGCACAGACATAGCTTAATCCTGTACTCCTATCACAGGCAAAACTCCCACTGACAGCAAAAGGAGTTTCACCTGCATAGGGAATATGGAAGCAGGTCCTTTTCGTGTCACATGATCTTTGCCAGGTGTCTGGAGGACAGAACACAGAGTCAGGCCCTGATTCAGGGAAGGACTTGAGCACAGGCTTGACATTACGAAAGTGCTTTGCTCAATCGGGAGAACAGCAGAAAGGCGGCATGAAGAGATGTCAGACTTCTCCATCTTCCCCTTCTTTCAGAACTTGAGCATGACGTCTTTGAAATCCTTACTCGATACAAAACTTACATCGAGCATCAAATTCAGCCCTTTAAAGATTATAGTCAGAAAAGCGACCAAAATAGACACTGATATTCCATTTTTGAAAGCTTAAAAGTATATTTAATAGAAGAGAAGATTTTTCTGATCAGCCTATAAACTCCACATAAGAGCTAAAAAATTATGCTGCATTCTTTCTGCTTTTTTATCACCCGTAATAAAATGTATGCAGTGCAACCTTAGGTGAATATTTTGCTGACAAAGCATGAGGTAAAATAGAATCCAGCAACTTCCCCTCTGCAACAGTGTTGGCTCTGTGTATATGCATGATCATGTAGTCTTTAATTACATGATCACATATCTTAATCCTAAGAATTTGTAATTGACTTCAGCTAGAGACTTTACTGCAAATATATCTATTCATTAAAGTCTTATTCCCTATTCTCTAAATCTTTGTGTTCCCTACAATAGCAAATAATCTGAAATAGCACTTGGCAAATTCTGTTAGGGGAATTAATGACAAATCAACTCTTCCAAAGATTGATTTCTAGGACTGAAGGGAAAAAAAGGCGCACACGGAGCTTTAAAAGAAATGGATTCAGAATTACAGTTGTGTGTATAATGTTCCTTTCCCAGTACAAAAGGAGAAAAATGAATACAGTCCCTTAGCAACTCAAAGATTTTTGTTCTATTTAAAGATGTTTACTACACAGCTTGGGAGCTACATTTCTCACTTTGAAGCAAAGTTAACTATTGCAATTCATTAATTGACAAATGTTGGCATCAATCCAGACTCAATATTTTACACTTTTACCTTTAAAAACAAAAATGCTCTATTAGCTTTACTTGGCTCAAGAACAATACACGGAACTACTCTATTAATAATAATCTGTTTCCCCTTCAATAAAGCTTTTTGGATCTTAACTACTGTCTGATGACCTATTCATTGATATGTGGGGATCGGAGTACAGTAAGTTAGAGCACAACACTATTCTTTGGGACAGAATCCAAAAATAACCAGCTATTTGATATCAACCCAACGGATTTCCTAAGGAAATGAAAGCACCATGACAGTGCAAGTCGTTAGTGGTTAAGGAAAATGAGACAAATCCATGTCTGAGGATCAGATGCCTCAAGAGATTAGCAATGTGACCTAGAGGAGAAAGGCTCCATGTCATCAGTTCATATCCAGTCCAATAGTGATTGGAAGCAATTAAACATCTAATAGTTTTTGGTGGTCTATGTGGCACGAGAGTGGGATTCCTAATGGACAGGTATCCACATCATAAAGCCACCAATATCCTCATTGTCTCAGCAGAAAGGAATAAAACATGATAGACAGAGACTGAATGAACCACATAGGAGGTCCAGGGTAGAGGTACATTGGTAGGGTGTGGTAAGGTACCTTGCAGTGGCTGAGATGTTGCCAGAGCACTTCTGTTTCCAGGGCTGCCAGTCTGACTTTAGATATCTTGCCAGCACTTATTGAGAACATGGGGAACCTGACAAAAATCTTATCTCCAAACTTAGCACCCACAAATGGCATCCAAGCCCATGTCCACTGGGTCTCAATAAGTCTTGGAGAAGAAGGAGGAAAGGGGATGTGGTCTGCAAAACAACATCATGCGCTATTCTTACACACAGTTCTGCAAATCCTAAGTACCCAAAATGCTACATGTTGCACGTATCTAACCACATTCCGGGTCTGCTAGAGGAGACCAGAAGCAACATATATAGAGTGCCTCCACGGGTATTGGTTAGAGGTGACAAAAGACCACTGAGGAAGAAAGCTGTGGCACATGGCCTGAAGCACCGGGTAGGATAGCTCGATGGGCTCATTCTGACACCACACCCTTTTCTCTCTGGAACTCAGATTCCTCCAATACTAAGTAGGGGATGCAAAATTCATGGAATCTGCTGCTACCAGCCCTGAATTCAGGTGCATTTTCCTACCTGCATTTCAGTTAACGGCTCCTTCACAGCACATGGCAGTGACAACATGGCCCAGTTTTACTGTATCTTCTATTAGGGAGCAAGCCCATAAAGTGCTGAGCTTCCCTCAACTCCCATTGAGCAAAAGGTGAGTTGAGCATAGTAAGTACCTTGCATGATTCGACTCTTACTGAGCAGGTCAGTTCTGAGTACAATGGGCTTAGGTACACTTACACAATACAGATGTGGGAAGAGTTCTTAAAACTACGATTGTTTATCATTTGAATTCTCTTAGATTTATTTCAGATAGTGATTCAGCCATTTACATTTAATTCCACAAGTCTAAAAACATAAACCTTAGAACTTTGGTATAAGAATTGTGTTCGGTGCTGCAAATGAACCATAATATTGTGTGGGGGTTGCAGGTATGAATTCTTGCTCTTTAATAATTTGCACTGTACTTATAGTGAGAAGTGAAATGGCCTTTTCAAGAATATTAGAAAAATATCCAGCCACAGATGTGACCACCCCCTTAAAAAAAATGTCATAGGCCAGGGGTGCTGGAACAATTTGTATAGTGGGGGTGCGGAGCGCCATTGAAGCAAACTGTAAACCCTGTCTATAATGGAAACCACTTCAAGCCAGGGGGTGAAGCAGCACTCCTAGTTCCAGCACCTATTTCAAAAGCTTTTTCAACTATCATGCAAGAGTTTCTGAGCAGAAAGTCATTCAAGTATCTCTAGAAGATTGAAAGTTAGTGAAAAAGATCCCACTTTAACACTGCTCATTTCTCCTCCTTGTGAGAAGCTCCCTTCCTGAGGCTAGCCTCTCCAGGATCTGTAAGATTTGCTAAAGACGAATTCCCTTTGGCATTGTGGTCCAGCGGATACAGTGCTGGTCTGAGTGTCAGGAAAACTGGATTCTATTCCTGACTTTCTCACTGGCTTGCTGTGTGACCTTGGGCAAATCACTTCACCTCTCTGCTTCTGTTTCTCCACACACCCTTTGTCTAGTTACATTGTAAGCTCTCCAGCACAGAGGTTTCTCCCCCTATGTGTTTAGAGAATGCATAGCAAAGTAGGACCCCTATCTCCTTTGAGGCCTTGAGGCATTAATATAAGTAACAGCAACAAAGATCTTACAGTCTAGGGTGTAGAGAGCGAGAGAGAGAGAGAGGAACAAAAAAGGGAGAGTAGGCTGAGGAAGGGAAGGTTTGCTGTAACAGGATCACTTGGTTACTCACTTTTGGTACCAGTATGTACATAGCTAGCTATTTCAATGCATTATCATCTATTGTAATGCATGCAGATGCAGGTGAAATGTCACACTTTGGGGTAAAGTTACACAGTGGTAGGGGAATTTGTCCTTCAAAACACCCTTAGTATTAATGGCAGATTGATCAAGCAATTTAAACTCACAAGGGTTACAAACTCTTGCTCGACTATTTTCTCTTTTTGAAAAAAGAGTTCAGTTTTGTGAACCAAGTACAAATACATTTTATTACGCCTTTTAAAGGTCAACTGGATGGGAGAGCAGATGGGTGATGAATGTTTAAGATACATATTAGATACATTTTCTAATCTGTTTGCTCAGGAGAATAAAGTGACTTTATAGAAGTTAGTTGCTCAATATTTTAGAATTCTCCATTTTATCTGTAACATCTTATTATGTGTTTTGAGCCCGAGTTCTGCCACTACATTTGCAATAAAAGTCTACAGGACAAAAGATGACCTTAAGATAAGACACTGTATTTCAGTGTTCTTTGTATTTAGCCTTTTGTAGAAAAGTGTCTCTTTCAAGTTGTAGGTGATACTTTTATTGATTTAAAGGTCCTAATCTTACAAAGATTTACACATGTGCTTAGCTAGGTGGATAGTCTCGAGTTCAACAGGATTGGGGCCAAAACTGTGACTAAACAGGAGTTTAATTTATTTATTGTCTTGTTTTTTAAGAAGTGATTTGGTTTGTGAGCATCTGAGGGCAGATACAGGTCTGGCCTCTTCTGTTTGGAAAGTACTTTGCACACATTATGGATACTACAGGAGTTAACTCATCATAACAAATGGCCACAGCACAGCAAAATACCAGCACTTAGCTAATTCATTCCAAAACCAAGAGAACCCTATGGGCTAGAGGAGAGTCAGTCTGCAATCTAGCCCATAGTAAGGAGGAAGGCGTTATTGTGCTGTCCCTAGAACACCCTGGGAGGGAGACTGTAACTTGTGGAAATCACAATCTTCCTTCCTGGTCTCATCGCAGCTTTAGGGATGGAGTCAACTGTGACAGGACTATACCTGTCACAACATATGTTCCCCCGCACTGTGCTAGGTAGGTGGGGGAGGGGGAGGGGAGGGAGTCAAGGCCCCTCCCACCCCACCCTCTGTGCAAGGGGGAACACAGAGGTTTAGAAGAGCCTGCTCCCACCACCACCACTGGAAGCAGTGGCACAGCTCAGTGGCACAAGGGAGTAAGGCAGCGTCCCATGCCCCCGTCCCAGTGTGCAGGACAGGCCGCAATCTAGCCCTGTGTCAGCTATCCAGAAAGCCATTGTACACGTTTCCCTCCACAGCTTGTCTTCCCAGCAGAAAGAGATGCTGGCTACACCATTGTCTGCTCCACAAAGCTTCCCCGATGTGCGACTGCGGAGCTGCCAGGAGGCAGGGGTATGTTGGGAAGGGATAGCTCAGTGGTTTGAGCGTTGGCCTGCTAAACCCAGGGTTGTGAGTTCAATCCTTGAGGGGGCCATTTGGGGATCTGGGGCAAAAATTGGGGATTGGTCCTGCTTTGAGCAGGGGGTTGGACTAGATGACCTCCTGAGGTCCCTTCCAACCCTGATATTCTATGTTTCTAAGAGAAGCCTTAGTACATATTGTCCATTATACGATCATTAAAAGAGAGATCCCACTGTCAGTTAACGCATGGGGACTGCAGAGACCCACAGGGAATGGATCACCCCAGTCCACTGAAGCGCGGGCTTCTGACCTGCTGTTTCTGAGAAGATATTGCCGGAATGTCCTCTGCTGCTGGTGCCAATGCTCTGTCCCAAGGGCTTAGACAAGGACACGTGCTGAATTTTAGCACATCAGGTGGAATGCAATGACTCGTTGTGAACCAGATGCACAACGACATGCTGCTGTTAGAGACAAAGCCACTTCAAGTTCCTCTCTGGCATTAATGTTGCAAAGAAGGCTCTTCCCTTCAAGGGCGGCTCTATGATTTGTGCTGCCCCAAGCACGGCAGTCAGGCAGCCATCGGCGGCGTTTCTGCGGGAGGTCGCCGGTCCCGCGGATTCGGCGGCGTTCCTGCGGGTGCTCCGCCGGTCCCGCACTCTCGGCAGACCCGCCGCCGAATCCGCGGGACCGGTGGACCTCCCGCAGAAACGCCACCGAAGGCTGCCTAATTGCCATCCTCACGGCGACCGTCACACCGCCCACCGCGGCTTGCCGCCCCAGGCACCCGCTTTCTGCGCTGGAACCAGCCCTGCTTCCCTTCCCCCACGGGAATACATAAGAAGAATTTGCATTGCTTAGAATCATAAGAGGAAGTTGCATAAACTCAGACATTGACTGAGAATGGTACTTTCCTTGCATTGTGCACATAGGATCATGCCTGCTAGAGATAAGTGGAAGGGGAAGACCCAACATCCTATGCACTATGCAAATGATTCAGAGGCAGTTAATCCCTACGAAAATGAGAACCTAGAAACACCACGAAGTCCACAAAGCACTAGGCAACATGCTACACAAAAAATCCATAGAGAAAACTGAAGTTCCTCTTTTCTGCCTTTAACAGCGCACTCTCTCCAGCAGCTCTGGACAAAGTAGAGAACACTGGGCTGAATCCTGCGTTCCTTGTGCATTCAGAACTCCCACTAGATTGCAGAATCAGGTCCATTGTATGCGACGGGTCTGCAGAATCAAGCCCATTATATTCAACGTGTTCACTTGAGCAAGTTCTTCCCTTTCAAGCATTCCAGTTCTCCTCCCTTGTCCCCTAAAACTGACTGAGTTACCATGAGAGTCTATGGAGAGAAATAGTCCTGATGTTGTATTGTGTGCACAAGAGACCAGAAGAGTCCAGTAGTAAGGCACACATACTAGCAGCCAATGACAAAAAGCATTTTCAATCAGAATATAAATGAAGAGCGCAAACTACTGTGGGTGGCTAGGTCTGGTAATACAGCACACCATGTAGATTAGATAAAAGGCCCATCTTTTTGATCCGTGTTTGTACAGCACCTAGCATGATAGGGACCTGGTCCATCACTGGGGCTCCTAAGAGCCTCTGCAATACAAATAAATATTTTAAATGCACAAAGATTTATATTTTATACACACACACACACATACATTTATCTGGTAAATGCCAAACACATAAACATAAAAACTGAAGGTGGACCTGAACTAACCCCTTCCCGCAAAATCTCAGGTGGTCTCCTTTCCTTGTTCAGCCTGAAGTTTTCATGGTGTTTGAAACCCAACTCTAACAGAAATTAATTTCAAACCAGCAACCACAGCGAAGATACTTGGTTCCAATCCTTAAATAGATATTTGAATAGCTTGTTCATTCATAGGGAATCCTACTAATGTTCTAATTTGACAAACTGTCTTTGGCAATTGTCTGTGGATAGTTGTGATACATGGCGCATATTAAAGAAAGAACGTTGCTCCTTACAGTAAATATTTCTTGAGGCCTCAACATAAGCAGAGTGCCAGATGAACCTATTAATGGACGATAGATCATATTTTGGGGACACGGCCAGACCTTTAGAGGGAGCGAGCTGCCTCAGGAGTCATCTGCAAACACAAAACGGCAACTTCTGCCCCCATTCAGTTCTGTTAGCGGCAAAAGCTTTGAGGAAACAAGCTTGGTTCGGTGATTTACTTTTTAACGTCATGCTGATGAAAGGTTCCAGACCCACAGCTCTGAAAACTAACACCCTCTCCTGTATATGCTGGCAAAGGACACAGCATGCTCCTACCATCATGTTTCAGCCCTGACTTGGAGTTGTGTGGTATAAATTACAAACTCATCCCTGCCATAACTCTAGTGTCTCCAAAGGAATTACAGTAGGGGTAAAATGGCTCTACATCATCAGGAGTGCACAGAAGAATAGCTCCTCCGCCTGTTGACTGCAAAGGGAGGGATGGATTTGGTGCTGCTCCTCCCTGAGGCACAGTGCAGAAAGCACAGCCTAGGGGTAGGAAGGGCAAAAGATGGCTTTAAAGCCACCTTTGCACCACATGAATTCTGGGCTGGCTGGAGGCCAGTGCAGCCCCCCGCATAAGTTAGAGCCACCTGTGAAGCTGCTCTAGTTTATGGCTGCTCATAGGGGCCGACTTCTGGCCCCGCCCGTGGGTGCTGTCACCCGGCGTCGGGGCCCCGCCCGACGCTGGGCCCCGCCCCCGGGTGACGTTGCGGGGCCCCGACGCCGGGTGACGTTGCGGGGCCCCGCCCCCGGGTGACGTCGCGGGGCCCCGACGCCGGGTGACGTCGCGGGGCCCCGACGCCGGGTGACGTCGCGGGGCCCCGACGCCGGGTGACGTCGCGGGGCCCCGACGCCGGGTGACGTCGCGGGGCCCCGACGCCGGGTGACGTCGCGGGGCCCCGACGCCGGGTGACGTCGCGGGGCCCCGACGCCGGGTGACGTCGCGGGGCCCCGACGCCGGGTGACGTCGCGGGGCCCCGACGCCGGGTGACGTCGCGGGGCCCCGACGCCGGGTGACGTCGCGGGGCCCCGACGCCGGGTGACGTCGCGGGGCCCCGACGCCGGGTGACGTCGCGGGGCCCCGACGCCGGGTGACGTTGCGGGGCCCCGACGCCGGGTGACGTTGCGGGGCCCCGACGCCGACGCCATGTTGCCCAGCGTCGGGGGCGGGGCCCCCGCAACGTCTCCCGGTTCCCGGTAAGTTTCCCGTGGGTCCGGGGCGGGCGGGGAGTTGCCGGTGGGTGCAGAGCACCCACCAATTTTTCTCCGTGGGTGCTCCAGCACCGGAGCACCCACGGAGTCGGCGCCTATGTGGCTGCTTATGGAGCAGGCCAGGCTTTCTGTGGTGGTCAACAAACCTCCATCACGACCCTTATGCCAAAGGCTGCCAGGAGGGCAACCTAGAGCTGCATATGCTTGCACCACAGAAATTCTCCTCTTGGTTACAGTGGTATAGAAACTTGTATGGTTTCTATACGTCATCGAAAGGGCCTTACTGGGACTGGAGTGGAGGCCAGAATAGGCCCAAAGGTATTTTATAGTGCCTAAATAGTTTACTGTTGCAATAACATTCAGTTGGGTATTCGTGGTAGACTGTCTACACCTGAACTAGAGAGTCTTCTCTCTCATTATGTGAGAAAGGGCATCAATTTGAACATCATGATAGAGAAGCCAGCCCTCTGCGCAAACTTTTCAAAAGGGCTTTAAGATATTGTTTAACTTGATTTCCAAGTGACCCTTAACTCCTGCAGGCAGATTGGGGATATAAGGAAAACTCCCAGAGGTGGAGGATCTGCGATGACATGGCTGAACAAAGCTAATGTTACCTACCGGGTTTGTTTTCTGGTTGACTTTCAGGTAGTTATTAGTTCTTAGAGTCCAGCTCTTGGGCTTCTCTGTGCCATGTTAGAGACATGATTCTAGGAATCTTTGTCCCTAGAGGTCTCTCAATACAAGTATCCTGTGGAGTTAGTAATAGAGCTTTGCTTTAGGTTTGGGGTCTGGCAGTGGCCTCCAATTGTTCTGCTGGAGGTTAGGAACAGCCCTGAGACCCTAGAGGAAATGTCCACCAGTATCCAGCTGGAAGGATGTGATAGCGATGCAAGGCCATGGAGGCTGAAGGAAAGATATATAGGAGAGCCAGGTATGTGTGTGTCAGTGGGAGGGGGGAAAATCCAGAAACCTCTAAGAGAAGCATAGATTTGGGGAAAGATATAAAAAGGAGCATCTAGACACTGCCAGGCCTTCTGAAACTTTTTGCAAAGATACAGGTCTCACTGGATTCCAGGTTACTCCCTTGACACCATAAGTCCCGTAATGTCCTAGGCAATCTACTGCCAAGCATCTAACGAACTGTAAAAGCAATTGCTCAGCAGTGCTTTAATAATCTGCATGTTCCCAGAGGTTATAATTTAGTACCTCCAAATAAAGCAGTTTAAAATAAATAGTGCAAAGAAGAGGAAGTGTACTGTATTTCCAGAGCAGTGAAACAGGAAGTCCAGCTCTGCTGTCAATTTTTGATAACTCAGTAGTTCCTCAGTTGAGATTTCTTACCATCAGACATGGCAATATTACGAATTTAGGACATGATTTCCAGTTCATCTGACTTCATTATTCTCTGTGTTTCAGTCACTAAAAACTTCCTTCCCCTTCTGGGTTCACAGCTCCTGGGCCATGCAGCAGCAAGGCTTACTGTAGGTCAGAAGTTTTCAACCTTTTTTTATTTGCGGACCCCTAAAAAATATGAAGGTGCAGACCCCTTTGGAAATCATAGACAGTCTGTGGAGCCCAGGGGTCTTTGGACCACAGGTTGAAAATCACCACTATAAGAAAAAAACACATTGATTTCATCAAACCTAAAGGGCCACTGTCAAGGCTGATGGGACACAAGTTGACTGACATGGTCCCCATGTAAACAATTTGTATTTCAGAAACTCAGAGTGAACGTGGTCAGTTTCTCACACTGTTGTCCCACGAAGGTCAAATGGGTTGACTAATATTAGTAACTGCTGACCAGTGTGGGTAAGAAATTCATTGTGTTCCTTTTTAAACACGCCTTTGCCACTGCCACAAACAGTGCATGAATTACTATCCATTAACAGCACTTAGGAAATGGTGTGCTAAACAAAGCCAGACGACTGGTTTGAATTACACAGAATTGAGGCTGAAAAGAAAGACCTTTCTGATGGGACCATTGGCAAGAGGGGTTAATTTTTAGACCTACTAATGCTGATGTTAAAATTTAAAAAGGAAAAAAAAAAAAGTCTTGCAAGTAGTTTTATGTATTTGGTTACAATAGCCTGAGGGCTTGTCTTCACTACCCGCCGGATTGGCAGGTAGCAATTGATCTATCGGGGATTGATTTATCGCGTCTCGTTTAGACGCGCTTAATCGATCCCCGAACGCGCTCCTCGTCGACTCCGGAAATCCATCTCAGTGAAAGGCAGAAGTGGAGTCGATGGGGTAGCGGCAGCGATCGACTCACCGCCGTCCTCACGGCCAGGTAAGTCGATCTACGATAAGCTGACTTCAGCTACGTTATTCACGTAGCTGAAGTTGCGTATCGTAGATCGACCCCCCACCCTCTAGTGTAGCCCAGGGCTGAGAGTTGTTTGTATATTGGTCCCCACATTTTGCAGTGAGTGTTTCCAACTGTCCACAGTGTCCCCTTGGCAGTTACTATAACGGACATAAGTATTTTGGAGGCATAGAGTGCATCTTAGCTTCCAGGTTTACAGTGATTATTGCTGACAAATTCTTTGTGGTGTTACAACAAATTAGGTTGCAGGTTAGGTTTCCATAATACCTCTATCATCTATATTATTTCTTAAATACAGAGGGTTGCAGTCTCATGGTCTGGGAGCCAGGTGGATTCTGAGGGATAGCTCAGTGGTTTGCGCATTAGCCTGCTAAACCCAGGGTTGTGAGTTCTATCCTTGAGGGGGCCATTTAGGGATCTGGGGCAAAAATCTGTCAGGGGACAGTACTTGGTCCTGCTAGTGAAGGCAGGGGACTGGACTCTATGACCTTTCAAGGTAGGAGATTGGCATATCTCCATTTTAGAAATTCTGAGTCTGGCTGAGCTTCACTCTTACTGAGTCTCTCTCAATAAGAACCAGGAAGAGAACCCAGAAGTCCTGACTCCCAGTTTTCTACCCTAGTTAGTAGATTTATATCCTCCCTTTTCTAGGCTGCAAACTTTGAAAAATAAAGGAGAGCTTGCACATTAGATACCATGGTAATGAATACAATGTAGATAGATAAGAATGAGAGATTTGAACAGTACTTTTTCAAGTAAGATGGGTTTTGATATACTTTTTGTTGTTAGAAATGCAGCACAATTCAATACAAACTTCATCAAACCAAAGGAGCCAGTGGGAGCCGGAGCCGCATTGATCTATTAAACACATGGCCGATCCTACAAGGATCCTTCAGCATCTCTTGGGTGGAAAGATCCTAGACGGTTGACAACCTTGATATTTAAATAAAGGGTGAGTATAAGCGTATGTACCACAAAGACAGCCTTAGAGCTTGTGGCACCAAAAGCAAAACTAGCTTATAACAGGCCACACAAAGGGTCACAGATGAGAGGGGTTTAAGATAGGTTTGTACTACCAGGATAATTTTCAGATTTCACTTTGCACAGAAGATGTTAAGGCAAGGACACTCCTTTTCCACTGGGAGACAAAGGCTCATGTTGCTGAATCCAAATTCCTGATCCAGCAATTTTTAAATACATAGGTTTTGTGAGTAGAAGTTTCCCAGCATTCTGAAGCAGTCCCAAGGCCCAGAATTGTGCCCCTACGGAGTTAAAGAATGAGACATCTAGGAGTTGGTCATCTCAGTTCAGTTCCTAGTGGGACTGCACATTTCTATTACAGAAGCCACCTCCCTGGTGGTCTAGTGGTTAGGATTTGGCACTCTCACTGCCATGGTCTGGGTTCAATTCCCAGTCAGGGAAAGGTGACTTTAAATCGAAAACCTCCACACTTGACACTTCCTCAGCAAAGGACTATGCTTAGGCACTGTAGTGATGAGTGCCACAGAAATACCTACATTAGATGATGAGACAGATATGGCACAGAGTCTGAATTAGCTTTTCACCTCTGAAGTTCGGCCGTCTAGGTCAGGGTTGAGACACAGTGACAGGGCATAGTGGGAGAGATGCTCAGCTGGTTGGCCTAGCTCCAATGGAGCTATCACAGCTCCAGTGATATCTTACTCATGGAGAAAGGGGCCCATCTCAGCCTCTGGAACTAGGCCAGTTTTCAGCAGTGGGGAAGCAGGGGGAGCGGCCGCTCCTCCTGTGAGCAGAAGCAGCGCCTTTTTTTAGCAGCACTAAAAAAAGGCGCCGCTTCTTGCACTCACCCGGCCGTGCTCCGGGTCTTCGGCGGCAATTCGGCGGCGGGTGCCACCGAAGACCCGGAGTGAGTGATGACCTGCCGCCGAAGTGCCGCCAAAGACCCGGAGCGCCGCCGGGTGAGTACAGGGGGAGGCGCCTTTTTATAGCGCCGCTCCCCCTGCGCTCTGGACCTGGCTGCGCTACTGGTTTTCAGCAACTGGTAATCCAACCTATAGTATCTAATCAGATGTTTAGTGATATTTGTAGACAAACAGAATGAACTCCCCCTCACTTCCCCCCGGTGAAGTGAGGGAACAGATGTATTTTGTTATATGCCCACTGCAATGCTAGGCCATGCTGCTGCAAGGCACTGAGACCCCTCCCTTCCCCCGACTTCAGTGTCCTTAGAGAGTCTCAATCATGAAGAGAGAGAATTTCCATTTAGAATTTCACTGGAGCTAGGCGGACTTATCCAGCTGTGGATCTCACCCTAACAGAGCTCCATGCACTTTAGCAAGAAATTCTCCCTTACACTCTCCCAAAACAAAACACAAGAAATATCTTGTTTGGGCCTCAAATAACTTGGTAGCTGCCATTTATTCTACAGTAACTTTCACTAAGAAGAAATAATAGTTCATTAGAGTGACTATGGCCTTCCTATACCCTGCAAATTGCATTCAACTTCTAACTGGCCGCACTAACTAAACCTCTTACATCTCTATCTGGCCTGTTCATATTTAGAGGCACAGCAGTAAGGCCCAATTGTTTTTTCTCAAATCTTCCCATGTCTAAGCCTTATTAATTGTGCTGTTTGTATTATTGAAAATCTATTACATGCTCCTTACCAAGCAATGTAAACTACAGCTCTTGTTTAAAGAAACACATACTCTAGACCGTACCAACAACATTTTAAAAGGTGCTTACTGGCCGCGAGCCTGATCCTGTTTCTACTGGACCCAGCGGACTTGTTGGCATGCCTGATTGAGTAACACATCCCCAGAGCTGCGATTACTTCTCTCTCCTGACACTGGAAAATCTGCGTAATAGACATTTCACTGTTCCCACTGCACAACTGCCTTCTGCAGGGTTTCTCGCACCTTCCTCTATAAAACCTGGTACTGGCCACTCTTATAAATAGCAGACCAGATGGACTATCTGGTCCAAACCAACATGGCAATCAAATCCCAGCTCCCTTCAGAATTTATTTCCTCTTCGAACAAAAAAATACAGGGTTAGCGATGTTCCTGTGATGAACGCAGATACCACTTGACGTTTCCTATTCTTATCAGACAACTGATGAAGTGGCAAACACAAGACTTATTCCTCTTGTCTTTTTAAAGGTACTTTAAAGCATCAGAATATGAAGTTCTAATCACAAACCAGGCAAATCAGCTATAATTCTGTTAATTTCCTCTGTATTTCACCACCATTCCTTTTGAAATGCACTGTAGCTTCTTCCTTAAGAAAGAGAGGTGGCTTTTGCATACAGAAGTCATGCCTGCAGCTCACACCCATGCTGCTGTCCCTTCTCAGACAGGGAAGTACAAAGCCTCAAAAGCAGAAGTGCTTTTCTTCTCACAGGCCAGTCCAATACATTTTTGGCTTTCAGGCTGAACTTCTAGCTGTGTTAGCCAATAACAGGTGCAAGATTTGCATTAACAATAACAAAGATTGAAAGGTCTCAAACCTGGCATCTGCTCTAACATAAGGGGATAATCTGCTTTTATTCAAAGGAAATCTATCCAGATCAGTCTGTAATAAAATGGCCTTCCAACATCACATCGGTCACTGCGGTTTGATACTTGGATAATCACAAACAGCCACCGAGGAGCACGCACACCCATGATGAAACATTACCCTGCAACTTCTAGCAACTGACAATCTATTGAATCATCATTTAATAACGCTGGGCTTCAAACTGGGACTTACTGGAAATTGCAGTGATTGAAACTAGGAACATTATCCACTCACTGGTGTTTCCTTGGGACTGACATTTGCTGTGATTATCTTTATTTGCAAGGGAAGAACATGAATAGTACTTAGCACTTACACAGCACTAGTATCTCTTATGGAATGCTAATATTCCAGAGTTCTAGCCTTCTTACTTTTTGTCTTCAATTCACTTTACAAACATTAACTAGCTGATCTCCACAACCACATCTGTCAGGTAGGTAAACAGAATTAATCCCATTTTACAAGTTGAGAAACTGAGGCAGACAATTCAAGTGACATTAAAGTCACAGAGGGAGTCACTATCAAAGTTAAAAGCGTAACTCAAATTCCTGCCTCCCAATCCTATGCTTAGACCACTAGGATATCTTCCCCATAGACTATGCCTCTTTAAGCCCTAATTCCACTGAAGGCCCCTTTATAGTCTGATTCTTCTGTCATGTAACTTGGTGTAAATCAGGGTAACTCCACTGACGTCAGTGGAAACATGCTAATGTAAAACAGGTGTAACTAAGAGGAGAATCAGGCCCCGGGGATCTACAGGTGGATAGGTCCAGCCACTCTCTTCTTTGTAATTTACTTATCTGAGCCACGAGCAGTCCCCCATCAAATCCATGCTAGTGCCAATGGCTGAGCTTTCTATTCTTTGTACCTTATTTTATTGCTTGATCAACGAACTAAGGACTGTGGGCTATTGATTTGTATAGTTATTTTAAGCCCAGGGCAGGGAGAAGAAATCCTTTTATTGTAAACAAACCTTTTGATTGATGTTTGATTATTTGCATATTTATGAACTTGCTTTTTTGCCATCTTCACTGAGTGCAGACAGCAAGGGCTCAGCATTTTGTAAAGAAGCTCTACAAAAATCAATTGAATTGAATGCAAACCCTTTCTTTCCCTATCTCTGCCAATTCCTCTGAGAAGCTCCCCAGCCATTCTTGTCCTATTCTTCACTCGCCCGTTTTGAGAGTTTCAATTTCAAACAAGCAGTCTAAATTTCTGAGATCATGTTTCCAAAAAGCTCAGACGAAGGCACATTTCCTTACTGCTCCAATAAAAAGGAAATCTACTGGTTTGATTACTTAGCTTTATGCATCATTTGCTATAATCCTACTCAGCCTCCTGCACATCATCTGCCTTTGCTCCCAGAAAATTTGGGACTTTAGCAATGAAAAATATAGCTCTCCATGTGCGCATTTCAACAGGTGTCCCCCACCCTACCTAAATGAATGTGCTTTGAAATCCTCTGCTAAAAAGGGTGCTAGAATATTATTGGGTGAATAAAGCTGCATGAACACCCTGATGAGGTGGCCAGGAAACCGGAAGCACTGTGACTTGCCCAGGAACAGCAAATAAGAGGCAAAGCCAGAAATCCCCAAGAGTCCCGAAGCCAGGAGCCTCCGTACTCTTCCAGCAGTTAGAGAAATTTTGAACTCAAGGGCCAAGGGTAAGAGAAAGATCACCAGGAGCTGCTCGTTTGTCTCTTTTTAGAGGAGGAGGGAGTCACGCCAGTGCCATAAAAAGAAAACCTTTCCACATCAACCTAACAGCTAGGGATAAAAGTCTCCTGGGTTTTTCCTTATGTGGAATTTCCACCACTTTGACATTTGCAAAACCTCTTCCTTCCTTCCCTGACCCCACACCCAATGTGAACTCACTCAGAGAATTAAAACAAGCACCACAATAGACCCCGGCCTGCATCCTTTGCACTCAAGCCAATTGACTATGACTCCTTTCCCTCATCACCAGTTGTCCCCGCTCCCCCATATGGAGACTGGAACTCAGAAGCCAGCTATCAAAGAAACACTTCCTTTTATCTCCATTACACCCAATCTAGGACTAGGAGCGAGGGATGGAGCAGGAGCCCTCGTTCCTGCTAAGCAACATTTCCTTAAGGCGATAGTTTTTGGTGGAAGCCACCCCACATTCAAAGCATCTCCCCTATGTGGAGTACTTAACAGAGACATTCGTATGGCACGGTGTTAAAAACAGAACCACCCCCGTCTCTCTCTCTCTCACACACACAAACCTGAAATAAACGTTTTTAAAGCTGAAAGAGGAAGTCTCCCTTTAAGACAGGCGGGGGCCTAACACTATGAGGAAGTAGGAGCGTTCAAAGATCTACCCCCCACCCGCCTTCCTCAAGGCTGCAGCTGCTGCTTTCCAGCTCCAAATGACACCTCGATTCATTAAACCAGTGATTTCGCCCACCACCATAGGCCTAGCATTGGAAATAGCCCTGATGTGAGTCCCACACTCGCCCTCAGGCCACCTTCGCACACCTACTGCGGAAGCCTCCTCTTGGCCCTCAGCTGAAACAGCCTGCACGTGTCGGATGGATTGCGTCGCGGGCTGGTTTTGATCCACAGCCACGACACCTCTGCCCCCGCCATGCACGTCTGTGCACACCCACAGCAGACAGCCCGTCTGTACATTGCAGAGGCATTTGGGACTGGGGGGGGGGGGGGGGAAGGGCCATTCCCGCCGCTGCTTCTTTCACCGCATCCACCCAGCAGCAAAATATTGCGCTTGGCTCGGCTTCTCCGGTTGCTACGTCTTGCTAGGGGTGAAGCCCTTCGTGCACATGCATCGTGTGGGGAGCGTCTCCATAGGGCGGCGCGGTAAGGGGGCTGGAGAACAAACACGCACACGGGCGGGTCTATACACGCACATCGGCGGCTTGGGGAGACTCGCTTTCTCCTTGCGCCGTATGTAGACAGACGAGGCACCATCGCACCCTTGCGAAACGCTGCCAGCCCTATAAATAATCCCTCCCCGCACACCCTCCTCCCGCCCCACCTCCCGGCGCTGCCCGTGGTCGGCACAGAGCCGCCAGATGAACGCGAGCAGCTCGCGCCGAATAAAACAAGGGCACGGTACCTGGCGCCGGGCGCGGAGCCGCTGGAGAAGCTGCCGCCAAATGCCGAAGGAACCTCTCTGGTTTCTGCACCGGTAACGGGCGACAGCCCCGGCTTCCGGGTTGGTCAGTTTCAACGTCACGGCCCCAGGTTTGCAAAGAGGCAGCGGCAGCATGAAAAATAACTATAAAAGGAAGAGACACGCGGGGGAGGAAGAGGAAACCCTGTTTACCTTTGAAAAGCGCAACTGCCCTGCCTGTCAGAAACAGCAGATTCTGTGCAGACCCTGCAGGGACGCACACGAGCTGGTCGGTGCATGTGCAGTATGGAAGCAAAGATCCCCCCCCCCCCCCCCATCTCGAAAAGCGGGGAGCGCTCACAGTGGTCACCTATCCCACTAAGGAGTTAATCCTGCAAGCTGCTGAGCAACTCCTGGAAATACAAAGCACCCTCAAATCCCCCGGGGAGCTGACTGGCACTGTGCACCTTGCAGGGCGGGGCCCTACGGTGCTGTGACGTTTAGTATTTGTGAAGCACTACCAGATCTTCACATGAGAAGTGCCATAGAAAACATTTGTTTAATGCTGGATTTATTGCACCTGTAGGGATACTATAAGTACACTGACATGGGCGATAGTAACGTCTAGTCATTTTCATTCATTGTTTCTCAGACAGAAGAATAACCCACACTGCAACTAGACTGTTCCCCCCCCGAATACACCTACGGAGTGTCTGATTTTCACGGTTGCGGAGCACTCACAGCTCCACCTGAAGCCAATGAGCCTGATTCTCTTCTCACTTACACTGGCCTAAATCCATTAACTTCAATGGCCTGGCTCCTGTTTTACATTAAGGTGAGAGGAGAAAGAAGCCAAATGAGATGCAGGCAGGAGTGTTTAGCAGCTCTGAAAATCAGGCTCTAAGCATCCCTGGAAGGTGGTTCTTGTGAATGGTATGGGACCACCAAGTCATACGTGTAGAAATGAAATAACAGCAATGCCTGCCATGGATTCCCACCAGTGGCTACTCCTCTCATTACATGTCAGGCTACATGCACACATGCTTGCATGAGTTACTCAGTGAGCAGAATGGGGTTGAAATAAACCCGATCTTTCAGACACTTAAGCACAAAGCTAATTTTATGGACATGGGCTCCAATTTAGGAGAGTCCTTAAGCATGTGATTAAGTTCATCCCTATTAAACAAAACACTTAAGTTTGTGCTCAACTTTAAACATGCTTCAATCCCACTGAAATCAATGGTACTTAAACTCATGCCTAAACAGAAGCATGCCCTTAAGTATTTACTGAATCAGGATCAGTTGCTGAATTAGAGACATGAGCAGCCCTGTTGAACTCAATGGAATTCCTCGCCTGTATTAAATTGGTCACATGTGTAAGTGTTTGCAGGATCAGAGCAGAAGGCAATCAGAGATTTAGTGCTGGCTTTACAGAGCAGTGTTAGAGATTCAATGGGCTGGTTTTGCTGTTGACAGTGCTCACGCTATAAATGTCAAGTATTTTTCGCATGTTTGAGTATTACTGCTTTAGCACTAAGCCAGAGTACAGCTCTGGTGTAAGTAAATGCTACAAGTGAAACCACAATTGAAAAGGAAGGGTTATGCTCTAGACATACCAACACACAGGGGTTAGTGCTTGAACACAGGTAGACACCAATGAGACACTATCAACTGCAGCCTGCAGTTTTAATTTTTCTTCTAATTTATTATACCCTCTTGAAAGCTTTTCTATTAAAGAAATACTGACAGCCCCTCTGGCTTTTCCTCTCTCTGCTGGCAGCAGGAGTCAGAGTAGCTCTGTACACCTTGTTTCCTCACCATGTGTGCTGCAGCACAATGGCTGAGGCAACTGGGATCACGCAAAGCTCTAGAAATCCAGGAGAATTCTAGTGTCACCCTTCCTCGTAGAGCAGCACTTTGCTCCTTAAATAGTCCCACTGAAACAAATGGGAGCCACAGCCACGGATGACTCCTTGTGAGTATGGGTGGCAGAATCAGGCCCCCAGTTTGTTAATTCATTGTAGCACACAAAAGATCACAAAACCGTACATTGTGGGAACAGCAAAGAAACAACCTTCCATCAAAATATTTCTCAATTCTGCAAACACTTATGCACGTGCTTAATTTAAGGTACATGAGTATTTCCATTGACTTCAGTGGGACCACTCTTGTGTTTAAAGTTCAAGGTTTGCAGGACATGTTGGGTATTCTTTTCCGCATTCAAAACAAAACCAAGGTCCTGTCTATCTATGGTAGTTAAGAACTTCATGGCACTTCCCCCCATCAAACCCCCAACCAAGAGAAGCAATGTCAGACCCCAGCATCTTATTCTGATGCCACTTTCTTAATAATACTACAACACTCAGAGGCCTTGATCAGGATTGGGGCACCATTGTGCTAGGCAGAGCACACACATATGATAATGAACAATCCCTGCTCTGAAGCGTTTACAATGTTACTCGTTGCATCAGGGATCAAGGCCTAAGTGTACACACATGATTCATTTTCTAATAAGTAAAATCTGGTCTGTATATAAGACAAGACACAGGAGGACATAACCAATCCTGTGAGAGAAGAACAGAGACAGGAATGTGTGGTTAGAAACACTATGTTCACTGTGAGTTGGTTTCAAGTCATTTAAAAAGATTTTTAAGAAGCATTAACAATATATGAACAAAAATAGCAGCTATAAGTGATACCTAGATTGTAAACTCTTTGAGGTACAGCACTGTCCTCTTACAAGTCTGTAAAGTGCCATGCACACACCTGGTGCTATATAAATCATGCGAGAATTTTTTAAAATATGAATAAGGCCACATATTTTTTCCTAATCTTCTCTGACCATTTTTGCTGAAACTTTCCAAAAACAGTTGAACCTGAGGCAGATATCTGGTATGGAAAATTTCAGCCCAAACAGTTAAAGTTTGGCAAAGCTATAAACAACTGAGAACTATTATTCCAATTTTACAGATGGGACCAGACAGAGAAGCTAAGGCCTAGATCTGCAATGGTACATCACTCCCATGGATTGCAATGCCAGTTAAGGACATAAATAGCTTTGAGAATCTTGTTCACTGTCACACTAGAGGGAATTGAACCAGTCTTCCAAGTTCTAGAACAGTGCCCTAATCACTGGACCATCTTGCTGCATGAGCAGCTTGCAGTATCAGTACCTTGGCTATGAAAATTAAAGAGACTAACATGAATGGACTGTATTTGATGCTTCCTTAGTTTACTCAGTTATATTACTTTGATATAATTTGCATTATGGTAACAGCCATGAGCCCTAATCATGGACCAGGACCCCATTGTACTAGGTGCTGTACAACACAGAGCAAACGTAGGATCCCTGCCCCAAAGAGCTGGCAATCTATATAAATATCATTAGCAGAGGATTGCATGTAAAATGTGCAAGAAAGACACTGTAATGTTAAAATGTCATTTTAAGAAACCCCTTACTCATGTTAGAGCTTTAGCGTTACAATAATTTTTCCAATCTAGTCTACTTCCCATCTCTTATGCTCTTTATTTCATATTGGACTTTCACTATCTCCAGCTTGGAAAATGAGAATAGGGGAGTCTGTTGTTCTTTAGGCCCCGATCCTGCTATCAGTTCCACGACGACAGACCCCTATCCCCACACAATATCGAAGGGTAGGAACAGGACCTTTGTTGTGTTCCTCTTCTAGGTCTATGCATTAGCACAATGCATCTGTGATTAGTTGTAAACACGGCAGGGGAGTGTTGAGATCCAGTGACAAACCATCTTTATTAACAGGGTAAAAATATCCCAGGAACTGGGCTCCATGATTTTTTTAAAAGTGTAAATGTTGGGCTGAAATTGGAATGTCACTTTAATACCAGAGAGAACACAAGGCAGTGCCTTAAAATGGTTATAGGGAAGCTTTGTTGCTTCTACAGATCCAGACTAACACGGCTACCCCTCTGATACTTATAGGGAAGCCAGTACTCTAACAAATACCCAGGAGGAGTCTGACTTTCCATGAAATTCTAGCCTCTGACTGAAAATCAACTACTGGCTGCCTATACAGAGGACGGGTGGGCTTTGGAAGACTCCGTTTCTTTTAGTTAATGATAATGATGACATCTATGGATGGCAGGAGGTCAGATTAGATAATCATGATGGTCTGTCCCTTCAGGCCCTAAGTCTCTGAGAGGACAGCAGGAACAGCCAGTGATCATGGGGGAGAGAGACTGATATAACCTGGAAAAGTGCCCAGTGAAGTTGCCTGTGGGAAGAAGACCCAGTTATTCTCTTTGGGAACCCAGGCAGGGGCAGCTGTTACCTCGGGACAAGTCTTGGCAGGGTTTGAGTGGGGTTTCTCTTTCCAGGTACGTGGTCACTCCGGAGGCCTGGCCCGACAGCGGGACGGGAGACTTGCGCCGTGGGGGGGAAGCTGCTCTCTGGGCAGAGGCACCAGCACAACACAGGGCCTCAGAGCCCAGCGGCGCCTGCAATGCTGCTGAGTCCCTGAGGGGAGCGGCCGGGCCCAGCAGCAGGTGCGGGCCCGCGCCCATCAGCGCGCCCTATAAAGGCGACGCCGGCGGCAGAGACGCCTCTAGCGCCCCGGCAGGATGGGGGAGATGGAGCCGGCGCGCAAGACCCACATGAACATCGTGATCATCGGCCATGTGGACTCGGGTAAATCCACCACCACCGGCCACCTCATCTACCAGTGCGGGGGGCTGGAGCCCCGGCTGCTGGAGAAGCTGGAGGCCGCGGCTAGCCAGGTACGCTCGCCCCCTTCCGTCCCCCCTGCGGGGTCGCCCTTCCCCGGGCGCCCGGCTGCAGGGCCGGGGGGCTGAGCCGCCCCCACGCGGTCCCGGCGCCCTGACCGCCGCTCGCTCCCGCCCCGCAGGTGGGGAAAGGCTCCTTCAAGTTCGCCTGGGTGCTGGACAAGCTGAAGGCGGAGCGGGAGCGGGGCATCACCATCGACATCTCGCTCTGGAAGTTCCACACGCGCCGCTTCTCCGTCACCATCATCGACGCGCCGGGCCACCGCGACTTCATCAAGAACATGCTGACCGGCACCTCCCAGGTAGCGGCGCCCGGGGACCCTCCTTCGCCCGGGGGCGGTGGTGGCGGCCGGTGCCCCGGGCGGCGGAGCGGCCCCGATCCTGCCCCGGGCCGAGCTGCGGGGCGGTGTTTGGGGAGGAGGGTTGCAGCCCCGTGGGCGCAGGGGGCGGCCCCGATCCTGCCCCCGGGCCGAGCTGGGGGGGGGGGCGGTGTTGCTGGGGGCGGCCCCGATCCTGCCCCCCGGGCCGAGCTGGGGGGGGCCGGGGTTGCTGGGGGCGGCCCCGATCCTGCCCCCCGGGCCGAGCTGGGGGGGGCCGGGGTTGCTGGGGGCGGCCCCGATCCTGCCCCCCGGGCCGAGCTGGGGGGGGCCGGGGTTGCTGGGGGCGGCCCCGATCCTGCCCCCCGGGCCGAGCTGGGGGGGGCCGGGGTTGCTGGGGGCGGCCCCGATCCTGCCCCCCGGGCCGAGCTGGGGGGGGCGGTGTTGCTGGGGGCGGCCCCGGGCCGAGCTGGTGGGGGGGTGTTGCAGGGGGCTGGGCGGGTTGCGCGGAGCGGCCCCCACCCTCACACGGCCCCTCTCTGCCCCAGGCGGACGCCGCGGTGCTGATGGTCTCGGCCGCGCCCGGGGAGTTCGAGGCCGGCGTGTCCCGGCAGGGGCAGACCCGCGAGCACGCCCTGCTGGCCTATACCCTGGGCGTCAAGCAGCTGCTGCTCTGCGTCAACAAGATGGACCTGACCGAGCCGCCCTACAGCCAGCGGCGCTTCGAGGAGGTGGTGCGGGGCGTCAGTCTCTACCTGCGCAGGATCGGCTACAGCCCGGCCGCGGTGCCCTGCGTGCCGGTGTCCGGCTGGGCCGGCGAGAACGTCACCCTGCCCAGCGCCAAGGTGGGGGACTCGGGGATGGGAGAGGACCGGAGGGCAGCTGCTGGTGGGAGGGACCCACGTGGCAGAGCTGCTTCTCCTCCAGCAGGGCTCTGGGCCCTCTGCCATGCCCAGTGGGTGGGGAGGAGATGGACTCTGCCTCCTGGGCCAGGGTGCCATGCATGATGCAGTTGGAACTGGGGATGGCCGGGCGAAGCACTTAGTGCTGTAGCTGGGGGGTGGAAGGGGAGGGACAGGCCTACACTCACCCACGGGCACCCTTTGGGGTGAGTCCAAGGGGAACGGCCCTCCCGCTGGGGCTAATGACAGACCTCCGGTCACAGCCCCAGGCTGTGTTGCCTGTATCCAAAGGCTGCCAAGCATCTCTGTGGCTTCCCTTGACCCCCTGCAGATGCCGTGGTTCAAAGGCTGGAAGGTCAAACGGAAGGAAGGCTTTGGGAAGGGGCAGACGCTCCTGGAAGCGCTGGATTCTCTCCTGCCTCCAGTGCGGCCCAGTAACAAACCCCTGAGGGTGCCTCTGCAGGATGTCTACAAGATCGGAGGTCAGTCCAGGCGTGAATGCGACCCTGGGACATGCTGATCTACGGCTGGGTTCTGCATGGGGTCTCTGAGGTGATTTACTGCCCCTCTAGGGACAGGGCCCAAATCACCCCCAACTTAATGTCTTTCTGTGTAGATGAGTCTCTCAGTAACTTGCTCCTTGCCATGCCTCAGACTCAGGAAGTGTTTGGCAGAGGCAGCAGCCTGGGTACTGGTCTCTTTTTGCAATTTCTGGCCTTGGTTAGTGAAGGCTCAACTTCATGAAGGAAACACTTCTGAGGAGACTCTCCCTCCACCATTCTGGCCAGGATACCCCACCCTACCTCAAATTAATTGGTCTGCTTTCGGTGCTGGTTATGGGCTTTCCACAGTCAGCTCTGACTTGCTCTCCCCTTGTCTCCTCCCAGGAATTGGCACTGTACCAGCGGGGAAGATAGAGACAGGCATCCTCAAGCCGGGCATGAACATCTCCTTTGCCCCTGCAAACCTCTCGGCAGAGGTCAGAACCATTGAAATGCATCATGAGCCTCTGCAGGTGGCTTTTCCTGGTTACAATGTGGGCTTCAACATAAAGAACATTGCAGTCAAGAACCTGAGACGGGGCCATGTAGCTGGCAACTCCAGGAGTGACCCTCCAGCAGCAGCAGCCCACTTCACTGCTCAGGTGCAGAGACTTGCTTCTATGGGGCTTACATGGTTCATAGGGTGTTGGCCCTTCATGTGTGTGCAGCAGGGAGGCCACAATTCCTGCGGGGTGTGATCTCTGGTAGCACCACTAGGAGGTTTGGAATAGGTGTGAGGAGAAGGTTGGAGGGGTCAGTCAGACTGGACTCTGCAGGATACAGTAATTGCTACAGACACTCCTCACCCAATGCTGGTATCTGTTGGCTTAGGCAGCTTCTAGCAGTATCTGCTGCCCAAATTTGGGGGCACTGCTCTCCATAAATGTTTGGGCATTTAAAACCACAATGAGAGGGTTGGGGAACGCCTAACGCACAGATCCTTAGTTCCTGGAACAAACCCCTCCTTTTGTCCTAGGTGATCATCCTGAATCACCCTGGCTTTATCAAGGCTGGCTACTCCCCAGTGGTAGACTGTCACACTGCTCATGTCACCTGCCAGTTTGCTGAGCTCTTTGAGAAGATTGACCGTCGATCTGGGGAGAAGCTGGAGGACAATCCCTCGGTGCTGAAATCTGGAGACTCTGCTACTGTCAGGCTTGTACCTAAGAAGCCTCTTTGTGTGGAGAGGTTTTTTGACTATCCCCCTTTAGGCAAGTATTTTGAAGTCAAGTCAGCCCTACCTATTTTGTTACTAATCACATACATGAGATGTGATGAGTCACCTTAGCTCAACCCTAGGAGCTTCCATTTCCATTGTCTGTTTATCATGGTCCTGTGTATTTTGATGGACTGGGCAGGGAAGTAGAAGCTGACTGTAAACTGCAGACTTCAACTAAGCAACTTAGGCTGGAGGAAGTACAAGGTGACTGCATAAATATAAGCAGTAGCACCGTCTCCTTAGTTTGAAAGGCAACTAAAATATTTAACTTCATTTCAGGTCGCTTTGCAGCGCGTGACTTGAAGCAGACTGTTGCGGTTGGAGTCATTAAATCTGTGGAAAAGAAGCCTGCAGGTGTCACTAGAAAACAGGCACAGAAAGCTATGCTTATCAAGTGAAATGGGTCTTTGTTTTTTTGTTTAAAGCCAATTTAATTTAAAGGTACCTTTAATGTAATAAGGTTAATTTGAGATGGACTTTTTTGTTTTGCTTAACCCCGAATTGGGATGATTCTGTTTTATGGTTGGTTCAGAGCCACCAATGTTATCTGAACATTTAAAAAGCCTCTTCATCTCAGAGGCCTGCATCCAGCTCAGTAAATAAATCAGTTAAGAGACACACAGCTTGGTGCCGCCTTCCTTATTTTAAGCTCCTGGAAAAATGTTTCCACTCTCCAGCTATAGAGACCACAAAGGCAATTTGAACCGGTCTTAAGCACGACTTCAAACTACCACTTGCATCTGTGTAAGTAGGCTTGACAGGTGGCCACAGCTTCAGGAGCCTCCACTACTTTAGAAGACTCCAGCAAGCCAGTATGAACCGCCAGAAGCGTCTATGGAAAGGGCTCTCAACTCAAGAAGCAAGCTCACTTCCAGTTGTGGGGGAAGCAGTAGCAAGACTTAGGATGTGATTCTAGTGGTTAGTGCTTCCATGAATGGCCACATACAGCTTTCACTAGATGAAAAGGGAGGTAGGATTAGACTTAAACTAGGGCTGTCAGGCAATTAAACAAAAATTAATCGCACTATTAAACAATAATAGAATACCACTTTAAATATTTTGGCTGTTTTCTAAATTTTCAAATATATTTTTTGATTTGTGCAACATTGATTTCAATTACAACACAATACAAAGTGTACAGTGCTCACTTACTCTTTTTTACAGTGAATATTTTAATTAAAAAAATATGATTTAAATTTACCTACTAAGTACTGTAGTGCAATCTTTATCAGGAAAGTTGAACTTACAAATGTAGAATTATGTACAAAAACTCCATTCAAAAAATAAAACCATGTGAAACTTTAGAACCTACACGTCCACTCAATCCTGCTTCAGCCAATCAATCGCTCAGACAAACAAGTTTGGTTATAATTTGCAGGAGATGATGCTGCTCATCTTGTTTACGATATCACCTGAAAGTGAGAACAGGTGTTTGCATGGTATTGTTGTAGCTGGTGTCAAGATATTTATGTGCCAGATGTGCTAAAGATTCATGTCCTTTCATGCTTCAACCACCATTCCAGAAGATGTGTCCATGCTGATGTGTTGGTCTGTTCTGCTTTTGATTGTTATCAAGTGGAACCCATCATGTTCATTTTCATCATCTGAGTCAGTGTTGCTCCTTTAAGACATTTTTTAAAGCATTCGCCACACCCCATCCCTCTCAGATTTTGGAATGCACTTCAGATTCTTAGAAACTGCTCAATGTAAGGTTTATCTTTGGAATCTCACATTGGTACCTTCTTTGCGTTTTGTCAAATCTGCTGTGAAAGTGTCCTTTAAAATGAACATGTGCTGGGTCATCATGCAAGACTGCTATAACATGAAATATATGACAGAATGTGGGTAAAACAGAACAGGAGACATGCATACAATTCTCCCCCAGTTCAGTCACAAATTAATGCTGCTTTTTAAAACAAAAAACAAGCATCAGTATGGAAGCAGGTCTTTTGGAATGGTGGCTGACATGAAGGGGCATATGAATATTTAGCATATCTGGCACAAAGATCTTGCAATGCCAGCTACAAAAGTGCCATGAGAACAACTGTTCTCACTTTTAGGTGACGGTGTAAATAAGAAGCAGTCAGCAGTCTTTCCTGTAAATGTAAACAAACTTGTTTTGTCTTTGCAATTGGCTGAACAAGAATTAGGACTGAGTGGACTTGTAGGCTCTGAAGTTTTACATTGTTTTGTTTGAGTGAAGTTATGGACCAACAACAAAAATCTACATTTGTAAAGTACATTTTCAGGATAGAGATTGCAAGAGTACATGTCTGAGGTGAACTGAAAAATACTATTTCTTTACAGATATTTGCACTGTAAAAATGATAATATAAAGTGAGCCATGTACACTTTCTATTGTGTTGTGATAGAAATCAATATATTTGAAAATGTAGAAGAACATCCAAAGTATTTAAAAAAATACCAATTAAAATTTATTAATCAGTTAACTAAAAAAAATTAACAGCAATTAATCAACAGTCCTAGTTTAAACATAACTTTTTTAAAATTGCCCTAGGTTTTCAATGACAGAGTCCTAATTGACTTTTTCCCCCCCCTACCGTATCCTTTAGGGTTCTGTTTCAAAAGTCTTCCTTAGTTTTAGCCTTGAAGAGGCCAAACTCTTACCCCTGCTCCCTGTAGTGTCAAATACCAGAGAACAAGGTATTACTATACCTTTTACAAGCAACACTTTGTTCACTATCCCTTCTAATTACTGATATTCTTTGCCTAAAGTCCAGCCTATGGTTCTAATGGGTGTAATATGGCTTAGGAAAGTGTGAGGCATGCCCCTCTGGGGGGACATGGAGGATTGTGTGGTGTGGCAGAGTACAGGCTAGCCCTCAAAGGGGTAGGGACTGAGCACCACCCAGCCCCTCCTCAACTCCTGGCCTGGTCCCCAGAATCAGCATGGCTCCATTCCTGGCTGGGGACAAGGCTGGGAGCGGACCCTGGCCTGGCTGCCAGCCCCCGCTGCAGCCCTGTTCCTGGCCCCAGATCTGGCTCCCTTACCCCTGTCTGCATCCACCCATGGCTGGTTCCTGGCCTGGGGGGCACCCAGGGATGACCCTCAAAAGTTTGGGGACTGCTAGCTTAGGTGTTCTTTGAATAAACTTACAAGATATTTTGCATAAGTCTAGCATCTTTAGTTTTACCTGTGATCTAGTACAGTTAATCTTTCACAGCTGTTAACCTAAGATAACAATCTCCAACTTATGCATCTTTAGTACAAGCCTACTTGATAAACATAGCTGAGTGGGAGGGAGCAGAAAGGCACAGGTGGCTAGATTAATCCTCCACTCTAGGCTAGGAAGCTATTGGTGGGATTGTTGCTTAGCCTTGCAAGAGGGCTTTTCTGATGGAGCAGGAGAATAGTTAAGGTTTTGTAGGTGCTGATCTTGATAAGAAGTTTAAAATGTGTGCAGTCCAATTTTACTGGAGAGGCAAATGAAATAGGAGTAAAAAATAGAGTGGTGGTTCTGGTCAATTTGTAGTTCCTAGATCAGCTGCCATTTGTCCTGTAATCATGTACATTAAACCAGTAGTGCATTAGTACTAAACTAATCTCTTGTGACAGGTGCAAGGAAGTAAAATTACACTAACATCTGTTTACGAAGTCAGCTTCTATAAAACCATTCCTTTCACAAAGAATCAAACAGTTGATGTTTAGCTTCAATATCTCAACTTAAAGGCACCAGCAAAGTCCACTGGTGTAAGTTTCCACAAACTGTGCTTATCTCACATACTCTAGAAACAACATCTTGAACTAGCCAACGCTTAAGCTTTAGGCCTATAGTTGTGCATTATTAGCAAACTTCTACAGTATCCTGAACCTGCTGTATCTAATGGGCCTTACAATCTAACAAGTGCCAAGTAGTTTCAGGGCCTCCCCAATGTTTTGCAGTATGATGATGTTAGTGTATTTTAAGTAGACTTACATGTCACAAATTAGTGTCCAAGTAGTCAGTGCATTTTTATTTAGGGCTTAGATAGATCTATTCCCCTAATTAACAGTATTCATGCTTCCTGTAAGTTGAAGGATGATTAGTGCTCACTGTGCAGGTGCAGAGCACGTCTTTAGACACTTGAGGGCTTTCCCTCCACTACAAGCCATGGACATGCTTTCTTCTTGTTCTAACTAGGCCATTTGAGATGGAGCTTGATTGACTACTTTGGGAGGGGGGGGGTCATTTGAAGGATTTATTTTCTTACTGAGCAACCTCCAATATTGAATTGCAAATTTTTAATCCTTTATCTTTCACTAGGTAATCTGTACGATAACATTTACTGTATTCACGTAAAGCCTAAGGATTAGATATAGTCTATTTACAGCAGGCTTATTGCTCAGTATCTGAACCTAATCACTGATTGATACTGATCAGCCAATCATTGTTCAGCTTAAAGCTTCCATTTTCTTTGCTGGTGTTGAATAGGGTAAGCGTATCATACAAATCCGAACAGCAGACTGAAGAATTTGAGTGAACAAATATTAGTTCTCTTGTGCAAGGAGAGGGCAAGCCTACTTAAACATTTGAGCTCTAACCAGGAAAGTGCCTGTACTTTTTTGCTGAAGGATTCAAAGATCCTCTACAGCGGTGTCCAATAGAAATTCAGTGCTAGCCACACTGCTAGCCACACGTGTGGTTTTGAATTTTTCTTATTAGCCACATTATATAAAAAAGCCACATGCATTAGCCACAATTCAATAGCCTGTTAGCCACATGTGGCTAGTAGCGAACGTATTGGACACTGCTGCTCTACACCATCTGTCAAAAATTGTTGCTGTGTTAGAAATGTCACGTTGTGCATACAATGGTGTTTTGTTTTTTGGCCAAGGTATGGGAGGAATAACAGAATTATGACTGTTTAAAACTTTGTTAAAATACCTACTGAACGCAAAAGCCCAAGTCACTGTGAAAGAGTCAAACACTGCTTTCCTTTGAGTTAAAGGATGAGAGAACGTCAACCCCACTGTGTTAACAGGTCAGGAAAGTAGCAATTCAAGGCCATTAAAAGGCAATGTCTTATACAGGCTCTCAGTAAGACCAAGTGTCTAGCACAATGCAAAGATAATGTACATTTATATAGATAACAAAAATGTCCAGAGTTATAGTAAATATTGAACAAACATTTTGCAAGAGATACACCCTAATGCTGCCAGGTGTAGCCTCTCTCATTATTGAGGGTTAGAAGGGAATTTTTTCCTAAGGGCAGGTTATCCCAGAATTACTTTCTGTAGAGGCTCTTGCATCATTCTCTGAAGTAATGAGTTACTGGCCACTATTAGGATAATTGTAGCACAGGAATTGCCATACAGCCTCAGCCCAATTTACCTAACAACAAAATAGCAATTTGATATCTCAGGTTGGGGGGGGCAGAAAAAAAATCCATTCTTTTGTATAGATGGAAGAAAAGTGATTTTTTTCCCCTTTGCAAGTGACCTTTACTGTGGATTCATACCAATTACTTCCCTTTGAATCCTAGCAACCCCCTATGAAATAGCTATTTAAATTATTTTTGACTGCTGAGCTCTAGATATCAATGTGAACCAATCTCTAAAAGAGCTGTGAATTTTCAGTCTACCGGCAGACACAGAAAGATGGCACTCTATTAGGGCACATTTTGAATTTTTTCTTCACAATCAGAAGGGCTAGTCATTTTTTAAAATATTAAAACTTTATTCTGCAGAAGCTGATGGGGCCATCAGAGATGCTTAATCCCACCCATGAAAGAATGAGTGTATTTTGATACTAGCACATAGTAGCGAAAAGTTTTAGGATAAAACTAAGTGCATTCATATTTAACAAATAGGTTACACATATACATGTATTATCAACTTAAAGAATACTTATATTGATAATTCAGCTCTCTACTTATTAGCTTAAAAGGAGTTCTCTCAAAAACCACCTACGTGAGATGTAGACTTTCCTCCTACAGGAGATTCCAACTGACAAAAGGCCCTTGTTCAGATGTCTGGGATCAACTGAATACATTTATTTCAAAGCAATTTTAAATATTAAAAAAGTAGAAATTAACACATACAGTACTCAAAAACTGTCACATTTAAATACATGTGAATAGACAAGTGTACTGATGTTTGATCTTAACATTCAAATGAAAAGTCAAAATTTTAACTACTAGCACTACCAAATCTGATTTCTATACAACATGTTGATGTATTATGTAATAAAAAAATAAATAGCAATTGCTGTTCAACAGTAAAATAAGACATTTGCAGAACATCCCCATCCCATGGAAACCCCCCCTAATTATTAGCTATTTGTCTATAAAGATCTAAACTTTCCAAATACTATTTCATGTACAAAATTGCAGATAGTGGCTCATTGAGTTTAAATATAATATTGTACTTCAACTCAATCAATATAACACAATGTATTTTTAGATTTCCTATGACCCACAATAAGCCAGAACAAACAGAACTCTTGTTCCTGATGGAACTAATCTCATTTTAACAATGCCTATGTATACTACTGCAAGGAGTGTACAAAAGAATAGACATTTGCTTCTACATCATTTTACATGTCTAGGTTTTCTTTATGTGGTTAGCTTTTACCAGATTATTTTGAGATCACTTAAAAATACACTTGACCACAAAAGTGAATAGTTCTTCATTCTTTAATGCAACTTAAAACATTGTGTTAATGGATAAAATGGAATGCTAAATAAACTCAGGTCCTGACTGCCTTCCATAAAAAACAGTATAAGTCTGGAATACTGAAACTGATAACACTGTGGATTAGATGTGAGCAGGCTCACTCATTGATATATTTGTTTTTGAATACACTTTTGTCATGACACTGATAAAGCAATAGTTTAAAAGCCACTTTCCAGTAACAGTTGATAAATATTTTGGAATATTTTTTCATGCAAGGTTTATTTGATATTTAAGTTTTCATAACCATATAAATAGAATTAAATATTCACTGACTAGAGATTTGTAAAACTGCACTAAAAATGAAAACTTTCAGAAGGTTTTTTTGAGTTGTGCTTTTATGAAATGAAAAATCTTCCTATGTAGCCAAGACTGTCTGCTGTAAAATATTAGTAATATGTACTGTTGCCAAAGTAACATTTTAAGGAATATAATACCAGTCCTACATATGAAAATCATAGAACCTGATCAATACAGTTATCTGATCACAGACAATAACACTTTCATTCTGTTCCAAAATTAAAAATGATATAGAAAATCTGAAGTAAATGAATGTTTTAAATAGTACATTAAATGTGATTAGAAAAAAAGGAGACAGTGAATTAACTGCAAGGAATGTGTTTTCCACTAATGCCATTTTATAACAACTCTGAAGCTACCACAAGTCAAACGCATCCTTCCAAAGACTTATTAGAAATTAATTTTATGGTAATGTGTTTGTTGGCTGGTGCTTGGAGTTAAGACTATGAAATACAAAGGTAGTTTAATGAAGACAGTTAATATACAGCTTGATACTAGTGGTTAGTTTCTATAATTAATAGCCTGACAAACTGCATGAAAGGTCAACCTTTCACTCTGATTTTCTAAACAATTTTTTATACTGTAATAGTTTAAATTTATCCAGATATTAACATTGAGGAAATTTTACACTGGTTAATTATAACCTTCAGCAAAGCGGAAGACATTTTTTTTAAATAAGTGATTTTCAAAGAGAGCCAATTAGCTATAAATAAATACTGTGGCAAGCTCACATTTCAATCTGAATAGTTATCAAATTAAAATGTTCTTTTGTTCCATCTTAGCTATGTGACTACAGTACTATTCCTGTACAAAGACAGGTTTCAAGTAAGATTCTAAATCAGCGGTTCTCAACCCACAGGCGGCCCAATTAGCACACAGCTGCAGCCCAGCTGTGTGCTAAAGGCCGCCAGGCCCTGCGGCTGGGTCTGAGTTCCCGGCTGCCAGGCCACCCAGCGTGGCAGAGTCTAGGCTGCCCGGGCACGGTCGAGGTCACTGGCCGGCCTTGTATGGCGGGGGTATGGGGCTGCTATACGGCCTTATACAGTCTGGGGTCTAGGGCTGCGGGCTGGCCCCAAGGGGTCCGGGATCCATGGCCAGCCCCACGGGGTCCGGGATCCGTGGCCGGCCAGCCCTGTAGACTTCAGGGTCTGGGGCTACAGGCCGACCCCATGGGGTCTGAGATCCGGGGGCTGCCCCACGGGGTCAGGGTCTGGGCTGTTGCCCGTCTGCCCAGCCACACACTGCCCAGCTCCGCACAGCAGGGTCTGGGGTCCCTGCCACCTGGCCTCTCTGTGGAGAGGTCTCTGGGTGGGAGGCACTAGGCATTGGGTCTGGGGGCCGCTGTGGTTCTCAACCCGCGGCCCAGGTAACACATTGTGGGCCACATATGCGGTCTACAATGATAAACAGGTTGAGAACCTGTTTTAAATGCATGCATAATATAAACAGTGTAATCTTTTCTAAAAGTCCTTGGTTACTAAAAATTCAGTGAAAAACCTTCAGCAAATTTCACGTATGTATAAGGAAAGACAGTATGACTAATTTTTATCAAAATAAATTTTCAGAGGGAAGTAATTTGTAACTGTCTTACAGTGAGGTAATATCACAGGGAGACTGCAATCAGAGTTTGGCATAGGTCCACATAATATGAACATGACATGCTGTATGCACACCATAAAATGCTACTGATTTTCTGTAAAGTCAGTGAATATTTCTTTTGCTTTCAAACTTACATTTAACTGAACACTTTCTTTAATAAATACCAAAGTGGGTTTCAGAGCTGTAAACCATGTACACTTAATTGTAGATTGGTCTTTAAGTGGGCCCAAACCATTCACTTTGAAAACAGAATCTTAACTCTGCTAACGATATAATTGAGAATACCGAGTTATTAGGAACGGTCATTTCTACAAAGTTACATGGTTGATGGAAACCTATGTTTGGAAAGCTGGCAGTTGATACACATTTTTAACAGCATAGACAGAGATGTAAGTGCTAGATGCCAAGGATGGCTTCAGCAAACCCAATAAGGCATGCCAGGTTCCAAGGCTACCATAATACTGGCAAAGGCAGAATGACACATTATATTTACAATACCTATAATTCACCTCATGAGGTGAACCGTAAATGAATTCTTATTTTGTAACAGCAGCTATATATACACTTGTGCACAGGATTACAGGGAGGCAGCAGCCGTTAGCTTTTGCTAAAAAGCCTGTCTTGCATGAAGGATGTGCAATGCTCAAGTTTTGAATTTTATTAATCTGACAAAATGTGCACAAAGGACACCGGGAAGACTCCTTTCCTCTCTGGCTGTCCTTCGACATGGCCAATCTGCAACAAAGGAGAAAAACGTTGTGGGTTTCTCGCTTACTCCATATAACAAAACATTGTTCCTCGTGCATATCAGTACAAGCCTGGTGATGGTTCTTAGTCATTTCACAGCATGCCATCTAAACCCTTGTCAAGGAAGCTACATTTTGATGTATGTTACTCTTCAATACCTCCCACTGTCAAACAAACATTGGTGGTTTATTTTGTTTTATTTGGATTAATATAGTCCTCTGTCTACCTTGGTTACAACAATATTTGAATTTGTAAAGAGATCAATAACCATCACACATTGTTGTAACTGGGATAAATGGGGGACAAGTTAAATGAACTAGAATGAAAGGATCACCGGAGATCTGGAAGAGTCACGTATTCCACTGAACCGAACACAGAGAGAAGAGGTTCTCTTGGCTGTCATATTAACCTATAGTTATCATACTGTATCTTGTAAGATAACTGAATTAATGCTACAAACTCACTCCAGAATGAGGAATCGTGGGACTATCCTACCCTGGGAAGCTGACTGTGGATGAGAAGAGCAAAAGAGAAACCTACAAGTTCGCTAAAAATGGGAAGAAGAAATCCTAGCAAAGCAATACATACCAAACATGGAAGAGGAGCAGGTGATAAAAGGTGCCCCCATGCAAATTAGAGCACCAATGATGTCTGTCACTCATGTTTACAAAAGGATAGATCCAACAAATCTCATTAACTTGCGAATGAAGGGACCAACCATACCACACACATCAAATTTGTTCAGGAAACAGTTTGCAAGCAATCCATAGCATAATATACATTCATAAAGAGGTATCCAAGCAGTTTCAAATAATGAATGTGTCATTATCTTGTGTGTGGACATTCCACAAACTGGAGAAAAGCTAAATAATTTGTCCACTACACATAGTTTGCCCAACTCTAGTTAACAGTATCAGAACAGCATGCCTTGATTTATCATACAGTCAGTCCTCTTCTAGCTCTTAATGCTTCTAGGTTGAAGATTTACCTTCTGGTTCACTGTTTTCAGAATGGTAATGTGCTTCTCACTGCTCTATCAGTTACCAAAATGGAAAGGGAGAATAGGTGAGCGGATTGCTACCCTCTATGGAGTCAAGATCTTGAAGCAAATGGCCCAACAGCCCTCATCCCCCGGTCCCAGAAGCACCATGTGATTCAGAGCCCTTCATGGAATTTCCCAGGGGAATGGCCTTTTAAGAAGGTCCCAGCATCCTTCATGAAGGAGAGACTCAGCAACCACTGCCAGCAGCGTCAGAAGATGGGGTAAGGGGACAAGCAAAGGCTATCTCTCTTCAATGGTGCTAAGACTTTGGGGGCACATGGCCCCAGCAAAAGCCTTCTCTTTCCCAGCAGTACAAGGTGGTGATTCATTCACAGCCTTGGGAGCCCTGATGAGGTCCACAATTCTGGAGTTTGTCAGCTGTTTTGGGACTTGCTAGATTGACTTGGGTGTGTGTGTGGGGGGGGGGGCGGGGTAACTGAGTAAGAAGTCAGGTAACGGGGTAGGCCTCAGTGTAAGCTTCCCAGCCTCAAACTGTAGTTACCACACCTTGAACTCCATAAATGATCAGCGTACTTTCTGCCTTTTGTACCTGACATCTACAGGACCCATCCCTGTCCTGTGCAGAGCAGCAGAGAATGGGACCCTGATTCTAATTGTGGCCTTTGAGTACTTCTGTAATAACACCACTGCCACATCATTGGAGTTCCTGCGAGTCATTTCTGCATTCTGAAGATAACTCTCGGTTTTGCCTATCAAGTTTACAAACTAAATGGTCCAGAAAAGCCAAAATAAATTCAGAAAAAAATTAGTGCTCGCATGTCATTATACAAATTAGGTAGAGTATCTCTGCTAGAGATTTGAATTGCCTAAGGCACAGTCCTGAATTATTAGGGAGATGGAATAGATGACATAATAGGTCTTTTCAGTATCTAACTTCTATGACGTGTCAATTTCCTCTTGGTTCACCTTGTCATACCTACATATGGACTGCAGAATATATAGGGCTCAATTAAAAAGACACTGTTCAATGGTTTTTGACAAAAATAGGTATTTTTGTTTGTAAAAGATGCATTGACATACATAGATGCAAGTGTCACACTGGGAAATTGCAATTGTGTATGCAGCTGGATATTTGCAAACAAAATCTTAGGTACACATTTGGGAAAATTATTTTAGCACTATTCATTTATTTGAACGTCCTACAATCCAAAAGCTAAATAAACTGATGAAAGAGAATGAATGGCAATCTTAACTCCAAATTTCCTTTTGTCAGTCTTCACCTTTAAATAATGCATATGAAATGTAATTTTTTAAAAAGAATGTATAAACAAATGTAAATAAATTAAAGCAGATAAAAGAAATGTTACAGATATTGTAATTGTAAGTGAATACTAGATGTTGGAATCACAAAGACAAAAGAGCCATTAAACTGTCAGTTTGGCTTTGACTCAAAGACACAAGTGATTAATGCATTAGAAATCTGCAGGATGGATGGCCCATGACATATTGATAACATATAAGATCCTCTTGTTTTTCAATGTGAATGGAATTGTTACTACTGACATTCACATGCCATACAACATATCTATCCATTTATCAGTGATTCATTGTCAATACAAATGAATGAGGCACATCTATTGGCCTAATTATAACTGTGTGTCCAGACAGACAGACAATATAATGGACAAGTTCAATAAAATCCATTTTCAAGATCTGACATTTCAGGATTATGTGAACATCCAGCAGACCATTTTCAGAGATTGCACAGCTATTTACTGATCTTTATTTTGACTGTATGTAATTATACACAGATTGGGAGAACAGCCATATGTAGCAGTGCAGTTACCTGTGTTTCCCTTCCCCGCTGTTTCCTCCTCATTGTGAGGAAAAGAAACTAAAAAAAGCAAAATGTTTTAGCATCTTTCATCTGGGCACCAGTCCTTTAATATTTTGTTCTGAGTCTGAATTCTGACAGGAAATCCTGAGTGTGGTAATCAGCGAGAAGAAACACTGCGCCTGGCACAGATCCGAGACATTATGGACAGCACTGCAGCTGGACTGGTGCACTAACACCTGCTGGGACAGTGCAGCAATAGGAATTATATTTTTATTGGTAAAATTTGTCTCATTTCCCTTCCTTACAGCTGCGGCCTGGGGAAGCAGGATTCACTAGGGCTTGGGAGGAAGCTAGCAGAGGACGAAGGAAGGATTGGGCCTCAGGCTAGGTTTCAGAAACCGTGAGGTTAGCAACAGATTGAAGATGGGATCAGGTCCAGGAACACAGAAGTAGGGGAGTGGGATCCAGGAGGAAGACAGAGGGTAAGACAAGGGTAAACTGCAGAGTAAGGACAAAATTGATCAATTGCATGTAATTCAGGCGGGGGGGGGGGGGAGGGGGGAGAGAAATCAACAGTGCATGGGATTAATTACAACAATCATATTCACAGCAAATGTTGTAACTAGCTTTATGTTGCTGGCGAATTCAGACAAGAACCACATTTTATCATGTATCAACAAAGGTGTACACAGTGTTTAAATGGAATGATTTGCAGGGGTCAGGGGAGGAAATCTGAGACTGCCTCATTTGGTGGAAAGCTGATGCATTCCAAAGGCAACAAAATAAATATTGCATTTCAGAAGTATCGCTGAGGCTGGCAGGGATAGTTTTAGCAGTATTCAGGGAAGACTGTCTCCCCACAAAAGCAGGTACATTCCTTGCCTGCACACACCCATTCTGCTTCAATTTAAACACTGGATGCAAGTTTACGTAAATGCTGTTGCATAATTTTTTGACAAAAGATGCAAACATTAATGCAAATTATGTACAATACATGATATGTTGTCACTGCCCAATTAGTTTCCTCTAGTCTAGGGGTAAAGGAAGGAATCAAATAAACCTGGAATAGCAGCAGTACAAGATCAAAGAGCATATAAGGTCTCTCAGTAAGTTCAATCATCTGAAAACCTACGAAATGGGGTCACTTTTTGCTGCTGTCCCTAGTAGTTGCTAACACCATTAAGAATGGGAGTCTGCATTTAAGTCACTGTGAAGCATAAAATAATTGGATTTCTCAATGAAGTATAATTGGTCTGATGTTCAGGAGCTTTAAGTAGGTCAAATAAGGTGTAGCATATAGAAACTATGAGTAAGCTAGCTGCTACTCAGCTGAGAGTAACGCCCAATAAAGTGTCAATTAAACAGAATTTTCATAAAAGGAGAGATACATACCCACCACTCTTGGTCCTCTTCACCAGTTACTATAATTACTTCTCCTTCAACAAATGTAAGCTCATCATCATTGTCTGCTTGACAGTCATAAATGGTCTTCACTCTCCTAACTTTGTTTTTCCCCTAAAAAGTAAATACAATTTTAGCTGAAAGAGCTGAGAAAGGGGATAAATATATAGAATTTAAATTTGGGGTTTGGGCTATGATTTATTCTACAAATCCAGTGCATTTTACCAGTAGTTTGTATGTCTGATTGCAGGGGGAACCCTGCCCTCCCCATTTCCCCTGCCTGCTTCCCAGTCCATCACGCCAGAGTGCTTTGTTTCATCAAAGTTTTTAAACAACTATATCTGGACTATATAGTCTGTATTCAAAAATACAATGTTAGAAAGCCTGGCATCTAACTACTGCCTAATTCAATGATTTAGGCCCCACCTATATTTACTTAGACCAGAAAATAGTTTTAACAATGGTTCTGACCTGGTTTTAGTCTATATACACTATCCCTTTAATGTGTATTGAAATTAAGAATAGGCCAAAACCAAACTGAAATCCAATCGCCAATGAAATTCAGAAAGATAGAGGAACTGAGGAAGTTACTGAATTCAAACCCCAGTATCTATACCTCTACTAAAGTTTTGGTTCCAGGTCCAGTGCAAAACCAAAATGAACCTATTCTTTGGTTCTGGAACAGACCACGGACTAACTCTAGCAAGACAACATTTTCATGAAATTTTGACTCAATGGCTGAAATTCCACATGAAGATCTATTCTAAGACGAGTGGCACTATTTTGGGCTGATCTCTCATGAGAATGGCTTGTGTTAACTATTCTGAACCCAAACACAATCCAAAGGAATGTTGTATAAAGGGGAAGGGATCCATTAGTCAACACTGGACTTAATATGATGTACTAAAAATATTAAGAAAACCTTTATAAACTTCAAACCAGTTAGGCAACAGAGCAAACTATCAGGAGAGGTTGACAGTCACCATTAATTGATACCCAAGGTGAGAGTAGGCACCCAGCTGTTAGTCATATTTATATATCAGGAATAATGAAATCAGTCTTGAAATGATGCAGGGGAATGGACTTTTTCCACCAACTAGACTGTATTAATTTTTCTAGTTCAAGTGAATTTATAGAAAACTAGATTTCCATACATGTCTCAAGTTATAAAGACATGAGGGAAAGTGACTGACATTGCTCCAGGTAGTCAGTGCTTTATTATTAATACATGGGTGACATTTTAATAATCTGCCCACTAACTCATTAAAGTGATGGAAAGGTGAATACCAGCCTGAGGTGGTATATATCTCTGGAAAGGACTAAGGGCTGGATTTTAAAGGAATGTACATTGAGAGCACAGTTTGACGTTGTGATGTGTAAAGAAACAAGTATTTTCAAGGCATGTAATTTTTGCATCAAATGCAACTAATAATAATTTTCTCTCTTTGTGCACCCAAATCTGTCACCCCATCCTAAAATGCCCATATATCAAAATATTCAGGAAGAGATTTTGGTGCTCACGATAGTTGCTGCCTTGCTAATTAACTGACATGATTACACTTCTAAAGGAACAGCTTCTAAATAGGGTACTTTTCTCTCTGTTGAAACAATGATGCTTACAGCCAAGGAAAAATGTGACTGTTAGTACTAGGTGTAGTTTTAATGACACTGAGACCAAATTTTATTTCTCTTAAAATCCCATTTAATTTCTTACATATTAGTGGTACTTTGTCATACCTACTATATGCTTCTGAAATACCCGATTCCCTCAAACTGCTAAGAAACGAAGACTTTTGCCTGCATAGCAGGGTGGTTAAAGTCCCACTAATATTGGTCCTCTCAGGTGTTGATGTTATGTGGGGATGCAACATTCCATCATCTTGTGGTGACAGAACACAGCAAGGGAACCAGATGAGAAATGTATTTGAGGGGTTCACGTCTCTAAGCAGCTCCATTGCCAGCTAAACACGAGTGTGAGCATGCATGTACAGAATCTGGAGCTGCGCAGACACACATTTCTGGTGCTCCCTCCCCATTTCCGTAAATATAATTTAGATTAAGCCAGAACAGTGAGTCTATAGTGATGTAAAAACAAATATAAATGGAAGGCCCAGCAGTTTACCCTCAGAACATGTGGAAATATCTAGTGTGATTTTCTGTATTTTAGAAGTTATTAATCAAAAGATTAATGGGTTATTTGCCTCTTTCCTCAGAGAGGGAAGAGGGATCTTGCAGTAGTGAGTTTCCCCCCTCCCTTTAAAGTAAGTGAATAGGCAACTCTTGGCTGGGAGACCTCTTGTGGTCCTTCTGCTGTCCCACCTATTGGTAGGAAAGCAAAGAAGTCCAAAAGACAAAAACTTCTGTTGCTCTGACTTCAGATTACCCTGACTGGTGAGTCTCTAACTCACCAGTCAGGCAGGAATGGTGAGCTAAAGAGAAAGAGTATGCTCTCGTAAGACCAGGAGAGGAGGAGGAGCTCTCCCCCTTCATTCAGCAAAGGAGACGAAGCTGTGTATCCTTCTACCTCAACCCTTTGCATAGTCAGCTTGCTGGATAAAACACACATTATTTTTTGGGTAGTTCATAGGATGAAAACCTTATAAAAGTATGTTTAACACCTTCTCTTTATCTACTTGGATTGTGAGATAAACAATAAAGGCTACTCTACAAGAATAACTAGTGTGCAGTCTGAATAAGTGTCTTAGTAAATTAGACTAGGATAAATTGTTCCTACTATACCTAAGTTTGTTAGATGTGAATTACATTAAAGTGTAGTGGCGAGAACTCCAGATTGGGTTCCAGTTCTGTTCCCAACTTTGCCACTGACGTGCTGCATGACCTTTGGCAAGTCAAAATTTCCCTCTGTGCCTTGATGGGCCCTTCTGTAAATACCATGATACTTATGCACCATTGTTAATCATATAGTTGCTAAATATTTGAATTATTACATTGTCAAAGTTGATTTTTTGTGGCTGACATTTTAAATTTTGTAGCAATTATTAAAAAGGAAGTTTAAAATAAAACCTATAAACCCTTTTCTAAATATGTTCAAAATCAAATATATGTCCCAGTTATTTTATGTGTAGGAAACAGAGAGCAAAGAATTAAAGACAGAAAACTTTAAAAATGTTTTTAACTCCTTAACGCACAGAAAGCCACCACTTATTGCAGAAACATAATTTGCACCCTTAACACTGCCAAAAATGCTCTGGTGAATTTAAGTGGAGTGCCTTGCTCCCAGGCCTGATCTTTTATTTTTTTGTACACCTTTCAGCATGCAAGAGGCTTTACCATCAGAAACATTATCTGTTGAAACCGTTCAAAAGCATACATCTGTGCTCAAATTTGTGAGTTGTCGCCTGTTTTGTGCACATAACTCAAGTGCAGTCTTTTTGCAAATTTAGCTTTAGGAGAACTTCAAAGCTTGCCACGAGGCTTTCAGCATGTTGGAATACTAGAACTACCCACCATATTTATTTTCCTGGGAAGCGGCACTGGGGTCTCTGGCAGGGTATGTGTCACATCATTAGAATCTTCAGATACTTGCTTTTGGACGGTATCTCTAGAGTGTACATTTGGAGAAAGATCTATGGAGTGAGATTTCTGATTTGCCTCTGAGGGCTGAGGCTTTGATGATGATTCTCCAGCTTGAGTTTTAGCCAATACCTCTCCTAGCTGAGGTTTTGGAGGCAGGTCCTTCATTTGTGGCTTTGGTGGTAAGTCTCCAAGTTGTGGTTTTGGTGGCAAATCTCCTAGCTGAGGTTTTGGGGGTAGTTCTCCTGGTTTTGGGGGTAGTTCTCCAATTGGAGGTTTCTGGACAAGTTCCACAGGCTGAGGCTTTGGGGGCAAGTCTCCAGGTTGTGGTTTCTGTGGCAGATCGACCGACTGTGAAGACTTCTGAAAGATTTCCAGGTGTTGATTAGATCTATCTATTGAAAGATGATGACTGGTTTCTATTTTTCTTAGTGCCACTAAAATAAAAAGCAAAACCAGGATATTTTCACATGTATTTCATGGACAGACAATCTCATTTCCCCATATTACATTTAAGAAGAATCTGAAATATGCAAGACAACTTCTTTTCTTCTAGAAAGATTTATTTCCATCATACAAAATGTAGAAAGAGAATTTCTATTTCAGGCTAACTCCAACTACAGATATCTACAATGAAAGAAACTAAAAAGCTCAAAACCTAGCAGTTATCTTCAATACCTGAAGGTGTCAGACATACTCTGAGTTACCTTTCCCACATTTTAAATAAAACACTATTTCCCAACAGTTGAAATTAATAAGCAATATTATATTTGTGATTTAAAAGAAAGAATTGAAATTTTAAAAAATGATATTGCCTTGCAGTTTATCTAGAAGAGGTGGAAAATACACAGGTCCTTGCAATCAGCATTTATTTTTACGTTTTCTTAGTTTCACTGCTCTTTCTTCCTTAGACTCTTCCATGAAGTGTGCCAAGCAAAACTCAGCTGGCATCACTGTACTTAGCTATATTTTACAGGTATGTATGTATGAAGCCTGATACTGAGAGAGTAAGTTTCTTGATGAAAGTACCACATCGCTTTGACTCAGAAAAGGGGATAATTTCATACTGTGTTCAACATTTGCTTTTAGGTCAAGCAACACTGTCAAGAATGATAGGTCCACACATTTAAATCTATCACAAAATAATATCACACATATACACTATTTATAATATAACCTACTACAAAAACACATTCACATCATTATATACAATGATCCTGATTTTTAGATGAGAATTATGCACACATTACTGCAAGTGAGAGACAATTTAGCCATACATGTACATAAGAATAACTTGTACACACATGTTGTAACACATATGCAAATAAGGCACAAATGAACCAGGTTCAGGCACCAAATCAGGCCAAGCAATTTATTTAAACTGCACTCCTGATATTAAATACATGTTTATTAGTTCTCCACAATGAGGGCTTCAAATAAGACAGAATATCAGATTTGTTGCTAGGTAACACACCCTGCATAAAGGCTGGAACAACCACTTGCTATGGTTTGAGAGTTCTGTATATGGCCCCAAAGTAATTTCAGCCCATGATGACAGTCAACTCTAACCTAATTTTATACCAAGGAATATTGACTTCTTTTGTAGTGACACCTGTGATCTCAATGACACCTTAAAAGGAAACAGTTGAACTGAATTAATTTTCTTACCTGTAAAAAACTGAATTTTTAAAATTTGTATTTAGTTTTTGCCACTAATGCTTTGCATTTCTCTTATCTTGCAGAATGGCCAGATTCATTCTCTGGTTCTCATACTTTGGAACAATACAATTGTAATATCCATTGACACACACACACTGGCATATGTAAAACAGTGCTATATTTTATATGCTTACACTCACTGTGTGTGCTCACATGTGTGTGTGCACACATGCAGATGGGTATGTACATTTTCTCTGTTTTCTCCAGTTCTTCAATTAATTCTGGCACATCACTCAGAGAAAGAGGCTTCCATTGACCACCTTTTCCTCCCAATCTTCTACTCTGTTTGTTTCTCAAAATGTTCCACTCTACAGTCTATGGTACAGGAAAGCTCCCAGGACCAGTGGTAATCCATAAACCATAGAGTGAAAGTAAAGCATTATCCTGTACTCTACAATGATTAATTATGATCTCTCATTTTTAAGCACTCATTTAAACCTTCGTGTTTTAGCATGGGAAATCTTACCTTACATGTTAAGGTGCACTTAATAGATTTCCCCCTTTTGTATATATGCACTGCATACAATGTTTTCTAGGTTGGTTTCAATCCATTTATATTTGCAAGTTTCTTAACAAAACTTCATATTGGTTATAATGTATTTGCATGTTCTCATGCATATACCAGGTGAAATTTTTCAGACAAAACTTTTGCTGAAAAATGTAAATTCAGGTCAAGCAAAACATTTTGTGAATTCAAGTTGATTTCAGCCAACTGTTTTGGTCAAAACAAAACAAAACAAGCAAATGTCAAAACAATCTTTTTTGAAATTATCAGCTAGAGTCACAAGGGGATTTAGGCACCATTCACAGAATTGAAGAGGAGGTGTTGGTGTTATAACCTTTAGCCCAGTGGTTAGGGCACTCACATGTGACATGGGTGACCAAGGATTGAATCTCCACTCTTGAACAAGAACTTGAGCCCAGGTATCACCCCTCTCGGGGGAGTGCCTTAACCATTAGGCTATAGGCTATTCTGGGTTGGGTTTCTATCTAACCTGTCCAACTATTCCACGTTGTATAAAATACTTGAATAGCCATTGGCCTAGAAAGAGAATGACTCTATAGCTCAATGGATAGAGCATTGACCTAGAAAGGCAACAGCTGGGTTCCAGTCCCTTCCCTGCTCCAGTGAATACTTAATTATTTATACAAAGTCAAACAGCTTCAACAGGAAAGACTGAGACTCACCCCATAACCAGGGCCGGCTCCAGGCACCAGCCGTCCAAGCACGTGCTTGGGGCGGCACCTTCGGGCGGGGCGGTATTCAGGGTTTGTTTGGTTTTTTTTTAAAAAAAAACAAACACTCTTCCGCGGGGCGCTCTTGGGAGGGGTGCAGTCAGCGGGGCGGCGCGGGCATGCTGCGCTCCCTGCCGGCACCCCCCGCCGGGGGAGCAGGGCCGCAGGCATGCCGCGCTCCCCGCTGGCACTCTAGCCGGGGGGAGCAGGGCCACGGGCATGCCGCGCTCCCCGCTGGCGCTTTGGGTGGGAGAGGCGGTCGTTGGAGAGGGTGGTTGTTTCGGTGGGGCGGTGGCGCTGGGGGGGTTTGTTTCGGAGGGTATGGGGGGGGGTTGTTTCGGTGGGGGCAGCGCTTGGTTTTTTGTTGTTGTTTTTTTTGGCTTGGGGCGGCAAAAAAGTTAGAGCTGGCGCTGCCCATAATATCCTGTAATCCTATAGTATATCTATAGTATGAAAGACTTATGTAATTGTTATCTCACTGCACTTTGACAGAACGAAAAGGGAAGACTTTTAACCTCTCTTCTTGGCCCTGAACAATTAGAATAGGGGGATGTTTTTCAAAAAGAACCTAAGTGACTCAGGAGCCTGAAGCACATTTTCAGAAGTGACCTAAATTCCATTGATTTTCAAGTGACTTTTGTAAATGGGATTTAGGCTCCCAAGTCACTTAGACAATTTTGAAAATCTTTACCCCTAGATTTGTATTATTTAACATTTATATTGCAGTAATAACACCAGACCCCAATCAGTCCATTGTGATAAGTACTGTACAAATACATGAGAATATGTACATGACAATATGTACATGAGAATATGTGATTCTTCTGCAAGGAGCTTATGATCTTGGAATAAATCAGTAATGGAGGACAATCAAAATATATAGATTCTTACTGATTTTCCTCCAGGTTCTGCAGGATTTCAGCTTTTGCACTAAAAATATGTTTAGTCTTTTGACAAAATCCTTGCTGATTCAGCGAGAACAATCCTTATAGATTTTGCCAGAATTTCCAGGTTTGTGTTGTCCCAGAAATAAATGTCTTTTGCTGAAAACATCAAATGTATGAAGACTTTTATGATTTATCATCACTTCTTTAACTAACACACACACAAAATGTAATTATGTATACATCTTTTAAAAAGCTCTTACCTTTTTGAGGTAGTTTAGGAAGAACTCTTGGGCCAAGTGCAGTCTTTGCAGTCCCCGTGCTAATCAACAGATACGAACTATCAGTACTTAAACTTACTGAACAACGAGCTTACTGTGTCCCATTTCTAGTACTACCCACCCAGTATTCAGAAAAAAATTATAGTAAGAGTCTACGCATAGCCAGGATACACAATGTTGTCCATGAAACAGCCCTGAAACTCAAAGCAGTGTTGGCAGTGGGCTTGGATTATTCAAATAAAGGAAAAAGCTGTGCAAAGCCTACACATTGTTAATGCTGCATGGCACATCTGTTCCATAGGTAACAATGTGTGCATACATGTACATTTAGAAAACTGCTTAAATTGAGAGGGCAATTCAACTGACAGATTTTGTTTAAAGAAGAAGCAATAAAAGCACAAGTCAAGAACTTAAATTAACCTATTAAAATAACCATATTAAGTACCTAGGTAATACATTCCAAAAGCAATTATGGTCCAATTTTCTTTGGGTGCTTCACAGTTCACCCCATGTGTATTCTATTACAATGCACACACACCGTAGCTAGAGTATCACTATCCGTTCTAGGTACGTTTGCCAAAACTTTCCATTTGTTTTTCAGTTGTGGATAACTTTTCAAAATCTTCACCAATTAGGCTCAAGTTTTTCAAGCCTGGTCTTGGTTCAAGGGTGAAACTTTTTGAAAGACTGAACAACAAAATTTGAGTAATTTGTATACAAGGAATATGAAAAAATACACACTTGCAGATAAAAATGCCTTATGACCTTTTCTTGAACCCATTTTGCACAGAAACAATTTGGGGATTAAAAGATTACGTTTGGCAGGGAGATAACTCTTCTTGATAAATGTCTGAGTATTCTGGTGAAAACTGGTTTTGATTTGATTATGAGACTCTGAAAATTGCATTTGTGCATGCCTCTTAGATAATGAAAGAGATTTCACAACCATGTGCCAACGTGCCAAGGTAAGACAGACTGCTCTCCATCAGACAGATCCTCAGCTAGTGTAAGTTTTCATAGATCCATTGACTTCAATAAGGTAGAGCTCCATATTACACCTACCAATTTTACTCCATATTAAAATAATGAGCGAATGAACCAAAGCTTTGATTTTCAAGTAAATGTTGCTCAGGGAAGTGCAAAGTGAATTAAGCAATTTTTTAAGAAATTATTTTCCTTGCCCCTCTACTCTTCCTCCACTACTACTTTGATCGCCTCTCCTCTACACTTCCTCTTTACTTGACACCCTATGTGAAGTGCCATCTGACATGGTAAACTGCCAGTGAATAGCAGATCTGAATAATTCAAATGAGTGAGATCACTTTCACGGATTTTTTTTATAGCAAGGGCTGCAGTGTGTTTAAACACTGTAGTTTATTCAATAATTATTGTAATTTTCATTTTTTTCTAAGGGTAACCACTTTCTGTACAACCACAGAATTATATCAGTTTCCCTAAGTATAAAATTTCCACTTCAAGGGGTTACAAGCTTTAAACTGGAAAATACAAGCGGTACAGTACATATAAAAAGAGTAGCATTTTGCGCTTAACATGCCATGCATGTCTAACATACAAACACAAGAAAGACAACAAAAACAATGTTCTGATAAGTTCTCACTATGAACCTTTTTTTAAGATCATGCACAGATGTTATAAGCATTAGACTTATTCAGGAACATAATTCAAGGATAAAAGCATGTTGCAAAGAGTTACAGGAACATAATCTCCTTGTGTGGTGTAAAACTGTCCAAAATACACTATAAAATGATGATGAAGGTGCATTTAAGAGATTATTATGACTTTGAATATGAATGGTCACCTTATGGAACGTTCCACAAAATGAGAGTATGACTCTTACATTTTAATACAGAAAAACCACTGAACAAATATATTATCAGATTAGGGGATTAAACTACTGTATGTTGGTGAGCAGATACTGTTAAAAATGGAAGGGTTCCACTTCCCAGCTGACCCAAACACAATGGCTGACCTTGTTAGTTCAGGCTACTGACCTTATAAAAGCATTTGCCTCATTAACTCAGTATATTCCTAACCAAACTACTATCTGGCCTGGGACCAGCCAAACACTGCCAAGAAAAGGGAAAATTACTGACCTGTTATTCTGCTTTTCTGAAGCTATCATTCTGACAAGCTTCTCACTTCTGGGTCTCAGCTCCTTAACACGAGACTCATGGAACTCCACAAGATCTTAAGTGTTATGGCACTTAAGGATAATGGTAGCAAGGTGGAGGAAAAAAGCCACACTCTCTAGTGGCTGTCCTGCACCACCATGAGTTTAACTACTGCCTCAGGAATGTTGAGTTATTTCCAACTGCCTGGGAGGCGAAGAACACAAAGAAAAAAGCAAGCCAACCCAAGTTATAAAAAAATTGGCCTAAAAATAAAAATCAAGGTGCAAAAATTCAGTAACACCTCAATAAAGATTAATGTAAAACAATAAGGGCAGATGATGAGTTGAGTAAGTTGAGTATCTTGTCAGAATATTTTTCAATAAGCAGAATTCAATCATAGGCAGCCTCAATTCTGGCATTTGTTAACCTGTGAGTGTTTGATTTTGTAACACAAATAAAGATGTTTAGATGTTGTTTTCTAGGGTGGTTTTTTTTTTTTTTTTTTAAAGAAAAATGAAAAAAAATATGGCATGCAACTGTAACAATCCTCACAGAACCACCTCCAAAAAACAAGTGACCATCTGTATTTGAACTTGGGGCTTCGCAACCAAACTTCAGTCCTTTATCACTTGAGCTAAAAGAGCAACTCCACTGGCTGGCAGTAGTGGAAGGCTGCACTAGGCAGCACAGTATGGGGAGGAGGTGAGCAGCCCTCTGTGGTGAAACAGATTAAGGACTATTTAGAAAAGCTGGACATGCACAATTCCATGGGCTGGATGCAATGCATCCAAGGATGCTGAGGGAGTTGGCTGATGTGATTACAGAGCCATTGACCATTATCTTTGAAAACTCGTGGCGATCAGGGGAGGTCCCGGACGATTGGAAAAAGGCAAATCTAGTGCCCATCTTTAAAAAAGGGAAGGAGAATCCGGGGAACTACACACCAGTCAGCCTGACCTCTGTCCCCGGAAAAATCATGGAGCAGGTCCTGAAGGAATCCATTTTGAAGTACTTGGAGGAGAGGAAGGTGATTCGGAACAGTCAACATGGATTCATCAAGGGCAAGTCATGCCTGACCAACCTGATTGCCTTCTATGATGAGATAACTGACTCTGGTATGGGGAAAGCGATGGACGTGATAGACCTTGACTTTAGCAAAGCTTTTGATACGGTCTCCCACAGTATTTTTGCCAGCAAGTTAAAGAAATATGGATTGGACGAATGAACTATAAGGTGGATAGAAAGCTGCTTAGGTCGTCGGGCTTAACGGGTAATGATCAACGCCTCGATGTCTAGTTGGGAACTGGTATCAAGTGGAGTGCACCAGGGGTTGGTCCTGGGGCCAGTTTTGTTCAACATCTTCATTAATGATCTGGATGATGGGATGAATTGCACCCTCAGCATGTTCGTGGATGACACGAAGCTGGAGGGAGAGGTAGATACACTGGAGGGTAGGGATAGGGTTCAGAGTGACCTAGACAAATTAGAGGATTGGGATAAAAGAAATCTGATGAGGTTCAACAAGGACAAGTGCAGAGTCCCGCACATAGGACGGAAGAATCCCATGCACTGCTACAGGCTGGGGAACGACTGGCTAAGCAGCAGTTCTGTAGAAAAGGATCTGGGGATTACAGCGGAGAAGAAGCTGGATATGAATCAACAGTATGCCCTTGTTGCCAAGAAGGCTAACGGCATATTGGGCTGCATTAGTAGGAGCATTGCCAGCAGATCGAGGGAAGTGATCATTACCCTCTATTCGGCACTGGTAAGGCTACATCTGGAGTACTGCGTCCAGTTTTGGGCCCCCCACTACAGAAAGGATGTGGACAAATTGGAGTGCGTCCAGCAGAGGGCAACGAAAATGATTAGGGGGCTGGGGCACATGACTTATGAGGAGAGGCTGAGGGAACTAGGCTTGTTCAGTCTGCAGAAGAGTGAGGGGGGATTTGATAGCAGCCTTAAACTACCTAAATGGGGGTTCCAAAGGATGGAGCTAAGCTGTTCTCAGTGGTGGCAGATGACAGAACAAGGAGCAATGGTCTCAAGTTGCAGTGGGGGAGGTCTAGGTGGGATATTAGGAAAAACTATTTCACTAGGAGGGCGGTGAAGCACTGGAATGGGTTACCTAGGGAGGTGGTGGAATCTCCATTCTTAGAGGTTTTTAAGGCCGGGCTTGCCAAAGCCCTGGCTGGGATGATTTAATTGGGGTTGGTCCTGCTTTGAGCAGGGGGTTGGACTAGATGACCTCCTGAGGTCTTTTCCAACCCTAATCTATGATTCTAGGATCTTTTTATGTTCCAGCTAGTAGAGTGTTATTTTTTTGCATCGATGCATAATGCATAGAACCAGTGGGTTATATATGTAAGAGTAGCTTATATTACAGACAGTACATCCAAATGCACAGATCAGTCAGACTGAGAAAAGTGTGGTTAAATGGATGAGACATATATATGTCATACTAGGGAACCAGGTTCTATTTCAAGCTATGCCAAGAGTGAACTTGTGTAACCTCGTGTTAGTGTATGGTAGGGGCACGAGACCTGGCTCAGTAATGAGGGTCATGAAGTACACAGAATTATTTAGCGTCAGCAGAAGACATGAGAATAAAACTCCTGGATCACAGCCTAGTGCAACTTTCTCTAGTTCCAACAGTATTTTGATGAGAGAAACCAGCAGCAGCATCTGCTGCCATAATTTTGTCTGTACCATCCAGAGCTTCAGTTCAGCGTGGCTGGGCTTTAAACTGATTCAAGAGGTTTGGCAGAGTCTGAGAGCAAGAATGCATTGTATAGTTGGAATATTCAGAAAATTAACAGGTGATTTTCCATAGTTTATAAATTGGCCACATCATGCACAACTTTACTATATGCAAATACATAAAATCTTACCTTGACTGCTGAGACATTCCCTCAAACTTGTTTGCAGTCTTAGTTGAGGGTGGACCCAAATCATTACCTAAGGGAATACAAGTTACTTAGACTTTTTAAAATAGAGAATAAAAGAACAGAAACATGCAGTTAGCAGACGATATCATATAAAACAAAAATCTGCAGCTTTCCAAATATTTTCCATATAAACCTAAGTATATTTTAATGAGTAGTTTTCATTTATAGACTCATACATTTTAAGGCCAGAAGAGACCATTAATATAATCTATCCTGACCTCCTGCATACTATATGTTCGAAAAACTGTGATTGATAGCATCTATCCGCTGGCAAGAAAAAGCAACTCAGACTACAGTCACTTCTTCAGGGCATTTATTTTGTCTCTGAAACAAGAAAAAAATACTGCACACCATTGTCCCTCAACAATTTTGTTGGAAGGCAGTACAAGGAAAGGGCAAAAAAAAGTGCAGCATCTTGCTTTGGAAGTAACACACTATTTTTTAAAAACCACTATGAATTAGCCCTTATTCACAAAACAAATATTGATTTTGTAAGGATTGTTATATTATTCTAAGAAACAGTCTGTTTACTTAATTCTGCCAGTAAGTGGAGGAAGAAAAAATTGATGTCAGAATATCTGAACCTTCAACATCAAACTTGGCTTCATAATCACAAAAATCTCCAAGTCTTGAGCAGTGCAATTACAATACCTTCTCTGTATAAGAGACACTATTATCATCAACTCCTCCTACTATAACCCTATTCCTGAAGATCTTTAAGTGTGACATTAAAAGGGTTTCATTCATATGATTTGATCCCGATACCAAAACTTCAGTTAAATTCATTCCACAGAAAGTAAATTTACTGAAGTGATACCTAATGATCGAAGTCAAGAAGAAAGCACAGAATTTACTACACAAAGAAAACGAAATTGCATACAGCAGAACTTCAGAGTTATGAACAGCAAAGTTACCAACTGACCGGTCCAACCACAATCTCATTTGGGACCGAATGTATGCAATCAGGCAGCAGCAGAGACAAAAAAAAAAAAAGGCAAATACATTACAGCATTGTGTTAAATGTAAACCACTAAAAAAATAAAGGGAAAGTTTATTTTAAAAGGTTTAAAAAGTTTATTTAATAAAGGGAAAGTTTATTCAACAAGATAAGGAAACTTTCTGTGCTCTGCCCTCTGACTAGATTTGACATTGATCTGAGGTCTCTGCACTGCAAACTAAGGTAAGGCAAGCTCCACATCCGATAAGATTACGTTGAGATTTTCAAAATCATTCAGCAACAGCCTAACTGAGCTTCCACTGAAGTCAATGGTAAAAAAACTCCCATCGACTTCAAAAGGAAGCAGAGTTAGGCTAATCCTGAGCATTTATAAAAATTCCACTGTTAGAGTAGGTGGGTCCCAAGACATAGTAACTCAGAAAGCATTGGACAATGAAAGATTTTTATAGCATCATGAATAAAAAAGCCTTTTTTGTTTTGTTTTTTGCTGAGACCTGCCTTATTGAAGACAACCTGTTTAGCTTGTAGTTGTAGGAGAAAGAATTTTCTGAGTTTTACGAAGCAATTTCACTCAGTTGGTGCCAGAGGATCTGATAATGTTCAATTAGGTGTTTGATTAGTTAACTGAACTATCCATCTAGTAATGAAAGCTTTAAAAGAGGAGTTTTTTTGTTAGTTTATTTTTCACTAGCTCCAAAATCTCAAAGTGTGTTCTTTGTGCGGATCCCTGACTTTGGTTTACAGGGGAAGGCAGCTATAAAAAAAGAAAACATAACAAATGGAAGCTATGAATATAAATCAAAATTAGGAATTGTAGAAAATGTATAAGGGAAGCAAATGAACATAAGGAGAAATGTATGGCCAGAAAAGTTAACAATAAGGTGTTTTTAAAATATATTAGGAACAAAAAGAATCCTGACAATGGAGAGAGAGAGTGAGAGTGTGTGTGAATCACACATCACACAGAGGAGGTGTGCCACCATTGATTTATTCCTGACACCACCTGGAGAGAAACAGTTACATTACCACTGCTTTGGGTTCTGAAAACTCACGGTAACAGAAGCTACTAAAGTTAGATGTTTCTTAAATCAGCAGGTTCAGTTAACTTGCATCTAAGAATTTAAAAGAGCTTGCTGAGGAGCTCACTGGACTATTATGTTGATTTTCAATACATCTTGGAGCACTGGGGAAGTTCCACAAGACTGGAAGAAGGGTAATGTTGTGCCAATTTTTAAAAAAGGTAAAGGAGATGACCCAGGTAGTGATAGGCCTGTCAGCCTGACATCAGTCCTGCGCAAAATAATGGAGTGGCTGATACAGGACTCAGTTAATAAAGAATTAAAGGAGCGTAATGTAATTAATGCAAATCAATGTGATTTTATGGAAAATACATCCTGTCAAACTAACTTGATATCTTTTTTTGAGGAGATTACAAGTTTGGTCAATAAGGATAATAGTGCTGATGTAACATATTTAGACTTCTCTAAGGCGTTTGATTTTGGTACCATACAACATTTTGATTAAAAAACTAGAATGATATAAAATTAACACGGCATACATTACATTACTTAAAAATTGGCTAACTGATGTCTCAAAATATAAACAGGGAATTGTCATTGAACAGGTGTGTTTCCAGTGGAGACTCAGAAGGATCATTTTTTGGCCCTATTCTATTTAACATTTTTATCACTGACCTGGAAGAAAACAAAGTCATCACTGATAAAAGTTTGCAATGACACACAAATTGGGGGAGTGGTAAATAATGAAGAGGATGGGTCACTGATTCAGAGCAATCTGGATTGCTTTGCAAATGGGGTGCAACCAAACAATATGCGTTTTAATATGACTAAATGTGAATGTATATATCTAGGAACAAAGAATTGTAGACCATACTTACAAAGTGGGGGGACGACTCTATTCCTGGAAGCAATGACTGAAAAAGATTTGGAGGATAATCAGCTGAACATTAACTCCCGGCGTGATGCTGTGGCCAAAAGAGCTAATGTGATCCTAGGATGCATAAACAGGGGAATCTTACGCAGGACTAGAAATGTAGCCTTATCTCTATATTGGGCACTGGTGTGATCAATACTGGAATACTGCACCAGTCCTAGTGCCCAGAATTGTAATAGCTCAATCTATTTATTTTAACAAAAAGAAGGTTAAGGGGTGACTTGATTACAGTCTATAAACATCTACATGAGGAACAAATATTTAATAATGGGTTCTTTAATCTAGCAGAGAAAGGTATAATACAATCCAATGGCTGGAAGTTGAAATTAAACAAATTCAGATTGGAAATAAAGTGTACATTTTTAACAGGGAGAATAATTAATAATTGGAACAATTTACCAAGGATTCTGGTGGATTCTCCATCGCTGACAATTTTTAAATCAAGATCAGATGTTTTTCTAAAAGATGTGATTTAGGAATTATTATTGGGAAATTCTATGGCCTGTGTAATACAGGTCAGGCTAGATGATCACAATGGCCCCTTCTGGCTTTTCAAGCTTTGAATGCACTGCCCACTTTGTTCTTTGGGGGGGGGGGGGGGGGGGAATAGCTCAGTGGTTTGAGCATTGGCCTGCTAAACCCAGGGTTGTGAGTTCAATCCTTGAGGGGGCCACTTAGGGATCTGGGGCAAAAAAATCTGTCAGGGGACAGTACTTGGTCCTGCTAGTGAAGGCAGGGGACTGGACTCGATGACCTTTCAAGGTCTTTCCAGTTCTAGGAGATTGGCATATCTCCATTTTTTCCCCCTGAAATAGCCCAAGGACGTGCTTCAGAGCATGCTGCAAAGCCTCTCTTCACTTCTGAAGTTTTTAAGAAAGTAGAGGTATGATTAATGTAACAAAAAGGAGTATATTTTCTTCTTTAGATAGCAACTTTCACTTTCATTGGTCTTCTTCTTTTTCATCTCTCATACAGGAATCTGGCCTGAGTCTCAAATACAGCTGACAGACAAATCAGTACTGGAATCAGACTGGGATCTAGTGTAAGCCCAAAGGTTGCTGACTGGACTAATTACATGGCTTTTACGTTTGTCAAAGATTTTAGCTTTAGAATAGGACAGCCATAGCAATCTGAGTAAAGTGTGAGTGACTCATTAAACAATTTTTGGACTAAATCCTAAAGTTAAGGGGGCTTAGGGAAAGCCTGCCAGCTGGACTCAATGCAGAGTAAAATCACATGGGCCTGAGATGCATTGTGTCGAAAAAGCTCTATTTGTCAGAAAAAAAACATTTGGGGTATCTGTGATATTCACTTGGAAATACCGCAGAAAAATACATCAATCTGTATTTACTTGCAGCAGTATCAAATGTTGACTGCACATAGCATTATGCTGACAGATACTGGTGATTGCATCAATCACAAACCTTTTCGAGAGTGGGTGTGAACACATCCTTCAATCAATATAACTGTCAGGATAAATTAATCTGAAGCCTCCCACCTGAGATAAAATGGTGTTGACTGGAAAAGGCATTTTTTGTTCAATGGCCATTGGACTGAAACATCTCTCTTGGCATAGATATTTTTTTTAACACCGACTCAATGTATCATCAGTGCCAGACACTTTCACTAGTATCTGTTGGTAATGTCTACAGACTTTTAAATGGTTGATCAAAATATTAAATGAAGTTTGATTTACTGTCTCTTGCATACATGCATGATTACCTAAAATAAAAACAAACAAACAAAAGCAGGTGTTGTGAATCTGCCCAGGAATTTGGACTGCGTGGGCAGAGAGTTTTGCTGAGTATTGTTTGTGGTCTGTGTGTATGTAGGCAGAACACAGAGAAACTGAAAACAGACTGGACAGAGAGAGATGCAGAGGAAAAAACCCAAGAAAGCCCAGCAGTAGCCGGTGAGCACAGCATAACACTGGAAAAAGCGAGGGAGAGAGTTTTTGGGTATGCTAGCCAAAGAGGCTTGGGTGTGTAACATAAGAAACTGCTCCTCTTGTTCTTGATTCCTCCTGCGTTCAGAGAAGCAGAGACTTTGTACATTCCATGAAAGTAAACAAGATTACATGAAAGAAAATTCAAACTATCAATTTCTACTTCTACCTTCTACCCTTAGGGTTCCAAACTCTGACTAGCCGCTCTGGTTGAAAAGGGGCAACAACAGCATTTTGCTTTGCACCAATTCCTCCCTCATTTTTTCTAAGAGCTTCTCTTCACGTACAATGCTGCTGGTGCGCCACTGTACTGCTTTTGCTACTATGCCAACAGGAGAGCTTCCCTTGTCAGCATAGTTAATCCACCTCCCTGAGAGGCGGTAGCTATGTACATAGTGCTGTCTACTAGGGAGGGGAGGGGGGTTACGTTAGTATAACTACGTTGCTCGGAGGTGTGGATTTTTCACACCCCTGAGCAATGTAGTTATACCAATATAGTTATAGACCTAGCCTTAGGCTAACGAAGAATGTGGTGTGCTGGGGCTGGTTTTATGAAAGGTGGCAGCTTTCCCTCAGAAAAGATTTGTCTTTATCATGACAAAGGAATTCCTCTAAGGGTACGTCTATACTTACCTCCGGGTTCAGCGGTAAGCAATCGATTTTCTGGGATCGATTTATCGCGTCTTGTCTAGACGCGATAAATCGATCCCGGAAGTGCTCGCCGTCGACACCGGTACTCCTGCTCCGCGAGAGGAGTACGCGGAGTCGACGGGGGAGCCTGCCTGCCGCGTGTGGACCCACGGTAAGTACCTTGTAGTTTGAACTAAGATACTTCGACTTCAGCTACGTTATTCACTGAAGATAGCTGAAGTTGCATATCTTAGTTCAAACTGGGGGGTTAGTGTGGACCAGCCCTAAGAGTGTCAGCTATCAGGAGTAGGCAGGATTTACAAATAGAAGCAGAAGTTTGACTGAGCTAGTTAGGCACTTTCTTTTCATAGTAAAGACTATCTGGATAGGTCTGTAATAAATGTCTCGATAAAGTTTTTGTCAACAAAGTATCCTGTTATACAAATACTTAAGCTGTTTTTTACATCCTCCTACTGGCAGAAAGATGTAAACCCTGCAAGTCTCTGGACTGGTACAGGCAACATCACAGAGAGCCTAGGGATTTATTTGAGGATGGAATTGTTCTGAAATTCCACAAAATATAGCAGCAATACTAACAATGGAAAGACAGCACTGACTAAGAGAAGCAAGTAATATACACCACCCACCTTAAGTTTTGTTTTATTTTGCATTTTTAAAACTCACCCCAAAGAATTGGGCCCTTATTCTGGGGTCCATGAGGTAGCGGGCTTGGTGGGTCAGAGAGGGTTCTTTTATGTCCAGGGGGTGGGGGAGGTGGTCTCTTCTTGGAAAGAGTGGAGCTGCCACTGGAGGACTGAGTGCTTAGAGGAAGGGTAGAAGGTGGACCTGTAAAATTACAAAAAATCTTCTTACCAATACAGGATGTGTAACATCAAAGTAGCATTGAAGAATTAAAAATCAGAATATAGTAAAATGGAGCAAAGGACTGAAAACAAAAATAAGTCATGCCAAAACACAGTTGAGATTAATGACATACCCATCACCTTTTAGCCATTTTAATTGTAATATGACAGTATGCAATTTGACAAAAAATGACATACATATATTTTTAAATGTACATTCACATAAGGTTAATCACTGCAGGATTTTTAATTTTAGACATTGTTAAAAACAGCAGAAAATGTTTTAAATCTTTATGAACTATTTATTAAAGATAAAATCATTCAATTAGGGTTTAAGAATTACTATTTATAAAATCTCCACACCACAATGGATCAACAAACTAAATCTTTTAGCATGCTGTCAGTATTGTAGCTTCAGAGCATCATATCATAGCTAATGTGACTAACAAGGTTTTATAATTTGTTTCCTTTAGCAAACTTTCCTTGAATGCTGAGAAACAGGTTTCCAAAATAAATTCATTTTTCTATTGTTAATTGCTACTGTTTGTGTGGATTAAATATATAGTGCGTGACAAAGCATTAAACCTAGTGGATAAGAAAAAGACATTACAAAACCCCATTATAAACGTATATAGTAATACACTGGCATTTGTTTACAATGGCTCCAAATACTCTTGCAGCTAATAAAATAATAATGCATTTTTTGGCCATGATCCTGCAATGAGCTCTGCATGGGCCTTTGGCTGGATAGAGCCCTACTAGTCCGAGACTCTGTTCAGATGCAGGGATCTGCCCACATAGCACTTATTGCAAGATTTAGGCATTAAAGATAGCGTCTATCTATGAATACTTAATTATCCGCATTCAAAACCTGCCTAAATAAATACTGAATATTACTTATGATTTAAATAATATGGTCTCTTGTTTAAGTCATAGAGTAGAACCTTGCTAATTTGCAGTTTGATAATCTATATACCCCATAATTTGCATGCAAGCAGTGCTGTTTCCTCCCTCAGAAAATACAGAGCTCCGAGTGAATATTATGAATACGATGTTACTTTTACAAGTGTACTGCAAAACATGTGTACGTAAAAATAATGCGAACCAAATCACATGTCAAATGTGTGAACAAATTACTATACATTTTGCAAAGAATTATCCTTGCTATTTTTGTTTAACTTATTCACCAATTCATAATTTGCAATTTTCTCAGACATTAGTGTAAATTAATGCACTTCTTCTATACTAATTTTATCATTTAGTTTCTATGCCAATAATTTTGGTATCTTTTAAAAATTCATTATAAAAAAAGCTAACTTAAAGCAATACAATTCCCTCAATAATAATACAGACAGTTTTGGTGCTATTAAATCTAGATTGAGGAGCCTGTAGACTTGTGCAAAACAGAAGCCCTTCATTTTATTTTATATGAATGATTGTGTGAAGTGCTACAAACCAACAGCAGCTCAAAATATAACCTTAGAAGGACTTCAGTACTCATTGTGCTGCTGCTAACACTATTCTAAAGTCACAGTTAATACAATATGTTTTTTTGCTACACAAGGACAGAAGAAAAGAGGTAATTATTTGAAATCTTCACTTTGGAGGTACATGTGCTGACACATGGATCTAATAAACCACTAAAGTTTTTACAGTTTTACCTGATCACCTCCTAGTGACCAATTGATGGAAGTGCATACCATCTTTATCAGTCCTTCTAGCTGAACTACAGAACGAACAATTCAAGCTTCATTCAAAAAATGGAGAAAGTAGTGCCAATTCAGGATATATACTGCCATTTAAATTAAGGCAACATAAAGCTTCAAACTCAAGTGGAAGTAAACGGAATAAGATCTCTCTCTTTTTATTAGTAATGCAAAACAAAAACTTGACTAAGAATAAATATTTCAAAAACCAAAAGTTAAAATAAATAGAAAAATCTTGTGACTAAAACTGAGATAGAGTGTACTCATTTTTAATACTCCATGATACCAACATGCCTATAGATATCACAGAAAGAGTTTTAAATGTTTATAATTTTATAGTTCTCAAATGTTCACATTCTAACGTGACACTTATGGATGGTACAATAGCAATAATTAACATACAACTCCTTTCAGTAGAAGGATTTCAAATCACTTTGCAAATTTTAAGACTTGCAACATACATTGTGAGATAGGTAGTATTATACCCATTTTATAGATGGCATAAACAGACACAGAGAAGTTTTACCTAAAAAACAGTTACATTGTTGGTTTGCAGAGACCACTGCCTATCATAATGACCAATTCTGTCTCATTGTTTCCTTTTTATTCCCTGTGTGTAGCCATTTGTGGTCTCTTGTCTTATACTTAAAATGTAAACTTGGGGGCAGGGACTGCCTTTTCGTTCTGTGTTTGTACAGCAGTTAACACAATGGGGGTCCTAATCTATGACTAGGGCTCTTAGCTATTCCAGTACTACAAATAAATAATACTCACAGTGACTTTCCCAATGCTAATAAACCCAACCGCTCTCCTGCTCTAATCAGTAAACAACACCCGCCCTCCTTTTAGGAAAGTAGTGGGTAACATTTACCAAAGATAGTTTATTTTCAGGAAAACAAGGAATATAGGGAAAACCATCTAAAATATATTCAGGACAATAACTAGTTTCCGAATGACAGAAAGTCAAATTGTTGGATTTTCAGGAAACACTTTTGAGGAAAAAATGAACTGCAATCTATAATTTATTACTGAAACACGTGATGGAATAATACTGAGGTCTGTAATGATAGGTTTAGTACAGGTTGAACCACTCTAGTCCGGCAAGCTCAGGACCTGACTGGTGCTGAACCAGAGAATATACCGAACCACAGGAGGTCAATGCAGAGTGCTAGCAGGTCTCCATAGGTGCGGGAAAGTAGGGGTGCGGGGTGGTGCTGCAGTACTCCCAGGCTTTGCACCCAGCGTGGTCCCCCGCCCACAGGCCCCACTGCCATCCAGGGTCCCGGCCACCAGCCCCCTCCTTGGGGGTGCTCCCAGGTCCTCCCCCTCCCTCTCGGAGCTTGAACGCTACGAATCAGCTGTTTGTGGTGCTCCGGGAGGGAGGAGGAGTTGGTAAGCGCGGGGCCGCCGGCGCACAAGCGGCAAAGGGGAAGGAGGGCAGAGGGGGGAGCTTGGCAGCAGTGGATGCTCCGAACCCACTCATTTTCCCCTGTGGGTGCTCAAGCCCTGGAGCACCGATGGAGTCGGCGACTATGCCAGACAATGGATGTTGCCAGACCAGGGAGTGTCGGATTAGAGAGGTTCAACCTGTACTGATAAAAATATGACTATCTTCCCTGTAACGATCAAAACTCAGAATAGCATAAAGTTACACAAGATAAGTTAGAAAATATTTAATAGAATATGTAATTTCAAATTAAATTTTCCAGCCTGAAAATATTTATCTGTGCAGCAATTAAAAACATTCTGTGGTAAATTAAAATAACTGTAAGAGGCCTGCAATTAACAGCGTGTGTACTTCAGCTTTTGTGGAGTTAGTACATGTTCTATGTATTAATTTGTGTACCAGTGACAACATGCAAAGCTGTTACCATACATCAAATAATTTTTTTTATAGTGGGAGAACCTAAAGTATATATATATATTTTACCACTGCATGAGAGGTATGGCAGAACCAGTATTCCAGTTAATGGTAGGACACGTACTGCAAAGGAAAGTGATAAGTTTCTGTTAAAAATGGTACTTTCGTAACAAATATGAGAAATATAAATTGCTCATTGGTATTATTTAAAAGCACTGTTTGATTAGATTAATCATTTCAGACAATATCTTTTCTTTACTTGTCAAGTTCTTACTGCCAACATTTGAGAAATACTGATCACAAGCACTCTACTATTCTTTAGGACACGAGCAGAATAAATTGACTGAACATTAACTATACACTATACTTACAACTGTCCACTCTAAAATTCTCCTGTAAAGTGCGCCAAAACCTACAATTAACAACTTACATCAAGTTACTTCATATAGATTTTCATATATTTATAAGTGCATGCCATCAGATCTCTCTTCCTATTTAAAGTACTGGAAAATTAAGAGTATAGTGAAACAAGACTAACAAAACAAGATATAAACAATAGTGAAATAGCTCTTGTTTTACCTAAATCAAAACCACAAGGCACTGAAATACAACAAAACACACATCTAGAAGCACTTGTCTTTAAAAATGAATTGTGTATGCATTTAGTAAGGAAAGACTGTCATAATATAGTCTAAGAGCATTAAAGTCAGAGCTGTGCTTTCAATGTGTATGTATTGACAACTATGCTTTGCTTCAAGTTTGGAAATCAAATGAATCCAGCAGCTCAAAATCCAAACAGACCTAAACTGGAGGGTTTTGATTACGTTTTGTGATGGAAACTGGCAAAGTCACTTAGATTTTCTTAATTTTCACCTAAAATTGTGAAAATGACCCATATTTGCCCCAAACCCTTACAACGGGACTAGAAGAACTAGCTGGCAACATTACCCTGAATACTGGGTTTGTCACTAAACATTTGCAGAGATTTAATTAAGATCAGTGAAGCTAATGGAGTGAGCCATGCTACTCCTTGGTTGTCAGTTTAAAAAAATCATTACAAAAACAACATACAAACCAGCAGACCTATCAGACAACTGAAGCTTGTCAGAATTATGGAGACTGAAATTCAACTGACTTTCTCACTAAGTCTTACTGAGGACTTGTTTTTACATGAGAAAGTTGAGCCAGTTTAACTAAAGATGTGATTTTTTAAACCAATTTATTTGAACTGGTGCCAAAAAGTGTGGACACACTTATTTCACTTTTAAACCAGGCTTATTTTGGTTTAGATTAAATTAATTTAAATAATCAGTTTTAGCTAAACCAAAATAAGCCAACCTTTTAACAAAATAAGCTTGTCCATGTAGGGGTTTGCACCAATTTAACACAAATAGGTATGCCTATTTAACAGTTAACTTCAACTGGTGCAACTTTATCACATAGACAAGGCCTAACGTACTCTTTTTCCTCAATGAAATGTGGGGAGCAAACACATCAACGTCTGCAGCTTTTAAAACTCCAGCTGAAAAGTTACCAAACTGAAAGACCCAGTCTTTATATTAACCAATATATGTAGAAATAGAAAAGTAACTTGCAAATACATTAGCTATACACATACACATATAAATTGACATACTGTAATTTATAAACCCATATACATAGAATCATAGAATCTCAGGGTTGGAAGGGACCTCAGGAGGTCATCTAGTCCAACCCCCTGCTCATAGCAGGACCAACCCCAACTAGATCATCCCAGCCAGGGCTTTGTCAAGCCTGACCTTAAAAACCTCTAAGGAAGGAGATTCCACCACCTCCCTAGGTAACCCATTCCAGTGCTTCACCACCCTACTAGTGAAAAAGTTTTTCCTAATATCCAACCTAAACCTCCCCCTCTGCAACTTGACACCATTACTCCTTGTTCTGTCATCTACCACTGAGAACAGTCTAGATCCATCCTCTTTGGAACCCCCTTTTAGGTAGTTGAAAGCAGCTATCAAATCCCCCCTCACTCTTCTCTTCTGCAGGCTAAACAATCCCAGTTCCCTCAGCCTCTCCTCATAAGTCATGTGCTCCAGCCCCCTAATCATTTTTGTTGCCCTCATGCAACAAAAATGATGCACACAGTTTAAAACATGCACACAGTTTTAAAAAATAAACCAAGTTAAGACATTTTAGACATCAAATGCACTAAAAACCATGGGTAAGAGGGGCAAACAGTACATAAAATGATTTTTAATTTGCCTTCCTTCCCCCACACTGTAGGCTAGAACATGGTTAAATTAGCTTAGTTAAATGGGGGAAAAAATGCTTTGTAGTTTGTGTGTACAGTGCTGGTTTTGCTAGTAGTTGTGAGAAGGCCTTGAAAGAATATGGCTTAACTGGAAAAGCTGGACCTGAAAGGTAACTGATAAAGATAAACGGAAGAAGAAACCCCAGTTATAATACAGATAGTTAATAATAAGAACAAATTGTGCACATTGAACCAGCAATGACCCCAAACTGGCCCCAACATGGTTTTTAGCTAAGTTAGTAACAGGCTGGTTTATGAAACATCACTGGTTTATGAAAAGGGTACAAAAGGGTGAACTCCTGAAGGGTCATTGCTAATGCCTGACTGACTAAATTGGGTCTAATACTCCTGGGTACACTGTAAAAAAGGGTTAGTTCAAGTGATACTGAGACGAGGGAGAACCAAAGCCCTGAGACGTGTTTGTAAATATCATGATCAAATGCTTATAAATGTTTTGTTACTGTTTGGATGTAGTAAATTGCTTATTATTTAGGCTTTTTAGGCATGTTTAGAGCAATTGTATAAATATGATCAACCTTTGGATTTAATAAAGGAATTTGCGGTTAAATTAGTGTCATGGTAATATCCCCTACATAAATAATAATTCCAACACACACAAAGCTCAGATTTGATCGTTTCCACTTCACTGTGACATCTCAGCAAACACCATGGAACCTTGCTACTAAGGAACTTCACTGGAGAATGAAGCCAGCTTATGAAGGACTAAAGGGAGGTGTTTTTCTTTAAGTATACAGCATTCTTTGGAAAAGATTTATTATATTTATATCCCAGAGGGTACAAAACAATATTAAGAAACTTTTCAAAATTACACCACCTGCTAAATAATGGAACCCAACACCTACCTGCTCCTTACAGACTGGCTCCACGCTCTAGCACAGTCCTATGGTAGCTGTTGGAACCTTACAGCAGACAAGGAGCTAATGAGATTAGATTTGGGGGAATGGAAATAATGGGGGAAAAAAGTAAGTTTAAAATCATTTATGGACTGGATGCTCCTCTTACTCTTGTTATATAGGGCACTCAGACCATAAAATACATTAAAAATATTTGCAGATCACCTATAATCAAATGGATGTAATATGTCTAAAATGGAAAGCAAAAATCATTTTTCTATAAAAAATAACCATACATATTAATGTGGTAATTTAATGGACAAGTTCAATGATGGCAAATTAAGAAAGTAAGGAGGATCTGAAAAGGTAAGGTGATGTGGGTTTTTTCCCTAAGGGGTGGGGGGAGATGAGATCTAAAAGTCAGTACCAACACATCCTTCTCTTCTTTGAGTGACAGGTAGCAGAGTCTAATTTTGTTTAGAGCTATTAAATACTAAAATAAAAAACAAACAATGTTTTGGATAATTTATAGTACATTAGTACCCACTTTGGAGGTGATTTTTATATATCAGAGTGTGTTCTCAGTCTCTTACATATTAGAGTATTTGGACATTATCTACTATCCTTCTGATCCAGCCCAACCTATTCATATAACCACAGGTAAATATGAATGTATTCGTAAGATTTTTTTCAATTGATGAAATCCTCTACAAGTCCATTCGCATGTACAATGATGTCAGTTGAAACTGATTCACTACATTGCATATGATATGACTAGAGAGAAAGGCTGGTGTCTCTAGCAAGCTTAGACAGGTTTGACAGTTTTGAAAGCAAAGAAACATAATAGTTTAAATTTAACATTAACTTTGCTCACACTCTTACACCATCAGTCTAACATTTCCTATTCTCTAATGCTAGATCATAAAGTAGGAGTCTGTGTGTAACAGTTTATCATCAGAAAGATGCCCGTGTCCAAAATCTATGGTACAGTCATATACTCTTTCAAATACGTTCAATTTTGTTTTGCTTGACTCATAGACTTTAAGGCCAGAAGGGACCAACATGATCATCTAGTCTGACCCCATGCACATTGCAGGCCACAGAACCTCACCCGCACACTCCTATAAATTGCCCATTGCCTCTGACTGAGTTTCTGAAGTCCTCACATATTGATTTAAAGAATTCAAATTACAGAAAATCCACCATTTACTTTAGTTCAAACCATGAAGAGACCTGTGACCCACGCTGCAGAGGAAGATGAAAACCTTCAAGGGTCTCTGCCCATCTCACCCTGGGCATGTGGTTGAGACCCACCAGCAAGACACTGGGGAAGGAATTCTCTGTAGTAACTCAGAGCACTCCCCATCTAATGTCCCATCTCCAGCCATTGGAGATATTTGCCAAAAACAGTTATGGATGGGCTATATGCCATTGTAGACAACCTCATCATACCACACCCTCCATAAATGTATCAAGCTCAGGCTTGTAACAAATTAGGTTTTTTGCACCCACTACTCATCTTGGAAGGCTGTTTCAGAACTTCACTCCTGATTGTTAGAAAACTTTGTCTAATTTAAAGCCTAAACTTGTGATGACCAGTTTACATCCATTTGTTCTTGAGCCAACATTGGCCCTTAACTTAAATACTTTCCCTCCCTGGTGTTTGTCCCTCTGATGTATTTAATAGAGAGCAATCATATCTCCCCATAGTCTTCCTTTTGTTAGGCTAAACAAGGCAAGCTGTTTAAGTCTCCTCTTGTAAGGAGGTTCTCTATTCCTCTGATCATTTTAGTAGCATTTCTCTGCACCTGTACCAGTTTGAATTCATCTTTCTTAAACATGGGAGACCATAACTTTACGCCGTATTCCATTGAGGTCTCATAAGTGCTTTGAGCACTGGTTACAGCATTTCCCTGTCTCAACTGGAAATACCTCACCTGATACATCCTGGGATTGCATTAGCTGTTTTCACAGCCATATAACACTGGGAGCTCAGTGTTCCTGTGACCAAACACTTCCATGTCTTTCTCCTCTGTTGCTTCCAACTGATACATCCCTAGCTTACAGTAAAAATCAGGGCTTTGGAGCGGAGCCCAGAGCTGGAGCGCGGAGCAGTAGGTTTATGCCTGGAGCTGGAGTGGAGCTGGAACAGAGCAATTCAAAAATTTGATTGCTCCAAATCCCTGGTAAAAATTCTTGTCTTCAATGGATGACTTGGTACTATATTTCAGCCCATTTTTCCCCCTCCAGCCCAGGTCTGTTGCAAGACCTACCCCCTAAGATGACCAGATAGCTTTCTCCTCATCCTTAGACTCTCTCCCCGAAAGCTCAGAAGCTCCTGATCAGGCTTTTCTGTGCTGGAGTTGTGAGACATTGGGACAGGGTTGGGACTCAACTTGCTGGTCTGACTCTGAGCCCCGTGCCCTAGTAATGCAAGGGTAAGCTGGCTGGCAACAGGCAGGTCATAATTCACCCTCTGTAGATCTTGTAAGTGCTGCCTCATGTAAGGAACACTGCTTAGATTTAAGTCTGGTGTTTTTAGGACAGCTCTGCAGAGGAGTCTAACAGGAGGTGCTGCAGTAGAAGATCCAGGTGGCTGAAACCATCTCATCGAGGGGAGGAGGGAGATAAGAAGTCAAAATTGCATGAAAGTGAATAATAATGGCTTTAAAACAAAATGGTTGGGAGAAACTGAACTACCACCTTGCTCCATCACCGGAGGCAGAAAATCTGGTGGCCTTAGCTGAAGGGCGGAGCTTAGTCCTGGAGCCTCCAGCAACAACACCGGACCACCTCCGAATTCCACAGGAGGGGGAGCATTAGCCCATGAGTAATGGATGAAGACAGAAGCTGTGTAAAAGAACGGCAAGGCTAGCTAGGCAGTCAATTGGCAACTTTCCTATATTAAAAAAAAACAACCCAGGAAACACTAAAATCACCAATACCTGACTAATGCTGCCCTTGGAACAGTATTTCCCAAGCATGATATCTGAATCATGCAACTGCTGTTCTATAAAGCAAACAAACAGAGACTACTGCGTCCAGTGTCATGCTGTACATTTTAATGAGATCTTTTCTTTATTCCTTTTGGAAATTTAAACTAACGGAAGAGCCAAGAAAATGAAATGCAAATAGTTATGTAACAGCTTTGTAACTCAAGGGGGCAAATTCACTTAAGACTTTTAGCCTCACATTATGCTGTTAGCCACTAAGCACATTTTACATAAGTCTAGTTTAAAAACAAATCAAAATCAAAATAAATAAACAAAAACAGTTTGGCTCTGTATAAGTTGCAGGAAAGAAAAAAGTAGAAAATTTGATAGTAGCAAAGCTTCAAGATTAGACTTCAGTGAATTACAGAAAACGAACAATTATATTCCATAGGTGAATAGCCCACTCCAAATCATAATGTTCTGAGTATAGTATAAATGGATTAATGAACTATTAAGCTCTATTACAGCAACAATACATCAGGTATAAAAAAAATCTTCAGGACTAATATAGTTGTAAGAGATTCTCTTCCCTTTTGAACACTATTATAAAATGTATTATTTCATCACAAAAAAGGCAACATTAAGTATCTCATGGCTTTACATTAAGTGCACATGGTGATGATTACACAACTTTAGCACAAACCCGTAATTCTTCTTCATGGACAATCCTACAAGACCAAGCGGTTGTTTCACTCAGTGAAGACCTGGGGCCTCTTGCTCAGTTTTTCACTGAATATGCGGTTTGCTGGACACCTGGTGAACGGCTTAGGACCTTCCCTTCCACCCCATTAGTGCTCAGCAGAGTCATTCTAGCAGCTCTACATGTGGGGAGCCTAATATGATAAGTGGGGACCTCACCAGTCTGCTCATGGTCTGGCTGTCTTCTCTGCCAGAAACTACACAGCACCGTAACCTGACGCATCGCTCATTAGTTACCAAGATGTTCCAAGGGCTCAGATTTGAGGTTTTGGTTTGGGTTCATGTCTAGTGTGTACTGTTAAAATAATGCGTTTAAATAACAAGCATAACATGAGCAGAATTATTTCTATATAGAATGAATTAGCTGCTTTTTAGAAAACAAAATTGTAATACATGTCGGATGCAACTTAAATTCAAATCTACTGTAAACTTTTCATTTCAGCACTGTAAAATGCAAGCTTTCAGTATGTGAACTTCACCAGATTAAAAAGCATTATATAAAGTGAAGGAAAAGCACACTAATTCTTGAAAGAATACAAAGTGTTCAGGTTGGTTAGGATAACCAACGAACAATAATTTTTGGTTTCCATTACATTTTTGCAAACAGACTTACCTTTGCCAGCATTTCTAGGAGGGAGAGGAGGAGCATCTGCTGTTGGAGAAGCTGGAGAATCTGTGCTTGTAGAGACAAAAATCTGATTTGTAAAGGCTCCGTAGGACAGTCTTTGTTTGTCTCTAGGAGTGCTAAATCCAGGCAGAGTCATTTTGTCTTGAGGGGAAAGACTGGAAGAGTGACAAAAGCTCTGGGGTCTTGGAGAACGTTCTTTCTTTATAGGACTAGGCTATGAAAACAGAAAAATATTACATTATAGCACAGTTTTAGTACAGGAGGGCCAATATATTAATCATATACACATTTTGGAGTCCTGCAATTCTCAGCTTTGTCATCTTTTTTACAATACTATACAAAATGTGAACACCACTGAGTATATATGCAGGAAGGGTGTGTTTGATAAAATATTTGTATGATTACAGCAGAACTAGTTCCTGATATACATATCCATAGATACCAATATGGCTTCCTTACTTAGTGGTTAGATAACTTCAGCTCATCCCCTTAAAGTATCCTGATTCATGAAACTCCCACTCCTCCCACATAAATTAATAGTTGTGGCTTTAGCAGATTAACATTTACAAGTTGTAATTAGATTATTGGCATTGAAAACTATATATATGTACTGCTATATAGTTATGCTATTCACCTCGCTTGGAAACCTTCTGAGTGTAGCCAATTTACCTTTCACCCTATCTACAACTGTGACAAATAACTGTGCTGAAAATCTAAAGGGTCTGATGTAGTCACATAGAAAGCCAACCCCATCCTCAGTTCCAGTAAATGAAGCTTCTGCTCATGTGTATGCTTGTGAAGCTTCAGGAAAAAAGTTGACAAATTGCATGGTTAATGTGGAGATTGGAAACCACCTTTGTCAAGAATTTTGGGTGTGAGTGGAGGTAAACTTTATCCTTATGAAAAACTGAATAAGGAGGTTCTGAAACCAAGGCCCTCATTTCACCCACTCTCCTTGCTGAGGTTACCACAATGAGAAACACCATTTTCATGAAGAAGTGGAGTCGGAAGCAAATTACAATAGGTTCAAAGGGAAGTCCCATTAATTTTGTTAGCACGATGGTGAGATCTCATGGGGAAACAGGTTTTTGAACCTAGAGAATCTGTTCAACATTTTAGAAACCTGATAGTTATAGGATTGGAAAAAAGCAATCTATTACCCGCTGGAGGGATGGAATACTGAAATTGTTGACAAATGTATTTTAGTGGAACTGTCAGACCTTGATGTTTTAGGAGCAAAAGACAATTCCAAACATGGTTAATGGAAGCCTGCACTGGAGAGAGACCTTTCTGTTGAGACCACAGAGAAAAACATTTTAATTTGGTCAGGTAAGTATGTCTAGTTGAAGGCTTTCTGCAATTCAAAAGCACTTCCTGGACATCTTTCGAGCAACTATTTCCAATGTGCTAGCCATGAAGCATCCATATTGTCAAGTGGAAGGCCTATAGTTTGGGGTGGAGCAGAAGGCCATGGTCTTGAGACTCACATGTGAATTCAGTGGAAGAGGTAGAGGAGGCCTTGCTAACAACACTAACAGGGTCAAGAATTAATGTTGCCAAGACCAAGCTGGTGGTGTTAGTATGAGGCAAGCATGATCCTGCTTGGCCTTGAACAGGGCCTGAGTAGTAACAGTATCAAAGGAAAGGTGGAAAGTGCCTGTCAAAGACCCTGAGCTGTGATCCCTGTGGGAACAGAATTGATGGCACTTTCTGTTGGTCTTTGTTGCAAACAGGTTCATCTGGGGAGTTTCCCTACAGCCGGAAGATGGATGTGGCCACGTCTGGATGTAATGACCATTGGTGGTGAGCAAAGACATGCTTAGGTGATCTGCCAACATGGTCTGTTCTCCTGGAAGGTACGCAGCTTAGAGGTGAATGGAATTGGTTATGCAGAATTCCCAAAGTAGAACTGCCTCCTTGTACATTTGGGACAAATGTACCGCTCCCCGTCTGATTACATAAAACATAGTTGCTGTGTTGTCTGTTAAAACTAGAAGATATTTTCCCAGAATACATAGATGGAAGGCCAAGTAAACTAGATGGATAGCACATAGATCCCTGAAGTTTTTATGAGTCCTCAGATCCTGTGACGACCAAAACCATTGAGTTTGCAGGATTCCGGCGTGTACACCACAATACAGGGATGAGGCATTTGTGACTAAAATGAGATTTAGTTGCAGAGAAACAAAGGGAACTCCCATACAAATGTTCCAAGGGTCTGTCCACCAGTCAAGAGAGGACAAAATTTCCTCTGGAACGTGAATCACTCTGTTTAGACAATGTTGACAGGGGACATACATTGATGCTAACCATCCCTGTAGCCTCCTGAGGAGTACTCTGTCATGCTGTACTACATAGGTATGTACATATGCTGCCATGTGCTCTAAAAGTCTGGGGCAAATGTGCACTGTGGTAACGGGATGTGCTTTTAGATTCAAGATGGTCTTGGAGTGTTTGGAACCTTGAATGGGGTAAGAAACACTCTAGTTTTTGTAGCATCCAAAGTGCTCTGGTAAACTCTATTCTCTGCACAGATTTTAGAATTGTTTTTACCAGATTGAGTAAGAGCCGCAGTGCATTGAAGATGGACTGAATGATGGACACACTGGACAGCACTTGAGACTCGGACTGGCCTATCACCAGCCAGTTGTGCAGGCAGGGGAACACACAGATTCCAATCTCCTCAGATATGCAGCTACCGGTACCATGTGCTTTGTGAAAACATAAGAGGCTGCTGATAGGCCAAATGGAAGTACCATGAATTGATAGTGTCCCATTCACTACAAACCTGAGAAACTTCCCATGATCTGGACAGATTGCTCTGTGGAAGTAGGCATCCTGTAAGTCAAGAGCAGCATACCAGTTGCCCTGTTCCAGGGAAGAAATGATGGAAGCTAGGGTAACCATATGGAACTTCTTTTCTTCAGGTACTTGTTTAACTCTTTTAGGTTTAAAATAGAAATGAGACGGCCTTTTGATTTGGGAATAAGGAAAGAGTGGGAATAAAAACATTTTTCCCTGAGGAACTCGCTCTCTGGCTTCCACTAGAAGGAGAGATTGGACCTCCCGCTGATTAATAGTCTCATGAGTAGTCCCTGAAGAGAGATGGGAAGAGAAGTGGAGTTGGAAACGAATGCAGGGAATAGCTCAGATCCACTATGCTAAGGACCCACCAGTAAGATGTGGTGTGAGTCCAAGCATGAAGGACTGGTAAAGATGAGAGTAGGAACAGATTGGTTTGTAAGTACTGGTATGCTGCCTTTGACAAACCCATGAAAATGCATATTTAAACTGGGCCACTGCTTGTTACAGATGATGAGGGGGGCTGTCGCCTCCTGTAATTCCTGCCTCTTTTTCTCGTCAGGTCTTGCTGCCAAGGTATAACATTCTGATACCTGTGAGCCTGATGGGGCCAGAACTGCTTCTGCTTTGTCACCAGTGTGTAGATTCCAAGCAAATTCAGTGTTGTCCTGGAATCTTTTAGGTTACGCAGCCTATTGTCCATCTTTTCCAAAAAGTGGGACAGACCATCACATGGCAAATCCTGGAGGATGTGCTGTACTTCAGAAGAGAGACCGGAAGACTACAGCCATGAATACCTCTTTACAGACATGGCAGCTTACCCTTCTCTATCATGAGAGTGAACTGCCTAGAGTCCTTCATTAGTTGTCTTTAAACGCTGTGATGTTTTATAGACTCATACACTTTAAGGCCAGAAGAGACCACCATGATCATCTACTCTGACCTTCTGCACACTGCAGGCCACAGAACCTCACTCACCCACTCCTGTAATAGACCTATAACCTCTGGCTGAGTTACTGAAGTCTTCAAATCATGATTTAAAGACTTCAAGTTACAGAGAATCCACCTTCTATACTTGTTTAAATCTGAAAATGACCTGTACCCCATGCTGTAGAGGAAGGTTAAAAAAACCCAGGGTCTCTGCCAGGGGAGAATTCCTTCCCAACCCCAAATATGGCAATCAGTTAGATCCTGAGCATGTAGGCAAGACCCACCAGCCAAACAGCTGGGAAAGAACTCTCTGTAGTAACTCAGTGCCCTCACCATCTAGTGTCCCATCACTCCATCATAGCCTCATTGGGATATTTGCTACTAGCAGTCACAGATTGGCTACATGCCATTGTAGGCAGTCTCATCATACCATCCCCTCCATAAACTTTTAAAGCTAAGTCAAGCCAGTTAGGTTTTTTGCTCCCACTGCTCCCCATAAGGTGAAGTCATAGCATCACAGGAGAGCTTGCTGGTTAGTAATTCTAAGCTATAGGCCTCCTATCAAGTAAAGTTTACAACCAAACAAATTCAGCCTCTTTGATTCATTACTCTTTGCTGTTGACACTTGGTGTCCTGCCTCTTCCACTCATTAGTTCATGCCACAACGAAAGAGACTGGGAACAGGTGAAATCAGATGTTCAAACCTCTTAAAAAGGACATAGTATCTCTATTCTGCCTGTTTAGCCATAGGCAGGAGGGAAGAAGGGGTCGGCCAAAGTTTTTTAACTTGTTCCAGAATTGCTTCATTAATTGGAATTGCCACTCTGGAGGGCTCCGCAGATACTAATATGTTCACTAGCTTGTGATATTTTTCACGGACCCCTTCCACTTGACTGTCTAAAACCGAGGCCACCCTTTTAAGTAGTCCTTAGTGAGCCTTGTAATTCTCTGGTTGTGAAGAATCACTCACCATCTCTACAGCCTCATTGGGTGGTGAGAAAGATGACGCACCATCGGTACACAGTGCAATGCTGAGGGAATGGCTCTTGCAGTGGAGGTGCTGTCTGAGCAATTTCCAGTTGCTCAGTACTGCTCCTGGTACCGGGCACCAGAAACCACGGTCTGTGGGGCTGATGATCTCTGTGCACCCTTGAGGAAGTCAATTCAGACAGGTGAGGAGAGGTCTTAACAGGGGGAGGGACACCCCACCTTCCAGAATGGCCACTGACCAAGGTAGGTGCCATGGTTATGGAGGCCATTGCCCTTTGCGATGTGCCCACTGCTGGGACTGATGTGACATCCATGGACCTTAAGGCTCTTATGGAAAGTCAACTTCCTGCCTGGTATGGGACACAAAAGACCCCACTTCCAAATCTGACTCTGAGTCCTGCACAGGTTCTGGAGTTGACAAATCTTCCCCCTTTGTAGTAGAGGAACACTCTGGGGAATGCTTCTCCTCAGTGTCCCTCTCAGAATTCTTGCTTCTAGCTGGCCTCAGTACCAAAGGTCTTGCTGTACGAGGTACTGTGTCCTTGGAAGATCAGTCTCTTCTTCAGTTCCAGAGACACAGAATGTAGTGCTGAAGACATCTCAGGAGGCGCAGTGTGTACCGATGGTGCTGTGCTCGGCGTCTGACGGCTCCGGTGAATGGCGAAGTGCTGCTTTCATAAGGAGACACTTAGGTCTTGCTGCTCTATCTTTTTTAGAGCAAGGTTTAAACCCTTTACAAATGTGACACTTGTCACTGATGTGGGACTCCTCCAAACATTTTAGGCAGCTGGGGTGTGGGTCACTGACCAGCATCAGTCTGGCTTACAACGGGCAGGATTTGAATGACAGAGAACAAGGCATGGCTCTAGCCCCAGTCCTGGGCCTGAGAATCAAATTTGGTCCAAAAGGACCTAAAAACTGAAACTTAAGACTAGCATGAACTATACACTATATCTAACTAACTACTAAATGAGAAACAGACTATATACAAAGAGTGAGGGAAGCAAACTTGTGATAGCAAGACCAGAAGCACTCCAACAACTGTCACTGGTGGTAAGAAGGAATTGAGGAGGATTGGGGGTGGCTTCACATTCTTACACAACATGCCGTGGCACACGGCAACAGAAGGCGCTCACGCCACTCTGATGGGTACTGCTGAGGGGAAAAGTTTTCCGACAACTGTGCATGAGGCATGGACACACCTACAGTGGAATGGACATGTGCAATCACTCGAAAAACTGAGACAGGATAAAGATGTCAGCATGAGTTTCAAATGGCTAAGTAGCAACTATTGAATTTCATATTGCATTTAAATTAAAATTTTCTTCTTACATTTCCACAAAACTAGCCAACTTTGAGAACTTCTTGGAAACCCATGTCAATCATTCAAAATTTCACTTTTACCTTGTCATCTAAATCATCATCACTTTCATCAATTTCTTCCTGTCGAAGGTTCCACTCATATTCTACATGTACGTGTGGATTTAGCTTCCCTGCCTTGGCTTGGGAAAGCTGAAAAGCAAAAATGTAACAGTATCAAAATGCTTATTGTTTCGTCAATCTCTACTTCCTATTCCAAAAAGTGTGCAGTAAGATTTTTTTTTTTAATATTAAAGAGCTTGAACAAATGGCAAAAACCACTCTGTCTTAGTTTTGAACCCTTCTCCCTTCCCCAAAATTAAAATCACAAATCCCTAGAAACAAAAACATCCACATAAACATTTAAATAAAATTTTCTTTAAAGCACTTATTAACCCATGGGAGTTGTCATATTTGACTTAAACATGCTAATACTTTTAACACAATGGAATGTCTGTATAAAGCAGCATACATCTGGAGAGTTCCTCTAAAAAACAATTTGCCCTTTTCTGCACAGCTTTTCAGGCCGAACTATTAGGGAATGTTATTTTTGTGTGCGCCATTTCTGGTGTCATCTATGGAAGAGTGGAAAGAAAGGTGCAAAGTAAACTTGCAAACTGATACTTTCCTGTCTATGTACTTAGATGACCCTGTGACGCTGTTCCCCATAAAACTTTATGGGGAGATGCTTATAAATGTATATATGTAACTAGAATATGTTTTATGCTACATGTGCCATGTAACATATCTCTGTGAAAGTTATGACCTACTGAATTTATTCCTCCTGTTTGTATGCATGTATCATTGTTGTAGTTGAAGTTATGAATATCGGTTGTATTTCTTGAGAAAGGAATGTGCAGGTTAAGTGCCCAATCAAGAAGCACTTAACAGACAATAGAACTTGCAGTCACCAATCCACATTTGAACTTTGCCAGGAATGTGGCTGGTCTGGAACTGAGTTGTGCATGTGACTGGACCATGTGACCCCAACTCCATTTGGTAACTGGATGCTACACAGGGAGAGGGAGGGGTGTCCACCCAGAGGAAAAAATCTATTTAAACCCCGAGGAAACCCCTCCATTTTGTCTTGAGCTGGCTAAAGGAAGAAGCTCTCCACCCCCCAAGGAGACCTGAAAGAGACTGAACAGAGGACAAAGACGTTAGGGGGGTGAGTGATTGCTGGACCCAGTGAGGGGTTTATCTGTACACAGGGTGATTAGACATAGAACTGCGTGTTCTCTTTTGTACTAACCCACGAAAGCTTATGCTGAAATAAATTTGTTAGTCTCTAAGGTGCTACAAGTTTTTCTTTCTTATTTTCATTTTGCTGACACAGACTAACACGGCTACTACACTGAAACCTATCACTTTGTTCTGTTTGTCACTGATTGAACTCACTTAAATGCTATTTTCTGTACTTATTAAAATCACTTTTTACTTATTAAGTTTCCTTGAGTATGAGTTAGTGCAAAGGGAGAGCGAACAGGTGTGCATACTTTCTATCTGTGAAATAGAAGGCGAACTGTTTATGAGTTTACCCTGTATAAGCTTTATACAGGGTAAAACGGATTTATTAAGGGTTTGAACCTCCTTGGAGTTGAGCAGCTGGGTGTCAAAGGCAAGAGCGCTTCCAGGGGCCTTACAGTGGTGAGTGGACTTGGTTCGGACCTGGGTCTGTGTTTGCAGCAGATCAGTGGAATCTGGCTCAAAACAGACAGGATTCGGGAGTCCCAAGCTGGAAAAGGCCTGGAAGCAGGGGCAGAAGTAGCCTTGGCACACCAGGTGGCAGCACCAAGCAGGTCTCTGTGGCCCCAACCCGTCACAGACCCCCATTACCGTTGTATTGGAGCACCTTTTAAGATCAATATGAAGCTATCAGTTCCCCCCATGCTGCCTCCTACACATGGAATGTCCTCCAAACGCCAGCTGGCAAGTCTACATGATTCATTTAAACCCCACTCAGAGACCCATATCTTCTGTGCTGACCTTCAAAAAGGAGTTTATTGAAATTATGGGGGAGAATAATAAAACCTCTTATCTACTGCCTCATACTTCCCACTGTGTGTGTGTTCTTTCACTTATTTCATATTGTAAGCTCTTTGGCGTTCAGGCTGTCTTGCATCATACAACACCAAACACAATGTCAGACCCAAACAACAGAAATAATAATTTGCATATTTACAAAGCACTGCACAGGGGTTAGGACATCTCACTTAATTTAACTTAATGGAAATTGTGTAGTCAAGGCTCCAAGTTACCCACAGAAAGTTTACCCATCGATTTATCTTCATCAGCACAAATACTTTGACACCATAACTTTTTACTTCCTTTATAGTTTACATAGATATTAAGTGTTGCCATTTTCTTTCAATTGTGAACTTAGTCCCACTGTCACTTTTCAAAGAAATAGAGAATTTTTTTTCTCCCCCAATATGGAAAAATATAAAATGAAATGATCAGTCTTATTTTTAATTAACCATGACAGTGAGTAGATATTTGCAGGATTTCAATTACAATAATAAGCAAATGTAGTGCTGTCAAACTGCCCCATGTCAACAGGTTAGGATACCTGATGATTTATTGCTAAGATTTTCATAAAAGGTGCATTTATAACTACACAAAACCATTGTATACACCAGGGGTCGGCAATCTTTCAGAAGTGGCATGCTGAGTCTTCATTTATTCACTCTAATTTAAGGTTTCCCGTGCCAGTAATACATTTAAACATTTTTAGAAGGTGTCTTTCTATAAGCCTTTAATATATAACTAAACTATTGTTATATGTGAAGTAAATACGTTTTTTAAAATGTTTAAGAAGCTTCACATAAAATTAAATTAAAATGGAAAGCCCCCCAGACCAGTGGCCTGGATCCAGGTAGTGTGAGTGCTACTGAAAATCAGCTCGCGTGCCGCCTTTGGCACCCATGCCATAGGTTGCCTACCCCTGGTATACACAGTCAAAAAGTTAGCAACCAGTCCTCATAATGCTGTTGTGCAGTAGCTCTTCTTTTAATGAATGGTGTGTCTGCAGCACTAGAAAGACCACTAAGAGTAACAGAAATGGTAGTATCTACCAGATGACTCAGGCTCACTGAGCTCAGGTTAAGGGGCTGTTTAATTGCAGTATACACATTTGGGCTCAGGCTGCAGTTTGAACTCTGGTATCCTTTCACGTCGCAGGTCCTATAACCCAGGCTCCAGCCCAAGCCCAAACACGTACACTGCAATTAAACAGTTCCTTAGCTCAGGCCCCAAGAGCCTGAGTCAGCTGGCACAGGTTTTGAATGGCAGTGTAGACATATCCTTAGAGGCCAGAAACATTCCAGACATTTTCGTTCAAAAGCAAGAAAGAAAAATTACTTACAGGTTATTTTGCTTCTCTGAAAATGTCACCTTGCAGAATTCTCATTATTGGGTTTTTGGTCCAGTGGGAAATTCCCCAAGCTCTAACATTTCTGGCCCTCTCAGACACCAGTAGGTCTACTCAATGGCACTGCCCAATCAGAGCTCCCCTTAGGTGCCCCTGTAACATTCTGACTTAATTTAGCAAAGGAGCTCCCCTACAGGAGATATCTAAGAGTTTTAACCATCACAGCTCCAGCTTACTGCTGTAACCCACATTGGATGCTAGTTATCCTTACTTCCACTCACCGCCCATTAGTTTTTTTGTTCTTTAGGAGCACAATATTGACTGAGTTGTTTCCATTTATCTTTCCAGGATTTCTGAAGATGGAGATGTCTAATTATCCATCAACAAATACGTTCTGTGCTCCTGGCAGCAAATCTGAGGGGAGACCCAGACCTGACAAGTCTTGATATGTGCACCATCATTTTACTGGCCTGATTTGAGGTCCTGGCAAAGAGGCCAACGGGGAGAACATGTGTCCCACAAGATACAGTGAGGTGCAGCCAAGATGTCTCAGACTGGGGAAGAGACCAGAACTGAGAAAGATGCACAGCTCCTAAACTGGATCTATAAAAGTAAGAGCTGTAGCTGTGCAGGTTAAAATAGCTAAAATATTTCTTGTAGAAAGAAAGCTTCTTCACTGTCCAGTCATAAAGAAGCTGGCTAGAATGTTCTGAGGGTGAAGCATACCCAGTAGGGCAGAACCCTCAAGCTAAGCTACAGAAGACCCATAGAATAAAAAAAAAAACCCCACACACAAAAACAAATACAATACAAATACAAAAACCAAAAACAGACAAAAACTTTAAAGCAAGGTAGTTTCCAGCCTGGAGACATGAAATCCAGGAGTGAGACTCCTGCATAGACAGTATTTTTAGAAAAAGAAACTTCTCTTTAATTTGTGACACTATTTCATTTTAAATATTTTAATAATTTCTGATTTATCTTAATTCTGCCAGTGTTTTGAGATATTGGGTGCTTAAAAAACAAAGTATTTTTCTTACCAGTTCTTCACACTGAGTAGCTTTCAGTCTCTTTGCTATGTCCAGAGCTGTCTCTCCGGCTTGGTTTACTATAAAATAAGTTAAAAAGCTGAATAATTTTATATATACATTATGCTGTAAAATCTCTCTGGAACCATACATTAACTTGCAATTCTTCGAAAGAAAATATTTGAAAAAAAATATTTAAAGCCTATTTCCTAGCTGAATTCCTTTGTGTCTTCTTGGTAGGGCATTTAGGTCATAGATACGTGCTTAACACAATTTTCATTTTTGCTTGGTATATCAGTTTTTACACACTGGTATACAAATAAAACTGGTTAAACTCATATTTTAGGAACAAAAATTTCAAGTATCAAATATTAGCGAGCTTACCTATATCAATAGCCGGTTTGCCTCTCAAAAGCAATTTCAAACATTCAGGTTTATTATATATACTGCAGTAGTGTAGAACTGTATTCCCCAATGCAGTTTGTTTATCCAGGTTTCCACTAAACAAAGTAAAGAAAAAGATGAGAAAAAAAAGTCATATGCATGTTCAGCCCAAAATTTGTCATGTTATTATGGGCAACATACATGACAACATACATAACTTCTGCAAAGCAAAAGTGTATTTTAACAAATAACTCCCCTTTCCTGTCTAACAGTAACTCTTGTTCTGCGGCTGCACTGCTTTCAGTGAAATATATTGTAGGAGTTGTGTGCCTAGGAACGTGGCTCTGGAACCTTTTTTGAACAGTAGCTGAAAGTTATAGGGTATGCATGTTTTCTCTGAGCCGACATTCCAAAGCCCAAGGGTATGTGCCCCGCTCCTTATACAGGTACCTTAAGTTCCTCTCTATTCGCCAACTCCTCTTTCTCAGTGATGTTAAACTATCAAATCTAACTTTGTATCTTAACAAGTACTTTATATTTAGGGCTCTACCAAATTCACGGCTGTGAAAAACACATCATGGACCGTGAAAACTGATCTCTCCCATGAAATCTGGCACCCAGCTGAGTGTTCCTACCCTACGCAGGGCTCCAGCTGTTAGTCCCAGCCAGGCATGGGGAGGGATGAGATTTCCTCTTCCCCTGCAGGGGCCACTCCTGAGGTGGGTCACACCCACCTCCAGAAACCTCCCACAACTGCAGGAAGCTCCGCAGTTCCAGCTGTCACCTCCCCCCAGTGTAGGGAGAGGCTGCGGCTCCTCGATATGTCACCTGCCCCGCTGGAGTAGGAGACTGCTGGGAAAACTGGACATATGGTAACCCACCTGCAACCCTCACTTCTGCACTGCTGCTGCTGGTGGTGCTGGCTTTAGAGCTGGCACCTGGCCAGCAGCCTTGTCTGGCTGCCCAGCTCTGAAGGCAGCAAGGCAGAAGTAAGGGTGATAATCCCACAACCGCCCTACAATAGTCTTGTGACTCCCACCCCCACCCTGACAGCCTTTTGGGTCAGGACTCCCAGGGTTACAACACCATGAAAATTTCATATGTAAACATCTGAAAAAGTGAAATTTTGACTAATTAAAAAAAAACCTGGCCATGAAATTGACCAAAATGGACTGTGAATTTGGTAGGGCCCTATTTATATTGTTAGATTTAGTTTAGGTTGGAAAGTCACAGCATTTCGTTTTTTTTTCTTTTTGACCATTCCATTCCATTTTTGGTAGTTTTGTCTCACCTTGCACCTTGCCCAAAGAGGTGATCTTGTTTTAAAACAAGGTTTGACATATGCCCCTCTTTTCCTGTGATCTTCCCACATATTTTTATCTGAGAGTGTTAAGCCTGATGGTGGCATACCTCTCCCTTAGTGGGACTCTGTGGAGTCAATGTCAAAAAGAGAAAATCTTCATTGATGCAATGTAAAGCCACTAAAGATTTTACAGGTCAGGAGACTTTTCTTCTTTTTTTTTTAATTTGGCTCCCTTGTGCATAGGTTGTATTTTTTATTACTGTCTGCTCCATACAGTGACTAGAATAGAATCCTCATCTCAAGCTGAGAGACCTGCTCGTCAGCCTCTGGGCTGCAACCGTCTTTATTACTGCTGTGTCTAGCTTCATGGAGAATCTAATGTGTGGGCAGACCAACCATATCCTTGCAACTATCCCTGCCTGCATATTGGGGTGAATGGGATTTCAATAACACCCAAAAGGTGCAGACAGCCAGGGCAGCTGGGCCCACCATATAACCAGAAAAGAAGCAGCAGAGAGGCTTCCAACTTCCTTATCGGAAGGGGTAAGAAAACCAATCCCCATCCTCATGTGTCTTAGAGGTAGCAGGAAGATTAAGCAGGAGTCACCAATGACCAGACCTCTTTCAGAGACTCTCCTCTTCTTTTGCTGGAAGCCCTTGCCTGAAAACAGGGACTTGGAATGAAATTGTCCAATGATACTGTGTCAGTAGCATGACAGGATAATACTCTTCACCATTTCTGGAAGTTTGAGTTTTAACGTGTATATTTATGAAAATCAAAGAACAGTCTCAGGGCAGATCTACACTACTGCTTAAGTCGATCTAACTTATGTCGCTCCCACCCCACCTCTCACCCCGAGCAACGTAAGTTTCGCACTGTGCACACCAGCACTATATTGGCGGGAGACGCCCTCCCGCCGACATAGCTTCGTCTTCTCACTGAGGTGGAGTAATTATGACGATGGGAGAGCAGTCTTCTGTCAACATAGCGCATCTTCACCAGACGCACTACGGCGGCGCAGCTGCACTGATGCAGCTACGCCGATGTAGAGCTATAGTGTAGACTCGCCCTCAGAAAATTATAAATGATTAGAAGACAAATATATAAGGTGGCTGACCAGTGTTGTTCATACCAAAGAACCAGTGGCTGGCTCTTTTTGTTGGAGAAGTGCACTCCAATGTTGAGTTGAACATGACAAAGAGTGACAACTGACAAAAAAAAAATCTGACTATGTAGATGAGAACATTGACATAAAAGATCAAGTGAAGATTTCATAACTAAGCGGAATCACTTTAACTAATCACTGTGGAAAGAATCAAACCATCTGCAAAAACCAATAATAATAAATTGCACTTTTAAAGCATTTTCCAATTGATGGTCTCAAAGGGCTTTGCAAACATTAATAAATTAACTCTTAAAACACTTCTGCAAATGTAGGCATCAAGGCAAGTAACATTTATTCCATTTGACAGATGAGAGAAGAGAAGGGTCAGAAAGGTTGAGTGATTTGCTCAGGGACACAAGTCAATGAGAGATCTAGAAATGGAACCCATTTCTGACTTCAAGTCCTGTACTTTAACCACAAGACTCAGTTTCCTCTCTTATATAGACTATATAAAGTGTGAAGTAACTACGTGAGTTACTGGAAAGCGGAAGAGAAAACATGTATAATTCAGACTGTGTTCTGAAGGTTAACAGGAAATATCAGCTGTGTTAGAAAAAACAGGCTGTGATGAGCCTACTGATCATCTTCTAGCCCTTAATTACTGCTACTGTGCTAAAACCCACAATTTGACAAGACAGCAGCAGCTCTTTGTTTTCTTCACTCAACAGGAAATCATTAAAAGTGACATAGGATCTATTTAGTCAGCTCATTGCACACACTGGAAATCTCATATCAGAAATAATCATGCTGCATTGTATATGAACTGATTTTATTTCCTTTAGAGTGTGCATTTTCACTAAGTTTTTCTTGCCCTGTCACCACATCCTCTCTACACCATAAAATATGTCAACAACCCATTGATAGGTTGAGAACTTGCTATGTAACACTGCTACACCATCTACAGTAGAACCTCAGAGTTACGAACACCAGAGTTACAAACTGATCAGTCAACCACACACCTCATTTGGAACAAGAAGTACATAATCTAGCAGCAGAGACAAAAAAACCCTGTTTCTGTGTTTGTTTCGTTTAAATTAAGATGGTTAAAAGCAGCATTTTTCTTCTGAATAGTAAAGTTTCAAAGCTGTATTAAGTAAATGTTCAGTTATAAACTTTTGAAAGAACAACCATAACATTTTGTTCAGAGTTACGACCAATCGCCATTCTTGCGGTGTTCGTAACTTTGAGATTCTACCCTATTGCATTTTCATAGTTTTAAACCTACTGTTTATTAAAATGTCCATCTTTTCCTAGGTTACTTTTATTCTTTTACTTCTCATTTTCTGAGAGAAAAAATGTCTATACCTTTGTTTTCACTGTTTTGCTTTCATTGAATTATTCTATCCCTAATTTTGGAAGCTTTCTTGACATCTTTTTTCCGCATTATCTATTTGCATTGATTTTCCTTTGTCATAAAAGTTCCCTCAGTGTTTTCTCCTTTTTTCCCTATTCTATCATATAGTGTCTCTTTTCCTACATAGTTCATGTACCGAATGTTCATGTTTTTATTCTTTTTCCCTTTTTTATTGCTTTACAACACAAAGGTCAACTCATGTTAGGAATTCTATTCAGATGCAACATCAAACGTATACTAACTAGTATGAAAACATATACTAACTAGTATGATCATTAATAAAAACAAACACCATACAAAGCAATGTAAATGATGACAATGATTTTGAATTGGTACATTTGTCATTAAAGTTATTCTAGTTAATAAGTGAGCAATCCATACCTGTTTTGTACAAGGAAGTCAACCAGATGAAGAGAGGTTTGGTCAGCAGTCCGGACTGCTAAATGAAGTGCTGTTTCACCTGGCTCCTAAACACATGAAAAAAATGTACAAGATTAAACACTTTTTGACTCTCTTCTCTGCAAATATTATCACGGTTAATCTCCTACTGAAATATACTTCATATCACTTATATTTGTATTAAATATTTAAACAGAGAAACTATTATGAAAGCTATGATGCAAACAGCTTTTGTTTCTCACTCCTTATGGGTGCTACATTTCCCAGGAAGTAGTATCCCCTTCCTTTTGCTCCCATCACCCACTCCAACCAGCTTTCCTTTTGTATCAAGATTGGTCTAACCATTGTGCACAATCCTGAAAACACTAGTAACCATTACTCCTAGTAACAACTGCAATTAGTCCCTTCTAGCAGGAGTATGTCCTCCTCCCCCAAAAGAACTTGTAATACTGGATCCTTAGACCGTAAGCATCTTCTGGGTAGGGAACCATATGCCTGTACCATATGCCTGTAAAACTATGCACAACAATTGTGATACTGGTGAAAGGATTATGATTGATAATGGTGAGACATACAAAGACAATAATAGAAGCCAAAATTTTAAAATACAAGTGCATAAATTTAGACGTCTAAATCAAAGCATTCTGATTGTCAAAGGAACTGAGCACTCAACTCTCATTGAATTCGATAGGAGCTGTGAGTGTTCAGGACTTCTGAAAAAAATCAGCCATTTTCCTATTGAAGAAAACAATGTTAATAGAAATGTTGTATCATGATCAGCACTTCAGGAAACAGAATTACTGTTTCATAGTATACAACACACACAGAGACTGACATGTATTAAAGCCACAACATGACATTTCTTAAGAATATTGTGCATTCAAGTTAGCTGCTTTAAAAGGAATACACCTTGGAAGAATTTTGTGTCATTTTAATAGGGTATAGTGTAGGTGTGCCTGGAATGTAGACCAGGTCATCAACTGGCTAGTCTTTTATAATGTACTTAGGGTGACCAGATAGCAAGTGTGAAAAATCGGGACGGGGTGGGGGGATAATAGGTGCCCATGTAAGAAAAAGCTCCAAAAATCGGGACTGTCCCTACAAAACTGGGACATCTGGTCACCCTAAATGTACTTATCAGACTGCTCTCTGAACACAACAACAGACACTCCTAACATTTAAACTATAGTATAGAAAGAAAGCGAAAATATGCCATAATTATTTATTATTTCTTTTCCGGTAGTGTCCAGAAGTAGCAGTCAGGATCAAGACCTCTTTCTACTGGGCACGTTACAAACATATAAAGATAATCTCTGCTCCAATGAGTTTACAGTCTAGTTAGGGACAAAATGCAACTATTGGGTGTTGATAACTTCAGTAATAGGAACACAAAGTTGCACATACTAGCTATATGCATAAGTTACAGGCTTCAAGGGTTTTTTAAATACACATAAAATAAAGATTATGATGGGCCTGTACCAGGCTATCGTAAAGTATCTTATTGTGAGCATCACAGAAGAGGTGATTTTTAGAAGTGATCTGAAGGAGAACAGATTAATGGCTTTGTGAATAGATTCAGGGAGGGTATTCAGTGCACATGGAGCAGCAAAGAAGGTGCTTAACATGAATGCTGGAGGCTGTGACTGTTGTCAGAGTAGAGGCATCAACTCAGAACATGACACAGTCTGATAAAAAAAAAGTTAGGTAAGCAAGAAGAAGCTGAATTGTGAACAGCCTTGAAGGTAAGGACCAGAAGTTTGTGTCTGATGTGGAGAAAGGTCACCTGTTGGGAGGGACTCAAAAAGGAGACACACATCAAAAACAACTGATTAGGGAGAAATGTGGATGCCCCTGAATAAAACACTCAGATCTGGTCACCACATTATTTACCTTTTGGACTTTTTAAATGTACTAGACTATTCTTTGAGCACATATACAAACATTCATAACAAATCTTTTAAACTGTACAGGAGAAGGCAAGAGAACATACACTGGCAGGAGGATAAGCCAGATCAGCTAAGATCTTTTTCATCTATGATTCTAATAAACATCATTCACCCATGTACTTATAAGCTATATCACTATTTTAATTTATGGCTTCCAAAAATAATGTTCTTAACTTACTCAATATTGTTTATCAGATAAGCTTACCTGTCCAGGCTCTAACAATGGCTCCATTAGCTCTACCCCCTCTGCATAAACTTGAATTAGTGCAAGTAAATCCCTGGATCTGACAGCCTCAAGTAGTTCATTCAGTTTAGCTGCTGCAGATGCACAAGTCTTTCTAGAAAACTTATGATCTACATACTTAGCAGTGATATATTCTTTACGTGCAGTCCTGGGGGAAAAAAACAGAAATTGGTCTAGAATTCTGAGCAAAAGGAATCTCAAATGGACTGATAATTTAGGCTTAAAATCAGAACTCAGCTTGCTTAAATTGAAAAGTGAGGACTGACTATATAGAAAAAGATCTGATAACCCCATTTTACATATAATAATTTAATCACTATGCACGTGGCATACTATTTGCAAAAAAGAGGTCCAAAATGAAGTAAACAAGCATTTTACAGTATCCTACCTTTTCAATGATACATGAAGGTACAGCCTTTGATTTTGGGAAATCAGTTTAATTCAGAACTGAAGAGGCAGAAGACAATTTTTATAATATGAAAATACATGCAAGATGCATCAATTGTTCAATTGCTCTTCATAATTTTTCTTGCACGATTAATAATCAAAAGACCTAGAAAGCAGACATTATATATATAATTATTAATAATGCAAGAACAATTATGAAGAACAATTGAACAAACTGAATTGAACTGAGTTCCCAAAATCAAAATGTGTAACTCATGTGTATACATATATCAGGGAACAGAACATGATAATCTAACAGATTTTTGCCATTACTATTTCTGTGCTTCTATTTGTTTAAAACAAGGGTTTTCTCCTTTCTGACCATCATCTACTTGCCTTATAGTAACTGAACTGATGATATAAAACTGAGTTTACAACAATTATTTCCAAGGCAATTGACATGTATTGTAAATAGGATTATGACTTCGCTGCATAATCAAGGAGAAGAAGGGTTGAGAAGAAAGCTCTTTTTCAAACTAAACGTCTTCCATAATAGTAAAGGGAAAAACAAAATTACTGTCCAATTACTGCTGTTTGTAGAAATGCCCTCTTTTTTCAAGATTTCTCTGGTACAATCCCACTTTAAGGTTAAAATCCAGATCCCAGCAGGGCTCTTGGTGGAGTGGAAAGGAATTCTCTCCTCAGGCCACAAGAGTGGGCTGCTCTGTGAACACCACTTTAGTTTAGTGGCTGGGATGGGTTCTATGGGACCTTACTTCCCCTGACTGCAATGATCCTCTGGTCTTGCCTATTTGCAGAATAACTAAGTCACTACTCCCATACTCCTGAGGAGCTGAACTTCTCTGCACGACCTCATCCGCCAGGCAGCAAAACCACATGAGTTCTGCTGCTTAGCTAGCCCCCACACCAGAGGAAAATGGGACTGGATTTATCCATAAATTAATATGAAAAGATTCGTTATTAGTTAATACATTAGAGTCTATCATATGAGCGTGAATTACAAAACCAAACAAGTGCGGAAGATTCTGTAGCATATTCTAAGGAGACATAACCCATCATGTATGAACACTGTAACTGCCTGTGAAGTAAATTTAAGAGCAAATTTAAAGAGAAATAATGACTAGAGAAGGGATTTGGAATTCCGTAATGAGAAATTTAGCAGTCAAGACTGGCACGTGGAATGAAACAAAAATGTTTGCCATCCTCGGACACCTTTTTCTTATTTAACTTCTCCCTTGACTTGATTACAGCTTAATATATCTCACTATGGAAAACCTATCTACATATATACACTCCATTCCAAGTGTATACCGGGGCAGTGTTCATTTTCAGTACTTACATATCACTTGATGGAGTGGGTTTGGGTGAAGGACTAGGTAAACTCCCTTCTGTTATATCATTAAAACAATTATTTCCTACATTCTTGGCCAGCTGTAGCAAAAACAAAAGCACATGTTTTCATAATTTGTTACTGGTCTCAAATTTTCAAAGAAGACATTTTTAAAAAATACAGTGCATTTTTCTTATTATTAGCAGAGGACAGTACAAATAATGAAATGCAAAATGAATGTACAGCATTAAAGTTAAACATAGGCTATGTCTACATTTGGAACTGGGTGTGCAATTCCCATCTCAAGCAGTCGTGTTAGCTCTGATTGAGCTAGCATGCTAAAAATAGTGTTATTATGGTAGCAGTTGCACAGGATAGCCATGCTGAGTACAAGCCTGCCTAGACCCTGTGGGTACGTACTTGGGCTAGCCCATTCTGCCACTTGCCATGTTACTATAGCTACACTCCTAATTTTAGCACACTAGCTCAAAGCTAGTGTGATTATGTCTACTCAAGATGATAATTGCACCCTCAGCTCCAAGCACAGACATAACCTTAATGGATTGAAAAATATTCTTGTTACTTACCTTATAGTAACTGGAGTTCTTCAAGTGGGGACCCTATGTGTATTCCACACTAGATAAACAGGAAGTTTTTTCATTAGCAGTGTTCGTTGGTCCACATCTGCACCCTCTGCCTCCTCCTCATGCTCCGAAACAAGAGCATATAAGGCGGTGTGGACTGAACGTCTCTTCAATTCCTTTTGTACTGTGAATCACTTTAGGAAAGAATCCAACGGAGAGGGGAAGGAGGCAGGGTAGTTGAATACGTATAGAGCCCACACATCTTGAAGAACTCCAGTTACTATAAGGTAAGTAACCAAAGCCATTTAGGAAGTCTCAATGAGGAGGTAGCTTTCCCTTTCATATGTTCAGCAAAGGAGATGAATAGTCTAGGAGATTTCCTGAAGGGTTTTGTCATCTGCAGGTAGAACGCTAAGGCTCGAAAAACATCAAGAATGGAACTTCCTATCTTCTCTGGAAGGTATATGACCTGATTTAAGTGGAATTTGGAGGGAATCTTTGGACCTTATCCTTATTGTAGCGGGGTGGCACCCCGCTCAGGCCTGAAGGGGCTTGAAAACAGCCCAGGAGGGGGCTGTGGCTGGAGCAAGCAACCCCAGGCTGAGTGGGAAGGCAGGCTCAGCTGGGGCCATGCCCCAATTAAGGCTCAGCTGGCCCTTATAAGTGGGCAGTGAGCCAAGAGCAGGAGTCTCTCTCGGCTTCCAGAGGGAGAAGGGCCTGGCTGCAGGGACCTCAGCAGGGTACCTGAAGTGGAGCAGGGCTGGGGAAAGGCCAAGGGAGCCAGGGAGCTCCAGCCTAGGAAAACCCCAGGCTGCAGGCCTGGCATAGGGCCCAGACTAGGTACTAGGATTGCAGGGGCAGCCCACAGGTAGGCTGAGGCAGCAGGTCCAAATCCCCTTTGCCGGTGATGAGTGGCTGATACTGCAGTCTGCCCCAGGGTGCGGGGGCTAGCAGGAGACTGGCAGTAGCCTACGACTGAGGCAAGGTGGGGATAGTGGGTTAGGGGTTCCCCAGGGAGGGGAGACCCAGATCTGTGGGGTACTGCCAGGGGCAGCACCCCAGTTAAAGGGGCACCGGGGTCCTGGGAGGGACACGGGGCCAGAGCGGTCAGGCAGATCACCGGCCTGCAGAGGACGCTCCAGAGGCTGGTGAGCTAATTCCCAGAAGAGACCAGCAGGAGGCGCCGCAGGGGTGAGTCCGACCCATTACACTTATGGAAAGTCATGTAGGGAAGGTACACCACCATAAGGGCCCCAACCTCACCAAACTCTTCTGGCAGTCATAACTGCAGTCAGAAAGGCCACCTTTATAGGCAGATGAAGAAAGAAGCAGGAGGCTAAAGTTCAAATGGAGGTTTCATGAATGTTGCAAATATGAACAAGACTGAGGTCCCAAGCTGAAGTAGGTTTTAGCACCAGAGGAAAGGTTAAGGCCTTTTGAAAAAACTCACTGTCATAGGGTGGGTGAAGATCAAAAAGTTCTCCACCAGAGGAAGGAAGGAGTTAATTGCCACCAAATGCATTTGCAGCAAGCTGAGGGCCAGATCTGATGTTTTTAAAGAAAGAAGCTAGTTCAGAATGAGTGGTATCTCTGAGCCCAGTGATGGTATTTAATGGCATTGGCACAGATGGAAAATCTCTTCTATTTTGCAGCATAACATATTCTCATACTTCCCTGCTATTAAGGCTGGATTTTACTGCCTTAGAACATGACCTCTCTAAATTCATCATCCATCCAAATACCAAGCTATTAGATAGAGGGATGCTGGATTAAGATGGGTGATCTTGCCTTTGTCCTCTGTCAGCAGATTAGGAAACAGCTGGTTTTGTATGCATGGATGTGAAGCTGTCTAAAGGAAGATAGCAAATCAAAGCTATCTCGGCCACCAGTGTGCTACTAGGATTATCGATGCTGTGTCTTGTTTGATTTTCCTCAGGATTTGAGATAAGAGGGGAATGAGTGGGAGGGTGTACATTAGCAGCTCTGATCAGTGTACAAGGAATGCAAGTCCTCCGGAATTGTGTCTCTGAGCTGCTCAAGAACAGTAGTCCAGGCATTTCTTGTTTTCTTTGGACACAAAGGCATCCACAAAGGGAATTCCCACTGTCAGAAGATGTGCTGTACCACTGAGTTGTGAAGCATCCATTCGTGGTCTCTGTGGATGTTTCTGCTGAGACTGTCCCCTAGGAATAGGATGTTCAGTACTCCCATGAGGTGCACTGCCGAGAGACAGATCAGGTGTCGAATGCACCAATTTCACAGCTTGATCACCTCCATGCAAAGAGGCATAGACTTCATTCCTCCCTGTTTGTTTATATAGTATACTATAATGATGTTGTCTCACATGACCTGAACATACAGGGCATGGATGAATGACAGGAATCTTTTGCAGGCTTTGTGTACTGCTCAGTTTTTTGTGAATCTTGGATTCTTGCTGGGTCCAAGAGCTTTGAGCCATGTTTGTCCAGATGCACACCCAAACCCTATAGAGAGGTATTCATAATTGGCTTCTTTGTGGATGGATGGGAAACAAAGGGAACCCCTACACACACAGCTTCTCTGTCTTCCCATCAGATGAATGATGTCAGAATACTGTGGGGAAGTGAGACTTGCTTGACCAGGTTATCCCTGCTCAGAGTATAACCACACCTGAAAACACTGGAGATGGAGCCTTGCAAAGGGAGTCACATAGCTACAGGGCCACGTGGCCTAGGAGGATCAGGGAGGATTGCACTGTCATCTGAGGGCTCAGTCAAAGATAGATGATGAAGTCCCTCAGAGCTTGGAATGGTCCGGGGGTATGTATGCTTTGGCTGTAATTGAATCCATACCTTTTCCAATAAAGTCTATAATTTGCATAGGAACTAAAGTGGACTTTTCTAGGCTCCCTAAGGATTGAAGGACACTGACAAGGGATAGGTCATTGACTGCATTTCTCGGTATGACCAACCCCGGAGCAGCCAGTTGTTGAGGTAGGGAAATGCCACCACCATAGATAGTACCTTTGTGAAAACCCTCAGGATGGTTGAGAGACATAAGGAAGTACTCCATATGGATAAAGGTTTAGGCCCACCATAAAGTGCAGGAACCTCTTGTGTGCTGGACGAACGTGTATGTGGAAATAGGTGTCCTTTAAAGTAAGAACGGCAAACCAGTCATCCTTCTTCAAAGAGGAGATTAGAGAGGCCAAGATGACCATTCTGAATCCTTAACAGTGGATGAAGATATTCAGTTGTCTGAGATCCAGAAAGGGTCTCCAGCCTCTCTTCTTTCTGGGGATGAGGAAACATTTTGAACAAAAACCCCTTACCGTGTACTGAGGAGAGACAAGCGATATAGCTCCAGCTGGAGCAGGGAGTCTACCTTCTATCTGAATATCCTCTCATGAGAGGGGGTCCCTGAATGGAGACAGGGAGGGATGTTTTCTGGTAAGGATGGACAGAAGTTTTATAAGATATCTGGTGGTGACAATTTCTGGGACCTATTAATGCAACATGATATGATGCCATGCTGGGGAGAAATGGGCCAGGTGGCTACTGAATGAAGTGCAGGTGCAGGAGGGCTGGTTTGTGGCTCTCAAGGGTCCCGTGAAGACGATTTCTTGGCAGGAGCTTGGGGCTGGTGAGAGAATGACAGACGTTCTGTCTGTTGCACTGCACTCTGGTACTTCCTGGAAGGCTCATAGGCCCTTTTGTATTAAAAAAGAGCTGAGAAGTGGAACATTGATTATACAGTGGTGGTGTAGAGTATTTTCTCTAAGGTGCTGGGATGTATGTACCCAAGGAGCAGAGGGTTGCATGACAGTCCTCACAAATAGGCAATGGCTCATCCATTTTGTCACTGAACAGGTTGTTGCCCTCAAAGGGAAAGTCTTCCAAAGTGGCTTGAATTTCCTTTGGAAACCTAGAGGACTGGAGCCATGAAGCTTGTGTCTCATGACAAGAGAAGTCTCCATGAAGTGAGAAATCATAGAATCATAGAATCTCAGGGCTGGAAGGGACCTCAGGAGGTCATCTAGTCCAACCCCCTGCTTAAAGCAGGACCAACCCCAACTAGATCATCCCAGCCAGGGCTTTGTCAAGCCTGACCTTAAAAACCTCTAAGGACGGAGATTCCACCACCTCCCTAGGTAACCCATTCCAGTGCTGGGAATGATGGTGTCCAAATGGTGTCTGCTGCATCTAGTAAAGCTTGAAGGAATGATCTAGCTAGCACATGACCCTCAACTATCATGGCTTGGAAATACGATCAAGCTCCTCGGGTAGGTAGATAATTAATAAAATCATATTTAGACAAGGCTTGATAATTTGGAATGCAAAATTGTAGGCTAACCAAGGTGAAACTCTTTCATCTGAAGAGGTCTACTTGTTTGGTGTTCTTGTTGGAGGCAGCAGACTTAGGTTGGTGTAGTCTGTTACATTCAGTGATGGCCTATACCACTAGAGACTTCGGTGTGGGGTGGGAAGGTAAGTTTTTCATCCTCTTAGAAGGAACAAAGTATTTCTTCTCCATTCTTTTCAGAGTGGGGAGCACAAGTGACTTCGTTGTGCTAGACCTTTTTTGGCCAGCTGTAATATAGCATCATTGATTGTAAGTGCCATCTTGCTAGGGCCTACACTCTAGAGGATATCTAGCAACTTATGAGTGGTATCCTGAACTTTTTCCAGGGGAATCTGGAATGCATCTTCAATTCTCCTCCTCCAGTAATCTTGGAACTGCTTACAGCCACCGGATGGTGATGGTGAGGCAGGTGTAACCAACTTAACAGGAGATGAAAACAAAAACGCTGCTGAGGAGAGTAGGTCTGTTGGTTCAAGTTGCTTCTACTCCACATAGTGCTCCTCAGTGGGCTGGGGTTCTTCCTTATGAGGCGACTTCTGTCTGATCCTCTGTACCCAAGAGGTCTTAGATATGGATCTTAGTGTGAAGGACCATATGGGTAAGCAGGCGGTGCTATGGGAAAGGATACCACTGGTCCTGAGCTGTGCAGCATCCTGTGGGATAGGGTGGGTGCTCAAGAGCCTCTAGAACCTCTGTTGGGGATAATCTTGTGTCTTGGTACTGTCGGTGGACCCCGTCTCAGTCTCAAACTTTCTGGAAGAATATGAGTCCTCAGATTGTACTGGTGGAGCTGCTGTACCAGTTATCTTGTAATGCCCAAGTGGATCACAGGTACTAGCAAATGGTCAGCGGTGTGAGAAACTCTCTGGTGATTACCAACTCTGAGAGGATTGGTGACCACAGGCCAGAATATTCAGCCAGGTAATCGAGAACAGTACATCCAGTCCTTGAGGAAGGGGAGCGGGAGGGGCTTCTACCTCTTGGCAGAGCCAATGGTGCTAATTTAGATCAGGCAGTGAGAGCTGGTACTACTGAATCCTTCTTTTTGCAGTGGGATGGTACCAGCCATGTGGGAAGCTGCCAACTTTCCCTCACTGGTGCTGGAGCTGGTCCTGGCCCTTCAGCAGTTGGTAGTTTCAGAGCACTTTTGGTTCTCAGCACTGATGAGATAGGCTCATGCTTCATGTGAGCTCCTGACACACCCATAGCAGGGTGCAGAGTCCCACCAGACTTGGAGGCCGCAGGGGAAGAAGTCCACTTCTTGGATCATGACTTGGAAAGGGATTTCTCTCATTTTTTGAGTGCGCGCTCCCACTGCTCTGCCTCCTACCATCTGTAGCTCTTCCCTCTGATGATCTAGTCTGGAAGCACCGTGGCTGGATGTGCACAATACGGTGACTCTGGCCAATGCACAGAGGGGTCTGATGAAGGTTGAACTGGGTCATTAAGGAGAGTTCCACGAGGAATCTTCTGAATTGTAATGCTCCATATTACTGGGTTCAGAGAGGAAATAAATGAAAGATGCTGCACTTGTAGGGGATAAGGCAATGAAAACAAGTGTGGAAATCACTAACTAGGAAGACCCGGGGCAAGCTACACAGGACTTGGTATACCTGAGATCCCCAGTTTCAAGTACCGAAAATGAGGGGTAAAACTCCTACTAACACTATCTAGCTAAATACTAAAAACTAAATAACTAGAGAATGGTAAACTATTTACAAAAAACTGGAATTTGAAGCAGGAATGTTAGCAAAGTTGTAGACACTCGGAGAGGTTCCATCTCAGAGAAAGGGTGGTAAACAGGAACTGGAGAGGCGGTCTCTCAGCACCACCCTTTATGCACTCAGTTCAGAGCACAAGGAGGCAGAGGGTGCAGGTGTGGACCAATGAACACTGCTAATGAAAAATCTTCTGGTCTCAGAAACATGGTGTGCATGTGCACCTCGAGTGGAATACACATAGGGACCATCATTCGGAGAACTTCAGAATTACCGTCTCCTTAAATCCTAATAATTTTTACATGTTCTCTCCCCTCCCCCCCCCAAACATTTTTCACAATTTCCTATGCAAAACAAATCTTTTTCTAGGTCAAACATATTTTGTTTGAAACATGTCAAACTTCACTTTTGTCTTCTCCCACATCCAGTTCACAGTATCTCTCAACATCAGTGCAGGATCTTTCCCTCCAAATTAGTTTCATCCAATGCAATTTAATGGCAACATTCTGCACTCTCTTGTAGAACGTAATTAACTTCCCTTTCTCTTATCATGCAAGGATTTTGTCAGTGACTTTTGATTCAGGATCAAGATTAGCTAACGAAAGGTAATATTCAAAGTATACCAATACTGAGAGCAGTAGTTAATAATACATTATTAGGAAAAAACTTGATTCACTAAATGGACAAAAGTATAACTAGTACAAGATAAATCCTTCTCCACAGTACCAGCAAAATGTGAATATACATTTTCTGCAAACTATGGCCTTTAAAAAATAAGTAACAGTACATTATTCTATACTTTGAAGTATCCTTTATATGCAGAGACTCACCAAGAGTTCAGACGTTCCTAATTTGTCTAGTTCCAAAGACTGGATTCGAGAAATGTGAACACCCATTTCCCTATGTATTCCAGAACACTCTATACAGGTTAAAATGCCCAGGTTCGTTGACAGCCAAGTTGGATCTGTAGAAGAGGTTGAGAAATAAAATACTTAGCAAATATTAAAAAGAGTGAAAGTTATATTCTGTAAAAACCAATATTCCTCAATGAAAATGACTCTCCTCTTAGGGGATTAACAAAAGCAATTTAATTATTAATATCTGATGCTTTTTTCAAACTTCATCACCAAACTGAACCAAAAAATTAATAAAATGCATTTTTCCATTAATCTAATTAAGTTTGTATATTTCTAAAAATCCACCACCTATCTACAAACATCTAGGCCAAAATTTTCTATCCCAGGTGCCAAAACACATAGATAGGCACCTACATTTAGTGCCCATCCCCCAAATTCATCCATTTTGGCCTTAATTTTTTATGCTCAAAGTGTATTTTTTCATAAAGGATTCAATTAAGAAACATTTCACTATAGATGGGATGGACATCCACAGAGGTAAACTTTAAACTCTAGGACTGGCCCAGTAATAGTGCTCTGCACTGCCATGTGGGCATCCCTAAGTTTAATACCCAAATAGTTCTCACATCATGTATGTTGAAAAATGAGCATGTTCAGTCCGTGAGAGGATTTTTTTTTCTTGGAAAACTAACAGCAGCAGCATGGGCAGATTAGACAAGAAAGACAAGTGGTTCAAAATGAGCCTCATTCAGTCTTCCTTGACCAGAGGGATAATTTAATGCCCACTACGTGAAGTCTTGAGTCAAGAGTTTAAAGCAAGAAGAAAGAGGAGAGATGCTTGGGACTTCATTATAAACAAGGTGGCAAAGGTTAATAAAAATGTTTCCCCAGATTTCCAGAGATTTAAATTATAAACTACAAACTATTTATCATCTTTCAGTATTTAAAAGGCAGTATTTTTTCTATGGTTGCAATATTCTACTTACATATCTATCAAGCTAAGCATTTCTAATGTGCCCATCATTGTAGAATGTAGCTACCGGTATTTCAGTATAATATTGATATCAGCTACCTGCCAGACACATTATTCTTCTATCTTCCCCAGTCCTCCGTTTTACCTTCCTTCTGAGGAATCTCCTTATGATATGAAAGCAACAGCTATCAAGCACTATAAACTCAGTAGCCCAATGATGATTTATAACTCTTAATTGTCCTCAAGCTCAGACAAGGGAAAATGACTGACCTGTAATTCTACTGCTCTGAAGATATCATTCCAAAAGGATTCTTACACCGAGTCTTTGCTTCCTGGCACAAGACCGGGAAAACTACCAAAGCTCTGAAGATTTTTGGCACCGATGGGTAAAAGGATAAAGCACAAACCATGACACCCTATTGACAGTTGTGTCAAGCGCTTACGCTTAATTGCCAACCAATAAGGAGATGGTTTGTTCATCGCCCTATTACCATTGTCCTTAGGGTCCAGACATTTTAAGATCTTTGGCAATTCCATGAGTCTCATGCTAAGAAGCTGAGATCTAAGAGCAAGACTCCTGGAGGATTACATCTTCCTTAATCACTGCCTAAGCAGGACTCACTTCCAAGTAAGTATCTTACAAAAACAGTGATGCCAAGCAATTTCCATTCCATTGCAATAAGGATCTGGAGAGAGTGCAACAACATCAGCAGTTCAAATCCCACAATGGGGCTTGAACTGCTGAAACTGAGTGCAGACAACACGCAACAGTGATGAATGAGATTCAGAACACTTGTTCTTTTAAACTAGGGTTGAAGGCTGATCTACATATTACTTAGAAAATGAATCTGCACTCTAAAAACTTTTTTTAAATAAGTTAATTTGCTTGAAATAAGACATTTGGTGACATTCATGTAAATTAAGATACCTGGTGATCCACAATCACAACAGACTTCATTTCCGGGTAATCTCTGTATATCATCAATAATGGCTTTTGTTAGATCCTCTAAACTGTTTTCCCCTGTGCTCTGCTCTCCGCGGAATGCCATGTTTAATGCTTCTTCTTTACTGTTAGTCAATACTGATATCCATCTAGTATAAAATGAAGGGTTTTTATGAAGATTGTTTTGCAAATACAACTTTACCTATAAACTATTGCAAGTTTGCAGGTGAAAGAACAGGGTAGACGTGGAGGGGAGGAAGTATACTGGGAGAGAGACTGAAAAGAAAGAATGGGGAAGGGCAGAAGTAAAACAAAAATGAGAGAAGGAGGAACAAAGTAAAACAAGGGGAAAAGATTTTTAAATTGCTCATCAAAAAGGGTTTGAATTAATGTACTGGAACAACGTGTGCCATCATATGTAATTCCTGGTTTCTGCAAGTGGGTTAGAGCCTGGAAGTGGATAGAGACTAAAGGCCAGATTTGGAATTTAGGTTCCTATGCACTTTTGAAAATATCACTAGACACTTATCTGCATCTTTAGACACCCAAATTCTTTAAAAAATCTGGCCCTGAGTCTTTTGCTATAATAGCCCGTATACAAGGACTATGAAGGCCAAATAGACGGGACAGGGCAGGAGTAAAAACGGGACAGGATTTTAGAAAGAAGGAGAAAGATAAGAATAGAGAGTAATGGAGTAACAGTAGTGGCCAACATTAAGATTGTAACTGATAAAATGTGATTTTACAGATATCAACCTGCAACTTAGTCAAGTTAAAACAAATCAACAAAGAGTTAAAAGTTGTTTCAGGTACTATACCTGTCCTGAGTGTACCCACTGATTTTGAAGGGTTATACAACAATATTTCCCTATTTTTAAAAGTGTATTTCTCTCACTTCCTGTTGTGTGAAAGACCCAAACTAAGATGGGACACTGACTGACAGATTTTACAAGGGAATTAGAAAAAATGGCTACACACTAAATGCTGTCTAATATATCAAATGAGCAAGCTGAAAAAACAACAAAAACCAGTTTTTTTTTCTCCAATCCCTTTCAGCTACAGTAATTGTTTGATACTTGGAGCTAAAGCAGATAAAACAGCTCACTTCTGTCTAAAAATGCTCTACCTCCTCTTAACCAATTTCCTGCTTAGATAGTTCAACTTTCTATACTCAATGTGTGATTTTTTTATTTTATTTTTTGCAGTGTGCTGTAATGGCTAGGTTCAACTGAATGGATTGATGATGAAACTTTAGACTTAATTTCATAGTCTCTAGCGTGCAAACACTAACACATGTGAGTAACTTTAGAGACAAGTAGTTTAATGGGGAACTCATAAGAATAAAGTTACATCATAAATGTTTGCAGAATCAGGGCCTGAATTTGTATTTGCACTCACATATGCACTTTTTTGTCTTGTGATTAATGCGCAAAAGATGAATCTGGGAACAAATGGTCTTTTCCAAAGAACTTGCAAAGGAAGGTTAGTAAAAGCAAGCTTAACATGCCCCCTTTCCTCCTCCCCCCGCCCTCCCAGGAAATGTAAGCATTTCCAGTATTTTCCCTCTATAGTTCTGTGTACGGAAAACAATACATGTGCTACACATAATCTGAATTTTGTAAAGTAAAATATATAAACACACTCTAGGTGGCAGTCATTTGCAATTTTGCTGATGAAGACCAGTTTGAGAAAGAAAACAGAAGTATTCTTGGCTTCTGATATTAGCATAATCCAGATACATTTAAGTAATGCACAAGATGAAATATATGTTCATTTAAAAATTGGCAACTGGCTTAAAGAACTTGTCAGCAACTACAGTTACTATGGTTCCAATGTAATTGCAATTAGGATAAATAGAAATTAACATCAAATCTCAAATATACAATAGCAATTTAAAAAAGCAACTTTCGATCACTATTAAAAGTAATGAAAATTAGATCAAAAATTGGATGTACGAGCTGACCACAGGTTTGATCTAGTGTTTCAAGCATTCTTTTATTTACTACATTTACATACAGCAATAACAATTTTCTTTTTATTCCTTTTAGCCAAGGAAATGAAAAATTCCATATAGCTGCATATCACCTGATGCAATCTCTGAAAAATTCAGAGAACAAAGCGTCATACTGCATGCTGTAGCTAGAGATTATCAGCAGGGCCAATTTAACACAAACATTCATGCCATTTATATAACAGAATTGATCATTAACACTCCAAAACGGCAGAAATATAATATATACATTATTCACTGAAGAACAACCCCCTCCCCCAAACCAGTAAAATGTCATTTTAACCCAATATGAAATTACCAGGTGTCGTATGGTTCTCCCTCTATTTTAATCATAGCTTTGTTGTTTCGTACAGTTTGTTTGAAGTACACAGAATGCTTCTGCTTCACTGTATGAAGCCACTGGACTCAATGTAATATGCAAAGATGATCAGATATAAATTTGTAGTATTAATGAGAACCAGTTGCACAGCTGTACAATAGTATTATATACCAGGGTTCTGCAATCTCCACCACAATTAAGTAGTTGTCCAGCTTTCCATGGTGTTTCTCTTCCTCGGGTGTCTAGATATTGGACAGCTTTCTGTTTTCTCCCAGGACTCCCTTTATTGCCCACAGGTTTCTGTCATTGGTCTGTTTTGGGGGCTGTGTGCTGAGCCAAGTAGCCTGCTAGGCTAAGCTGAGAACTTGCTAATGAGGTTCTAGTTTGCTATCCTTTGATTCCTAATCTCTTTAGGATCCCTTAACAGGATGGCAGGGCTAATTCAGGCAGTTTAAAAAACCAGCTTGTAAGCAACTAGAGGAGCTAGTGAACAGGGAAGTTTTGCAAGGGAGTTGAGAGAGGGACTGTGGGACCCAGATACATCTAATAAACATACTCTAAACTTAGTACACACACACACACAAAATAAAATAAAGAACGAACAAACAAACAAATAAATCCTGAAAGACTAAAAATAATACAGGCAGAAGTCCAGCAGTACAGTGAGGGGCTATCCATTTTTTTCCCACTGAATGCTACACGTAGGACTGCATAAGTGTACATTCAGTGCAGGCCTTCAGAGACAGACTACAGTCTCTTGAGACCAGAGTGGCTGAACTGGAGATGCTAAGGGAGACAGAGGTACCTTGAGAAGATTTTCAGGGACACAGTAGTCCCACAGTGGTCCTAGCCCCAACCTGACAGCCTTTCTGCTGTTATGGAAGATGAAAGTATCAAGGAAGAAGAAAGTCAAGCTGGAGCAGAGGAAAACAATCCCATAATTGGGACCCTCCTTCCAGATAATGTTCTGGTATCTTCTCGCACTGAGGATACCTCCCCAATTATTAGGAAAAGACGAGTAATAGTAATGGAGGTTTTAATTATTAGAAATATAGACATTTGGGCTTGTGATGATTGGGAGACTGACTCAGTAAATTGTCTGCCTGATGCGAAGGTTGTAAACTTCTCAAGACATCTAGATAGACTTATGTGCAGTATTGGGGAGAAGTTGGTGCTCATGGAACATGCAAGTAAAAATGACATAGGAAAAGGTAGGGTCCTGGAGGCCAAATTTAGATTAAAATTCAGGATCTCTATGGTAGCATTCTCTGAAATGCTTCCAGTTCCACACGCAGGTCCAGAAAGACAGGCAGAACTACAGAGTGTCAATGCATGGATGAGATGATGGTAGTGGGAGGAGGGATTTAGGTTTACTATGAACTAGGGAACCTTTTGGGAAAGGAGGATCCTATATAGGAAGGATGGGCTCCACTTAAACCATAATGAAACCAGACTGCTGGCATGAAAAATTAAAAAGGTATAAGAGGAGTTTTTAAACTAAGGGCTGGGGGAAAACAGATAGGTGCAGAGAAGCACACGGTTTGCACAGAGAAGCACACGGTTTCCTTAGGGGAAAATTTATTAAAGGGGATACTCTATATTCAAATAAAGATGAGAGAATATAAGTTGAGAAAGTACAGATATAAATTGAAGAGAAACTCTGAAATGAAAAAAGAACAAGAGTACTTGTGGCACCTTAGAGACTAACAAATGCATTTAAGCATAAGCTTTCTTGGGCTACAGCTCACTTCATTGGATACATAGAATGGAACATATAGTAGGAAGATATATATACACATACAGTGAAAATGTGAAAAGGTGGAAGTTGCCATATCAACTCTAAGAGGCTAATTAATTAAGATGAGCTATTATCAGCAGGAGAAAAAAACTTTTGTAGTGATAATCAAGATGGTCCATATGAGACAGTTGACAAGACACTTCCCTTGTGTCGTAAGGCTGTTTAGATGTGTGCCCCACCCTATGAGGGATGTGTTAGTGGGCCCCGAAGCTCTGGACATCGCAACAAAGGGTGTCTCGGGGGCTTCTGGGTGGGACTAGAAGCCTGAGAGGTATGGGGGTGGTATGCAGCCCAGCCCAGGGATCCCAGTATGGCCACTGGGGTGGCAGTGGCATGGAGCCTGGTGGTGGTGACCATGGATGGCCGTACCAGGACGGTGGCAGTGGGGACATGCAAGGACATGCCTGGAGGACCTGCTGGTATCGGGCATCGTAGGGGGCTTGAGATGAGTACCGAGATATCCGCTCCTCCAGCCCTCTATCCGAGTCCACACTGGAAAGCAGGGGAGCATGGCAAGGCAGCAGGAAGGACTCCCATGTCAAGCAGACACTCGGTGCAGAGGTCCGGTGCCAAGGAGAGACTCTAGTACATCAGCTAAATGGAGGTCCCTCAAGTGCTGGAATTCCAGTGGTACCAACCGGCTCAGCGCTATTAACGGTGATGGGGGTGGGGGGGGGAGATATTCTCTGGACTGGCTGTTCAGGTACTGGAAGAGGCATCAGTACAGATGGGACATAGCATACCAGTGGTGCCTTGGAGTGTTTACTTCTGTCCTTCTCCTGAGGTGCTGTTGACTTGGTACCCATGCCCATTGGGTCTGTGGGCACATCAATGGTACCTGCCGCCGTAGTCTTCCTTGAGCTATGGGTACTGGGTTTGGCCTGTCTCGGTGCCGATGATACTGAGCGTGGCAGGGATCGTTTGTGGCTAGCTCATGGCTCGCTGTGGGAACTTCCCGCTCGCTTTTTCAACTTATGAGAGGGGTCGGTGGCTGATTTCTTCATCGCATTGCCCTTTAATGTTGAGGGCTATGGGGAAGACTCACGTCTGCATGGAGACTATTGGCGTGGGTCCACAGAAGGTCTCAGAGCCACCTTCATAAATATAATCTTCTGCCTTAGTTCTCTGTCCTTGCGAGACCGAGATCTAAGCTACTGGCAAAGAGGGAGCTTTTGAACGTGTCCTTTCCCGAGGCAATGAGTACGTCTGTGATGAGGATAGCCTCATTGCAGGAAAGGTACTTCTTGAAGCCCGGAGAACTAGGCATGCCCTATTTGGGGGGAAGGGTCCCCAACAAGAAGGGTTGGAAGAAAGAAAGTAAATTCTATCTATTGATACACATACACCTATATCTATCTACATATAAGTATAGATACATTTTAGAACATAAGAATAAAAATAAAAGACACTAGACTACTACTAAAAACTAGGCTCTAGGCTACAAAGAAAGCATGAGGTAATAGTTGTTAATGGACTGCTAATAGCTCTGTCTCTAGCCAGGGGCAGTAGAAAAGGAACTGACGGGTTAGCCCGCATGCACTGACTAGCCTCGTGGCTGGGTATGAAGTTCTCTGATCAACAGCACAGGAACGCAACTACAGCTACAGTGGAGTTCTCATACAGTGGAGCACCCACAGGGACACTACTTGAGGAAAAACCACTTGGTAATAGTAATGGTAACGTAATTAAATTTAACATCCTTGGGAGGAGGGGAATACCAAAGGAACCCACCACAGTTGCATTTAACTTCAAAAAGGGAAACCACACAAAAATGAAGAAGTTAGTTAAATGGAAATTGTCTACTGTGTATTTCATTCCATGCATCCGATGAAGTGGGTATTAACCCATGAAAGCTTACGCTGAAATAAATGTGTTAGTCTCTAAGGTGCTACAAGTTTTTCTTTCTTATTTTCGTTTTGCTGACACAGACTAACACGGCTACTACACTTAAAAGTAACAAGAGTGAAATGCCTGTAAGCTGCAGGGAGACTAATTAAAAACATCACAGTAGAGGCTCAAACTAATGGTATACCCCAGCATTCCCCCCTCCTCCAAATGGCAAGAGGACCAAAAAAAAAAAAATGCCACCATGACTAAGCACCAGACTAAAAGAAACAGTGAGAGGCAAAAAGGCATCCTTTAAAAATTGGAAGTCAAATCCTACTGAGGAAAAGAGAAAGGAGCATAAACTCTGGCAAATCAAGTGAAAAAATATAATTAGGTAGGCCAAAAAATATTTGTGAAGAGCAACTAGCAAAAGACACAAAAAATAACAGCAAAAACTAACAGGAAGCCTACCAAACAATCAGTGAGGCCACTGGATGATCAAGGTGCTAAAGGAGCACTCAAGGAAGATAATGCCATTGCAGAGAAGCTAGATGAATTCTTTGCCTTGGTCTTCCCTGCAGAGGATGTAAGGGAGATTCCCACATTGGAACCATTCCTTTTAGGTGACAAATCTGAGGAACTGTCCCAGATTGAGATGTCAATAGAGGAGGTTTTGGAATAAATTGGTAAATTAAATGGTCACCCTGAACAGATATTCACCCAAAAGTTCTGAAGAAACTCAAATTGTGGAACTACTAACTGGTATCACTTAAACCAGCCTCTCTACCAGATGACTGGATGATAGCTAATTGTAATGTTAATTTTTAAAAAGGCTCCAGAGGCAATACTGTCAATTACAGGCCAATAAGCCAAACTTCATTACCAGGCAAATTAGTTGAAACTAGTAAATAACAGAATTATTAGACACACTCATGGAGAATACTCAACACAGTTTTGTAAAGGGAAATCATGCATGTCAGAATTCTTTCATGGTGTCAGCAAACATGTGGACAAGGGTGATCCAGTGGATATAGTGTCTTGGACTTTCAGAAAGCCTTTAACAAGGTCGCTCACAAAGGGTTCTTAAGAGAAGTGAGGAGTGATGGGATAAGAGGGAAGGTCCTCTCATGAGTCAGTAACAGGTTAGAAGATAAGATAGGAATAAATGGCCAGTTTTCACAATGGAGAGAGGTGAATAGTAGGGTTCCCCGGGACCAGTGTGCTCTTCAACATATTCCTAAATGATCTGAACAAAAGGGGTGAACAGCGAGGTGGCAAAATTTACAAACGATACAAAATTAGTCAAGGTAAGTTCAAACCTGACTGCAAAGAGTTACAAAGGGATCTCACAAAACTGGGTGACTGGGGAACAAAATGGCAAATGAAATTCAATTGATTAGTGCAAATTAATGCACACTGGAAAACATAATCCCAACTATACATATAAAATGATCGTGTCTAAATTAGCTGTTACCACTGAAGAAAGATCTTCACGTTATCTAGGATGGTTTTCTGAAAACATCTGCTCAACGTGCAGTGGCAGTCAAAAAAACTAGCAGATTGTTAGGAACCATTAGGAAAGGGTTCCATAATAAGACAGAAAAGATCATAATGCCACTATATAAATCTATGGTATATCCACACCTTGAACACTGCCTGCAGATCTGGTTGCCCCATTGCAAAACAGATATATTAGACTGAGAAACAGTTGTATCACCAATCGAATCCGCAAAATTATACAGACCTATGTAATGCTATTTGGGTCACTCATAAGTACTTGCCCAAAACACACAGCACTTGAATAAGCAGAACTACAGGAATTTGTTGTAGTTTTTAGTGGTTTGTATTTCCAAAACAGGCAATATGTAGTCAGTTTTCATCAATTTACTACCTCTAAATCCAGTAAACATCTCAAGTCTATTTCTAGGTCTAATAAATTCTATTCAGCAACAATATTAAAAAAATACTCCAGAACAAATTCATTCTCTCAGCTACTGAAGTTGAACCGTATTCTTTTATTTTGATAAAACATACTGAAGCTTACAGGAAATAAAATCATTGTGGGATCTCAAATTAGTCTGACAAAATAATCAGAGGGGAAAATATCTGCAGTAACAAAATAACTACTTTAAATGACTGGTCTCAAAATGCAAAGACTAAGAAAATTAAATATATTATAGCTTGAGCTTTCAAATAAACGAATATAGTAAAAGCTAATTATGGCAAATATTTCAAGATCAATTGTGCATCAAGGACATTGCTGACTAAATTATTTTAAATGGCATTATTTTCTTCTCACCCAACAAATGAAGGGAAAATAACATGGTGCTTCCCAAACAATGTGCAAAGTCAGCTGTAAACATGACAGAAGAGGAGGTTACTCACCCTGTGCAGTAACTGACGTTCTTCAAGATGAGTGTCCCTGTGGGTGCTTCACTCCAGTTGTTGGTGCGTCCCTGTGCCTTCGCTCAGAGATTTTTACAGCAGTACTCGTACCGGTCACGCACACGCACAGCCTGCCCCCCGGCTCTGAGTGTACCTTAATAGTACCCGTGCGCAACCAATCTCCTCAGTTCCTTCTCTACAATGGAGGATACCCCAACTCAGAAGTAGAGGGGAGGAAGGTGGGTAGTGGAGCACCCACAGGGACACTCATCTCAAAGAACGTCAGTTACTGCACAGGGTGAGTACCTCCTCTTCGAGAGAGAGATGTCCCTGTGGGTGCTCCACTCCAGGTGCCTTAAAAGCAGTGCATCTCAAGGAGGTAGGGACTTCGGATTTGGTAGGAATGAAGTAGATAATACAGTTCTGCCTAATCGTGTATCAGAGAGAGGGCCTTGAGTAAGGGCATAATGCTTAACAAACGTGTGTTTAGAAGTCCAAGTGGTCACTTTACAGATGTCAGCCAAAGGAACTTTGCATAGAAAAGCCACGGAGGTAGCCACAGATCTAGTGGAGTGAGTTCTGATGCCAGCTGGAGGCACAACTTTCTGTATCTGATAGCACAGTCGGATACACTCAGAAATCCAGTTTGAAAGTCTCTGGGTAGGTGTCCCTAGGTGTCCCTTTGGAGCGCTCCGCAATGGAGACAGAGTCTAGAAGAGTTCCTAAAGGGCTTGGTTCTATCCAAATAGAAGGACAAAGCCCTGCGTACATCTTTTGTGGATTCAAAAGGGTTTGCATATGGTTTAGGGTTTAGGTTAATTCGTAGCTCATTGGCAACTCTTTTAAACGGGTCTTGAAATTTTGAGAAGTCATCCAAAGACATTGGGGGAGAAGGAAGCAATGCTTCATCAGGCGGAACAATTGGTTCTACCAGGTTAGAGGCAGGCCATGCTTGCTCTAGCGGTTGTGACAGGGCTGCCTGGAGTCAGTGGCAGGGTCGTCAGGTGGTGGTACCGAGCTGGTCTCATGCCTAGCTGCAGTGGTATAACGAGTGTGGTCCAAAGTAGAAAGGTGCCCATGGAGCCCAATATTGCCACTGTGGTGGGAAGGGCATGGGTGGTGCCATCCGGGGGTTCACACACCATGGGGCAGGACCCTGGAGTAGAATGAGGCAGCTTTTCTATGACCTCTCTTGATTGGGGTCTTTGGACGGGAGATTTGATAAGGTGAAAATTCTCCCTGCAGCCCAGATTCCTCATCACTGGAGGAAAGCTGTGCGGACCTTGCCTAAGGGTCCGGAGAGAAGTAGGTGTTAAGTAGGGGTGACTGCAAGATAGGTGACACCAGGAAGTCCCTTGAGTGTGTGAACTGCAGTGCTGCAGTGCCTCTGTGAGGGGAGGGCTGCAAGAGAGGAATTTGTTGGGAGGAAGGATTCCTCTGCACCGGTGTCCCTAGTGTTCTGTCACTGCCAGCTAGTTCAAAGGCTGACGGTGCCTGCTGGGAGGAAGGAAGGAGTGAGTGAGTGAGTGAGTGAGTGTCGCATCAAAGGTACTCAGCCAGGGGAGTGCGGGGAGGGAAGCAGTACCCGGAGAAGGCTTGTCCCTGCGAATAGCATTTGCAGGTGAGAGAGACTGATGTTTTTTGAGGTTTTCTTGTGTCTCTTTGAAGCGGCGGGGCTACGGTGTACAGCAGAGTCAGAGCCCGGGTCTGAGGCTGGTCAGAGATTTTTGCGGAAGGAGTGGTTTTAACCTCAGCTCCCTGTCTTCGCGTGCCCTGGATTTCAACTTGCTGCAGTGGGAATACTTTGGGGGGATGTGGGACTCCCCCAAACATTCAATACATTTAGAGTGGCCATCTAGGGATGGCATTATTACAGTTAGAGCAGCGCTTAAAACCTGGAGAGCCAGGCATGTCGGAAGCAGCTGCGCTGACAGGAACAAAAAGGGTTTGGGTTTTTTTTTTGTTTTAAAAAAAGAGAAGAGAAGAGAACTAATACTGGGAAGCTAAACTAAGAGGGGAAAACGTTGAACAAGGGAGAGAAGAAATTCTCTAATGAGTCCGCTGAGCTCTGTCTCAGGCCGGGGACAGTAGAGAAGGAACTGAGGAGACCGGTCGTGCACGCGCACTATTAAGGTACACTCAGAGCGTGGGGGAGGGGACAGGCTCTGTGCAGGCGCAACCGGTCAAGTACTACTGTAAAAATCTCCGAGCAAAGGCGCAGGGACGCACCAACACCTGGAGTGGAGCACCCACAGGGACATCTCTCAAAGAAGAACAGTCATCTTTCACAATCTGCAGGACTGGCCTAAAGCTTTGTCGGATTCCACGTGCAACGTGAGACTCCTTCCCTGCTCACTCCCTGTCTGTGACTGGGCCCCTAAACCACTGCTTCCCCCTGTCATCTACTTCCCACCTGCCAATCAGCTGTAAAGGCTTCTCAAATGCATATAAGACAACAAGCGTACAAGAAACGATCTGGTGTTAAACGAGAATACAGGTGAGCAGGTAAGGAACAGTGAAACTGAGAGGAGGGAGGCAGGCAGGCACCAGACCTCAGTCTGGGCATTCCACCAGCAGCTTTCTTACTGGAATTGTCAGGTGGCAGTGGAGTGCAATATTCTACAGCAGAGATTCTCAATCAGAGGTATGCGTACACTTGGGGGTACGCAGAGATCTTCCAGGGGGTACATCAACTCATCTAGATATTTGCCTAGTTTTATAACATGTGACAAAAAGCACTAGCAAAGTCAGTACAAACTACATATCATACAGACAGTGACCTGTTTATATGTCTCTATACACTGAAATGTAAGTTCAATATTTATATTCCAATTGATTTATTTTATAATTATATAGTGAAAATGAGAAAGTAAGACATTTTCAGTAACAGTGTGTTGTGACACTTTTGTATTTTTATGTCTGCTTTTGTAATCAAGTAGTTTTTAAGTGAGGTGAAACTTGCGGGTAAGCAAGACAAATCAGACTCCTGAAAGAGGTACAGTAATCTGGAAAGGTTTGAGAGCCACTGTTCTACACAACCACACTGCTATCAAAGCCATATGGCTACCAAAAGCAATACGCAAAAGACAAACAGAGGGATGTGAATCAGAGAACACTAGAAAGTAAGGGAGCATTCTGCATTGGCAGGTAGATGGATAAGTCTAATAAAATAATCTATGGGGCCAAGTAACTACATTAATAAAGTAACTAATGTAAATGACTAGATTCCAAAGTATATTAAGACTCAGAGAAGGTGTTTTCTGTCTCCCATTTCCAGTACCATACTCTACATCTAAAGTGGCAGATATATGTTTTCTTCTGCAGTGAAAATGGTGAGACAGGGTACAGATAACTATTCTACTGTCTCTCCACCCCCCTCCCCCGTTCTCATGGAGTTTGTATGCTTCAAACCTTTTGCAACTCTTACCACTCTTCACTCTAATGAATGGCAGTTTTCACTTATGACTTTCAGCATAGCAAAAAATCCAGGGAACAAAGGCATATAGTGTTTTTCCACTAATTGAACAAAAGTAGTTTTGTCATGACACAGGTACTTTTGCATATTTCTAGAGACAAATTTAAAAATCTTGATGACAGTGTAAACATTCTTACGCTATATACTCTTGCTCATCCTCCGCCTGAAAGTGGTATGTTCTGTTATCTGAAATACAAACAAACACAAATTTTTCTAACATTAAACACATCTGACAGATTTGGAATTAATTTTAAGATACCAAAACAGCATTTATTACCAAAATCTATTCAGCAAGTAAGGACATATGTTAACATAAGTCAGTAAACCTATGACATCTCTATTTTCAGTAACTAACTTTTTAATAAAGCAACAGAAGTTTTAAAATAAAGAAACAGAATTGTTCACAGTATAAGTCACTTGTATCAAATGAGGATCTGGTGACAGATATAGTTAATGGAATATAGAAGAGTTGAGGCAGTACAGTTTTTGGGTTATATTAAGTTCACATTTTTTTTTTTTGTACAGCCAGCATATTTTATTCAATTTTATGTCACATCTTAGTCAATTTGTTGAAAACAGACAGCCCTGTCTTTATAGAATGCATAGAAAAACACAATATGGGGCATATTCTGCCTTGTAAAATCCCCTTTGAAGTAAAAGGAGTTGCACAAGACAAAATCAGCCATTTTGTTTAGAAAAAATAAATCAATACAAAGAAAATGTTATTGTTTTTATCACAATCAAAATTAATTTATATGACTAAGACTAGGATTTAGTCACGGGTATTTTTAGTAAAAGTTATGGACAGGTCACGGGCAAAACAAAAATTCAGGCCTCTGACCTGTCCATGACTTATACTATAAATACACAACTAAATCTTGGGGCGGTTGCTGCTGCAGGGGGCGCACCCCAAGGGACTGCTGCTGTGCAGAGTATACCCCAGGGGGCCGCTGCTGGGGGTGGTGGGGCCAGGGGCACAGCTGCTCCAGCCGCCCCAGAGACTGCTACTCAGGTCAGTGCGGCTGGCTGCGGGGCCACCCGAGCGGATGGCTGCAGAGCCGCTCCAGCAGCAGCTGGTGTGGCTGTCCCCAGGGCCACCTGAGGAGCTAGCCCCGGAGACAGCTGGCAGCTGTAGAAGTCAAGGAGGTCACGGAAAGTTAGGGAATCCATGACTTCCGTGACAAACACGGAGCCCTATGACACAGTGCAAGATAGACAGGCAAAGGTATTACTGAATCGTTAAAGGCTATCTTTTATGAAGGAGATGCAACTAAAGTTCCACACACGGTTTAGGGGGTATTTTGAACAAGGCCTGATAGACTGTTAAAATTGCAGAATAATTACACGATTGAATCTAAGCAAGCACGTTCATGTATAGTTGCTACTCTTCGTAACAGTTAATTTTGTGCACAGCGCATCTTATCGTTTGCAACAGATACACAGTATAGATATTAGAAAACTTTCCATACAAAGATGTACATAGTCATGGTCCTTGAGTCAAAATCAGAGCTGGATCCAAATATCCACAAAACTTTGTAGAAGTCTGGATTAGGAACTTAGTTTTGCACTTTAGACTCATTTCTAGTTAAAACAGAACTAGTATTTTGTAATTATTTTGCTATACAATAACATTCTGTAAAATCCCAGCCAATGGACTAGTTGAAAATGAATGGTGTAAATATTTATTCACTTAAAATGTCACATACGTGATATCAGATCAAAAGACTTCTTATCTTCTGCATTTGGCTTCACCTGGCAGGTTAGTAAATTCAGTTTGGCAGGTTGCCTGTTGGACTAAAGAAATAAAATTACCTATAGCAGTCTTGATTTAGGGCCCTTTTCCCACTGAAAGGTATTTTTTCTATTCCTTTTATGTATGCCTATAGTCACATTTTCATCAGTATGGATGGAGTAGTACAAGAATAACAAAAGCCCCTTTTTAGCAATTCATTTTTTTGGTAATTTCAGAAGTGTTTGAAGAAATAAAGATTTTTTTTTTAAAAAGTGTCAATATTTAATTTTCCTGTTGTGTTTAATTACACAAAGATCCAATTGTTATCATTAAGCATTTTTGTTACATAATACTTTTTTGAAATGTATCATCTTCACTGCCATAAGGTACCATTTATACAATCAGCAACACAACATAAAAATCTCTGATACCAGCTTCATACTGCATTGCATGAAGCACTATTTTGAGAACTTTAAAGTATTAAAGTCAAAAAATGTTACCCTATCATTAACTTCTAGGGTTTCTTCACCAATTTTGAAGCAGGGATAATTTCTTTGCATAACAAAAGTCTTTACCATTCAGTTTACTGTTACCTTTTATTCAGTTAGTTTTCACACCAAGATCTACTCTGACATGGAAAAGGGAACTTTACTACTATGTATGCCTTCAAGTATTTTCAGGACCTGAAGAGTTTTTTTTATAATAGTCACAAAATCCTTTCTCCCCCATACAGTGCACATCAGCAGCAATGTGAGAAAGCTACCCTTGTCCTCAAGCAGCATCTCATGGGAGCAGTCACTAAAATATAACCTGACACTGAAGCTGGTTTACTAAAAAAAAGCTACACAATATCATCAGAATTAAACTCCCTGGTCCCCAATCAGGATATCTCTATAGCTAGTGTAGTCAAAGTATCACTGAATTAACCTCTGCGTACAGCACAGAAGAGGTCACAAGACTGAGGATAAGCAAATCAAAGCACATGGTAAGCAAGTAAAGTCTTAACTGAAGACCAGGTGTAGATTCTGTCCAAGAAAAGTAAAGAGCACAATCTGGTATTATTTCCCCTGTCCCATTTGCTTAATAGAAAAGGTGAAATCTGAAAGACAGGTAGGTAAATCTTCAAAAATATACAAAATTAAAAGAAAACACTATGGCAGTCCAAAAAAAATTTTTTTTTTGAGAGAAGGGCAATTATAAGAAAAAAAGATATTGCTATTAAAACCGTGAAAGCAGCAAAATAGAAGCCAGGTAAGAAGATCTAGTCTAGGTAGACGGGTTCCAAAGGAGGAAACACTCACTTTTTCAGAAGTTTAGTTGGTTTCTGCCGTGCTCGGCATCACTCATAATATTTTAGAGAATGCAAGGCCTCATCAGTTTTTGTATTAAAAAGTTCACACACTTCAAATGGCAGATCCTCTATTGTAACCTGCACCTCTTTAGGAATTTGAGATGACTGAAGCCAAGAGGATTTTCTCATGGCAACAGAGGTGGCCATGGATCTGGAAACTGTATCCACAGTGCAGAGAATTGCTTGACGAGATGTGTGAGCCACAAGTTGCACCTCCAAAACCAAAGATTCAAATTCTTCTGTTTTCATGGGGGATTTTGTCAATACATTTGGAAATAGAGTCCCAACACAAGTAATCAAAGCCTGATTATTGGCGATCCTCATTTGCAAACTTGATGATTGTGACATTACCCATGGTACAATCTGGACTTTTGAACAGCGGTGTCCCCTTAATTCTCTAGCTTGGGGGTGGGGTGCCTTCTACACAGCTTTGCTGTCAGAAAATCCACTACTGGCCTGCTCACACAGTCTTTAGCATGCAAATTCACTCCCAGCTAAATACATGAGTACTCTGCCCAGTCACTGATTAATTACATACAGGGTGACACCAGAGCCGTAACTAGATATTTCCGCCCCGAGGCAGCATTTGTGCTGCTGCCGAAATGCCGCTGGAGACGGCGGCAGCGTTTGTGTTGCCACCGAAATACAGACGACTTGGGTTTTTCTGCACCCCTAAGCTTGCATGCCCAAGGCAAGTGCCTCACTCGCCTCACCCTTGTTAAGGGCCTGGGTGACACCCACAAGTTCTTAGTCCCAGCCCTGTCTCCCCAGAAATGTGTCTTGTACTGTCCAGCACACTAATACACATTCATAGCAAGTCCATCATTCCATCAAAGGAAAATGATATATGCACCAGCCTTTTTTATCCCAAATGGAGTTTCCCCCACACTCTAAACCAACACACTGGTTAAGATAAAACAATAAGATAAGTTTATTAACTGCAGAAAGATAGATTTTAAATGATTACAAGTATTGATGCATAAAAGTCAGCATTAGTTACAAACAAAAATAAAAGAGCAATACACAAGCTAACACCTAACTTAACAAGCGAAGGTGATAAGTAGCACTTATCAGACAAAAGACGTTGCAGACCCCAATCCACATTGGGGCCGGGTCTGGAATGCAACTGGTTAGGCTGGTTGCGGAAGGGTGCATGGACAGGTGACTGGCCCAGGTGATCCCAAAACTCCATGGTAACAGGATGTTACACAGGGAGGGGAAAAAGACTATAAAAGCCCGGGGGAGACCCTTCCATTTTGTCTTCAGCTGGCTAAAGGGAGAGACTCTCCACCCCCCCAAGGACATTCCTGAGGGGAACTGAACAAAGGACAAAGACACTAGGGGGTGTGAGCGACTGCTGGACCCAGGCTAATTCTACAGCCTGTAAAAAGGAAAATATCCGAATCTGGTGAGGCTTTTATCTGTGTTAACTTTGAATAGACATAGACGTGCGTGTTTTATTTTATTTTACTAAGTAATTCGCTTTGTTCTGTCTGTCATTACTTGACATCACTTAAATCCTACTTGCTGTACTTATTAAAATCACTTTTTACTCATTAGTTTCCTGGAGTATGAGTTATTACCTGGGAAGGCAAACAGCTGTGCATATCTTTCTATCTTTGAAATAGAAGGCGAACTATTTGTGAGTTTACCCTGTATAAGCTTTATACAGGGTAAAACGGATTTATTAAGGGTTTGAACCTCCTTGGAGTTGAGCAGCTGGGTGTCAAAGGCAAGAGCGCTTCCAGGGGCCTTACAGTGGTGAGTGGACTTGGTTCGGACCTGGGTCTGTGTTTGCAGCAGATCAGTGGAATCTGGCTCAAAACAGACAGGATTCGGGAGTCCCAAGCTGGAAAAGGCCTGGAAGCAGGGGCAGAAGTAGCCTTGGCACACCAGGTGGCAGCACCAAGCAGATCTCTGTGGCCCCAACCCGTCACACCTACCCTTCAGCGTATCAACCACTCCTCCCAGTTTAGTGTCATCTGCAAACTTGCTAAGGGTGCAGTCCACACCATCCTCCAGATCGTTGATGAAGATATTGAACAAAACCGGCCCCAGCACCGACCCTTGGGGCACTCCACTTGATACCGGCTGCCAACTACACATGGAGCCATTGATCATTACCCATTGAGCCCGACCTTCTAGCCAGTTTTCTATCCACCTTACTGTCCATTCATCCAGCCCATACTTCTTTAACTTGCTGGGCAAGAATACTGTGGGAGACTGTATCAAAAGCTTTGCTAAAGTCAAGAAATAGCACATTCACTGCTTTCCCCTCATCCACAGAGCCGGTTATCTCATCATAGAAGGCAATTAGGTTAGTCAGGCATGACTTGCCCTTGGTGAATCCATGCTGACTGTTCCTGATCACTTTCCCCTCCTTTAAGTGGTTCAGAATTGATTCCTTGAGGACCTGCTCCATGATTTTTCCAGGGACTGAGGTGAGACTGACTGGCCTGTAGTTCCCCGGATCTTCCTTCTTCCCGTTTTTAAAGATGGGCACTACATTTAGCTTTTTTCCAGTCATCCGGGACCTTCCCCGATTGCCATGATTTTTCAAAGATAATGGCCAATGGATCTGCAATCTCATCGGCCAACTCCTTTAGCCCCCTCGGATGCCGTGCATCCGGCCCCATGGACTTGTGCTCGTCCAGCTTTTCTAAATAGTCCCGAACTACTTCTTTCTCCACAGAGGGCTGGTCACCTCCTCCCCATACCGTGCTGCGGAGTGCAGCCGTCTGGGAGCTGACCTTGTCTGTGAAGACAGAGGCAAAAAAAAGCATTGAGTACACTAGCTTTCTCCACATCCTCTGTCACTAGCAGAGAAAGGTACTAGCAGAGACAATCTTACAGAGAAAGGTACTACACAATCCTGTGGCTAGAAGTTGATGCTAGACAAATTCAGACTAAAAATAAGGCATAATTTTAAAATTTTAATTAACAATTAGAACAGTTTACCAATGGTTGTGGTGGATTCTCCATCACTGATAATTTTTAAATCAAAATTTGCATGTTTTTCTAACAAATATGCTCTAGGAATTATTTTGGAGAAGTTCTATGTTCTGTGTTATACAGGAGGTCAAACTAGATGATCACAGTAGTCCCTACTGGCCTTTGAATCTATGAATTTCGTGTTGGTGAAACAGAAGGTGACACTTTTCTCTGTAAGCCAATATTAAGTTTATAGTGCATTGTGCTTCTGGAGGTGCCATCTATCAGATGAGGTGTAAAACCTGGTCTTTACCACTTCAGGTCACTACAGATTCCAGATCTTTTGCAAGTATTGGAAGTGGTGTTATTGTGACTTTAATCAAATTCCAATTGGCTAATTTCATTCTTTCTACACAGAAACACCTTAAAGATATGTTTTGCTTTACTGAAGCGGAGAGGAGTTGTATGCCGTTAAATGACTGCTATCTTCTACCTTAGTGATAGTGGCATTTGACCAGTGGATGAAGTGAGATACGTGTGTGTGTGTGTGTGTGTGTGTGTTAATTCATAAAATCAATTTGTGAATGTTGTAAAGGGCTTTGAAAGACAGATTCAATTAGTTGTTATTTATTATTATAATATACCACCATTCTTGAGATTAATATCATTTTAGCAGATGACATATAATACAGGATTGGTGTTCCAGTGTTGGTACAGCTTCATATGCTGATATTACTTATACTGGCATTGCTGAAAACTTGTCTAATGTCACATTGCTACTGGCACAGTGTATCTTCACCAGTACCCCTGCTAACTCAGCAAGTGACAGAGACACCTTTACACTTATCTAAATTACAATAGTTCCATCGTAGCTCCTGAAAGGGAAATCTCTACAGTGCCTTCTCCTGATTTTGCAAGTTTTTATTTGATAATTAAGTAACAAGATGAAAATTAATTGCGAACACTAATTTAAGAGTAATATGTTATGATTATCTTTTGGGAGGAAAAGCACAAAAGAATGCCCAATTCAAATTCAGGTTAGACTATCAGTCTGTTCATTTACCGTCATGTGTTTGCTTAGTTATAGGGCCTGTTTTATTTAGAAGTCCTTTCACAGGATGACAAATGATTTCTCAGAATTCCTCACAATGAACAATTACAATTATCTGTCATGAAGGATGTTATTTGCAAGGAGTTTTTCCTTAGTGAACCAGTTCTCAAATCCTTCCAAAAAATTGTTAGTTACTCTTGGTGAAATAGGTATAAAGACCAAAAACCGATCACAATAATTTGGATTGCAGATTGGGTATGAATTAAACCTATTAAGTAAACTATTCTTAATCTGTTTACTGCTTGGCATCTGACCCAGGGTAGTTTTTTCAGGAGTTATTTGACTTAAGGCTTACAGTTGACCTAAGAACCAAGTTAGTTCCAGTACAATGTTAAATCTGATCTCTGATCACAACTCATATTGAGTAGTCCACAGCAAATTCCCTTATTGCTGTTCTAGAGAAATTTAAATTCTCTAGCTTCCATATTTTGGAAGAAGATTTCGCTGTTACGAAATCTGTAAACTTTCTCTCAAGGTGTGTGAAAATGTTAGAACAAACTAATGCTGATTCATAAGTGATAACTGTAATCTATGTAAAACATAAAAAGCCTTCCCAGACTAAGCATTAAGAAACCTTCTTCAGGTTTAGCTACTTTATTGATTAAGATTAGGCTGTTACTCAGATGCTAACTAACTAAATTACTAGGAGACTCAGTTTGCTAAAGTGACAAGTGCCTTGCATGCTGAACTTCAATTGCAGTACATATAGAGGTCAAGAATTTATTGACTTGTCCTTCTTAATCTTTATACTTTTAAAACTGTATTCCTAGTGGTCATCACCTCCTTTAGTTGAGCTAGCAAGTAGCGGAATTTGACGGCTGACATCTTTCCCTTCAAAGACGTGAAGACAAGATAGTTAATGTTCTTGCCCTGAGATCTTCCCCAAAATAAACCAAGAGAGTTCTGTGCCTGTGCTTGTCTCTCCTCCCTCCCTCCCCAACTCAGTAAACTTAAGATGGCTCTTCCCCTGCAAACACTCAAATATAGGTCCCTCAGACTTGAAATTGTAGAAAACTAAAATTGCAATAAGGCCAAAATGCTATGAGATTTCTTTTACCTATAATCTTTTTTGTATAACTTGTTTTCATGAGATAATGGCTACAATCAACTATAAAAGTTAGGTTACTATTTTTACAGCATCCAAAAACATGCTAGATGCTTTACAGTACAATAAAGTTAGGATATGATGAGACATGGTAGGAAACAAAGTGAGGAAGACAAATATTACAGCATTAAGAAAACTTCAGGCCTGTGCATATACATGACTTGGTGATTCAGTTACGTTTTGTTCAACTCTGCTAAACTAGAATTTCTTCCTTAATAATGGGATGGTGCAGAGGCTGTCCTACTTCAGCAGGTTCTCCAGGTCCACCTGAAACGCAGACCACACACTTCCTGTAGCAGCAAGGCGGGTCTGTAATTGACAGCACTGGAGACTGAAGCTATGTACTCCTCAGAATGGAAGCATCATGTAGAAAAGCAGCATAATCTTCCCCTGCTGATTACTGCATCAGTCCTGACCTAGAAGGATTATCTCTAGGGATAAGAAGATAGCTCAGTCTCGAAGCCTATCCTAAGCTTGGTCTCTGTGCTGTGCCTGGCAACAAAGGTGCTATTTAGGGTACTGGCTTTTGTGATCTAGACACCTATGCATTTCGGTGGCATCATAAAAATAGTCTACGTTGGGAGGATAATTAAATTGTCCCCATTAAAAGTTCAAACTTGTTGAAATCAGATAGAGAAGCCAAAGCTGTCAGGAGAACAAATACAGCTGTATGGGTAATGCAGTTTGTTTTCTTTTCAGGAGTAGCTATGCAAAATAAAGGTGTTTCATCTTTTCTCAGGGCAGTCAGTTCTTTGTAGTTACTAGTCTAGTTATGTCATACCCAAGGGTTTATCAGTAGACATAGAAATATCAAATACATTCAGTGATTTTTCATTCTCAGCAGAAAGTATGAATGATCCATTGTTTCTCTTTCCCACCTACTGTATTTAAATGTTTACTACACACCACCTTTTCAACATACTTCTTTCTGTGCATGTAATATGCATATTAGTGCTTCCTCCCCCACCTTAGTTGACTTTCATGAGTCAAATTAAAAATGTAATCTATAACCAAAAAGAGAAGGCATTAAATCTTATGAAGCTTGTCAGTTTTAGAGAAGAAAGGGAAAGCAATAAAATTTATCTTTTTGAGCATTTTTCTTGAACTAATATGTGAGACATTCCATTTAAGAGTGCAAACTAAGCCAAAGAGTCCTTTTTATATCATGTATGCTCCAGTTGGCCTGTTTTGGCCAGGTCTTCTCCATATTCTGGAGTGCGGTGTAGGGCATGTGTCTTGGTTTTAAAATAAAAATTGGCCTCCCACCACTAGGGGCTGCAGTAGTGTTGAATGGGTTGAAAGTATAATTGTTGTTCTTCTATGCAGCTGCCCAGTGGAGTAGAAGCAAAAAAAATGACCATAACTCCAACTACAACAATGATACATGCATACAAACAGGAGGAATAAATTCAGTAGGTCATAACTTTCACAGAGATATGTTACATGGCACATGTAGCATAAAACATATTCTAGTTACATATATACATTTATAAGCATCTCCCCATAAAGTTTTATGGGGAACACCGTCACAGTAGGGATAGGATACAGAGGGACCTAGACAAATTAGAGGATTGGGCCAAAAGAAATCTGATGAGGTTCAACAAGGACAAGTGCAGAGTCCTGCACTTAGGACGGAAGAATCCCATGCACTGCTACAGACTAGGGACTGAATGGCTGGGCAGCAGTTCTGCAGAAAAGGACCTAGGGGTTACGGTGGACGAAAAGCTGAATATGAGTCAACAGTGTGCCCTTGTTGCCAAGAAGGCTAATGGCATTTTGGATTGTATAAGTAGGGGCATTTCCAGCAGATCGAGGGAGGTGATCATTCCCCTCTATTCGGCACTGGTGAGGCCTCATTTGGAGTACTGTGTCCAGTTTTGGGCCCCACACTACAAGAAGGATGTGGATAAATTGGAAAGAGTCCAGCGGAGGGCAACAAAAATGATTAGGGGGCTGGAGCACACGACTTATGAGGAGAGGCTGAGGGAACTGGGATTGTTTAGCCTGCAGAAGAGATGATTGAGGGGGGATTTGATAGCTGCTTTCAATTACCTGAAAGGGGGTTCCAAAGAGGATGGATCTAGACTGTTCTCAGTGGTAGAAGATGACAGAACAAGGAGTAATGGTCTCAAGTTGCAGAGGGGGAGGTTTAGGTTGGACATTAGGAAAAACCTTTTCACTAGTAGGGTGGTGAAGCACTGGAATGGGTTACCTAGGGAGGTGGTGGAATCTCCTTCCTTAGAGGTTTTTAAGGTCAGGCTTGACAAAGCCCTGGCTGGGATGATTTAGTTGGGTTTCGTCCTGCCTTGAGCAGGGGGTTGGACTAGATGACCTCCTGAGGTCCCTTCCAAGCCTGAGATTCTATGATTCTATGAAGAACCCATTATTAAATATTTGTTTCCCATGTAAATACTTATAGACAGTAATTAAGTCACCCCTTAACATTCTCTTTGTTAAACTGAACAGATTGAACTCTCTGGATCTATCACTATAAGGCATCTTGCATCATCATCATCATCATCTTTTGTTCTACTGAGGTTCTCACATCATAGCACCATTCTAGCTGAGCACCCATACAAATACCAAACAGGCCTCAATCTGCCCAATTTAAGAGATGTGATGAGATCATTGCCCGAAGTGGAATGGAAGAAGTTCAAGGGTATAGATCAAATTATAGACTCATTTGTACATGCCAGGGTATATCCAGAATAAGACCCCAAGACAAACTTTGCCTCCTTTATGGAGTTTGATTAATGTTGCACAGAAGTCTGAACAGCATCCCCACTTGCTACCTGAACACAAAAAGTGAAGAAAATATTTTTATGTAGCAGCCTAAAGGAGAAGGAAAAAATAGTTCAGCCAAGAACATAATTGGTCTGGCTGACACTTAATTACAATAATCATAGGTAAAATGAACATGTAATTCACAAAAGCAATTGAGGATGTGATTCCAGCTATTAAAACTGCATGCGAATGTTCCATTAAAATATTTTAATTAGTATTAGCACATCAGTACAAATGTATTAACTGCCAATTCACTTTCCAAGGAAAACATTTTCTTAGTTAATCTGTTGTAACTGCCCATGGACTAACATTGTTTGGCACAAGACATTTAAGGGCCACATCCTAAAGTCTATTGAAAGCAATGGGAATCTTTCCTAAATCTCCAGAACAGGTAAAAGTGTTTAATAAATCAATACATTAATCCGACTGTTGCACCCCACTCATATGTAACATAAGCCCCAAACACTTGGCAACAGCTTTATTCCAATTGCTAGATAGGCAAAACAATATGATACTATTTATGTGGTCTAATTTTATTTATAAAATAAGTAAAAAATTGCAGTTTGTGGGGCAAATTTTACTACTATTAATGTGTAAAGAATAAGATGTGTTATTTAATACTGTCTGTTGATTTCAGTTCTTCCCATCAAGTCCCAGGCACAGCTAGATGCCTCAAACCTGGAAGTTAGCAACATTGTTAACAAAGTAAAACTAGATGACTTATTCATTGTGAATAATTTCCTCAACAAATTTTGCCACTTGTCAAATACATTACTCACAAATACATTTTTTATTATTGAATTAGCTCTAACAACAAGCTGTTTAATGTAAGTCAAGGTAAAAATCTTAAAAGGCTCCTGCAGCCTAAAACAGTTCAGCATTTATTTTGGAAGTCAGTGTGTACAAAAGAACAAACCTACTTCATGCTAGATTTTTTATTATACACAATATAGAATATTAATTATATGTTACCATTCAATCAATCTTTTATGTTTTCATTTTGCTTACAAGAATTGTTTTCAATTTTTCACAAATGAGTGAAAAGGTATTAAATTATCTAGGTAGAAGAGGTATTTATTCGCCATACTTTAAATAGTCACATAACAGATCTATATTAATTCAGTCAATAAATTCACAGAGATTGAATTCACTATGGCAAAAATGGAGTATAAAAAAGTCAACTTACTGTTGCATGTGATATGGTAAGAATTCCATTTTTGACGGTGCACTTTCTTCTCTGCCATACTTTCCTTAGCCTAAACAATAACAGGACAATATATCAAGAACCAAACATAATTACTGCTCTTTTTAGTTTGTCTGTACAACACATTTGGAGGACAAACAGAAGTTAAAGATAATAAACACGTTTATTATTCTGTTTACATTTTAAATAGATTAGCAAGTCAACACACTCTCCATCACACCAACCGATTTAGGTAAAATTTTCAGACGTGCTTAAATCCCATTTTCAAAAGAGTCTTCAGCCCATAGGAGCTCAAGTCTCACTGATTTTCAATTAAACTTAGGTGCCTAAGTACCTAAATCACTTTTGAAAATGTTATCACTATTCTTTATGCTTTACTACATTAACTGCATTAGTTTCATAGATGCAAGCTTTTAAATAAAACGAACACCTAATTTCCCTTTTCTGACCAGGTGAGCAGAATTCTTCACGTAAAATATTTAAAAAGTGACATCATCCAAAGAGGATTTGGCTTAATTGAAATTTTTCATGTATGTCTCCACTTTAAAAAAACAAAAAACCAATTTATACAATATATCCACCACAAAGTTAACAATTCATGTCCCTGATTTATCTCTGATTGAAAGGTCATAAATTAAATTCTCTTTGAAAAAGATGTTTGTACATTAAAAGGCTTATCACTCTGTCTGATCATTCATGTAGTCCCCATGCTTCTAAGCCTATAAAGTACTTTAAACTGATTAAAACAGAACTACAGTAGGATTCTAATCAATGTTTTTAGGATTTCTCTGAGTTAAAGTCCCATTTCAATGGATTATGCTTATATGAATTCTATTCTCCAACTCTTCCTCATCTTTTATATGTGATGGGGAGCAGGAAAAACCTCCTCCACTCTAGTACCAATTATCTTAAGGCTATGCAGTTTTGATGCTGTGCATTTAATATTTTTCAGAGACCGAAAACAAAAATTTGTTCTAGGAAGGTTCAAAGCAGAAAATTGGATCCTCTCCCATCAACACAGTTCTGTATAAAAGCTGTGTTAGTTGGCTATCTTCACTCTATGTTACCTGAAGAAGAGATGCTGTTCAGCTTCTACTTTTTTCACTACTGAGGCTTTTATTTTTACTCATACGTTAAATCACTATATAGAAGAGGAAAACGAAGTGGTCCCTGAACTTTTATCAGCACCAGTATCTCATTCAAGAGCACTGGGACAGTATTGCAGACTTTCCTACCTGCTTTTATCTACATTGCCCTCACTTGATTGATAGAACTCCTGTTCCTGCTGTGCTACTAGATTAAGAGGGAGTAAATGCACTACAGACTGGACTAGTCTTTTAATGACTTCACCTCTCTAATACCTAGGTCACCAACGTATGTTATCTTTGGGAAGAAGGCTGGTATCTACAGACAGAAAAAAATGGCAATAAAGAATCTATATTATGATTTCACATCTAACATTTTGCATGACATCACAATGTTCCATTTTTTTCAATGAACAGATTACACTAATATGTAATTCTGGCTTGTCTTCCCATTCCTCACCCTACCTTCGCAGCTAATACAAAAGTTGTTAAAGAGGTGACATTGCTGTAATCTGTTTTATATAATTTATGTATGTTGAAGAAGACAGTAATGTCTTTTACATTAAAAAGAAAAAGAATTATTGGTTGACAGATCACACACAGTGGCTGTGCATTTTTTGTCACCACAGAAACAAAGTAAGTGAAGTTAACAAAAGAACCAACCAGATGGAGCATAAGTAACAAAATGAAGGTAGACTGTTCTTTCATAATAATAACATCTTAAAACCTCAGTGCTAGAAGGTTTACTTTTCTGATGCCCTAGCACTAAAAATGACTCAAGTTGTTAAACAACCTACACACTGCAGGTCTGACTATTTTTCAGATTTCAAATGTTAAAGTTTGGATTTTTTTCTAACTCACAAAGGTTTGGTTAAAATATTACTCATGTCTGTAGAAAAATGCAGTTATCTTCTTATAGCTGGTTTAATATCCTATGTGAAATGACTGGTGATATCAGAATAGTTAAGGATTCTAAAACTACTAAGCCTTTTTTTTTTTAAATTGCTTTGTAAGCAGATATTAATGATACTTAGAAAATAAGATATGCATGAAACCTGTATGTAAGATTCTGCAAGAAATTCCAGTTTATAGTTTAATAAACATTATTAGTAACTTAACAATACAAAGAGAGAGCCTCTTTAAGGTCTTGGCAAAGGGAGAAAGAGTTAAGGTTATATTTTTAAAGTTACATATGCATTTCCTGATCTTTGAGTGCTTTATTTTTTCATCCTTAATGCTACATTCAGATTGCTTGAACAACTTTTTTGGTAAATAAAATATAAACATTACAAATTAAAGCTCCGAACCTAGCTAACACTTGCTCATTTGAATATGCCTTTCATTAGTTGGCCAACTGAAGACCATGGAACATCTTGAGTGAGTATAGGCTTGCAGGTTCAGCCTATGAACTACTATAATTCTCTCAATTTTCTACAGATACACAATTTATATTCAATTTTATAGTTAATGCGGCAAGCCTGAAAATCAAGAATTTCAAATCAAACATTTAGACCAAAATGTTCAATTTTTAACCATTGTATTTTTATTTATAAAGGGTAACATTTTCTGAAGTGCCTCACTGACTTAGTGTGAGTCCCATTTTAAAACTGAGCAGCTCTCAGAGAGAGCTAGGTCCTAAGGACCTAAGTAATTTTTGAATCACAGACTTAGGCTCTTAAGTTTCTAAGGTGCTTTTGAAAACTTTACTCAAATGGCCCAGAGGAGCATGGCTCAAAAAGGGTTAAAATTGTGTAGAATATGAACTGAGAAGTATCTGAATTTAGTAGTTTATGTTCAAATGTAGAAATTCTAGATTTTCAAGAACACTAAATGATATCAAATGGGGTAAGTAAACAACATCTTCTGCACATCCAATGGGACAAGTAATAAAAATTTAACACTGAAGTTAATCACAGTTTTACATCTCTCCATGAAGTGTGATTCAGATGTCTCTATGTTACACACCACACGGGGAGCTTATGAATTGATATACCTAACAACATTGACTTTTTAATCTCTGAATAGTTTTCATAAATTCTAAGTTTTAACAATGTCTAAAAAGAAAATAAGCACTTCACAAATGAGATATGCAAGCATTCGAATCAGTAAATTAAGAGAATTCTTTTAATCATGTATTTTTTAAAAATGTACAAGCTCAAAAAATTCAGTGCATACACTGTATAATGATGATCCCATGTATTATATACTCCAACTACATACCCATCACTCTTCTTTAAGAGATAACCCTTCTTCTCACTTCCATACTCCTTATTTCCCTGAAGCTGATGCATACTATATCCTCCTTGCCTGCTCTGGGAATCCTATAGAAGGGGAAAAAGCCATTAAAAAAAACTTGAATGTATAATAAGATTTCACACTGATCGTAGTTTACTTCTCCTTTCCCATCTCCCCCCACTTTACGTAATAACAGATTTTTCAAACAAGGAATCCCAAATAAGAAGTTTAATAACTAGTTATGGACTCTTACATTACCTGATCATGCATTTATTGTATATCCAAAACTCTGAATTTTGAGTATACAAAGAAAGCAGGTGTGTGTTCCAAGGCAATGAAGGAATTAAAAAGGCGCATAATAAATTGCTAAAGTTTTACATGCACAATTATATATGAAACAACACCAGTAATCATCCTTAATTTTAATTAAGTTTAAAAATACACGTAGTGTACATATTGTTTAATAAATGGAATCTTCCCAAATAAATTTTTTTTAAAAACTAATGAAAGAAACAAGTAGGGTGATAAAAATGTCATCAAATTCACTAGAAAAACAAAGGGCTTATTAAAACATTGACTTACTCTCCTAGCCTTCGATCAGGAAAGGCAAAAGCAACATAGGAAAGAAAAAGCAAAGAATTTAAAAAGATAATTAATTTTGGAAAATAATGTGCTCGAGAACATATATTCTGCAGCTTCCACATTTAAAAAGACAATCAGCAATCATTCTTGCAACTGTCACTAATTAGTAGGAAGAAACAACACAGTTCTTTGTTTAGACACTTATTAGCCTTTGCTTGCCAAGTAACATTAGAGCATGGTAAAATACTGTACATGTTTATCTTTTAGTGGTTTGAAATTAAAATATCTTTTAATTTTGAACTGGAACGTGGAAGGATACTAATAACATTGCTGTATGCAGTGTTGTTGTAGCCATGTCGGTCCCAGGATATTAGAGCGACAAGATGAATGAGGTAATCTCTTTTATTGGGCCAACTTCTGTTGGTGAGAGAGATAATCTTTCTAGAGACAGAGCTCTTCCTCAGGTAAGTTTCACAGTTAAATACAAGGTTGAACAGATAACACATATTCTAAGGAACTGTTCAAGGTGAAGTGGCTCTTTAACACCCCTGTAGTCAGGACAAAAAGGGGTGTGCTGCTGGTAGACCAGCTCTTGCCAAGGCTGTAGGCATCAGCTGAGCACTGACAAATTCATAGCTGGAAACCAGAACAGCTCCCCTGTATGTTAGTATTGATCAACATAGGTGTTAGACTTGTAAGGATGTATTTAGTGTTTAGACTCTATAAAATGGTTATAAGTTGCCGCATGGATTAATCTTACTTGTAATGTCTCTATCCCATGTTATAAGGCAATACATAAGTTTTGCTTTATAACTGTAAAAATGCCTGCTCTGAACTTGTGAACTCAGACAGTCAGAATGTTTCCCCTGTCCATCAAGGAGGACTATCAAAACTAGGCAACTGTGAAGCATCACAATACAAAGATTTGGCTAATGGCCCCCTCACATCTATAAAGGTGCTACGTGCAAGGAAGCTCATCTCATCAACATGAATTCTAAAAGAAGAAAATAAAGATAGCTGACATGAAAATTCTTCAATTCTCTGCTGTTTGGACTCTCAGAGGGCTGAAGCTAGGAAACAAAAAGCAGATATCTCCAGGATCAACCTGGGTTAGCCCTAAAAGACATTCAGTGCTGACAGATTACTACTATATCTCTGTCACCTTTTGGAACCATAGACTGTAACGTGCAATCACTTGAAGAAGAGCTAAAAGGTACCTAGTTTGTGTTAAAACAGTCAAGGCCTCAATTTTACTATCTTAAAGTACTCTGGAAGGTAAATGGTAAGTTAATTTGTGAATTTTGATGCAATTTAAAATAGTTTAGAACCTTACAAATCTACAAGAGAAAATCCAATTTCAGTTCATATACCGTAATATTCTGATTTATCTGTACATTTCCTGATGTTAAATGCTACAATGCAGTAATGCAAGGGGAAAACGCCCTTAATCTCTAACAGCCATGCCATCTGTTTCAGTAACAAACCCCAGCTTTAATCATATAAAGGTTCAAATACCCACAGATAGTTGAAGAATTGGTTGTTCAAACCAGGGCCATGTATCGCGTGTGTCAATGTCATTTAACTCATGAGTGCTGAGTGCGATGTTATTTTGGTATTAAAGGACTAAAAAGCTATGGTATATTTTAAAAGCTGTGACAATCTAATGAGTAAGGACTCAGTTTAACAAAGCATATGAGTATTTATGTGTACAGTATAAGCTATTTTATTGGACATTTTCTTCATAGATGTGGTAATGCAAATTCTAGTGCATTTTAGGCCTACAAAATAGATTGGGTAATAGAAGACTCTGCAGCAGAGCAATGTCAAAAGACATTGTTGGTGAACTGAAATCTATAAATCTTTTAAATTCCATAGAACATCTCAGCTTCACTTAAATAGTTATTAGGGATCAAGGAACTTGGAAAAAAGCATTCTTGTCTTACAAATTTTTTGTTAATGATTTCAAAACATCATTTGGGTGTCAATATCTATTGAACTATTTTCCCTGAAAACAATTTATTCTTTCATTATAGTAAATGCCTCCCCTGAGCTCTCTGAATATTTGAGAATAATGACCTTCCTACTGTTACTTTAAAAATATCCTTTTCAAGCCAAAATTTAATTTTAAAAATGGGTTTATCTTTTATTTAAGGTTTGACTCATGGTAACTGCAACTAGAATAACTAAATCAGTTCTAATTCACATTTTAGTTATTTTGTTGCATGTCTGTGTGTGGAAACATACTTCGGAATAAAAGTGCTATATTTAAATGGAACTTGTATTCATTTTTTGACAACTTAAATGTCACTGAAAAGGCAAATTTAGTCAAAAATAAAAGTGTGCACATAAAAACATGCAACGAAATAGCAAAAGGCATGAATTTACAGCCGATTGAGCTATTCTGGTTGCAGCTGGAATGTAAACAAGACCTTAGAGAAACTTGGAGAATATATTGGATGAAATACTGGTCTTACTGAAGTCAATGGGAGTTTTCCTATTGCTTCAATTGGACCAGGAGTTCACCAATTGTGTGTATTGAATGCTCTCTCTAGTGGATTATCCTTTCAATCCATTGTCTATGTTTCGTAATCCTTGTGTTTACAAAAAACATGTATGAATTCTGGGTGTTAAACATACAACACCCAGTGACTCTATTATAAGGAATGCATATAGGAGGGCAAGTTGCATTTTTAAGTAAGCCTCTCAGAGTTTTGAAAACCATCTTGAAGATAATGACCCTTAGCACGCTATAAATTCAGAAAGGTAGTCCATATTTATTTTTTAATTCTCAGTACGATTACTAATGTTATGAAATTATGAAAAAACACTGAGCTGTTTCAGATTAAATGACAAACAACTTTATAAAATTGGCATACTAAACCACATGATTATATATATTTCAGGAATGAATTACTATGCTCTGTTAACATGTTGGGATTCTGATGTCAAATGTTTCTATCTCTCTTTTTTATTAGGGATGGTCTTAAAATAAAACAAGAATCAACATTTCTATTTCTAGGCTTCTTGATAAAATTATTTTAAAATTTATGATCATTTTCCATTAATCCATTTCTGTTATTGAAGCCAATAATTATAAAGTAATACTTAAAATGTATTCAGTATGAAGATGTGGGAAAGAATGACTGTCTTAATAATTTACAAAAATAATAAATTACAAACGTACATCTGACTTTAAATAAACCCTCTGAGAAGTCACAACGCAATCTACAGACATCAGCTAAAGAATTTCAATTTGCTATCTACAAAATTAACAATATAAAGTATATCAAAAATGGTCATTTGTTCTGGTTACCAATGTTTGCTATTTAACATTAGCAATACTGCCCAATTACAGGATCCCCACCAACACATTAATCTTCATAAGTATCTTATTAGAGAGTGGGGGTGCTCATGATTTACAATGTATGCAATTATAAAATCATCTGCATAATCCACTGATCACCATTTTTAGTACCCTATGTTTAAGAACAAAAGAAGATTATTTGATAGAGTTTTGCATTTTTTAAACTACTAACTCTGAATCATGTTCTTCACTGTTTTGGAGAGAATATGATCAACACTTCTGTATTTGATTTCCCTCAGGTTATTTTTAATTTTATACATCTATATACCAGCTGATGTTTAGATTTAGACTGAGCAGCCAATGAGGTACAACACTAGTTGCCAGCAAGGCTTTGTATTACACTGGCTACCAGCATGGTACATAACTGGTTACTCCAGAGATGGAGAGCTTTAAAAACACTACAGTAGAGTGCAATATAAGGGCTATACTATAACTATATTAAGTAACTGAAATAATTGATCATAAAAAAAGACAGAAAACTTCAGATTCCTACTGTTATTTTTACTATGTGTGTAAATTAAATAGTAAATATTTCAAATTCTTAATATAGTTAGATAGGAGATGGATATTTTTTATATTTGGCCTGTAATGACATTAATTTTAAAATTTACTAAGCAGACCCTCTGCTCAAACTGTAATTAGAACCCTTTCTCTGCAACTAAGCATACAAAACATGACATTAAGAAATCATAAAAGGAAGGCATATTTATTTGCATGGGGTTTAAGAACATGGTTGGGTCAGGTGACCCTGTTAGGAGTAGTTGGTCATACAGACCAAACTTCATTATATATGTCCCGTGGCTGTAATCAAGATGTGAGATGAGGAGGATTCGGACCAGCCTTAACAGTAAACATTTTCTTTTGAAAAAATTAAGTTTTTATTTTAAAAACAGGTTTATATTCTTTCCCATCTTAAGTATTACAGCTATCACAAAATAAAATGGCAGCAGCATGGGAAGAAAGGGAGATCTCATTTTTATCTTGAAATATTTTGTTATTTAGCATCATAATATTGCACAAAAGTAGTAGTATGATTTTTTGCTGTTCCTTTTGAGGAGCAGTAGGGGAGGGAAGGGTTCCTTCTCACATATGAAAGCTGACAAATATCCAAAACCTTGCTCTGCATTGATATGTAGTTGGATATTCTGAATGTTATTTTTGTTGAATAGTGTTCAGGAAACAAACAAATTGTTCTGCACAAAGAAATGATGCCTATATAAGCCAGTTTTCAACTCAGACTTCATACAATTTACATTCTGCATGAGAGTAAGGCACATGTAAAATTACCTACCTCTTTCTGATCAAGCTGTAAAGAGGATTTTATCAAGTCTCGGAGTGCAGTAAGCTGTTTCTTTTCTTCATCTTGTGTCTGCTTTATCTGTGGAAGGAAAAATTACTGGTATTAGTTCCTTTTCTAAAAGCAATGTTTACCTTCAAAGTTTGAATTCACCAAATTCAGCACTGTGATGGGGTGTATTTGGCCTTCGTGGCCCCTGCTGGAGGCCCCGCTGCTCTGCTACACTTGCCCCAGGAAGCAGTGAGATAGGAAAAAAAGTGGAGCAGAGGTAGGTCCTCCAGCCCTTTCTGGTGAGGCCTCACTGAAGCAGCCATGCTGGAAGCTAAAGAAACTTGGTCCTCCAAGGTCTAAAAGGGGTAGGGACAGCCAAGCCAATCAGAGCCCTGCAGGCTCAGATAACAGGAGTGGCAGGGCCTTAAGCAGGTCAGTTCCTGGCTGAAACAAGACGAATGAGGAAGGGTGCTCCTCTATGGCTTGGAGATAGAAAAGAACCTGATGAATTCACCTGAAATAGGGTTGGAGATAAAACGGGTCTGGTAGGAAGAAGACCAGAGAAATAGCAACAGATTAGAGTAAGCAGTAAGTGGCTGCTGTGTATAGAGTTCCTGGGTTGGAACTCAGAATAGTGGGTGGGTCTGGGTTCCCCTACCAGCAACAGCTAAAGTATAACCCCAAGAAGGGGACAGGCTTTATTTGGGAGCCTGAACAAACAGCCCAATTTAAAGTGCCCAGAGCCAGGGCTGAAGACCTTAGCAAGGGCAAACAGATTGTTTAGTTATTGGACTCAAATACCCCAGAAAGGGTTCATTTAGACTTTGTGACTGGGCCGGAAGCAAAGCCACTGAAGGAAGACCCAATAAGATTGGCCAGCAGCCTGCAGGGAGCATCAGAGATAAGCAAAGGACTGTTATAGCACACCTCGCCACTCAGAGCCGTTACAGTCACCCATGAAAATTAATTAAACATGCAGTAGTCTGCTCCTTATGTATTTATCCTCTATACACATATACCTCAAAAGAAAGCCAAAGTGACTGTATACTGAGAAATAGCCTCTTCCGTCTCCGCAAATGGATAGCATGTACTTTGTCATATGTTAATGGTTCATTATAGTTAACAACCAAATTAGTCTCCAAAGTCTTAATATTTCAACTAAGCTTGAGAGCTGGTTTATAACTACACTGGAAATGGAAATAGTTTCATTCAACCACATACAGTCTGAGAGCATGTGTAATTCTGTGGGCAAAGGTAAGGGTGATGTCATCTGATCTGTAAAAGTCTACAGAATCTCAGTTTCAATAGTGTCAACTTCTGCGGCATGACAGCAGGGAATCGCTGCCATTCTGGCTCTCGGGTCGAGGGCCGCCAGTTGGTAGAAATTTTGATAATACAGTATTGTTGGAAATGGGTTGAGCTGGGTATCATTCAAAAGCCCTTTCTCCCACAAAAAATGGTACCAAATATGACAAATCCTAGAACAATTATGTAAATATATATTTAAGAAAATGTTTTTAAAATATTTTTTGTAATTATACTTTAACAAAGGCACGTCAAACATGCAGTCCTCACAAAGTTAAACTGTGGCCTTTGACTGACAGTACTGTGTTATCAGTTAATGTCCAAAACATACCTGCAAAAATTTTTTAAGGTTACTGATTACTCTAAATGGAAGGAGAGCTTCAAGTTGATTTGCCATCATCAACAAAACAAGAAGTGGTTCCGTGGTACTGATTATCAGCTTTATTTAGTTTGCCAAAAGAGTTGTAATGAGGCACTGGTTAAGACGTCAGCATCCAGCCAGAAAGTACTGGAATTCATCTGCAAACGGTATGCATGTAGTTACATAACGTATATTACATAACATAATTAATTACAATCCCAAAGTAATTTATTACAAAATCCTTATTTTTACTTTGGTCTTGATCCTTTTTAGGCATTAATGGGGAGACAGAATACTGACTAATAGCTGAATCTTTGGAGAATATAACTGTGAAGGACCTGGTTAAACGCAATGCTCGGTGGCACTTTAAATGCTATACGAAGTGCACCCATAACCTAAATTTAGCAAGGCTGGAGAGGAAGTACATTGAGCATCAGGAGAAAGTTGAAGATGCTGGGATATGTGCCAACCGTGGGCAAGACTCACCTTATACTAGTTCCCATGGCACATGTTTCAAGAACACCTGCTTCTCTGGTAAGCTGGACACCCAAAGGCATCCATTAAGTATAGTTTCAACACATGAGACAAGTGAGAAACTATATGAAGTAGCCTTCCTTAGCGAGAACATTCCCTGGAAAATAAACTTAAGTGGCTGCATAGATCCAAAAGACACCCACACATACAACACTGCCTATCACATCGACTATGCCAAGAATGTATGTAATGTGTTGCATCAAAAGCAACAGAAACAAATACTGGTTTTACAACTGCAAACTGTACAACTCAACTGGAGTTCACTAATTGCTTCACAGAGTCTCTTATGAATGGGAAAGTGGTGGTGATGGCTGATGCAGAAGCTAAATAGAGAGAAATATGTGCTTTGAACGGGACTGAAGAGGAACAAATGTTTAGCAGAAAGGCTCTTAGAGCACTTATTGAAGATGAACTGTAGGCTACGAACATTGCTTTTTGCAATCCTATCCACAGAAATGAATCTCAGCACATATCCTTAAAAGCTGCAAAAGAAGTGGCACTATCAAAAGCAGAAAAAAAGAGCTGATTTCAAAAGTAATATGAAGACTCTGTTTGCAGCTGCTAAATTTTTACAGAAAGGTATTTTGTGCTGCATGCAGTATATTGGGGTTTCAGGGACCCATTGACAGTGCCAAATCTGAATATGAGGTATAGAAAAGTCTGACCCTGACATATGGGAGAAATTTTGGAAAGGAAATTTGGTTGTTAGAAGGTTGCCTCTTGACCACTTCTGTCACATGATGCCCTAAAACAAGATACCAGAGCTATGAAAGTCATTGGAGGGTTCGTGGGCATAACAGTATCCAAATGCTCTTTCCTGTTTTCCTGACAACCCCGGAACTCCATCAAATTTCAAACAAAACGTTAAGCATGGCTGAGATGACTCCCCAGAAGTAACCAATCATCATCTACACTCATCAGGTGCTATTAAATGTCAAGAAGGACCAATTTTAAAGCTACAGGATGATCTTACTCTCACTGAAAACCGATTTGCATAGGACAGACTGGAACTCATTAATATCAAGTCTTCAGTGATGAGATTATTAAAGATGTCAATCGAATGAATACTCTGGGTCATGACTTATATGAAGCCTTCAAAACCCAAAGAATTATCCAAGGCTTCATTAGTCCATTAGCTCCAATCAAGAAGAATAGATAAATATGTGCTCAAATGCAAAGAAAATCATCAGAGTGAAGTTGGCCGGGACTATTATAGAGCTAACCACAGACAGGTCGTTGTTTACTCATCTCCTTGTTGTGTCCAGATCTCAGCGTGATACTAATCTATGAGAGACTTTGGGAAAGTATGAATTCTCCATGGTATCACGACTGATGATCGAATGTAAAGGAACAATGCATACGTGCCAGGCGAAAAGCAAACTAATGCACAACTTGCATAGTCTTTCTAAGTCAACACCTACTGACAAGGGGACTGGTATCTTATTCCGGCAAAGGTATCAATCAGTGTAGCAATGATAGATGGTATAGCTGAGGTACAAGTTCTCGACAAACCAGAAACTGTTAACACCTGCTGAGGTTTGGCTGAACACTTCATTCTCAGGCCACAGAGAAAATACTGGACCAATGATGACACCTATGCAAAGGAATCAATCACAAACATTACTAGAAGAAGAGATTCCATGGTACTGCGTGTGTCCAAATCAAAATCACTGACTCCACAAACATCTCCACCACCACAATGAAGAAGCAACTGTCTCTTACTCACATGAAGTACAAGTTAACCACATACCTTGCAGGAAAACACTCCAGCATGTGAAAAATTACTCAGAGAATTTGGTTGTCTCATGGCATAACGAAGCTGGTGCCTCACACTGTTCAGTAGAATTTCTTTGTAGTTCAATGAGGACGACAACACTAAAATTATCTTGCATGCCATCAATGCCACAGAGAGGTACTACTAAACTCCCGATTTCTGCACAATACACAGATTTTCTAGGGCTCTCTGTGAGAAGGTACCCAATATTTCCACAAGATTCCCTTTTTTTGCATGCTGCTGGGAAACAGAATCACAATATATCCCTCCAAGATGTGTTCCTGTCACTCGGAACATTAAAAGATGGCACGTTGCCAGCATTCATATGGTGAGTTTGCCATTTCAAGACCAAGATTAGGACACTTGCAGAGCTACGTTAGTGGATATTGTCTAAGAAGCAGAAAGAGAAAAGTTGCCACTGACAAGGGGTACATTTATATCTGCTACCAAAAGGACAAACTATCAAGTAATGAAATGGTTTCGGGATGATCGAGCACATTCAAAACTACTTTCCCCTATTGGGCATAGATGGATCTTGAAGGAGGGACTGATCATATCTGTTAAGTGTGAAATACCATGCATTCTTGAATCAATCCTTCAGCTAATCAAATGCTTGTATGCAATGACCAGATGTTCAGCACCCTGCAAATGTTTGGCCAGCAGTCTGCCTGGCATAGAGATGTGTGAGTATGGCATGTACAAGGATCAGTGTGACCACACAGCAGCAGTGAGGCCCTAGACTAGGACAATACTGATGATGAATACATTTTCAGTCCAACATGTCCAGGCTAGTTTCCCTAGTATTACCAAAGATCAACGCCTTTTTTATGTAAGCAATACACCCCTGGGTTGAAGTATAATTAAAATATGTTGGGTTTTAAACATTTTCTCAAATACATAGATTCATAGATTCTAGGGCTGGAAGGGACCTCGAGAGGTCATCGAGTCCAGCCCCCTGCCCTCATGGCAGGACCAATTACTGTCTAGACCATCCCTGATAGACATTTATCTAACCTACTCTTAAATATCTCCAGAGATGGAGATTCCACAACTGCCCTGGGCAGTTTATTCCAGTGTTTAACCACCCTGACAGTTAGGAACTTTTTCCTAATGTCCAACCTAAACCTCCCTTGCTGCAGTTTAAGCCCATTGCTTCTTGTTCTATCCTCAGATGCTAAGATGAACAAGTTTTCTCCCTCCTCCTTATGACACCCTTTTAGATACCTGAAGACCGCTATCATGTCCCCTCTCAGTCTTCTCTTTTCCAAACTAAACAAACCCAATTCCTTCAGCCTTCCTTCATAGGTCATGTTCTCTAGATCCTTAATCATTCTTGTTGCTCTTCTCTGGACCCTCTCCAATTTCTCCACATCTTTCTTGAAATGCGGTGCCCAGAACTGGACACAATACTCCAGTTGAGGCCTAACCAGCGCAGAGTAGAGCGGAAGAATGACTTCTCGTGTCTTGCTCACCACACACCTGTTAATGCAGCCCAGAATCATGTTTGCTTTTTTTGCAACAGCATCACACTGTTGACTCATATTTAGCTTGTGGTCCACTATAACCCCTAGATCCCTTTCTGCCGTACTCCTTCCTAGACAGTCTCCTCCCATTCTGTATGTGTGAAACGGATTGTTCCTACCTAAGTGGAGCACTTTGCATTTGTCCTTATTAAACTTCATCCTGTTTACCTCTGACCATTTCTCCATATCTATATATGTATGTCATGTTTGGCATCATTGTGTTTGTGGGAGAAAGGGCTTTTGAATGATACCCAACTTGACCCATTTCCAATGACACTTATCAAATTTCACCAACTGGAGGATCAAGGAGCAGAAGTAAGCCCTCCACCCATTACGCCACAGAGGGTGACACCACCGAAATTATGATTCTGTAGATTTTTACGAATAAATGACACCTTCCTTACCTTTGTATCATTAACTTGCTCCCAGAATGAGATTTGAACACATTATGCTCCCAGACTAAAACTACAAAAGCAGATTGGATTACCCTGGGTATGTCTACAGAACAAAAACAAACAAACCAACAAACCAAGCTGTGGCAGTGACTCAGAGTGTAGGTCAACTGACTCGGGCTTGGGCTCATGCTACAGGGCTAACAATAGTAGTGTAAATGTTCCTGTTCAGTCTGGAGCTCAGACTCGGAGACCCTCCTCCCTTGCTGGGCTTCGGAGCCTGTACTCCCTCCCTAGCAGGAATACCTACACTGCTATTTTTAGTCCCATAGCGAGAGCCCATGAGCCAAAGTCAATTGCCCAAGGCTCTGAGACATATTGCTATGGGGTTTTTTATGCCATGTACATGTACCTTATGACTTCAGATTGTGAAATACAAAATTGCATTGGTGACACTGAGCTCTAATTCTGTATCACTTTTTGCCTCCTAATCAGCAATCATCATTTGCAATATTAGTATTTGAGAGATTTCAGAACTGCACAATTCACTCATCAAAAGCTGTGTTATACACAATTCCAAATTAAGTCTGTATTGTCAAGCACTCCATTATGAAAACCAGACTCAGATAAAATTTGTGCTATATTAGTGAATATCTGATGCAAGAATACCCATCCAGTACTATCCACGTGTTACAATACTCAAAGCCTCTATTTGTAGCTGAATAGATAACTTCTTCCTCTCAAAGTAAATCATGGTATAACTTACAGAATGCAAAGGTTTTGGGAAACAGTTAATACCATCTAACAACTAAGATAACTTGTCCCAGCATTTTAGTTACAGTTGAGGCTTGAAGGAACACTTTCTTATTTTTACTGTGTAAATGTGAATTTAGATTACACTTTTAGCTATTTAGTTATTTCAGTTTACTGATAGCACTTAAACTGAATTCAGATGAACAAGCAAAAACATTTTACTATTTTCAGACATTACACTACCTCAAATTACTTACATTATATAAATCAGCAGCCAACTTTTCAATATACTGTTTCAATTTATCAGCGGTTTTCAAGCCATCTTGGAAGAAACTACAATGGAAAATACTTGTGATTTATCAGCAATACTTGAACTTTCTATATCAAAAATAATTGAACTTTACACTGAAAATTATACACAACATACACCCACTCCTCCCTCACACAGAAACAAAAAATATTTCTATTTCATAAATTACTTTACATTACCAGTTGTCTGAAACCATCTGATGGACTATAGTTTCCACATAGCTGTAATTTTCAAGCACTTTAAAGATCTGAATGTTATGTTTTAATTCTTCACAAATATCCCTTGCTGCATGAATATATAGTATGCCCAAATATATGTAATTTTACAATTGAGTTAATCTTGAAACTGCTTTTGCATACAATTTTTATTTGGTTTTAGCAATTCAGACTTTAGAGTATATAGTGATGTCATATAAAAAGCAAGTTCATACAGTGCACACACTGCAAAAGCATACAAGTATGAGTCTCATAAAACTCTGCAAACCCTACACACATTCACCCAAACTGCATTGCTGGATTCATCAACTGACAGCTAGACTGAAGACATGCAAACCACTGCAGACAAACACAATTTTAATCTCTGTCAACTAAGTATTTATTTTAAATGGAAAGCTCTGGGAAACAGTCCCTAATCTATCCACCAGAGAGACAAGCTCTTTATCGGTGTATTTCTCTCAAGATTTCAATGGCACACTCTCCCTAACCACTTCTGTCAGCAGAAGAGATTTAACACTGACTTCTACCCCTAGATACCAACATCAATAGAGATAAAATTCATTGTTCTATTTTATCACTGCTAGTAAACATTTTTCTCTTTAGCAATTCCTATAATCCCTCTCTCTCTCTCTCATCATAGCGGCACATGAAATCTCTCTCATCCTGTGCATCAATTCAAGACAAAAGCGTCTTAAAGTCTAGTTTTGGTAAGTCTGCCTCTGTGTTCCCATCTGTAAAAACCGATATAATTTACCACTTATCTACCTATCTCACATGGATGCTGAGAGGATTACTTGTTTGTAAAATGATTTTAAAGATTAAAAGTGCTATGTAAACATTAATTATTATTATGCAGAAGTAAACAAGTTATCTGTTCATTACATTCCAGCTCCATCTGCTTTGAGAATTAAAATCTGCTTCCTACACAGCACTAGAAGGCTATGCTGCCTTTTCACTAGACCTACCTCTCTCTCTGGTTCCCGCTTTTCTTTTTGAAGGAAGCAGTTCTTTACTCGCCTGTGGAATCCCTATTTAGATTGGTCACATTGTAGTCACCATCTTTCCACTTGGAGGAGGACTAGAGAGAGCAATATTTGGACCAGTATTTGGACCAATCAAAGCTATTCCCTAATTAACCTGATGGATCACTGTTGAGCAATACAAAAAATACCCCTCAACCCTCTCTCTCCCACAGTGAGAGAAACTCGGAACAGAAAAGAAAGATACAAATTTGACATGGCCTTACAAAACACAATCCTCAAGCTCTTTTACTAGTAAGAATTATGGATACACATAAGAGAGCTAGCATGTATTCTACTGCAGTCCAGTCACTTTACCCTAAGTGATAGTAAATGGAATACTTTACAGTTATATTGAAAATTTCTGATGCCAATAAAACAAAAACAAAAAGAAAACAAAGAAGTAAAATCTGTGAGAAGGGCCCCTGCTGAAGTATTTCAACATTCTTTCTGAAAAACTGACTATTCACTGAAACAATGTGCCTCATTTTTTAAATAGTCACATTGAATAATTCAGTAATTCATTGCTTAAAATCAAATATAAAAGATATTTTGTATTCATACAGGTTCCATTTTAAGATAATCTGGTGGCAGTTTCAGTTGTATTCAAAAGTTATTTTATTGTTGGTATGATTCAAGCAAACTCACGAAGAACTGAAGCAACAACATTAAGAACCACTACAATCCAAACTACGTTTAGATGGCTACGTTTTCACTACAATGCTTCAAACAGTTCGGGGACTAAAAAATGATAGCGGGTTACACCTTAGTTTACAAAAAAAATATTGGATAATACAACAAATTAAAGGTAAAACAACAAGAAAAGCTGCTGCTCTAGATTCGTTGTGTATTCCAGGTTCTTAAGCATATTACTTTGCCGCCATTAAGGACTAGTTAAAAATCTATTTTTAAACAACTGAATTCTATTGATGTTTTAAAATCAAATTCAATGGAACGAGAATTTGGCTCTCAATTCATAGACAGCACTGATCATTAAGTATTCAGAATGGCCCAATTTAACAGTCTGCTTGGAATAGACATTACCTGGACTTGAGTCAAAGCTAGGCAATATTCACATTTCTGTTGTCAGATTTACTCTGCAGAAAAGTCTCAAATGCTTCAATGACCCACCATTAAAAGACAGACACCATCAAGACAATGTAGCAAAAGGCGGTACAGAAACACATTTGTTTAACTGAAATATTGGATTTCATAATCCAAAGCGTTATACTTACTTGCACTGTGCATGATAATACTTAATAAGATTCTGTAGAAGGTCCACACCTTTTTTTGTCTTGATTTCATTAACCTTAATGAGATACTGTAGAAATAAAAACAGAACTTGCTGATGATATTTATATGTTAGACCTTCAGCTATGTTCAAACAGGAGAGCTTCTGTCTCCAGTCTGTTCAACTAATTCAATAATGATCTCTGCGGTTATCTTGTTGCTGATTTACAGAACATTGAACCAACACAATGATTAAAACCTGAATATGCAAAATAAATTAGTATGTTTTTAGAACTCCCATATGAACTAATTTTAACAATTTCTAATACAAGTTTGCCATAAATGCAGGATTTTTTTCCCTCTCAAACATTAGGAAGACATGCCTTTTCATTATATCATAATTATTAGTGCATTTCCTCAAAATAAGAATGTTATCAAATTCTAATTGATTTACCCTCAGATTGAATATAAAGAGAACTATTTTAAAAGTTACTAGTAAATATTTCAGAAGCAATCATTGTAAATTAATATTGATTGAACTAACATGTCAGTTTACCAGGCATCACCAGATACTCAACCAAATATTTCCTAATTTTAGGAACAATATATCAAAAAAGACATCCTGAACAGCAATGCTTTGCAACTAAAGAACAAGAAAGCTACTTTTGCTTACTATGCTTTCTTCAGCCCAAGATCCTTTCTCTAACAATCTAAACAGAGGACTGAAACTCAAAATGAGATGATGGTGAAGCTATGTCTTGCATAGAATTTCCAGAACAAGCATCTTTAAAGTAGTTCAGCCACTTGACAGCCAAATGCATTTTCCAATTCCACCACCAAGAGAATTTCATCACCACTCTCTAATACAGAGCTTTCCAAACTGTGTGTCGCGACACGTTAGTGTGTCGGCTGCAGTGTGTAGGTGTGTCGCGGGGCGGCAGGCGTGCTCTGCTCCCGGGCGTACTCCGCTCCCCGGCCAGGGCAGCGGGGCAGCAGGCGTGCTCCGCTCCCCGGCCGGGGCGGCGGGCATGCTCCGCTCCCCGGCTGGGGCAGCGGGCGTTCCGCGCTCCCCACCGGCAGGGGGAGCGGGGAGGCAGGCGTTCCGTGCTCCCCTCCAGCCGGGGGGGGCGCATGCCGCCCTCCACCCCGGCATTTTGGCTGGGTGGCATTGTTGGGTGGGGGGTGTTTCGGCCGGCGTTGGGGGGGGCGCCTGGGTTTTGGGGGGTTTTTTTGCTTGGGGCGGCCGGCCCTGGGTACTGCGCATGCGCAGTATGTGTAATCCGGGCGGAATTGATTCCACGTCACTTCCGGTGGCGCGGGCCGAGAAATTCCATGGGTCCAGTTCAATGTGAGGCCACCGTTCAGCATTCTGATGAGATGAAAGGGGAGGGAGAGGGATACACACATGTGGGGCAGATGCTGGCCTAAGAGTTCCGGGGGCTCTTTAAATAAATCAAGGCAGTGACACAACTAGCAAGGTGCCAGCATTTCTGTTTTTCATTCAGTTTAGAAACTACTAGTTTAACCTCCGGTTTGCTAGTAAAACTGAATTACTGTGTCGCGAAATGATGCATGTCTAAAAAGTGTGTCACCAACACGAAAAGTTTGGAAAGCTCTGCTCTAATAGGATCCATAGGACATTTCTATTAAAGTATGTCACATAATTAAATGGTGAAAGTTGTTTCTTACTTCGCACATCTGGAGCTGAAATAGTCGCCTTTCCTTCTCCATTTCTTCTGCAATCTCAGCTCCTGTTATCTCTGTTCGTATCATCCCATGCTGTTTTGCATGTTCTCTTTTTTCTTTTTCAATTTTTGTGCTGCAATTATAATTAAAATAGATTTCAGAAAACTTATTTCACTGTCATGTGATCTAGTAATTTTACTAAAACATACATTGTATAACATCACAATGGGAAAATAGCCAATTTGTAAATACACATTCTCCTATATTTTTAAGCTCTACATATTTTAACAAGTTCCCTCAATAATATCTTGGGATTTGAGAGAACTGACTTGCAGATGAAATGCTGAGATCACTATTAAGTGAGCCCTCAATGAACTGAGTGAGAGACCAGAAGACTGAGGTGTAATAGATACTCCAAATGTCCTGAATGCAGGCTGAATTCTCCACTTGGTCCAATAAGCTGCCGTAATAGAAAGCTTCCTACTGTTAAGCAACAACTGTCAAACAGCTTCTGAACATTGTTATTCCCTCCTCATCTAGTCATACAACATCCAGAACATGAGATGCAGAGTGCTAAGTGCAAAACTTGACCGTGGTGCTGAGTCAATAGGTCGGAATGAAGAGTAAGTAATATGAGAGGCTGAACCAACAGACTGAGAAGGTCGGACAACCAACATTGCTTCAGCCAAGCTGGAGCAAGGAGAATAATTTTGGCATGATCCAACTTCAGCTTTAGAATGACCTTTGTGGTGACTGGGATTGGGGAGGGGGAAGCATACATCAGAGCTAATCCCTAATTGAAGTGGAAGGGAGACTGGGATGAGACCTTTGGAGAGGCTTTGGGAGCCTGGGATGAGACCTGCTTGAGAGCAAAATTGATGGCATTTTTTGTCTCTTGTTACAGAAAGATCAACAGTCAGAATGCCCCTTTCTGTAAAGATGGACCTCAGCACACGCTGGCTTCAGAAACCACTCATTATCCTGGGAGAAATTCTTACTGCAGTAGATCTGCCAGTTGGGTATGGCCCAACACCTAAGCAGATATGTTACCTCAGTTTTCAGTAAGGGTAATGAGGAGTTTGGGGGCAGCGGCTAATGGGAATGAGAATAAGGAAGCGGCAATTACCACATCCGGAGTGAAAGCCAAACTCACACACCTTAATGGGACCAAATGAAGGTGCCCAGATAATCTCCATCCAAGAATATTAAAGGAACTGGCACATGAAATTGCAAACCCAATAGCAAGGACTTTTAATGAAACTGTAAACTCTGGGGGCATACCCTATGACTGGAGAATTGCAAATATAGTGCGTATATTTAAGAAAGGAAAACATAATGGTCTGGGAAACTACGGGCTCATTGATTTGACCTCCACTGTATACAAAGTCTTAGAACAAATTTTGAAAGAGAGAGTGATTAAAGATACAGAGGTAAGTGGTAATTGGGATAAAATTCAACATGGTTTTACAAAAGGTAGATCGTGCCAGACCAACCTGATTTCTTTGAGAAGATGACAGATTTTGTAGACAACGGAAATTCAGTAGATCTAACCTATCTAGATTTCAGTAAAGCATTTGATACAATTCCATACGGGAAATTATTAGTTAAACTGTAGACAATGGGGATTATAATATGAGAATCGAAAGGTGGGTAAGGAACTCATTAGAGGTGAGACTAGAATGAGTCATATTGAAATATTAGGCTGGAGGGAGATTACTAGTGGAGCCCCACACCCAACTAGATTGCATGAATGCTCCCAGAGCCACTCACGAATCACGCAGAGAAAGGCACCAGCAAATCTCCCAAGCCCCCAACCTTGCACCCTAGACTATACTGTCTTGCCCTGGTCAGAAGCATGACCAGTGTAAATTTATTACCCAGTCTGCCCCTCCCTTGATGTCGCATTTTTCAGGAACATAACTACAACATTAAGTGAAGAGTTACTGTAGTAGGCACAAAAGGTCAGAGATAGTTACCAAAGAAAATAAAAGGGAAGCGCAGAGTCTAAATCTTAAACCTTATTAGACTAGGCAGTATTTGGATCCAGCAGTTTTCTCACTCCACTGGATGTTACAGTTCTTAATACACAGGCTTCGCCTTTTAATCCTGGGCCCAGTCTCCTCAGTTGAAGTCTTTGTCTTCCCAGTATTCTTGTCGTTTCCAGCACAGGTGAGGGGAGGAGAAAGGCAAAAGCATGATGCCACTGTCCCCTATTTTATATCCTCAGTCTGTGTGTCTGGAAAACACTAGCCCAGACATGTCCTGGTAGGCTTTGTTAAGTCACAAAGTTGAGCAATCCCCCGTTGTGTGATGCTTGCATACAAGACCAAGCTTATTTAATATTTTCATTAATGACAGCACAAAAAGCGCAGTGTGCTAATAAAATCGGCAAATGACACAAAGTTGGGAGGTACTGCCGATATGGAAGATGACCGGACTATTATAGAAGGAGATCTGGATGGCCTTAAACGTGAGTAATAGAAATGACATGCAATTTAATAGTATAAAGTGCAAGATCATGCCCTTAGGGCTGGGGTGAGAAAACTTTTTGGTCTGAGGGCCACATCTGGGTATGGAGATTGTATAGCAGGCCATGAATGCTCACGAAATTGGGGGTTGGGGTGCGGGAGGGGGTGAAGGCTCCGGCTCGGAGTGCGGGCTCTGGGATGGGGTAAAAAATGAGGTGTTCGGGGTGTGGGAGGGGTTGGGATGCGGGAGCGGGATCTGGCTGGAGGTCCAGGCTCTGGGGTGGTACCAAGAATGAGGGGTTTGGGGTGCACAAGGGGCCTGAGAGTGGAGCAGAGGGGTTCAGAGTATGGAGGGGGCTCCGGGCTGAGGCAGGCGGTTAGGGTGTGGGAGGGGGTACAGACTCTGGGCTGGGGGTGCAGGTTCCAGGGTGGGGCCAGAAATGAGGGGGGGCTCTGCAGTGCATGAGCGATCTGGGGGTGGAGCAGAGGGGTTCGGAGTGCGGGAGGGGGCTCCAGGTTGAGGCAGCTGGTGGGGCGTGGGGGGGGATGAGAGATCCGGCTAGGGGTGCAGCTCTGGGGTGGGGCTGGGAACAAGGGGTTTGGGGTGAAGGAGGGTTCTCCAGGCTGAGACTAAGTGGTGCGGGAGGGGGATCAGGGCTGGGACGGGGGGTTGGGCTGCAGGAGGAAGTCAGGAGTGTAGGCCCTGGGAGGCGCTTACCTCAAGCAGCTCCCGGAAGCAGCAGCATGTCCCTCCTCCAGCTCCTATGCAGAGCCGGCCAGGCGGCTCTACACACTGCCCGGTCTGCAGGCGCCGCCCTCGCAGCTCCCATTGGCTGCGGTTCCCAGCCAATGGGAGCTGCAGAGCTGGTGCATGGGGCTGGGGCAGCATGTGGAGCCCCCTGGCTGCCCCTACATGTAGGAGCCGGAGTGGGGACATGCTGCTGCTTCCAGGAGCCACGCAGAGCAGGGCAAGCCCCCGATACCACTCCCCGTTGGGAGCTCGAAGGCTGTATTAAAAAGTCTGATAGGCCAAACGCTGTCCACGGGCTGTAGTTTGCCCAACCCTGCCTTAGGGGCTAACTACAAGAATTTTTGCTATGAGCTGGTGACTTATCAGTTAGAAGCAACAGAGGAGGAGAAAGACATGGGTGGATTGGTCAATTGCAGGATGACTATAAGCCACCAATATGATGCAGTCGTGAAAAAGGCTAATACCATCCTAGGATGCAGCAGGTGAGGTACTTCCAGTAGAGATAGGGAAGAGTTATTACCATATTGTGAGGCATTGGTGAGATCTCATGTGAAATTCTGTTTACATTTATGTTCTCCCATGTTTAAGAAAGATGATTTCACACCGGCACAGATGCAGAAAAGGGCTACTAGGACAAAGAGATGAATGGAGAACCTGCCTTATGAGAGGAGACTTAAGGAGCTTGCCTTGTTCAGCCTAACAAAAGGAAGGCAGAAGGGCAATATGATTGGTATTTATTCATTTGATATATTTATAGAGAGCAGAGAGGGACAGGAGTTATATAAATTAAGGGCCAATGGTGGCACAAGAACAAATGGATACAAACTGGCCATCAACAAGTTTAGGCTTGAAATTAGACAAAGTTTTCTAACCATCAGAGGAGTGAAATTCTGGAACAGCCTCACCAGGGGAGCATTGGGGGCAAAAAAAACAATCTTGTTTCAAGACTGAGCTTGATAAGTTTATGGAGGGGATGGTATAATAAGGTTGCCTACAATGGCCATACGGTCCATCTGTGACTGATATCAGTAAATAGCTGCAACAGCTGGAGTTGAGGAGGGCTCTCAGTTACTATAGAGAATTCTTTTCCAGGTGGCTTCTTGGTGGGTCTTGCTCACATACTCAAGGTCTAACCCATGTTTGGGGTCAGGGAGGAATTTCCCCCCAGGTCAGATTAGCAGAGACTGAGGAGGGGCGTCGCCTTCCTCTGCAGTGTGGGGCATGGGTCACTTGCTGGTTTGAACTAGAGTTAATGGTGGATTCGCTGTAATTTGAAGTCTTTACATCAAGATTTTAGGACGTCAATAACACAGCCAGAGATCATGGCCATTATAGGAGTGAGTGGGTAAGTTTCTGTGCCTTATGACATGCAGGAGGTCAGACTAGATGATCGTGATGGTCCCTTCTGGTCTCAAAGCCTGTGAGTCTGTAATTGATTCCAGACTCCAGGTAAGTGAGCCGCTGTGGGAATCATGCTTTCCTTGATACTGAACTGCCAGAATTTCATTTCTTCTTGATACAGCTGGTTGGAGCATGCTCCTCCCTCCTTGTACACATAATACAATGTTCTGGTATTGTCTGTGAGTATATGAACCACTGTGTCCCGATGTGATCCTGGAAGGTTTGGAAGACATTGATATGGTAGGAAGTTTCCAGGTGCAACCACAAACCTTGAATCTTCAAGTATCCCTGATGATGCCACAGCACAACTGGTTGCTGAACTCTGTGATTTTATCCTCGCACACAATTATTTCAAATTTGGTGACAATATATACCTCCAGACCAGTGGCACCACTATGGGAACCCGCATGGCCCCACAATATGCCAACATTTTTATGGCCAACCTGGAACAATGCTTCCTCAGCTCTCGTCCACTCACGCCCCTTCTCTATCTACGCTACATCGATGACATCTTCATCATCTGAACCCATGGGAAAGAAACTCTGGAAGAATTCCACCACGATTTCAACAGCTTCCACCCCACCATCAACCTCAGCCTGGACCAGTCTACACGGGAAGTCCACTTCCTAGACACCACGGTGCAAGTAAGCAATGGTCACATTAACACCACCCTTTACCAAAAACCCACCAACCGCTATGCCTACCTACATGCCTCCAGCTTCCATCCCGGACACACCACACGATCCATTGTCTACAGCCAAGCGCTGAGGTACAACCGTATTTGCTCCAACCCCTCAGACAGAGACCAACACCTACAAGATCTTCACCAAGCACTCTCAAAACTACGATACCCGCATGAGGAAATAAGGAAACAGATCAACAGGGCCAGACGTATACCCAGAAGCCTCTTGCTGCAAGACAAGCCGAAGAAAGAAACCAAAAGAACTCCACCGGCCATCACTTACAGTCCTCAGCTAAAACCTCTCCAGCGGATCATTGGTGATCTACAACCCATCCTGGACAATGACCCCTCACTTTCACAGGCCTTGGGAGGCAGGCCAGTCCTCGCTCACAGACAGCCCGCCAACCTGAAGCATATTCTCACCAGCAACTACACACCGCACCATAATAACTCTAACTCAGGAACCAAGCCATGCAACAAACCTCGATGCCAACTTTGCCCACATATCTACACCAGGGACACCATCACAGGACCTAACCAGATCAGCCACACCATCACCGGTTCATTCACCTGCACATCCACCAATGTAATATACGCTATAATGTGTCAGCGATGCCCCTCTGCTATGTACATCGGCCAAACTGGACAGTCCTTACGTAAAAGGATAAATGGACACAAATCAGATATAAGGAATGGCAATATACAAAAGCCTGTAGGAGAACACTTCAATCTGCCTGGCCACACAATAGCAGATTTACAGGTAGCCATCCTGCAGCAAAAAAACTTCAGGACCAGACTCCAAAGAGAAACAATAGAGCTTCAGTTCATTTGCAAATTTGACACCATCAACTCAGGTTTAAACAAAGACTATGAATGGCTAGCCAACTACAAAAGCAGTTTCTCCTCCCTTGGTATTCACACCTCAGCTGCTAGAAGAGGGCCTCACCCTCCCTGACTGAGCTAACCTCGTTATCTCTAGTCTAAGTTTTCCCTACACATTTATATCTGCCCCTGGACATTTCCACTGCTTGCATCCGAAGAAGTGGGTATGCACCCACGAAAGCTTATGCTCCAATACCTCTGTTAGTCTATAAGGTGCCACAGGGCCCTTTGTCGCTTCTACAGATCCAGACTAACACGGCTACCCCTCTGATACTTGAATCTTCAATATCCTCAGACAGGCTCCCCAGCCTATTGAGGAGGCATTAGTGACTATAGTCCTAGTTGGAGGAGGAAGAGCAAATGGAACACCTTGCCCACCACTGCAAAGAATGCAGAATTGATGGAGGCACTCTGACAAGTTTGTCCAATGATTGACAACCCGGGTGACAGACCAATCTCAACCACACTTGAAAGAGACGAAGGCAAAGTCTTGCATTTTTGACTACCTAACTGCATGCAGCCATATGGCCTAGTAACCTTAGGCTGGTGGTTCTCAACTGTGGTCCACCAATGTTTGCAATGTGCATCTGTAAAAAAGTTGTGTACATTTTTTTCCCTGTAAAGTCCAACCTCTTAGACTTTGTCCTTAAGACTGGTCTTATACCTTTCCTGTTGTAATCTGTCACTAGCTACTGTTATCATGAGGGAGAGTTAGGAGCTGGATGGGTTTAAAAGCCCTGAATGGAAATATACTATCTTTTCTCAGAACACTTTGGTGTAGAAAGTAACAAAACTGGGTTACTCCATGAGAACTTTGAGTTTCATTTATCGGCAAGGCCATTCTCCCTGGTGCAGATGACTGGAGATTATTCAACAATGTTGTGTATTCTCTTGCACAAACTCAGCCTAAATGCTCAAGGCAGATTCCACATGCCTGAGAAGGTCCTGGTATGACTTGAAATCCTCAGGCACATGTGAAGAAGAGTCTGGTACCATGGAGTTGTCTGGTGAGCAAGAAGGGCCAATGGAGGCTCCTGAGGGGGAAACTGGTTCCTGTGCAAGAGCATCAGGCTGAAATGGCTCAGGAGGGATGCCTTCAGACTGTATCTGCAACAGAAGTGGCTTGGGAACAGAAATTGCAATTGGGATCAGTGAGCTTGCCCTGGACTGGGACTGCTGACTGAGGAATATCCCATTGGTTTCAAGGAGACCACTAAGAATAAGGGGAAAGCATTGCTGGCCAGTAGGTTCCGAGACAGGAGCACTTATCCCTAGTGCAAAAACAGTACCAATCTCAGTACTAAAGATGGTCTTGAAGACTTCCAAGGGCAATGCTTTGAACGATAGGGAAAGGCGGAAGATGTCCCTAAACTGGATCTCAACAAGCCCTGAAAATCATCCAGTGATAGAGGAGCCACCTCAGATAGGACAAACAAATGATCAGATTTGTCCAAAGCCCAATAAAGGGATGGCATCAGTATCAAAGATGAATGAGCAACTGATGCCTTCACTGCCAGACGAGGCATCACATTTCTAACAGGCTCCAGAACAAAACAACAGTGCCGGAGCTGAGGAAACTGATGATGGGGTCTATAACAGAGACATCACTGGTGCTGAAGATAGCACCTGCACTGATGAACTCCCAGTACCATAAAGGACGTTGACTGCAACTCTGCACTCTGAGTCAGTAGCGTAGCCAGGGGGGGAGCAGGGGGAGCGGCGCTGAGGCACCGCCCGAGCCCGGCTGCGGGAGCCAGGCTTGGGGGGGCACTTTAAAGGGCCAGTGGCCCCCCGCAGCGGCAGGAGCCGCCAGCCTTTTAAAGCGCTCCCCCCCCAGCCCCGCTGCCGGACCTGAGCTGGGGAGGGGGGTGCTTTAAAAGGCCAGCGGCTCCTGCCGCTGCGGGGAGCCGGGGACCTTTAAAGTGCCCTCCCCCAGCCCCGCTGCTGGAGCCGGGCTCAGGCGGGGATTTAAAAGGCCTGGGGGCTCCGCAGCAGCTGGAGCCCTGGACCCTTTAAAGCACCGCCGGGTGAGTACAGGGGGAGCGGGAAGGCGCCTTTTTATAGCGCCGCCGCTCCCCCTGTGCTCTAAACCTGGCTACGCCACTGCTCTGAGTCTCAGGAGATGCAGAATATGGTGCTGAGGATGAGAACTCTGCAACCAGCCCAGACAGTGCCAAGGGCACAGACAATGAAGAAGCCACAGCAACTGAGTTCCCCTGAACTGCTGGGGAATCAGGGCCGCAGAGGCAGAGCAGGTTTGATATCACCTGGTACGCCAGTGGATTAGAGACAACAGACACCCCATGGCCAGAACTAGAGTGAACAGTATGGTATCCATCTGGTCTTGATGTGCAACCAGCAAGCAGTTAGATGGCCCAGCTCCATCTTACATTCTGGAGGAGTAACAGTACTGGTCAGCACTCCTCCTAGAACAACAAGGAACATTTCTGATCCCAGTAGTCGTTTTGGTTCATCTTATGGGTCCTCTTCCTCGGAGGACCAGAGGAAGGAGAACTGTCTTTGTTCCTCCTAGGGGAAGCATCAGACCTCGCACCCAGAGTAACATCTCATGCTGGCTCCAAAGGGGATTACGGCATCAGATCAGTGAAGGTCCCCAGTTATGGATAGCCCGGGAGTGTGAGTTGCAGCTGCCGGTGCTGAGGATTTACAGCTGTGCGGCATAGGTACAGCAGGTGGCGCCATTGTACTGCTCGGTGCCTAGGTTTTCTTCAGCTCCATGGGTAACAAGCTGGAAGGTTTCACTTTACTTTGTGAACCTCTATTTGAGCTTGCCCACACAGGGTCTTTGGCTCTTCTGGACCTCTCGGTACTGAACGTTCCTGTTGCCACACAGTCTGGGATTCTTGGTGCCGTCAGTACCAGGGAAGATTTTTCAGTTGGAGATTGCTTTCTCTTAGGCAATTCTTGGTGCAAGGATGTCTGTGACCACTTTTTGGTAGCCTTTCTTGGAACAGGCTCCTTGGCAGCCATTGTTGAAGCAGAACCCCTATTAGAGGCTGCCGATGGCGACCATTGGCCAGTGGGTGTCCTGGACTCGGGGTCCAAGGCTGGCCTGTAGGATTTCTCTATCATGAGGCGCTTAAATTGGAGATCCCTGTCTTTTCTTGCCCTGGCTGTCAGCTTTCTGCAGTGTGGGCACTTTGAGTAATATATGTCTCGCCGAGGCAGCGGACACACTGTGTGGCCATCAGAGACCAGTATGGAGAGTCTGCAAATCAGGCAGCGTTTAAAGCTAGGTGAGCTGGACATGCCTGAGAGAGTCAGTCTCTTAAAAAAAAAAAAAAAAAAAACCAGGGATAAACCCTGTTTGAGGCTATAGCTGTCTGCCTGCCAGAGAGACAGAAGTAGATAGGGAAGGTAAAAGGAAAAAAAAAATTTTTTTTGAATGAAAGAAATAAAAGAAATTATAGTAAGGCGAGGGGATAGGGTAGTTAACTACAGCTAAACTAAACTATCAAGAACAACTATGAACTATCTTCTATTAATCCTATCTGAGGTAAGAGAAGGCCCTGTTGATCGCTCCAACTCAAGACAAAGGCAGCAGAGAAGGAACTGAGGGACAGTCGGCTGCGCACCGCTATGTAACTGCTCAGAGCATAGGCACTGGAGCACCAACGGGGAAAAATTGGTGGGTGCTCTGCACCCACGGGCAGCTACACGCCCCGCCTCCCCGCCCCAGCTCACCTCTGCCTCCACCTCCTCCCCCAGCGCGCCACGTCCCCGCTTCTCGTCCCAGCGCTTGCCACTGCGAAACGGTAATAAGCTCCCGGAGGGAGAGGGGGAGGAGTGGGAACGCAGCGCGCTCAGGGGAGGAGGCGGGGAAGAGGCAGGGCCGAGGCAAGGATTTGGGGAAGGGGTCCAAGAAGGGCAGGGAGGGGGCGGAGTTGAGGCGGGGACTTTGGGGAAGGGGTTGGAATGGGGGCGGGCAGAGGCAGGGAAGGGGTGGAGTCGGGGTGTGCCGGAGGCAGGGAGGGGGTCGAGCACCCACCATCGCCAGGAGAAGTTGGCGCCTATGGCGCAGAGTGGCGTGAGATGGCTGCGGCGCATGCATGGCCCAACTGGGCACTGCTACCACAAATCTCCGATTACAAGCGCAGGGCGTCACGATACAAAGTAGAGCACCCACAGGGACACTCCTCAAAGAAGTAGAAAGCTATTTTTCTGTCAGCCCTGGAAACTCATCTTAGGATCTGATAGATAAAATGGGTTCTGTTTGGCTTATGCATCACCAGAAAAGTTTCTATATACCAAATTCTGCTCATAGTGACACCTGCACAACCCAAATGGCCTTAGTGGAGTTCCACAGGTATCACAGAACGTAGGAGTTGACCCAGCAATTGCAAATGTATACAGTCAGCTAGTCCATTGAAAATGCATGGGCCAGAGAAATACTCAACATATTTATGGAACAGTGAGAGACAGCTCTCCAGAGATAGCAGGAATAAAAAGTAATTTCATATGCAGATGTGACTGAATACACACAGTTAAGTAAAAAGATGCCATATTTTACTTGGACATTAATCCTTTTGCCTTAGATTCCTCTAGAAGATGGGAATATTTATTTACTAATTTACAAGGATTAATATTTGTAATGAAACTTAAATGTGAAAATATCTGTGTTTAGTGCTAAAATTATATATTTATCATTAATAAAAATCAATCACTCTTAGTGGTCTGATTTCCCACCCCGCTTTTTTTTCTGCTTACATATAAACTATAGAGAGCAAGGCAAATAATGTGATGAATAGGAGAAACATAAGGAAGGAGACAGATAAACAGAGTCATAAAAAGCATCCCTAAATCACATTATTAATCCCCACATGAAGTATACACTAATAATCGACGATGAAATCACCACTGCTGACATTTATCCAAAAAAATATTTTTTATCACTTATCCAACCATCCTTTTAACCTTGTCCCAGTGTCTATAGCCACACTCAGTAAGAGACATTGAATTTTTAATAAAACACTCCAAAATCTAATGCCAATCCAGAACTCACTTCCGTCAATTCTTCCCTTGAATGCACTATAGCAGATCATCATGGGCCCAGATGCCTGAGTTATGCACCAAGAGATGGGTCAGAAATAAAACTACTACCACACACTGAGTTAGGGGCATTATGAACTGTAGCTTCCCAGAGCTAAAGATGATTTCTCCTTGTAAACTTATTTAAAATTAGTTTTGCATTACAATTAGTCTACATACATAAAAATATTGCAAATGTATGGTATAGTAATGTATTGTATTTACTTTTTCATTTTGGACTATTTATCATGTCTTACAACTAATATGCCTTCTGTATACACAGAATATTTTATCCTACTGTATACTGCTTAAGATTAGAGTGTGTGAGCAGCTGTTTTAATATTTTTTTAATCTATAAAACCTGTCACATGTTCACAGAAGCTTTATTGTATCTGTAGTGTCTAGATATTATATGAATGGTGTATAGTTTGTATGTCTGTATACCAACTGAAAACGTACAGTCCCAACTAGAATATTAATGGCTTGATCAGCAACCCAATCTTCTTCCTTATTCCAGAGGAATATTAGGCATAAGGTATAGTTCTTCAATGGAATACATAAAAGCTTGCCTTTCCATTAACACTGAAGGTTATATGTCTAATGTGATGTTCATGGCATTGAGAATATATCCATTCTTAATCCTTCATCTTTACAGATTCATCAATGGCAACAATGAACAGTTCTGAACCAGAATGAAATTCCAAGTCTGAGTCATCTACTGAATCCAAGATAAATGTCAGATATCATCAGTATCATAATCATCAAGGTTAGAACATTAAAGGTTTCCCTTCTCTGACATTAAAGTGTTTTCTCTCTTTGTATGAATTATGACAAAATGAAGAATACTTACAATTTGGTCTCATAATCCTTCCAGGCTTTGTCAAAAGGCTTTTTAAGATCCTTAGGAAACAGAAAATGCACTTAAAATATGTTTATAAACACTTTTAAATTGTAGGTTTAAAACTAAGATATCATTCCAAAAATCATAAATAGCTTTTTTAAAGTCTTTTCTTTTAAATCTTTTCAAATATTCCTTTCTCACAGATCTTAAGACAGATATGAACCACACATTTTCCAAGTGGAATTTTAATAATGCAACTTCAATTATACTTAGCAGAATCCATGCAGATAGGATGATAATGAAGTGCCAACATAAGAATCTGGATACATGGATGGATGGACAGTAAGGAGCTGAAATCTAGGCAACCCTGAAAATTTTTCCCTGAAAGTACCCTAGGTTTGCTGAACACTTACCCCTTTAACTCCTTTCAAGTCTCCTTTTAAGAGAGAATCCAAAGTGAAGATAACATTGTGGCTTAAGCCCTGGAGCTAAGAAAATGGAAAAAAAAAAAAAAAAGAAGCACTAGTTCAGTTTAAAGACTCTTATAAATATCACGATTTAAACAAATATTCTGCACACATATTTTTGTTTCATTTCACTATCTAATGTAGCTAAACCTGTGGCAAAAAAAGTTCCACACGAATACAAATTCAGATCCATAAAAAGTGAAACATGTACATGGATGGAAACAGAAGCATTAAAAAACATAGAAAAATTATGGACATTCAGGAAAACATTAAAAGTTAAATTAAAATTAACAGATGAAGGAGGTCCAGAAAACAGATCAAGATAATTTTCAGTTTCCCTAACAAGAAATAGAATATTACTTGGGGAGCAATTTCAGAACATAAGAACAGCCATGCGGGGTCAGACCAAAGGTCCATCTAGCCCAGTATTCTGTCGTCCAACAGTAGCTAATGCAGGTGCCCCAGAAGGAACGAACAGAACAGGTAATCATTAAGTGATCAATCCCCTGTCGTCCATTCCCAGCTTCTGGCAAACATTTTCAGTTGGTATACAGACATACAAACTATACACCAAACAACATACAAAAGATATGGAGCAATTCTAGCTTATCAATTATTGCTTTAAAAACAAAACAACAACAACTCAGACCTGAAGGTCATTAGCAAACTTGGACTCTACGGGGCTGAAGGGAAAGTTCCACAAAATATATCAAAAAGTGTATTTTAAGTTGGCATGTTTGTTAATTTAAGGAAGTTTTAAAACAATATCCTAGCATGTGATTCTGGAGATGATCACAGGTTAGCCTTGGAAAGATATGACTGGGGGGAAGAATCATGAACATGAGCTATTGTTTAGCTCGTGTCTTCTTCATCTAATACAGTTTGTCAGCATTCTTTCAAATCCCATCCTTCTTATGACTCACAGATATTAGAACTGATTATTATCCTTGAATACAATGCTGGTGCAATTCAGATGACATACATTCAAGCATCCAGGAAGGAATATCTTTACAATGATCTTGAGTTATATGTCAGTAAAATGAAATACATACATTCTAGCTTTTCATAGCCATACAAAAAAGTTTGTCCTCACACCACTAAAAGAAAATCATGAGCAGCCATCATATCATCTTCAACGGCAATTTCATCAACTCTCCTAAGTAGTTTGGAGGTGGTTCAAAACTTGGAAGGGAGACCACACAGGAGTGAGACTGGTTATTCCTTCATCCAAAGCAGTAATGAAACATATTTTGTATTAAACAATACTGAGGCCCTTACCATTTTGCAGTCATTACAAGATATAAAGATATTTACCCCCATTCTCTTTAACAAATACCATTATGGGTAACTACGCATAAGTTTGCCTTTATCTGACAGCATTTTTTAAGTTCTATTGTATTGTATATGTTTTTATATGTTCCAGTCTACAAACAGAATACTCATCCATCAGCTCAGATTTTTTAAAAACACATGTACTCAACTGTAAGTACTATTTTGACTGTGCATACTATACTTGGACACAAATTGCTAAATGCAGAAAATGTTCATCAACATTTACAAATCCCACAATGATGTATACAATCACAGTAAATGTTTGGGCAAATTATTTGCACACCTTTTTTTAAACTCTGAGTCTATATACTGGCTGTTTTACAAACTTTGTCTAATAAAATTGTACAGATATTTCATGGTTTGGCTAAAACATGACCTGCTCAAACTATCTAAAAGATGTGTTTACATGAATGTTAAGGGGGATTTTCAATCAAATTAATTTAATTGAAAAATACATATTTTAGCCTGTGTAGACAAGGCCTTTCTAACAGGATAAACAGTCATATCCAAACATTAATATTTGATAAATGAATTAACATGCTCACAGAGTCTTCACATTTAGAAGGTTACATCATTAAGTTGGAGTTGGAGGGAAAATAATTTCTTATTTTAATGGAGTCCTCTTGCCATTATCCTTGGGGAAGATCATGTGGAGATCAGAAAATATCTGAGTGCTGATTATGAAACAGTTAGTGGTTACCAGCCAACTTCCCTTCCATAAACAGAACAAATTTAGGCATTCTTAAGCAGTGCCTCTGACCTCCGGATATGTAAGGGTGAGCATTTCCCAGCTCCAAGAAAGCATGACACTAATACCATCAAATTCATTGGGGTGTGTCAAAGCTACTGCTATAATTTCCCATAAAAACCAGCAAATTGAATTTTCTGAACTTTACACCATCTTCAGACATGAAGATACATAAAAAGAGAACCTCATAATACACCTGTCAACCAAAATAAAATTAAATCCAAACAGGCATCTGTCTCCTTGAATTATGTTAGAATTAATAGGTACTACTGAGTTAGAAACATTAAGAATCCAATAATAAAAACCTTGCACAGAAAAATGTCTGTTTAAGTCAGTAATTCTCCATACACAATGATTCTGTCTGCATCTTAAGCTAATGCTTCTTGCTTCTTCAACTGTGCAAATGCCTCTCCTTCTCACACACTACAAAAAAATGTGTGTGGCTGTCAAAGCATTTACTCATGAAGTGTAAATGTTTCCCCACATGCACAGACAGGAAAAATTGGGGGGGAAGAAGCACAAAAAATTGTCAGGCAAGAGTCCTCACTGTGCCATTTTGCAACACTAAAGTTCCAACTGTTCATGACTTATTATCAAAGACTCTCAGTATTATTCCTGAATATCTAACTGTTCTCTGGATTCCAGTCCCCACTATGCCTTTCCTCCAGGAAGTTTCATGAAGGATGAAAAACAAAATCAGATAGCCAGTCTCCCCTCCCCCGAAAACAAAGTTGTTAACTAATAGAAGGATTTTCTGGTCCTCACATTAAGTGTTTCTGAGAAACTGTAATAGCTGATGTTGTATTTGTGAGAAAACATCCAACATGTTTTACTGTGTTAGAGTTTATCCTCTTTATAAGACTGCAAATAGATCTACCCAGAACAGATATTATTCCAGGTGGGAAACCAATTTTCATATTGTGCCTTTGTGTATTTCTAAATAAAAAAGCAGAAATTAAGTTATTTGAGCAGCAGCATTTTTGAGATTCAGGAGTCCAATTTCCAAGCTCATGAAACTCTGATTTAAGGAGCAATTAAAGTTAATTTAGCACAAACGCTGACATGGGTGGGGATTAAAGTAGATTTTTCTAGATTTACCTGAAGAACCAAGGCACACAGGAGATCAAGCCAGGAAAGGATAGCCATCCACACTTCCTGATATGACCATCCCATGAGCAATCAGTTGTCGAGGTAAGGTGAAATTGGGTTGCTCTGGTGATGCAGGTACATCATTGCCACAGAAAGTATCTTTGTGAGAACTCTTGGAGATTTTGTCTCATTGGACACTAGCAGATCTAATAGTGTCAGCGACTCTGGGTCAGTATAAATCACCAGATCCTCAAGGAAGGTTCATGCAGACCTAGTGGATGTAAAGCACGAGGGGATCCTGGCTCTGGGTGGAGCTGACAATGAGGACTTGGGTTGGACAAGGGAACATCTTTTTGCAGTGCAGTACTGTCAGTAAAGGAGATTGTTCCCTTCTCAAGTCACCAATGCAGGGGCTGGTTCTGCCCCTTGTGCAGGTGGTTTTGGAGCACCCTTGGCTCTGGGTACCCAAAGTGTAGACCCATGCTCCCCATTAGCTCCTGACACACCCCTCCCAGGACACAGAGTCTCACCAGACCCCGAGGACATGGAGGGAGGTGGTCCTTTTCTCTGAGGACTTGGAGGCAATTTCTCCCACTTCATATGAGGCTGCTTGCCCTTACCCTCCTCATGTCTATGTTTGGACTAGTCAGTGGACCTGACCTCTGAGGATTTGGAGCTAGGGAGCACTGGGGCTAGAGGGAAACTATCTGGCCACCCAGAAGGCATGAGGTCATAATGGGTCTCTCATGGAAAGCTCCAAGTGTCTACAGAGTTGGAATTCATAAGACTGTTGGGTTTGAGGAGGAAAACAATGAAAAATGCTAGTAAAGCTTGCGCACACAGGAGATTTTGTCAAACCACGTCTGGTAGAAAGAAATAGGAGAGGTGGTCGTTCCAGGTCATCCGTTATGCCCTTGGTTTGGAGCATGAGAAGGTGCAGAACACAGGTGCACACCAACGGACGCTTCTAATTAAAAATCTTTTCTCAGGAGTATGGAACACACAAGCACCCACAATGCATACCTTGAGGCATCATCTCTAGAAGAAGAAACTTAGGTTCTACTCCCAGTCTGGCACAGATACTACACTTGGGGGATACTCTATTGAACAGGAATGAGTTTTCACTATATATATTTATATATATAAATAAAAGAATAAGAAGAGATTAGAAAACCGCAAATTATTTAAGATGACTGAAGCACTCTATTATTCTCTCAGAAAAAGTTATTTGAAAATACAAAGTACTATATAAATGCTATATAAACGTTGCTCTTTATGCTTCTTGTCCTCAAGAAAGCCTTGTATTTCACTATCTTTTTTCCAAGAGTGATTGTTTTATAAGTAATACAGCATAAATGTTCTAATTCAAAGTTTAACAGTATAAAATCCAGTGTTGGAAATTAGATTCAGTATTATCTAGACTTTTTTGAAAGAAAAGAAAAGAAAAGAAAAGAAAAGAAAAGAAAAGAAAAGAAAAGAAAAGAAAAGATTATTTGCCACCAAGTTAACCATAACTTTTACTTTTACTGCTTATGATTGCATTTTGCAACTTTGGAAATTATTTTAAATTTATTATACTAAGATATAGTTCTTCAGAATTGGAGATTGCAAACATGCACTTCAATATTTAAAAGCATTCAGCAGCTAGCAAATTTTTTGAATATTTTTCAGGCATAATTTCAATAAAAACTCAGATAATTCATGCTGAGCAATCTTACAAGAAAAAAACTTCATGTAGTTTCACTTCCTGTGTATCATAACACATTCAGTTTTACCCAGTTACCCTTGTACTGAGCTCAATAACTTGTGTAACTAAATTAGCAGGATTTCCACATAACTTAAATTAGGGAAAGAAACATGTGAATCAGCTCCTTTCTTTCCCCCTCTGCATCTCTATTTATTCTTCTACTTTAAATGTCATGAAAAATAAAATTTCTTGTTAATGACTTATCTTTATCATTTGATAAATGCTGATTTTTTTATCATTTCTTTTACCTTATTTACCTATATATACATTTAATTATTTTAGTTTACTTCCTTGTTTCTGCACCTGCATTACTCATAACGACAGCAATTCCCAGGGGACACAATGTGAGCTACATGCTACAGTTGGGTTAGCAGACGGCACTTATATCACATTTTTTGTGACTACTGTTAATTGTAATGGCAGATTTCTAGTTTTTATTGAAATCAGGTTTATATTACTTGACAGAAAATATAACTGGTGCTATCCTATTTGGCAGTGTCCTATGAAAAATTCAAGAAAAAAAATCTGAAGTTGTAAACTGAGAAATACTACACTTAATTATATTAATGGAACAATTATATAAAACTAGCCCCAAACTAACATATTATTAAAAACAAGAGCTGTTTAGCAAGTCTTGTAGTTCACATATCTTTGTAAAAACTTGCTAGAGGTTTTAACAAGTATGCATACATTTTACGGACCACAAAGTTCGCTACAGAGAAGTATCCTCCAAGTACTAGAGAAAACGTAAGGGTCTATAAAAACACTTAATTTTGAGATGACTCTCTTACCGTATCTGAAAGTTCCCAGGTTTTATTCCACACAATAAAGGATTTGGAAGAAAAGAACAATTAACTAATGTCTTAATAATTAATGACTGTCTAAAAAAATCGTATAATGTATGTATATTTTTATTCTGGGGACTATGCAAAGACATTATCAAGATTTTGGGCACTAAACACTAAGATAATTGTTCTGAATTTTTTTTTTTTATTGCCTGCTGCTTTATGAGGGCCTCTCAAATTTAAGGAACAATCCAGTTATAGAAAGGAAAGAAAGCTAAAAGGAAAAATCCTTTGACCAAGAAACCTGCTCGTTTCCGTAAGAATTTTAAGAGCATGTAAAATTTTACTTGTGACTGCTTTGAATAGTTCCTCTAGCAAAATAGCTGAAGCTATTTTTTATAGCTCTTCAGATAGCAAGGCAGCTCTTATGACAATCTGTTTTTTCCAGTATAATAGAAAGCCTTACTTAATATATCCTTTTTATGCAGTTTGTTTTCCTTATTTTTTTCCCTAACATATCAATGAAAAAAACTAGAATGCTCTGAATAACCTGGAAATATCCCATGTTGTAAAGAAAAAACTTATTTGTGCTCTTAGGGGTACTGTACCTCAAACGTTTTGACACCGCTTATATTATATTCATTAGGTAAATGAATATCCCACTCTTTAATTGTGTTCTTTATGAACATTAATTTAGTTATATGCTGATATACATTCCTATTTATCACTTCAAAATTTCCTAACAATCATTCCACTGTGTTATCCACTAATTTTATATTATGGGATTGGAATTTTACTAAACCATTCATTTGTATATACATGCTCATCACCTCTTACCCTCAGCTCTATGAACTAAATGGCCTAAGGACAATATTTTGAAAAGCAGCTAGTGATTTTGAAATGTCTTAAAGGGACCAGCTGTATAAAAGGTGGTACCCAGCACTTTCTGAAAATCAGCCCTTTAAGATGTTACAAAAGTTGGGTACTCAAAAATTGTCACATCCAAAATCACTACTCACTTCTGAAAATCTTGACCGCAGTCAACCTAATCTCTCCTTCTACATAAATTCTCCAGACCACCTAGCACCCTAGTTTCCCTTTTCTTCAACTTTTCAAATTAAATATGCTAATGTAAAGGTGATAACCAGAACCAATTTAAAATATTTATGGTTACAATTTCTATCCCCTTTTAATGCACTCTAGTATACTATCTACCATATTATCCTTTGTGATGGCTGCTGAACACTTTGCCAATATTCACTAAATATCTATGACTCGCAGATCGTAGTATCTGAGGGATACTATTTAACTTTAATCCTTGAGGTGTGTATGAAAAATGTATATAAACTGGTTTTATGTGTGTTGCTTTGCACGTACCACCACCATTTCAGCTGTGAAATTATTTCTCCCGTATCTCCATTCACCTCATCAACTAGCATACCTTTTAATATTGCTTTTGATTAGAGAGTTTATATGGATCATTTTCTGATTCATTTACTATCATAATTTTTTTTTTCTGAACACATTTGGATTTCCTTTAGAAATCATTCCAGCTAAATTTCATTTTTGGTCTCAAATTCATTATGCATCTTATAATTATGAATACTCTTTCTTGTGATGCAGTGAGTGTAGTGGTCAGAGCAGTGGACAGCATAAGAATTCCTGGCTTCTATTCCTGATTGCTATTAATTTGTTGTGTGACTCTGAGCAAGTAATTTAACTTTGCTGTGTCAATTTCTCAAAACATCAGAGTTGTAGTAAAGTTTAATTGATTCTAGCTTTTGAAAAGCACTAATATCTTTAAAGTTCTGAGTATTATAATAATTTCTCAGTGTTCATTTCCTCCACTATCTTGTCCAACCACAAAGACTAAAAAGGTCCATTTGGAGTTCCTCAATCCTTCTTTGTTCATTTCCTGCCCTTAGTTGATCGGTGCCTTTAAATTTAGCTACTTGAGACAAAATAATCCTGCCATTTATTATGTTCCCTATCACTGTTTTGACTTTGAAGGTATCTATCTCTAGATTTAGCAAAACGTTCCTGGCAAAATTCCTGAATCTAAGGTGTGAATATAGAAAGAATTATCAGCATGCAATAATGAGCAAATTTTAATTCAATGATAAATTGCCAAATAAACTCAGAAAAATGTTGACCACCTTCAAAACTTTGATTCTTTTGTAGCTTTTATATTGCCAAGTTACCAGAGCCTGCAGCTTCAATGTCTAAATAAAAAACGTGTCCTTTTTTGAAAATAAGAATCTCCAGGGATATATCAACTTTTAGAGGTATACTAATGTTAGAATGGTCACATGAGCCAGTGATCAGAATCCCTTTGGTATTTGAATTCTTCAGTATTTGAAAGACCATGAACCAAAGGGGAAGTCACCAAAATAAGGAAATACTCAAAACCTCTGAAAAAGCATACAGGTTGCAGGCATCTGAATTTAAAGGAGAACCTTGGAAGCATTTGAGTCTAGATGTCAGTGGACAGACACTTTGTCAGCACTCCAAACATTTTTTAAACTGAATAGAAAGTGTCTGGATGAAGATTCCATTCCTTTGATGCACATGTCTCATTAACTATCTAATCCAGGGATCTCAAACTCAAATCACCACAAGGGCCACATGAGAACTAGTATATTGGCCCGAGGGCCGCATCACTGAAACCTTTTCATACAATGATACAAAAGTATAGTCAAAAATGAAAAAAATGAAGAGTAATATAGTATACTATTAAAAATCAATGTATTAACTTTTTAAAAACTGTAATGCAAAGAGGGGCTTTAATAAAATAAAAACACTCAGTAATGTTTGGAGCTTGGCTGCCAGTGGAGTCGGCGTCTATGGCGGGCCGCAGGAAATAACTCCGCGCCGCGGGTTGCATGTGGCCCGCGGGCCGCGTGTTTGAGACCCCTGATCTAATCATTACATTGAGCTTCTCTGAAAGAACTATGTTGGAAAGTGCTCTCGATCCAATGTGACCATCTGCTATTTTTAGAGGCATTTCTAAAGATAAAACAATAGTATTCTAAGCCCAGGTTTAGTTTGTGTATGAAATCCTATAGAAGTCTGTTATATGTACATTCCCGAGCACAAGTTTACAACTACCAAAGGGAGACAGGTTCAATGGAATCAAAGTAACTGGAAGAAACACTTTTCAGGAAACAAGCATGATAATATTTCCATGTTATCTCATCCCAACTGTGGACTTTAATGGGGAGTGAAGAGAGGTTTTGAGTGCAAGAGAAAGTGCTACAGAGACTAAAAGACCCAGTATATTGATCTATTCATATTCTCAAGACTATAAGAGAAACCTGTTAATTATGAATAGGGCCCTTCCAAATTCATGGTCCATTTTGGTCAATTTCATAGTCAAAGGCTTTTAAAAATTGTCAGTTACATGCTTTTAGATATTTACATCTGAAATTTCATGGCGTCATAACCATGGGGGTCCTGACCCCAAAGAGGGTGTGGGGGAGGTTACGAGGCTACTGTAGTGAGGTTACAGTATTGACATCCTTACTTCTGCGCTACTGCTGACAGAGGCACTGCCTTCAGACCTGGGCAGCCGGAGAGCAGGGGCCAGTGGAGACATGAGGGTCATCACTTTTTGGTGGTGGCAGGGCCAGCCTTACACATGGGCAATTACCCATGGCCCATGGTCAGGGGGCGCAGTGCTTCATCTCCCACCAGCCAGCCTGAGGCCCCAGTAACCCTGAGCACCGTGCCTGTAGCTGGGGGAAAGGGTGCCAGAACCTTTCCAGAAGTCAGGGGGCCACAGGCGCTGGAACCGGGGACGCTGGGGTTCGTGCCCCCCACTTTTTAATATGGATGTAGTTTGGGAGGCAGGGAGGCATTGCCCCCCCAAACTGCAAGCCTCAGGATCTGCTCCCCCACCACAAAGCGCAGCCCCTGCCAGCGCCGCTCCGCATCTGTCCGAGACTTGCAGTTTGCGGGAGGGGCAATGCCACCCCTGCCCTCCCAAAACTATACCCATGTTAAAAAGGGGGGACAAGGCCCCAAGCCCTTTTGGCTGGGGGCACTCCAGCCAGGGGATCCTACTGTGCACCAGGCTCCATCTGCTAGTCCCTGCCAGGCTGGGAAGGGACAACACCCCCTCTTCTCTTGCAGGGGCTGCTTCTGGGGCCCGGTCAGACCCACCTCCGGGAATCTCCCCCAGCTGCAGGAAGCTCTGAAGTTGCTCACTGTACAGTGACACCTCCCTCTCTGCAGCTGGGGACTGATGGGGGCAGGAAGCAGGCCAGTGGTGTGGAACTTCCTGCTGTCGGGGAGGTTCCTGGAAATAGGTCTGACCTTTCCCCAGGAGCAGCCCCTGCAGAAGAAGAGAAAGTCCTGTCCCTGCCCAGCCCCACCAGGACTAGCAGTTGGAGCCTGGTGCATGGTAGGAGTCCTGGTTGGAGTGCCCCAAACCCTACCTCTCCCTGGAAGATTTTCACTAGGGAGAACAGATTTCACAGTCTATGATAGTTTCTTTTATCTTAAAGCTCTCAATTTCTACCACATAGTATAATAACTGGAACAAAAAAGAAACAGCTTTGATATCTTGAAGATAAAGGATTATGTCTCAAAACTACACTGCACAGAATAGTTTAAGATTTAAAGCTTTAAAATTAAATAGAATTGTCCTGATAAAGAGGAGAAATGTGTCCACTGAAACCTTCATGTGAGTGGGTCTCTGTCCACTAACTGGAAGCAAAGAGGCATTGCCCCTTTAAGGGCTCCCCTAAAGTAAGTAGGGAGAAGAGGAATTGTCCTGATAAAGAGGAGAAATGTGTCCACTGAAACCTTCATGTGAGTGGGTCTCTGTCCACTAACTGGAAGCAAAGAGGCATTGCCCCTTTAAGGGCTCCCCTAAAGCAAGTAGGGAGAAGAGGAAAGTTTACAGAGATGGACAAGAAGGGCAGGAAGCAGTTGGGACCAGGTTAGGACAAGGTCACTGCACTGCCCTTCTTGCTTACCACAAGTGGGGAGGTATTTATCCCTGATGTAGTCACCGAGAGGCCCTCTTTACCAGAACTGGACTGGCAGCAGCAGCTACCCACCCAGTCATGAATTTGAAAATAGAACTGGGTTCCCTTTTGATCCACTGTAGGCATTATGCTAGTTGCCCTTTTTCTTTAGGAGGGCCGGGAAGAAATTTTTTCCTCACCATCAGAATGGCTGAGGAGGCTTGTGGTTTTTTTCCTCTTCCCCAGAGTAGTTGGGGTGGATTAGAGGGGTTAGGTTATCATGTCACAACTTAATACATAAAACTTGTGGTGCATGTCCAGTGCAGGGATAGAGTTTTCAGATAAAATTAATTGGAAAAGAATTTGAAGAGCATCCTTTCTTGAAGTGTGGAACCAACCACACTCCTTTTCCTGGTCCCCCATTAAGAGAGCTGAGGAAGAGGGTTTGGGGCTTCTCTGTCTGGATCAGCAAGGAGCCGACCCCACACTGTACTATTTGTTGCTGGACACTCCCAGATATTACAAGTGAACAAATTTGTGGTTGAATTAAACCACATCCATGGCGTCATGTCTTTATTCCAGTGTGGACAGACAAATAAGAGATGTTGATTTGCAGAGAAGTCACAGATAGGATTCTGGTTTTCTTTGAAGTGAGTGGTTCTCTGCCAAGAACCTATATTTTAAATTGACCTGCTAGCAAAGAAGTGAGTGGCTTAACTTTTTTTGCAAATTGACTTACTTTCTGGAATAAGAAAATTGTAACCATTAGTATTAATATTTTAAACAACCAGATTTACAGACAGAAAGTAATTCTGATAGATCTAGCTTTCTTTTGGAATTCTATACAGAGACCTGTAGAAATTATAGAGGATTGTAAGATTCTTCCTTCCAGTCACTTAATTGTGTATCAATTCACACTTCCATCATTCTGTCTGACTAGACATTACCATAACCAAATACAGTATGTGTAACATGCATCTTATTCTTTCCAACGGTTTTTGAAGTGTAACTGTAACTGAGGTTATTTCTATAGTACACGTACACTGATTTCAGTTTAAAACTAGCTGATTTGTTTACAAGACAACATTCTAATGAATATTTACATAGCTAATCAAATCATCAGGAACATAAAGGTGCTCTACTGTACTTTGTTTTGAATCATTTTATAAAAATAACATATATAGAACTCCTTACCAGGTTTTTCAGCAGCGTTGATAATTCCTTAGTAAGTGTTGAAAATTTAACAAAAGCGGTGCCAAGATCTGGGTTATCCCGACTTAAAAAATTACTTCCAAATTTATCTAATACTTGTGCATAGTTCTCTTCATTTTGAACATGATCTGAAAAGAGAGGTTCAAAATTAGCAAATTTCTTTCCTATCTATTTTAAATCTACCACAAGTAGAAAAGAAACTCCCATCTTTTCATGTACTATGTATATATATACCTGCAACTGTATTTTCCACTCCATTCATCTGATGAAGTGGGTTCTAGCCCACAAAAGCTTATGCCCAAATAAATTTGTTAGTCTCTAAGGTGCCAACAGGAATTATGTTTACTTCAGGTAGTCGTATGAATATCGTTTTCTCCAAGTTGTAAATTTTGTCTGACAGTATTTGAATTACAGAAAATAAAGAATCACCATTTAATTTCAGATATAAAGTTGAAATATTTGGGTGCTGCAAAATACTATTTTTCTGTTGACTTCCACACTTTACTTTTAAAACCATGAATTTCACCACAATCCATGTGCATTATCCCATGATGCATGAATCATCTTAGACACTAAAAAAACTTGGCAGAAAACCTCAAAAGAATTACACTTCCAAACCTTTAAAAAAAATCTGCCAAGTACTAAGTTCCACTACAACCATAAAAGAAAACCAAATGTCTTTTCTTAAACTCAGATCAAAATTATGAAATTGCTCATGATCTTTTAATTGTATTTTAGAAATAAGATTTTACAGTGTATGTTTATAATTAATTTACATACCCCTGTCCTACTTATTGCAAAAACAAAAATTAATGTTATCAAATGCCCAAAGTTTTCAGTCATATGATGTTGTGGATTGACAAATAGTAAAATATGTTTTAAATAAGACTACATCTGTTCTAAAAGCTTATGCTTTTCATCAAATATCTTGGCATAAAAACAAAGAAATCATTATGCAATAATAAAATGCATATTTTTAATGTAAAAGTTATTCTGTAAATATGCACAGGAGATCTCAGCTAGGGAGGAATATTAGCTGACTCAATCCTGGCCTAATTAAGCTCAAATGTGTCACATGGTTTGTTCTGGGGTGAAGGAAGAATAAGGGAACCATAGAAGTCAGAGAACAAAAAGACCCAGTAGTTCATTCTGTTCCTCTCCTTGCCAATGCAGGGTTTCTCCCTACAGTATATTTCTTAGCACTTTGTTCAATCTACTTTTAAAAAAGGTGGTGGTAATGGCTACTAAGAACAATACCACGCAGGTGTTGGTATCAAGTTTCAGATCAGCCGATTACCTTTACCTGGGCAAAAGGATATATGCTTCCCCTCCCCCTCCCAGTTAGAAAAAGGAAAGTGAGGAAGGAAAAGGCTGGTTATACCAGAATGAATGCAGGGGAGAGGCCTCAGGAATCCGAGGTCAGAGACAACACACAAGTGCACGTGAGACTATTTTCCAGTAAGGTAAAGTGAATGCCCCATCAGCAGTAAATAAGAAAAGAAAACCCTAACATATGAAATTCATGCACTACATATAAGGATATTTAATTATCTTTACCATAAAGTACATCTACAATATGTCCTACCTAACTTTAAAATAAACTAGAAAATTATTCAAGCTGTGAAAATCTGAAAATATTTCCATCCAGACATTTCCACTAATTTTCTAGTCCATCCAGTCCAGAAGTTATACAAGAAATATTATAGATGTACTTTATGGTAAAGAAAATTTTAAAATACATGAAAAACTGACACATTCAAAAAATACTAGACACAGTTCTACAAGAACTTACAACCCTATTTATTTTTAAACCTCTCTCCCTCATTCATCCTCTTGCCAGGTATACTATTTCCCTCCATGATATCACGTTTTATCTCACTATTGGTTTGATCTTGCAAACATTTATGTGAGTAATTGTACTGGTTGTCTCAATGGAATTTTGCTTAAATTGGATTATTCAGATGAGTAAAGTGATGTATGTACATGTTTGTAACATTGGACCCCTAGATAAGATCCCTGGCAACGATCAGGGCTTTAAACCATGAACATGTGGCACTATCTACAAATGATAAATAAGTAATTCTGCACTTCTGTTTCAATGGAAAGACTATAAGGAAAAGGGAATGTTAGGTTCACCATAGCATGCCACAGAATTCACTGAAGTCCCTAACCCATCCGTTGAGTAAAATACCATTATTTATTTATTTTAAGATTACCAAGGTGCTAAAACATTTGAACAAGCTCACTTTCACAGTGCATACAACAATCTTGATAACAGTCCGAAAGCTGGAAGTAGAAACAACTAATATGCATAAATGATTTTCACTTCAATAATCGTCTGTTTTATTAATCTCCACAAGGCAATGCATTTTTTGTACTGCACAATACAATCAACAACGAAACTAAAGCTTATTTGTGAAGATTAAGGAAACAGACTGAAGTGCGTTATGTACCCAATTCTTGATACAGTACATAAAAGAATAGTCTTCCTACACAGTGTGGAAAAAACAATGGGTTTACTGAATGTGTACTGGGATAGTAAATCTCTTCAGTGAAGTCCAGCACTCTGGTGCAGTGGTAAAGACCGATAACATAGTCAGGGTAACCTGACGTACATGAAGGAAGTCCTTCTGATTATCTGACTCCCTATATCTAAATGGCAAAATGTTATTTTATAGCAAGATGGAGTATAATGCATCAATTTTATTTACAGAGTTGTTAGAGCTGTGTTGGTTCTCAATATGCCAACCTCTTCATGGGCCACCTTGGGGGAAAATTTCTGAAAAAATACACCACAAAACCAATGATATATTTGAGATACATCAATGTTTTCATCCTCTGGAGAGACTACTCAGATTGCAACCACAACTTCAATAACTACCACCCATCCATCAAACTCTCTCTAAAACATTTCCACACGAACAATCAGATTCAACAATGAAACTGTACAGACAACTATATACAAGAAACCCATGGATCACCACACTTACCTCAACAGATCCAGTAACCACACCAAACACACCAAGAAATCGATTATCTACAGCCAGGCACTCAGATACCACAGAATATGCTCCAAGGAAAAAGTCCAAGATATACAACTTAACACACCTAAAACCACCTTCACCAAAGGTGTCATAAATGAAGGGAAGGGGGAGAGGGTCTGATGCAGTGCTATAAAATCCTCTTACCAGTAAAGGGTTAAGATACAGGTAGCCAGACTGACACCTGACCTGGCTGGCATCTGACCAATAAGGCGACAAGATACTTTCAAATCTTGGGAGGGGGGAAGGCTTTGTGAGTGTGTCTTTGTCAGTCAGAGTGATCTTGGAAGACAGAAGGAACATACAGAAAATCAAACCTCCCTTTTCTGAAGTAAGTTTAGATAGTATAGCGAATAGATTTCAGTTTAATTTTGCTTGGTGTATTCCCTGTGTTAGAGGGGGTGGGGTTATTCATGGTTTTCTGTAACTTTAAGGTTTTGTCCAGAGGGGGGAATCTCTCTGAGTTTGGAAATTAAGTGCCCTGTAAAATAGTTACCATCCTGATTTTACAGAGATGATTTGATTTTACCTTCTTTATTTTTAATAAAATCCTTCTTTTAAGAAGCTGACTGTTTTCTATGGTGTTAAAACCCAGGAGGTGGGTTTTTAGATCACTGTGTAACCAATTGGTTGGGAGATTGTTCTCAAGCTTCCCAGGAAAGCGGGTGTACGGCTTGAGGGGGTATTTTTGGGGGGAGGGAAGTTCAAGTGATTCCTTTCCTGGATTCCTGTTAGACACTTGATGGTGGCAGCAAAAGAAGCATTTCTCAGGGTGCAGGGAATTTTGTACCTTGGGGGTTTTAACCTAAGCTGGTAAAAATAAGCTTAGGGGCTCTTAATGCGGGTCCCCACGTCTTTACCCTAGAGTTTAGAGTGGGGAGGGAACCCTGACACATGGACACTCCACCGGAGGAGGAGATTGGGTCCTACATGCCTATTGCAACATGTCGTGTACCTCAGCCAGTGCACTAAATGCCCCAATAACAACTATGTGGGTGAAACCAGACATTCACTCTCGAATGAAATCACACAGAATAATGACAAAAAAGACCAAAATGCCACATCACCAGTGGGTGAACACTTTTTCGCAAAAGGATCACTCTGTATCTGACCTCTCAATCCTCGTCCTCATGAGAGCTTAAATTCATCACTTTGCTCGACATGAAAAATCATGGACTCAATACAGACACTGCTTTTATGTCTCATTTAAACAATCTGTAACTCGCTAAACCTCTTTTTTCCCATAACAGCAGAGATGTTAATTGCCCACTTCATCCTGAACGGTCTCTTGCAACCCGTGTTAACCCCTTATGCTAAACAATCTGTTTCACCTTGCATTTAGCTGTGACACTGTTTACCCTTCCCAGACCTGAAGAAGAGATCCATGTAGCTCAAAAGCTTGTCTCATTCACCAACAAAGTTGGTCCAATAAAAGATATTCCCTCACCTAACTTGTCTCTCTTATATTGCATCAAAACTTTCAACTATCAATGTTTTTCCAAAAGCAAGTACCCACTCTTAATTTTAATATGCCTTTCAGAAACAGTGTGGGTTTATGTGACTTTACAGAGGATATTCACTTTATGGAGCTATAATTATAGGCTAGATTTTTCTTTTTTTTAAAAAGTATAGTATTCTTGAGAGATCTTCTCTTCCAGACAATAAAGATGAAGGGTCTCTCACGAAGAAAAGACACTTTACGAGAGGAAAATACCAAACAAGCAGCAATCTATCCTACGTATCAATTTGCTCCACTTCATGTTTCTTTGTAGGTATATTTTTAAATGAACTATTTCTATAGTTCTATAGTCTGAAAGAACTATGTCTATAGTTCTGCTTCACTTTGTACAGGGGTCTATCTATATCAAATTTCTCTGTAGATATGTCTGACTTAAAAAAAGTGACCCAAGGTTTATTTTAAAAAATGAACACAAAGAATGAGGAATGTTCATCTGCAGGACTGTAGGACACAAATAATGAAAAGGAGGAGGAAGTTAAAGAGTTGAAATAGGAATTACTATTTTCCTTCTTAGCATTTCCATGATCCATCTGTGAGCACCAGGAGAAGGCAAGAGAAGAGATACACACACACACAAAAAGTAACTAAGTCAAGGAAGAGCAGCACTGATCCAACTAATTTTTAAAGATTTTAATTAGCTAGTACACACTGCTCTAATCCCTTTTCCTAGTTCTCACTTTTCTCCCCCACTGTAGCACAAAAAGCTCCTTGTTGGCTGGTGGCATGATGAGATTAAAACATCTGTCTCATTCTCTTCCTCAGTGGGAATGTGAAATAAATACATTAGCTAATTCCACATTTTACTACTTTCCAGTCCCTCTTAAAATTATTTTCTTGCTGCAAGACAATTTAAAATATCTTCACATTTTTAAACCAAACATTTGGTCCTTTTTTGTGTCACACACATCCATAAAAAACTAAGATGAGAACTGCAAGAATTAGTTTGCTGCATACAGATGCATGCACCACTGAATATTTTTCCATTGTAAATTATGTTGCATTCTTGCTTAGGACTCTCTATAAATTAATGGAGATTAGCTTTTGGAGATTAGCCATTCAACTGAATTAAGAGGAAAAGGCTATTGAAAATTTACATTATTAGGTATGATGCAATTCAATGCCACTAAAATTCAACCGAATGTTATTGGAAAGCTATTCAAAAAGATTTCCTACTGACTCCAGGTACCATCTTCAGTGAGACAAAAGACAGTTTCCAACTCACAAATCCAATCTGACTATTCCAGAAGTACCTAACAAGTTGGAGGGGCAACTGCAAAAAGCTTCTCAAACAGGTTGGTGTGACGCTTAAACTGACTTGCATTCTTTTAATAACAGAAAAAAAATCTCTTGCCTTTAATGTTTCAACAGTAAAGAGGATTTGTGATACACACAAACATTTGAGCTCTTCTTTCTCAGAACTCTTCAGAATCTGGTATGAGATCTACACTCCCCTGAATGTCATTGTTCATATATCATTACAGGCAAAACAGTAACGTAACTATCACTTTCTGGAAAGCATATATTGGAGTAGAGATCTCAACAGACAGGCACTATTACTGTCTCAATGTCATTTTATTTGCCTCCACCCCTAGCCAGTTTTGATTTTTCAAAAGAGTTTATGAGGTAGGTGAGAGTTTAATAAAGTCACAATCTGATTTATCAACCTCATATGCCCCTTGTAAATAAAATATAAAATAAGTCCTTTAAGCCCCCCAAATGTAGCTAGTGGCCTCCCCCTGCAATATAAAAATATCATCCATCTCCTTCTTGAACTGATGTATGACAAGAGGTTCCATTGCTGCCTTTGGTATCTTGTGTGGAAAAAATCTATTTGAATAAGATCTCAAGACACAAACTGATCTGAACTACTACTACTGAGTCTCTAATCCCTTTGTTTTTACTTTTTTTTTCCGTTGGAGGACTCAATATATTTAATACTATATGCACTACTCAGTTCCTTTATTTTCCCTCCAACTTGTATAAGTCAACTCTTCCATAGTAGAGAGACAAGGTGGGTGAGGTAACATCTTTTATTGGACCAACTTCTGTTGGTGAAAGACACAAGGATTTAAAGAAGCTTTTAAGCTTGTCTCTTTCACCAACAGACGGTCGGTAAAAGATATTACCTCACTCACCTTGTCTCTCTAATATCCTGAGACCAACATGCTTACAACAACACCGCATACAACTCTTCCTTATGTTTATTAACTATAGTCTGAATTAATTGCCTTCTGCATTCTGTTTCCAGTTTTAGCTCTAAATGATCCCAACTGCACAACATTCTGAAGAGGGAATTACAATATTATGTTTCATACTTTATATGACGAAAGTATTAAAGATGCTTAAACCAATATGTTCCTTGGAACATAATTTCTTTTCTGACAACTGCCTAATTTTATATTCATTCTTTTAACTTTTTCCTGATCAGTAATGGGTTTCATTCTGAGACTTTGCTATTTATTCTTGGTCCTTTTATTAATACTTATTTAAGTAAGTGTTTTCGTTATATGTTCCTTCCCTATAATGAACTGTCAGATCAATTTAGACACCTGTAAGGAAGAAGTTTTCAAAAACGACTGGTACTTCCAACATACAGCCTGTCCTTCATCGTTAGACTTTAGAACAGGAATTTCAAACTCAAATGACCACGAGGGCAACCTGAGGATTAGTACATTGGCCCGAGGGCCGCATTACTGACACCTCCCCCACCCACCGCCCTCAGCCAAGCCCCCACTCCACCCCTTCCATGAGGCCCCGCCCCTTCCCCGAAATCCCCACCCCAACTCTGCCCCCTCCCTGCCCCCAGGGGGTGCAGGAGGGGTGTGAGGTGTGGTGGTGGCTCAGGGCAGGGAGTTGGGGTGTGAGGTGTGGCAGGGGGTCAGGGTGCAGGGTGTGGCAGGGAGCTCAGAGCAGGGGGGTCAGGGTGCAGGAAGGGTGCAGGGTGCAGCAGGGTCTCAGGGCAGGGGGTCGGGGTGCAAGGTGTGGCAGGGGGCTCAGGGCAGGGGGTTGGAGTGCAGGAGGGGTGTGGCAGGTCTCAGGGCAGGGGGTCAGGGTGCAGGAGGGGTGCAAGGTGTGGCAGGGGGCTCAGGGCAGGGGGTTGGAGTGCAGGAGGGGTGCGGCAGGGTCTCAGGGCAGGGGGTCGGGGTGCAGGAGGGGTGCGGGGTGCGGCAGGGGGCTCAGGGCAGGGGGGTCAGGGTGCAGGAAGGGTGCAGGGTGCAGCAGGGTCTCAGGGCAGGGGGTCAGGGTGCAGGAGGGGTGCAAGGTGTGGCAGGGGTCTCAGGGCAGGGGGTCGGAGTGCAGGAGGGGTGCGGGGTGTGGAAGGGGGCTCAGGGCAGATGGGGTGCAGGAGGGGTGCAGGGTGCAGCAGGGGCTCAAGGCAGGGGTCGGGGTTCAGGAGGGGTGCGGTAGGGTCTCAGGGCAGGAGGTTGGGGTCTAGGAGGGGTGTAGGGTGCGGCAGGGGGCTCAGGTCAGGGTGCGGCAGGAGGCTCAGGGTGCAGGAGGGGTGCAGGGTGTGGCAGGGGCCTCAGGGCAGGGGGTCGGGGTGCGGGGTGCAGCAGGGTCTCAGGGCAGGGGGTCGGGGTGTGGGGTGCAGCAGGGTCTCAGGGCAGGGGGTTGGGGTGCAGGAGGGATGCAGGGTGCAGCAGGGGGGCTCGGTGCAGGAGGGGTGCAGGGTGTGGCAGGGGGCTCAGGGTAGGGGCTCAGGGTGCAGGAGGGATGCGGGGTGCAGGCTCTGGCCCGGCATGCACTGGGGGCAGGTTCCCTGCCTGCCTGCCCTGCCTTGCCCCCGCACTGCTCCGGGAAGAGGCCGGAACCTGGGGGAGGAAGGGCACAGGGGTCTGTGTCACTGTTGCGTCCAGGCACCGCCCCCAGCAGCTCCCATTGGCCGCGGTTTCCTGTTCCCGGCCAATGGGAGCTTCTGGGGGTGGTGCCTGGACGCAACAGTGACACAGACCCCTGTGCCCCTCCTCCCCCAGGTTCCAGGAGCTTGTCGGAGCGGCGCAGGGGCAGGGCGGCCAGGCAGGAGCCTGCCCTGCCCCCAGTGCACGTTGGGTCGGAGCCGCTGTACATAGACGCTGGGGAGGAGGCGAGGGGGGCCGCAGAAAATACCGCTTGTTTGAGACCCCTGCTTTAGAAGTTACTGAAAATTATATAATTTTCCAAATAATTTCCAGGCTGTACAAAAGAAACAGAAGTGAGCTTCATATTTGACTTGGCTACAAACAAGCTTTTTAATTTTCAATTGTGACATTATTGTTTAAAATGGCTCCGAACTAATGTTCTATCATTTACATAACATGCCATGGTTACCGGCTTTGAAGACATTGAAACCAGTTTTATTTCAAAGCATGGGGCAAATGACAACTGGAGGCTATGGTGCAATTCATGTACATTTCACAGGAGGCAGTAAATGTTTGACAGTTCTTAAAAGTTGGTCAGTTTTGAAAGTCAATCAGCATGTAGTTGTATAAAGACCTCTTTAGAGTCAGATATGCTGCTTTGCAGGCCCAGAACACCTTTTACAAATTTAAACTTCAGTAAAAGTAAATGCACTTTTACATGTCAAACAATGCATGTGGCAAAAGATAGTTATAGACACTCTAAACTTGCATAAGGTGTTTATTTGGCTTAACAATCTATTGACAAAACGTTTATCCAAATCAACTGAAGCGCTATGGGAGCAAGAGAGGGGAGGATGCGTGTGTTGTGGGGTTGGAATGATGAGTGGGGGAGAGAAATGGGGAGAAGCACAAAGTAACATACATTGCCATTAAAAAAACCTTACAAGTACCAAATACAGTAAACTACTAACACAGAACAACAACTTTATCTTCTTTTTAAAACCAATAACTCAGAGAAGCTGCTCTATAGGGCAAGACATTGCTAAGCTGAACATGAGTGCCAAGGTATACAAATTGTGTTTTTCTGAAATTCAATATTTTCAACAAGGGTAATTCCATCTGAATAAGATGGCAAATGACCAAGGGTCTGATTCTGCTCCCTTAGACATCCATGGACAAAACTCCTATTGATTTCAATAGAAATAGGTAGAAGTTGGCCCCAATAAGGCACACACCACCCAAATAAATATGTGTTGATTGTCAACAATTTGTTATATTTAATAGCTATTTAAGTTCACCAAATGTATTAAGAATACCTACACACATACTAATAAAATTAATTGAGGTTTTATAAAGTACAAACCTCAAAAGGGACAAAATTTCATGACATATTTGCATTCTAGCCATTCATCCAGGTTCTTATATTGGTGCCCATTATCACTGTATCCAAGTTCCTCCTAAGGGGCAAAAAATGGCAAATCTCTCCTCCCTTCCCCCGCTGCTGACAAGACGCACAGTGTTTTCATTTTCTGTATATTATTATTTAATATAGGAGAGTGAGAGATGGTGTAAGGTTACTAATGTTGCAAAGCTTGGGCAAAAGGGTAGGTTTTGCATTTTAGTTCTGATGGTGAGGAAGTTAATGGTTGTTCTCATTTCATGTGGTAATAATCTCAATCCAGGGTTCAGTCTCCTGCTGTAACAGGTCTCTTCTGGTCAACATCTTTGCTGTTCCAGTGGAATGTACCTATTGTGAGATGTCATGGTAGCACAGAATGAGAAAAAGCCTCTCTCCCCCTACCCCCACCCACCAGGAAGGCAGGATCAGTTCAGTGGGGAGCTTTGGGGGGCAAACATCAGGATATCCTTGAAATACACGGTTTCCAATGAAGCGTCAGGGGTGTACTCCCAGTAACTTGTATTGTGGAACAGGCAGGCATCACCTACTCTAAATTTAATATGCAACGAACAGCAAAGCAAACTTTGTAAACATTATTTAATATAATGGTTTAGATTCTCACGTAAGACCAAAAACACTTACCTTGCCCAGAATTATATATTGCTTTTACAGACTTTTTCACTTTCTGTAATGCAGTTCTGTCTTGATCCAATGCCTGTAATAAAAGAAAGACTGTCAAAAAAGACCACCTCTGTTTAACTTGTTATTGAATAGCATCAGCTAGTTTCAAAATATTTCTTAGTAAACAGGGAATAATTTCAGGGTCTGGAAGCACTACAGATGCACTGTGCTCAGCCCTCTGGGAAGGTCTTAGGTCACTCAACCCCTTCAAGTCAATTAAAGAGCTGAATTAAACAGCTCTGAAGGGAGACTTATCCTGGAGAGCTGAACGGTTGTGAGAGAGCTAAAGGAGAGCTCTAAGTTGATTAAAGCTTTGTAAAAGAACTCTGTCAACTTGAAAGATAGTCAATTTAAAAAAAGTAAATTAAAAGTCATTTAGGTATTACAGCTGCCTGAGTTCCCTGCCAGTTTCTATGGTTTTTGCCATTTCACTATTATTCACACAAACAAAACTGACTATTCAGAGGAAACAGTGAAATTGTCATTCAGTAATTTTTGAGGTTAGTTGTGATATTAGGTACAACATTTTTAGATACAATTCTGACTTTTCAGGCTGACTGTGTCCTCTTAAAAATAAATTGGATACAGAGTGATAAATTTAAAGAAAAAAAACAAAACAAAACTAAGAACCTGATTTTGTAAACACACACACAAGTCCATTATTTAAGTGGAACAATCCATAAGAGTATTATTACGCAAGTAAATAACTGTTTTCAGGTTTGGTCCCTAGATTTGGAACACAGAAGCCTCTATAGACTGTAATACTTTCAAGGTACAAATTAGTCAATTTTTTTGACTAAACTCCTGGCCCAGTTGTTTTAACCTCATAAAACTTCTCATGAACCCATTCACAACCTATTGAAAAGGATGAAACAAGTTAATAAACCTTCAAAAAGAACTTTCTGTGAAAGCTCCAAATTAAAATAAAATCAAATAAATAAAAAGCCAGCCTAGTTTGTGGAGTAAGAAATTTTCAAGTCCCACTAGCTTCTAACATTCTAGGCCCATTCCCTTGTAAATTTAGGTATTGGGCATTTCAAATACAGTAAATTTTTGACAAGTTCAAAACCACAGAACTGGCAATATTCTCTTTTTATACTATTTTTTCTTTTCATTTCAATTATATCAGAACAATGGATAAAAATACAATTTTACTGAGACAATCTTTTCTTTAGTTACAGTGGGGAATATTTTAATCTTATCATGCCTTACACTAGCATGGAAACTAAAAATATTTAAAACTGTAAAACTGACAAATACCAACACTAGGAATGTTTATCGTTGTACTTGGAAGATCTTATGGTGGTACAAGGTGTGTAGTAGCTGACCTTTGCTGCCTCCCCAGTGGCAACCAGAACTATTACTATTCCATACACCACAAACCACCTCAACAAGTACTTATCTTGAGTGTCCACTGAAGCTCTAATCAGTTTCAACTAGGATGACGAGGGCTACTCAGAAAAGATAGTGTAATTCTTCACTTATCTAGCTGCTTTTTAGTTTAGGTTTGGAATTTCAGCATTAGAAATTATTTATTTATTTATTTAAGCAAAATACAACTGTTGATGTGTGAATTAGGACATGTTTCTGTGCTAAAGCTTGTGCAGAGATCTGATAATACTGAACCAAACAAGACACTCAAGAAGAAATTCAAAGCTCTAAGAAAACTTCCCTGTGTTCATGAAGGGAAATTTAATTTGGAAATAGAGAAAAGAAAATTTGACCTTCAGAGTGAAACCTAATTGAATTTTGTCTAATTTTCTATTCATTGGGGTGGATTTGCATTATTTATGGAGTGCCATCACTGAGCACAGCACATATAGATGATGACATCTCTGGCCTCAAGGAGCTTATGAGCTTAATCAGACTGACAACCCGGGTCAGTTTTGTACATTTATACTTTAAAGTGTTATCTCTATTTGAACAAATACTATCTAGTTTAAAATATATCATATATATCAATTCAGGGCAGAATGTTTGTATAATGATTTACACAATGGGACCCCAATTTTAACTGAGGTTTCTGGTTCTTACAGCAACAATTATCATACCTTCTCCATTTAATAATTTCAAAACAAAGGCACTTTTGTCCCCAAATATGTTAAACTCTTACATTTGATGTGTTAATACTTTATTACACTATATTTTGCTTCCAAGGAAGTTGTTATAAATAGAGTGCAATTAGGTTCCATTCACAAGTTTCAAATTAATTTTTATTCGTAAGTATTGTCTTTTGGAGGGGTTCAAATGGGAAGGAGCAGCTTTGTATTCCCTTACTAGTCCAAAGTATATATGTGCATAAAAAAATCATTCCAAGCAGATGTATTTAGATGTAAGCAGATGTAGCTATTTTACAGACAGAAAATTATTCAAATATTTTTATCCTATAAAATAGAAAGTTCAGAAATATAAAATTCCAACAAGAGCTTCACATGGGTAGATTCATAAAAGCTGTATTCCCATAGCTGGAGATTAGTAATTTTATGGCATTTTGAATGCTTTTAAAATGGGTGTGTAAAAATTTGTAGATTGTTGTATTTAAACAACTGCTGTAGGAGGTCAAATAGAAAACATTATAATCCTGAATATTACATTATAAGTCTATAATTTAGTACTCTTGAACTAAAGTTCAAACCAACAGAAGCTCCCACAAACTGTGTTATTCATCTAAAATGCATTTAACTCATAATAAAATAATAATTACAGGCAAAACGCAGTACTTAACTCCAACTGAACTAATAGAAATATTGAAATACATCTAGATCTTGAAAATGGCATCTCAATCTTTTTGACAGATATTTAAGACCTTCTCTTAGGAGAAAATGTATTAACTGAACTAAAACAAGTGTCATTGGTACACTGCTTCTGTGGATTAACCAATGTTAATTTGGCACATTATAATGAATTTTTCCATGCAAAACTTCTATCTTTCAGGGTCCACCTGAATCTTATATGTGCATAGCACTTTAGCAAGTGGGTACATTTTACATTAACTGTGATATTGATTCTTCTGAAGGATAAATGATCCCTACTGCTCCCTTTTTTTTAAGCCACTATCTTGTGTGAGATCACTTTTGTTGTCTTTCAGGAGAACACTGCCGGACTACTGACATCACAAATAATCAGAGCTGTGAGAAAAGCAACTGGTCCCATCAAATGAGGAGAGAAGACTTAAACCAAGCACCTTTTACTACAGATTATTATTAATCCCATGGCAAAAAACTATGTTAAGATTTAGATTGCTTGGTGAAATGTCACCCCTTTGCAGAATGCTGAGTTGAGCAAATATTGAACTACTGAAAACAAGGAAATGCACAATTAAGGCTGTTCATGCAACCTACGCAATTCTGCATAGAAAAGATGCATACTGCACCCTGAAGGTATGCATACACCTCTTCTCCTTCCTCATAGACACAAGAGGGTATAAAATATAGATCACCTCATATAACAATCAAAGCTGTCATACCACTCAAAGTAATCCATAGATGTCACAAATACCCTTGTACAAAGCAGAACCTAATGCCTCCACCATTCAGTACAGATACATCTGACCCAAACCACACTCACTTTACCTGGAGTGCATGCAGATAATAAATGTTTAGACTGCTCTTATATACACAGCTCACTACTACAATACCCTTTGCAATAAAACCCCTGTGCCCTGTTAATTATAAAATGTACATGGGGTTTCTATTTTGGGGGGTTTATTAATTTCATTTTCCAGGTTTATTTTTAGTAATTTTCATGTTCTATGGGGATATCCAAAAATCAGGGGGAGTTGGGGGTCTCTCTTTGATACTGTAATGAGAAGATATTTTGTTAGGCACTTACCAAAATTCTTGCCTAAATAGGATCTACTTTAATTTTTATTATGTCATTATATGTATAAAAATTACTTACATTTGAGCTTAACTTTTTTCTCCTTGTTACTGAACCCATGGTTTAGTATTTATGTGTTTGTCCCTAGTGCACTTTAACATAGTAAGAGCATTTATGTTAAAGCGCACTAGAAAGTATAACATACTAAAATCTCATTTCGTGGGCAAGTTAGTGATAGAAAGGTAAGGGAGATGTCACTTGATGTGTAAAAATCTACAGAATCATAATTTCAATGGTGTTCTTCTCTGTGGTATCGCGGGGGGGACTTGCCCCACCCCACCTCATGGAAATGTTGATAATACAATATCGTCAGAAATGAGTCAAGATGGGTACAATTTGAAAGCTCTTTCAGCTGCAAACACAACAGTGCCAAACATTAAAAAAACTAGTAAAGAATATAGATATATATTTGAGAAAATGTTTTAAAATCATCATTTTTTCAATTATACTTTAACACTGCATACATAAAAGATGACACTCATTTTTGGTAATGCTAGGAAAGTTAGCCTTAACATGTGGGACTGAAAACATTTATTCATCAAAGTCATCATCTGTGTCCTCCCGGAGCACCATTCCTAGACAATGTTGTCAACACTAATGCTTGTCCATGCCACACTCGCACATCTCTGTGCAAGGACGGCTGCTGGCCAAACATCTGGAAAGTTCTGAGCATTTGGGTCATTGCACATGAGCATTTGATTTGGAGAAGGATTGATTCATGAATGCATGGTATTTCAGATATAACTAGTGTGATCAGTCCCTCCTCCAAGACCCATCCATGCCCGATTGGTGGGGGTAGTTTTGGAGGCACTCATTATCCTGGAGCCATTCCATTACTTGATAATTTGCCCTCTAGATAGCAGGTATAAATATACCCCTCGTCAGTGGCAATTTTTCTCTGGCTGCTTCTCAGAAAACATCCCCCAATGTAGCTCTACAAGTATCATAAAGATGGTCTTCAAAGGGCAAACTCAGTATATGAATGCCTCTAGTGCATTTATAAACTCATCAGTGACTTTCTCAGCTATTCCTAACATCTTCAAAGCAAGGCAAGTGTCTCTGGATGCTGAATCAAATGCCTTCCAATAAGATAAATTAGTCTTTTCAGTCAACCTTCCAGTAGTGTCACATACTGAAAGGACATGCAACCTGACATCACACTGGCTTTTAATGTTCCATGTGATAGGAACACATCTCTGAGGGATATACTGTGATTCTGTTTACTAGCAGCAGGCACAAAAACAGAATTGTGCAGAAGTATTGGATAGCATCTCACAGACAGCACTATAATATATGTGTCTTGTGCAAAAATCCAGAGTTGAGCAGTACCTTTCTCCGTGACACTGATGGCATGCCAGGTAATTTTAGTGCCAGTCTTCTCATGGGAACTACAAGGAAACTCCACTGACTAGTGTAAAGCAGCAGCTTCATTATGCCATGTGATAAATAATTTTTTTGAGTAATTCTTCGCACGCTGGAGCATTTTTCCTGCAAGGTACGAAGTTAACTTGCCCTTCATGTGAGTATGAGACAGTTGCTTCTTCGTTTTAATGTTGGAGATGTTCAGAGTCAATGATTTTATATTGCACACATGCAATATAATGGAATCTTTTCTTTCTGGTAATGTTTTAAATTGATTCATCTGCATACATGTCAAACACCAGGTGAACTTCACTATTGGTCCAGTATTCTCTCTGTAGCCTCATAATGAAGTGTCAGCCAAATCTCGGCAGATGTTAACAGTTCCTGGCTTGTCAACAGCTTGTACCTCAGTTATACCCTCTACGATCGCTATACTGAAAGGCCTATGCTGGCATAAGGTACCAGTCACACTGTCAGTAGATACTGGTTTAGGAAAACCATGCAAGTTGTGCATTAGTATGCTTTTTACCCAGAACATATGCACTGTTCCCTCTCATTCAAACATCAACTGTGGTACCATGGAGAACTTATACTTTCTCAAAGTCTCATGTAAATCATTATCATGCTGAGATTTGGACACGACCAGGAGATGAGCAAACAATGACCTGTCAGAGATTAGCTCTGTAATAGTCCCCGCCATCTTCATTCTCTCTTCTTTGTATTTAAGCACAACTTTAGTCTATTCTTCTTGATTGGAGTTTATAGACTGATGGAACCTTGGATAATAGAAGTCATGACCCCGAGTAGCCATTCAACTGACACCTTTAGCTATCTCATCACTGAAGACTCCTTTCATCATGATATTAATGAGCTCCAGTCTGTCATATGCAAATCGGTTGTCAGTGCAAGTAAGATCATCCTGTAGCTTTGAAACTGACCCTTCTGGCATTTCACAACACCTAATGAGCCTAGATCAGGGCTAGATCACCAAATTTTTTGGTGGCCTCAGGGCAGCCCTGAACCATTCACTGCTTATCCAGGCCCCCGCACTGCAAACAGAGAATCCATATCCCTAAAGTCTTCACTTTCTGGTATTCAAACGTTTCTATTGCCATTACTTCCCACCTTCTATCAGCCAACTCAAATGCAGTGCCTGCAGCAAAGGACAACTATGTTACAGTGGAATGGTGTTCCTTGTCACTTTTTGGAATAGTTGGAGGGTGGAGTTTGTGGCATGGCTAGTGAGAGAAATAATAAACAAGGTTTGTGTTCCAAAATACTGACAGTTTTAGATTTTCGAGAAAGATCTTCTGAATGCTGTCCAATAGATAAAGCCTATAAGAAACAGTGAGTTTGTAATCGATTCCAAAGACAGAAGGAACCATTATAATAATCTAGTCTGACCTCCTGTATAACACAGGCCTGAGAACTTCACCAAAATAATTCCTACTTCATATTTTTAGAAAAACATTAAATCTTGATTTTAAAAGTCAGTGATGGAGAATATGCCACAACCCTTCATAAGTGGCACTAATGGTTAAATTTCTCTCACTGTTAAAAATGTACACCTTATTTCCATTCTGAATTTGTTTAGCTTCAACTTCCAGGCATTGGATCGTGTTATGCCAGTTTCTGGTAGACTGAAGAGCCCATTATAAAATACTTGTTCCCCATGTAGGTACTTATAGAGACTGTAATCAAACTACCCCTTAACTCCTCTTTGTTGAGCGAAATAGAGTGGTAGATTTGAGAAACTCAATCGAAGGCATATTTCTAATCCTTTAATCATAGTCATGGCTCTTCTCTGAACCCTCTCCATTTTATCAACACCCTTCTTGAATTGTGACTACCAGTACTGGACAGAGTAATCCAGCATGGTCACATCAGTGCTATATACATAGATAAAATAATATCTGTACTTCTTTTCTACTCAAGATTCCCATGTTTATGACATCTTGGATTGCATTAGATTAGACCTTTTGGCCAAAGTGTTGCACTGTGAGCTCATGTTCATCTGTTTCTACATCATGACCCAAAAATCTTTTTCAGAGTCACTGATTCCTCCCACATCATGTAAGGATGGCTATATTTTTTGTTTCTAGATTTACACATTTACCCATATTAAAACCCATATTGTTTGCTTACAACAGCTTACCAAGTGATCCAGATCACTCCTTATCAGTGACTTGTCCTCTTCATTATTTGCCACTCCCCCAATTTTTGGGTCATCTGCAAACTTGATCAGTAATTATTCTGTTTTCTTCGAGGTCATTAATAAAAATGTCAAATAGCACAGGGCCAAGAACTGATCTCTGTGAGACCCCACTGGAAGCACATCTCTTTGATGATTTCAGTGTAGTAGCCGTGTTAGTCTGTGTCAGCAAAAAAAATGAGAAAGGAATACTTGTGGCACCTTAGAGACTAACAAATTTATTTCAGTATAAGCTTTCGTGGACTACAGTCCGCTTCGTTGGATGCATAGAATGGCTCGATCATTACGTTAATTGAATCTATTTCCCCCAGTTAAATACCCTTAACACCTTTGTGTCAACTGTCTGTAATGGGCCATGTTGATTATCACTTCAAAAGTTTCTTTCCTACTGATAACAGTTCCTTTCAATGAATTAGCCTTTTACAGTTGATATGGTTACTTCCACCTTTTCATGTTTCTCTGAATGTATAAATATCGTCCCACTGTATGTTCCATTCTATGCATCCGACGAAGAGGACTGTAGTCCACGAAAGCTTATGCTGAAATAAATTTGTTAGTCTCTAAGGTTCCACAAGTATTCCTTTCTCATTTTTTTTTCTCTTTGATGATGACTCTGTTTACAATAACATTTTGAGACATATCAGTTAGCCAGCTATTAATACATTTAATGTATGAAATGTTATTTTTATATCTTCCTTTTTTTTTAATCAAAATGTCATCCTGTACCGCATCAGTTGCTTTACAGAAGGTCTAAGTATATTACATCAACACTATTCATTTTGTCAACCTAACTTGTAATCTCATATAAAAAAAAGGTAACAAGTTAGTTTGACAGGATCTATTTTTGATAAACCCATGCTGATTATCATTAATTATACTACCCTCCTTTAATTCTTTATTAATCGACTGCCTTATCAGACACTCCATTATCTTGTCCACGATTGCCGTCAGACATATAATTATCCAGGCCATCCCATGTACCCTTTTTAAATATTGGCACAACATTAGCTTTCTTCCAGTCTTCTGGGAGTGTTTATTGTTCAAAGATTCGTTGAAAATCAACATTGACAGTCCAGCGAGCTCCTCAGCCAGCTCTTTTAAAATTTTGGATGCAAGTTATCCAGACCAGCTGATTTTAAAATGTCTAGCTTGAGTAGCTACTGTTTAATATCCTAATCAGATACTAGTTGAATGGAAAGAGTGTTATCATGAGATATGATGACACCATCTGTTTTTTCCCCCCAAATACAGAACAGAAATATTTCTTGAACACGTCTGTCTTTTCTGCATCATTATTTATAGTTCTACCATTTCCATTTATTAATGGACCAATACCATTGTTAAGCTTCCTTTTGTGCTCAACATACTTCAAAAACTCTTTACTGTCAGAGCTTGTAATGTTTCTATTCCATATTCACATATTCCAGTCAGTCATGAACCCTTCCATTTACCTATTAATGTTCTTCTAATATTTATTAATTGGTTTACATATTGTCACTGCAGCAATTATTCAGACACTCAGCCAAATCAGAGCAAACTATCACAGCTCTTGAATACAAATCTCTGATATGCTCCCAATCTGCTCTCATACATTGTATGGGATGCACACCAGGAATAAGGCCCAGATCATTTCCACCCGAGTGAACCAAGATAATGTGCAGTAGGTCACAACCTCTTAAATCACCAGTTAGACACTGCAGAATCTGCAATACTTGATGCCAATGCAGGCCATCTCTCCCTATCCAAATCAGTCTGTAGTCAGCAATACCCATGTCAAGATGTGCTCCTTGATTTCCCACAAACTTCAGCAACCTGATAATCCTGAAACTGACCAGAATCCACATGCTGGCAACCCTAGTAGCACATGTATTCATTTCCTTGAGCGGTCAAGGTACCTGCAATGTCAGTTCCAAACCTCCACACCATTATCTTGGGAAACAACACCTTAATCTGCCCCCAGATCAAGAAGTAGCCATTTGTCTCTCTCCCACCAAACCCAAAAGTTACTAAAATACAGATTTTCTTAAACAACCAATCCAAGATTTGCCTATTACCTAAGCTAATTTCTCACCTTCACTGCAGACAACACCTGTTCCTGTCCCCTGGTCCCAATCCCCTCTCTGCACCCAAAAAGTCCTCTGCCTCCAGTTCCTTCCCGCCCAATATATCCAACATTTTGGTTAGATTGGCTGCTGACTAATCTGTGTGTTCACACTAAACCTCTCCATAAATTAGATATGTTATACTATAACAGAGGCAACTTGTAGCAAGCAACATGAGTTATTAAATCTTTACTGTGCAGCTGTACAAAGGTTCAGACTAGAAACATCAGTGGTGGAGTATTCACTGGGGCAATGGTGTGGGCACATTCCCTCAAACTACACTGGCAAGCTTAAAGCGGCTGTATAGAAATTCTCATTATTTTTTTCTTTATTGGCGTATGCGTAGTGTAATCCTTCCAGACTGTGCATCTATGTAAGTAAAGTGAACATGTTCTTAAATATTGTCCAGAATCGCGGTCCCCCAAAGATTTAAGTGGTGCTATGCATTACTTTGGGTAAAACTCGACTCGCTGCAGCTCCAAAACCTCTTCCCCTATTCTTCTGACCCCTAACACACCCTCTTTCTCCTCCCAGGAAGCATTCAGAGGTCTAATTTTCCCCCAAAATGCTTTGGATTACAATGCCACAAAATAAAATTGTCACCCATGACTCGCAAATTATAGCAACCCCCAGACACTCAGTCCAAAACTCTTTTTATTTTAGGTGGGGACTTGTGATAAACTTATCCTTAGTTATGTTAACTGAAGGATGAATTCACAGCAATCAAACTCAATAACGTCTGTGATCCATCTACTCATTAATACCGCTCAGTTTAACAGCACTAGGTAACAAGGAAACTGGGTTTGGCAGGTGGGTGGGGAGGGATGTAACTCAGGATCTCCTCAGTCAAATAACCCCCATATTTGAATAATTAATGCTACCCTAAACCTCCAAACCTCCACACCAAATTTCAAAGCAATCTGAGTAATTATTTGGATTTTAGAGCTTTAAAGCATATAAAATAGCAGGAATGAAATACCTCTAGCTGTTTTTCTCTACTGACACACGAAGACTAAAATAAATGTATGTTTTCTTCACTGCTCAACAGCCAAAATGCTTCTGAAATAAATGTAGTCAAACTTTACTAATTCTGGGTCACTGAGAACGAAAATGATGCTTAAAATTGGTGATTGGCTCTAGTTTTCAAGACATGCTATTGGGTCAGTATATACGACCCTTGACTTGGGAATGGCGGAGGATAAGTGAGTTATAAAGGGAAGGGATCTCAATTTAAACCAGAAATGACTAAAATACATCTTTGACTGGATCTATGAATAAATCTATAACTGGGTTTGGACAGTACTTGCTTTTAGGCAAAACAGTGAATGATGCAATCTGAAGCTGGTATTGCATCATACATGATATGAATTGCATCATGTTATTCCTAGAAGTCATGGATGATGCAATCATAACGAAGCTTACATCACTCTGCTGAACAAACTGCCCTATATCAGCTCTAGAAATCATACAGTGTCGTGCGCTCTTATTTGTCAGTGTTTGATTTTGCAAAGGGACACATTTCTCTTTAGCCAAAGTGAGCAGAGATGCCTCGTACTTGTGTGAACAGTGCAGATAACTTCTGCTATGTTTGTGGTGAAGTGACTTTTGCATCACAAAAGCGCAGTATAACCACTATGGTTAAGAAAGCCTATCACCTTTCTTTTGGCTGCAAAATTGGAGATCAGGACAAGAGGTGGGCCCCACACATATGCTGCAACACTTGTGCAACAAATCTTCGCCAGTGGTTGAACAGGAAAAGGAAATCTATGCCTTTTGCAGTGCCAATAATTTGGAGAGAGCCAACAGATCATACCAGCAATTGTTACTTCTGCATGGTGCCTCCAGTCGGGAAAGGTGTGTCAAAGAAGAAAAAGTGGACTGTGCATTATCCAAACATTCCATCAGCTATACGCCCAGTACCCCACGGAGAAGGACTGCCGGTTCCTGATGCATCAGAATCATTCTCACTTGAGTCAGACAAGGAAGAGGAAGAGGATGAAACTTCTGGTCCTGAACCATCAATGTCACAGGACCCACATTTTCTCCCATCCTCCTCCTCTGAACCACACCTCATAACACAAGGTGAACTGAATGACCTTGTCAGGGATTTCGAACTACCCAAGAGTAAGGCAGAGCTTTTGGGCTCCAGACTACAGCAGTGGAATCTCCTGGCAGGTGATGTTAGGGTTTCCATGTTCCGTGACCATCAAAAGGATCTTGTCCCATTCTTCTTCATGGAAGGTGATCTTGTAGCCTGCAACAACATCGATGGTGTGATGGCAGCCCTCCACATGGTTCACGATCCAGATGAGTGGAGACTGTTCATTGATTCATCGAAGACGAGTCTTAAAGCTGTTTTACTGCATAATGGCAATGTTTTGCCATCAATTCCAGTTGGTCATGCAGTCCATATGAAGGAAACCTATGACAACATGAAACAACTTTTGAGGTGCATAAACTATGACCAACATCAGTGGCAGCTTTGTGGCGATTTGAAGGTTGTTGCTCTCTTGCTTGGTCTGCAGACTGGATACACAAAGTACTGCTGTTTTCTCTGCGAATGGGATAGTCGTGCAAGAGATTCCCACTACATCAAGAAAGATTGGCCATTCCGACAGTCATTGGAACCTGGGAGGAAAAGTGTTCAGCATCCACCACTTGTTGACTCAAGGAAGATTTTGTTACCACCCTTACACGTCAAGCTGGGTCTGATGAAGAACTTTGTCAAGGCCATTGACAAAACACAAGCAGCTTTCAAGTACCTCCATGGAAAATTTCCAAGGTTAAGTGAAGCTAAGATAAAGGAACGTGTCTTTGTTGGTCCTCAGATTCGTGAACTTCTTCGAGATGATGCATTTGACCATGCACTGCGTGGCAAGGAAAAAAAGGCATGGAAAGCCTTCCAGTTAGTGGCAATAAATTTTCTCGGAAACAACAAGGCAGACAACTACAGGTTGTTGGTGGAAAACCTCCTCAAGGCATACAAAAGCCTTGGTTGCAACATGTCACTAAAGATAAATTTTTTGCACTCTCATCTAGATTTTTTCCCACCGAACTGCGGAGCAGTGAGCGATGAGCACGGCGAGCAATTTCACCAGGACATTGCAACAACGGAGAAACGCTATCAGGGCAAATGGAGCCCATCAATGCTTGCAGACTATTGCTGGACAGTGACAAGAGATGCTCCATAATGAATTGTATTTATATAACCCCTTTGCTGATTTTTAAAGTGTAACATAAACAGGACAGGTGAAATAGTATCATGTAAAGCAACCATCAACACATGAAAAGACCTAGGTTTACAATTTATGATTAAAACTCTACTATCTACACAATATACATAGACATAAAATGTAAAAACTTAAATATCTTAGAAACAGTAGCCAATCAGTTGTTTTAATTGTCATATTTGAATTCAGTACATCAAAATACATACTAAAGAGCACATTTTATCTCTGAAGCAGACGACTTCTCAAAAATTGTAGTCCAGTGATAGTCTCATTTTGGGCCCCCAAAAGATTTAGTGGGTGCCATGCACTACCTAAATTAAGATTTGACAAACGGAGACTACTTTGAACCTCCTCACATCATAATTTCATCTCTAGCTCATGTGCAAAAAAACCTCCCAAAACAAAACTATCAACTTACTGAAAAATGGGAGTGAGGGGGGTTATGTCTCCACAACCACTAGCTCGAATGACCCCAAATGGGTCACTGAGCCTACCCTACAGCCTCCTGTGACACCAGCAAATTTAAAAGCAATCTAAGCATGTCAATTTTAGAGAATTTAGAAAGAGAATTTAGAAAGGTCAACCTTTAAACAGAAGTCATGATGCAACTGCAACTGTAGTGGCCCTGCCACCCCACTATAATACAACATGCAGAGGAGAAAAAAAGAGGTGATAGCAAGAGAAGTTGACTTTTCTGTAGTTATGAAAAACAGATGAGACAACAATAACCTTTCCTGTCTTCTTTACTATTTTCTTTTTAAAATACATTCCTGCACACACATTTCCCCCCCTTCTTTAGTCATTCTTTGACTGACACTACTTTCCTTATCTAAGAAACACCCAGACATTAAAATATGTGAAGAATTCTCTGCCATTGAGACGTACAAATACAAAAAATTACTTTCAAAACACACCATTAAACAGCAATTTCATTCAAATCTCATCAGCAACACTTTCCCTTCATTAACTGCATACAGCTCTCACCATAAAGACAATGCTTTGGGAATGCTAACAGAAATAAAAAGTGATACACATGTATTAATAAAATAAAACTAATACCATGTGTTATGTATCTTTTCTTGCTCGAGGAATGTGGGAATTACCATACTGGATGAGACGAAGGCCTGCTAGTCGCCACCCTGCACTTAAGCAGGGAGGAGTTTGGCTGGCTGGCCGGGAGAAGAAGGCAATGCTTTCTGGCTTTGGGGAGGAGGGAAGACGTAAAGCTGCTGGAAAGAGCAGTCAGAGTGGTAAATGACTCACATAGGATTGTGATGTTTAAAAAGGTCAGTTGGCCTGGCCCCTCCCTTCTTTACTCAGAACAGGCTGGGCAGCGCCCACCCTCCCTCCCTAATTAGGTCACAAATATGCCAGGTGTTTAGCTATATCTGCTGTGGGCATTACACTAGCCGCCCCACTAAGGGGGGCTGGGAAGGAATTTTTCCTTTACCACCATATTGGCCAGGTACAGTGAGGGGGGCGTTTCGCCTTCCTCGCAGCAGGTTCAGGTAGGCACAGTTCATGCATAGCAATACAGAAGATAGGCCATATCTCGCAACTCTTTAGTTAAGTGTATAGCAGATGTTCAGTGCAGGTACTCCATACATTAAGGCACAAAAGAATGAAAAAATGGCTTGGAAAAGGAATTAAGGAGAGGTGCTTGGTAACTGAGCAAGCTGGGGGCAGTAGGGGACTCCTATGACTGGTAAAGCAGGGAGCCAACCCCCCTATCATTATAGACCACATTAACCCCCCTCCAATGAGGGGGCGTGGTCGGTAAGTTCCCAGCAAGGGAATTGCTGGAGTGAGATGGATAAATTGGGGGGGGAAGCTGTGGAACACATACACACACACACACACACACACACACACTCCGACTTGGCAAGGTCTCGGCAGTGAATCTGCAGGAGGGACATAAATTTTGCACCTGAACTGCACACATTTTATCCGTTGGGTTAGTCCCTCCCATCTGTCAATAATAAAGTTGCAGCCTGATTAAACCCATATCTAATGTCTCCTGTCATTCTTTCAGCATAGCCAGACAATCCATCCTGTCACTGATAGTGACCAGTACAAGATACCTTGGAGAAAGGTGCATGTAACCCTGTAGTGGCCAATTATGGAATAGGCTGCCTGTAGGAGAAATTTCTTCTTACTCTCATGAGATAGTGATTTGTTCGTGTCCTGAAGCATCAGTGTTTATACCACTGAAGGAAGATTTAAAACAAGTTATCCTACCTAATGTATGATTGCATATGCTCCCATAAATGTGTAATTTTTTAATTTTAACAAGATTTTGGACTAAATGGTATCGTGTGGCAATGACTTCCACAGGTTGATTATACATTGTGTAAAAAGTGGGGCTGTCAATAAATCAGTTAACTCACACAATTAAATAAAAAAAATTAACTCATCATGATTAACTGCAGTTTTAATTGCACTGTTAAACAAAAATAGAATACTAATTTAAATGTATTATAAATATTTCTGGATTTTTTTTCTACATTTTCAAATATACCGTGCGTTAAGTAAATCAATTGTATAACCCCACCTGGAGTGTCTCAAGAGTTGTATCAGAAATAGAAGGGGTTTGTAGAGAAATACAAATATTAGACCCATGTAAAGACTTTCATATTAAGACATTGAAAAGATGATGGCTGAAGCCCTAGCTCCATTTTAGACTGTACCATTTCTATCATAGACTTAAAAGGAGCTAGCATTTCACTATTTCGTTTAGAGAAGAGACATACAGCGTAAAACATAGCATAGGTATACAGAATGATGAATAGCATAGAAAAGGTCATATTTTAATAACTTTATATTTTTATTACAAATATTTGCACTGTAAAAAAACCAAAAGAAATAGTATTCTTCAATTCATCTCACACAAGTACTGTAGTGCAATCTCTTTATCATGAAAGTGCAACTTACAAATGTAGAATTATTTTTTTACATAACCGCACTCAAAAACAAAACAATGTAAAATTTTACAGCCTACGAGTCCACTCATTCATTCTTCTTGTTCAGCCAATCACTTAGACAAACAAGTTGGTTTACATTTATGGGAGATAATGCTGCTCGCTACTTATTTACAATGTCACCTGAAAGTGAGAACAGGTGTTTGCATGGCACTGTTGTAGCCAGCATTGCAAGGTATTTATATGCCAGATATGCTAAACGTTTAGATGGCCCTTCATCCTTTGACTTGCAATACAGTGCAAATATTTGTAATAAGAAGTGAGCACTCTACACTTTGTATTCTGCGTTGTAACTGAAATCAATATATTTGAAAATGTAGAAAAACATCCAAAAATATTTATAATTAATTTACATTGGTATTCTCTTATTGTTTAACAGTGCCATTAAAACGGTGATTAACAGATTTATTTTTTTAACCGTTTGACAGCGCTAGTAAAAATATTTCCTTTTACCAGTTTGAAATTGGCTGCCTTTCAATTTAACTGACTGTATCCTTGTTGTAATATTACAAGTAGATAACAAGAGTGCTTGAGTTATCTTTTCTATGCTATTCATCATTCTGTATACCTATGCTATTATTTCCGCTGTATGTCTCTTCTCTAAACGAAATAGTGAAATGCTAGCTCCTTTTAAGTCTATGTTAGAAATGGTATAGTCTAAAATGGAGCTAGGGCTTCAGCCATAATCTTTTCAGTGTCTTAATATGAAAGTCTTTACATGGGTCTAATATTTGTATTTCTCTACAAACCCCTTCTATTTCTGATACAACTCTTGAGACACTCCAGGTGGGGTTATACAATTGATTTACTTAACACACAGTACTTTTAGTATTATCTAAAATAGTTATGTATATAATATATTTCACTTTTTGGGATTGTGCATGCTAGTTTCCTTCCCACAACAAACCCCCCCCCCCCCACCCCCTCAAAAAATATCAGGAGGAAAGCAGGATTTTGGAAAAAGTCATGAGCAAGTGAAAATAAAAAGTGATTATTCAAACAGTTTTATAACCTTTTGTGCAAAGCAGACCCTAGAATAAATATACATAAGAATGGCCCTATTGGGTCAGACCAAGGGTCCATCTATCCCAGTATCCTGTCTTCCGACAGTAGACAGTGCCAGATGCCACAGAGGGAATGAATAGAACAAGTAATCATCAAGTGATCCATAAGTGAATATTAAGTATCAGGGTGTAGCCGTGTTAGTCTGTATCCACAAAAACAACGACGAGTCCGGTGGCACCTTAAAGACTAACAAATTTATTTGGGCGTAAGCTTTCGTGGGTAAAACCCACTTCTTCAGATGCATGGAGCGAAAATTACAGATGCAGACGTTATTATACTGACACATGAAGAGAAGGGAGTTACCTCACAAGTGGAGAACCAGTGTTGACAGGGCCAATACAATCAGGGTGGATGTAGTTCACTCCCAATAATTGATGAGGTGTCAATTCCAGGAGAGGCAAAGTTGCTTTTGTAGTGAGCCAGCCACTCCCAGTCCATATTCAAGCCCAAATTAATGGTGTTAAATTTGCAAATGAATTTTAGATCTGCAGTTTCTCTTTGAAGTCTGTTTCCGATTTTTTTGTTTGTTCAAGTGCGGCTACTTTTAAATCTGTTATAGAATGTCCAGGAAGACTGAAGTGCTCTCCTACTGGCTTTTGTATGTTACCATTCCTGATGTCCGATTTGTGTCCATTTATTCTTTTACATAGAGACTGTCCGGTTTGGCCCATGTACACTGCAGAGGGGCATTGCTGGCACATGATGGCATATATCACATTAGCAGCTGTGCAAGTGAATGAGTCCCTGATGGTGTGGCTGATGTGGTTGGGTCCTCTGATGGTATCGCTAGAGTAGATATGGGGACAGAGTAGGCAACAAGGTTTGTTACAGGAATTGGTTTCTGGGTTAGTGTTTCTGTGGTGTGGTGGGTAGTTGCTGGTGAGTATTTGCTTCAGGTTGGGGGGCTGTCTGTGAATATAAGTGAATATTAGCATGATTCTGCTGTTATCTTGGCTCCTTACACTGCACTCACTTCAATGCAGTATGTATTTTCTGGCCTCATATTACACAGTACTCCAGATGGGATCTAACAAGTGTCTTTATTGTAACAATACCTCCTGTTTTGTATCTATACCTTAGTTAAAACCCAATATATTCTTAGCATCTTTTCAGTTCCATTCAGTACTTTTCCCACATTGTTTTCCTTTAAGTTTAATTACATTACACATTTCTATATCTAACTGCATTTCCATTGCTGGAACAATTATTCAGACTGTTCTAATGTTATTTTTAATTTGATTACTGTATTTTTCTTCCCCCATGCCTTCCCTTTTTACTCTGTCTCCAATTTCACTATCACCTGCAAAGCTGTAAAGCTAGTTTTCAGTATGCTCATACAACACATTTAATACCAACCACAACACTTTGAAAATGTGCAACGCACTTTTAAGTTCTGAGCAAAGACTTACTACCCCTATTTTACACACTGAGAATCTGAGCCACACAATGAGTGAACAGCAGAGTTTTGATTGGACTCTGCACCAAGCTTAATTCAAGTGTACAGCATGTATCAAACAACTTAACTTAATATTCATTCTCAAGGTACCAATCGAATTTTTTCCAACTGGACGAAGTTGATCTTTGGCAAGCTTCTCTCATTACTACAGGTCTAGTTCTCTATTCATTACTGTGGCTCTTTCTACTCCAAGATTCTTACTGTAGATCTCATGCAGAAGCAAGTCAAAGGATTTCTGCAGCGGAAAAATAAAGTATGCTATTTGCAAGTTCAGGCTGCAGGCCAGAGTACGGGGAGAGCTGTTTGAGGAGTATCATTCAAAGGTGTTTCCTCCCCCGCCCTCCGCCCCCATATTCTGTATGCCTAGCAATAGGTACTACATAAATACAAATTATAGATAGCCCCTATATCTCAAAACAGTAATACAAACCCTTAAAAGAATCCAGAAAGCTAGTTAAGAATGACATCCCATGCCTGAACCAGTGCTGAATATATTAAATCCATCTGCATTTTTCCAGGTGTTTTTCAAGCACATCTTTTAAGATACTTCTAAGATTTCCCCCACAATAGATGTTAAATTTAAATGGTTTGTAATTTTCATAGTTGTTTCTTGACCTTGCCTCCCTCAGTTTTCCTTAAAACAATGTTTCCCAAACTTTTGCAAAGGTGACACACCAACTGCATTTTTTCTTTTTTCTTTTCTTTTTTTTTTGCAACCCACCATTACATATATGCACTCTCTTGGCAGCACAACCCTAACACTGGCCTGGTTCAAGGGAGTAGAAGGGGTTGGAGAGCAAGCCCACCCTGAACTAACCCCACAGTGGTGGCTCCCTGCTCTGGGCATTGCAACCAGGAGCAGAGGGTCTCTGCACCCATCAGATGTGACTTAGACGGAGGGGTTGCCAGGCCAAATTTGAGTGACTGGCATTACAACCTGGCACAAACCTCCATCTGGGAGGAACCTGAGTGGTGTTGCAACCCCATGCACCAATCAGCAATGCCCAGAGCGGGGAGTTTGGCACAGTCCCATGGTACATGAGCCACCACTGCAGGATGAGTGTGCGGTGGGATCACTCTCCAACCCCCTCCGGGGTCTCCCAGGCCAAGAAAATTGTATGATTACCATGACCCACCCAGAACCTTTCTGTGATCCACTCTGAGGTCGGACACACCATTTGGGAAACACTGGCTTAAAAAACATTGATACTTTCTAATCCTCCAGATCTCTCATAGTCTAGTGATAATTTAAGATTCTCCACTGAAAGTTCAATGGTTTCCTTGCTCACTTTCATTAAATACTTGTTGATTTAGGTTACCTTGACCCTGTACTTAGTGCACTAAATTCTTGTTTTTATACTCATGTACAATACCTAACTACTAGTCAATCATCCCAAGAAAACAGACTTCTGACTTCAATCTCCACCATAACTCTCTGAAGATAAAGAAAAAAGTAAAGAACTACTTAGAATAATAGAATCACAGAAGATTAGGTTTGGAAGAGACCTCAGGAGGTCATCTAGTCCAAACACCCGCTCAAAGCAGGACCAACCCCAACTAAATCATCCCAGCCAGAGATTTGTCAAGCCAGGCCTTAAAAACCTCTAAGAATGGAGATTCCACCACCTCCCTAGGTAACCCATTCCAGTGCTTCACCACCCTCCTCGTGAAATAGTTTTTCCTAATATCCAATCTACACCTTCCCAATTGCAACTTGAGACCATTACTTCTTGTTCTGTCATCTGCCACCACTGAGAACAGCCTAGCTCCATCCTCTTTGGAATCCCCCTTCACGTAGTTGAAGGCCGCTATAAAATCCCCCTCATCTCTTCTCTTCTACAGACTAAATAAGCCCAGTTCCCTCAGCCTCTCCTCATAAACCATGTGCCCCAGCCCACTAATCAATCATTTTCACGTCCCTCCACTGGACTCTCTCCAATTTGTCCACATCCTTTCTGTAGTGGGGGGTCCAAAACTGGATGCAATACTCCAGATCTGGCCTCACCATTACTGAACAGAGGAGAATAATCACTTCCCTTGATCTGCTGGCAATGCTCCTATTAATGCAGCCCAATATGACGCTAGCCTTCTTGGCAACAAGGGCACACTGTTGACTCATATCCAGCTTCTTATCCGCAGTAATGCCCAGGTCCTTTTCTGCAGAACTGACACTTAGCCAGTCAGTCCCCATCCTGTAGCAGCGCATGGGATTCTTCCGTCATAAGTGCAGGACTCTGAACTTGTCCTTGTTGAACCTCATCCGATTTCTTTTGGCCCAATCCTCCAATTTGTCTAGGTCACTCTGGACCCTATCCATACCCTCCAGCATATCTACCTCTCCCCCCAGTTTAGTGTCATCCGCAAACTTGCTGAGGGTGTAATCCACGCCATCCTCCAGATCATTAATGAAGATGTTGAACAAAACCTGCCCCAGGACCCAACCATGGGGCACTCTGCTTGATACTGTCTGCCAACTAGACATCGAGCCGTTGATCACTACCCGCTGAGCTAGACCATCTAGCCAGCTTTCTATCCACCTTACAGTCCCTTCATCTAATCCATACTTCTTTAACTTGCTGGCAAGAATACTGTGGGAGAGCGTATCAAAAACTTTGCTAAAGTCAAGGTCCGCTTTCCCCAGATCCACAGTGCCTGTTATCTCATCATAGAGGCAAATCAGGTTGGTCAGACATGACTTGCCCTTGGTGAATCCATGTTGACAGTTCCTGATCACTTTCCTCTCCTCCAAGTGCTTCAAAATAGATTCCTTGAGGACCTTCTTTGTGATTTTTCCAGGATAGAGATGAGGCTGACCCATCTGTAGTTCCCCGGATTCTTCTTCTTCTTCCCTTTTTAAAGATGGACACTATATTTGCCTTTTTCCAATCATCCTGGACCTCCCCTGATCGCCACGAGTTTTCAAAGATAATGGACAATGGCTCTGCAATCACATCAGTCAACTCCCTCAGCACTCTCGGATGCATTGATCCGGCCCCATGGACTATGTATGTCCAGCTTTTCTAAATAGTCCTTAACCTGTTTTTTTACCACTGAGGCCTGCTCACCTCCTCCCCATACTGTGCCATCAAATGCAGCAGTCTGGGAGATGACCTCGTCTGTGAAGACTGAGGCAAAAAAAGCATTGAATACTTCAGCTTTTTCCACATCATCTGTCACTAGGTTGCCTCCCACATTCAGTAAGGGTCCCACACTTTCCCTGACCACCTTCTTGTTGCTAACATACCTGTAGAAACCTTTATTGTTACCCTTCACATCCCTTGCTAGCTACAACTTGAATTGTGCTTTGCCTTCCTGATTACATCAAAGCACAATTAGAATTGCAGCAAGCAATGGATGTAAAGGGTAACAAGAAGGGTTTACAGCCTTACTTAGCTACAAAGGTTTCTGATTGACCTTTTACAGTAGATTTTTAAAGTTTACTAGAATTAATTTTCTTTGTCTATTACCAATAGCATATAAAATACTTCCTGCTTTCCTCCCCACTAATGATTTTACATGCATTATTGAGTTCCATGTTATCTTTTTTTCAGTTCACTTCACATTCCTTTAGAGTCTATTTAGGTTAATGCCCTGCCTACAGGCTCATCAGCATTTCAACCTTGATATTAAAATAACTTGATTTTAAGTTCTCCCCAGTTTCAAATGTACCATACCTGGTTTATTCCATTTATTAGGTACAACATCGACTGACATGGCTATATTTTACGATAAAGCATCAATCCAGCGCTACATTCATGATCATCATTCCTTCATTTTCCCAGTAAGTAATTAGGAAGTTAAACCTCAATGATCACTACAATCACTGACCAACCTTTTCAGAGACCTCTTAAAGCTTTCTTGGCCTACATTCTCAGTCTGTTCAAGGGTCTAAAGCAACACCCAAACATCACTTTTAAACTGTCCTATCAAACTGTCAGACATAATTTCTCACCTTTTCTCTATGTTATACAATAATTTTTCTGACTGCTTTTCCCTAACTTTTGTGTATAGTCTGTATCCCGATAATTTATATTTCCCATTCTGATGTCTTGAAGTAATGACAGAGACTTAATTTAAACTAACACATTTTTAATCATTACAAACTTAAAAGTTTTACTTCTCCTCTTGTTGCAAATTTGTTCTGGATTTTTCTAATGTGGCAAATAATAACAAATTATTAAAAAGACAGTTTCCAATGGTGAATAATTTAAATGTTAATTACTTCTTCCTAAACAAAACGTTGGTGTCACTGATGGCAGTCCAATGAATTCTTCTGGCAGCAAACACCACAAAAAGCTATTACAGATCCCTTGATTTAGGTTTTATACATATACCCAAACCAGTGTATGGCTACCATCTGCTACCATAATATGTGAACACAGCACAACAGTATTTACAATATTTAATATATGAAGCAGCAGAGGAATGATTAACACAAATAAAATACACCTCCTGCAAGTTGGAATAAATATCAGAATGCAAGCTTTAAAGGCTAAATGTTGAAAAGTGACAGCTGAATTAAACAAAATGTTTAGTTGCTCACCTGAAGTTACAGGTCTGATTGATTTGGGGGGGGGGGGGGGGAGGGAGGAGAGATGCAGACAAGATTTTGAGGGAAAAGGTATTGTTTTGTTGCTACTTTTTTTTGGAAGTTAAATGCGTCACTATTCACCCCTCCACCATGCAAACCTCTTCCCTTTTCCCACACAGCAATCCACAGCTTCAGTTCCAGTGATCATACATGTCATCCTCCCAGGTTTCAACTCCTTTCCTCAATATAAGGGAGCAGTTTAGTGATAAGTAAATTAAATTGGATAATTGACAATGTAATTAATAAAGGTGTAATTTTTGTACACCTTACAGAAAAGTTTGCCTTTAACCGGGATTTAAAATGTGAGAAAGGTTAATGGCTTTGCAAATCAGCTTAGAAAGTGTGTTCCATACACAACAGTCAGTATAGAGGAACACATGGAAATAATTGTGTGAGAACTGAACAAATCAGGTGTTGAGACTGCCATCACTGGCACATCGGAAAAGAAAAGTTGTGGGGGAGTGGAAGGCAAAGAGACACAAATGAAGACTAATCCAGTTTTCAAGTTTAAACTTTCAAACATAATCTCAACTAAAAAAGTCTAATCCAGGAATAAAATATTACCATTTGAATTTGATTTTAAAAGTATATTCTTTCCTTAATTCTGATACTGAAGGAAGAGTATAGTACATAATGTTGCACTTATTAGTTTTGCACATGAAATATTTCAATTCAGCATTTTCCTGCGATCACCCAGATATGTCCATATTTGCCTCACTAATAAGAGCGGGACCTCACCAGCCTTCACACTACTGTATTGTAAATCAAAATTTTCCAAGGTGGATGCCTGAAGTTAGGCTCCTAAATCAGTGGTCTGGGTACTCAGTAATTTCCATTGGCTTTAATGAGAGGCCCTTAGACCTCCACGGAACACTGACCAATACATAGCTGGAAATTAGACTGGCTTATCTGTGTGTTAGCACTGTTAAAATAGATGTTAAGTTTATAAGAATGTGTTTAGTGTAGGGCTGTCAAGCGATTAAAAAAATTATTCACGATTAATCGTATGATTAATCGCAGTTAAACAATAACAGAATACAATTTATTTAAATATTTTTGGATGTTTTCTACATTTTCAAATATATTTATTTCAGTTGCAACACAGAATACAAAGTGTACCATGCTCACTTTATATTTATTTTTCTTACAAATATTTGTGCTGTAAAAAAAGTAATAATATTTTTCAATTAACCGAATAAAATTATTGTAATGCCATCTCTTTATCATAAAAGTTGAACTTACAAATGTAGAATTATGTACAAAAAATAACTGCATTCAAAAATAAAACAATGTAAAACTTTAGAGCCTACAAGTCCACTCAGTCCTACTTCTTGATCAGCCAATCTCTCAGACAAGTTTGTTTATATTTGCAGGAGATAATGCTGCCCGCTTCTTGTTTACAATGTCACCTCTATACCCTTTGTTATAAGGTTATATTGAATGTTTGCATTGTAAACCTCTGTAATTGTGCAACTCATCAGATAGAAAAGCAGCATTAAATACTGTAAAGTGATGGCTTACTACAGAAGGTGTTAAGTCTTCCCACAAGAAGGCCCACTGAAATCAAATGAGCCATTGTTAAACATCAAAGAAAAAACGCCATGTTTACACTACCACATATGTCGGCAAAATTTGTTTCTCAGAGGTGTAAAAAAATAAATAAATAAATAAATAAACCTCACCCCGAGCTACATAAGTTTCACTGGCATAAATGGTAGTGTGCATAGCGCTACCCACCAACACAGCTACCACCACTCTTTGGGGTGGTTTAATTATGTCGATGGGAGAGCTCTCTCCTATCAGCATAGAGCGGCTATGCGAGAGATCTCACAGCGGGCATTCATACAGCTGTGCTACTGTAATCTTTCTAGTGCAGGAGTTCTCAACCTTTTTCTTTCTGAGGCCCCCAGACATACTGTGAAAACTCCAGGGCCCAGCTGTATTCACAACTGTTTTTCTGCATATAAAAAACAGGGCCGGTGTTGGGGGGTAACAAGGAGGGCAATTGCCCAGGACCCCTCACACCATAGGGGGCACTATGAAGCTAAGTTGCTCAGGCCCTGGGTGGAGGGGCTTGGGGCCCCGTGCTGGAGTCCCGTGTGGTAGGACTTCAGCTTTCTGCCCTGGGCCTTAGCAAGTCTATGTCAGCCATGCTTGGCGGATCCCGTGAAACCTGCTCACAGCCGCCCAGGGGGCCCCGGACTCCTGGTGGAGAGCCACTGCTCTAGTGCAGACATAGCCAAAGACTTTCTTAATTGGATTCCTCCCCTGCCCACAAATGAAGAGACCACCTGCATGAACTCATCCCACCAGCTTGAACTGTGGGAGAAAGGAAATAATCTGTGACAAGAAGAAACTTGGTTTTTATGCTGCTTGGATTCTGAGGGGCAAGGATTACTAAGCATAACCAAAAGATCTGCAGTGCTTGGCCTCGGTTAGCCCTAAAGGACATACAGAGCTTGCTTATTACACCAGCTTCTATCACCTTTTGGTACCTAAGACTAACTCATTTGTGTGTGTCTGCTTACTTGCTTTACCCTTGTAAATAACTAATTTTTTCTTCTTAGTTAACAATTCTTTGATTAGTTAATTTATTATAGGATTGCCTATTAGCGCTGTCTTGTAAGATCTAAAGTGCAGTTGACCTGGGGTAAGTGAGGGGGCATTGGGAGTAGCCTGAATGTTGTGATTTTGGTTTAAGGAACCCATCTATCACAAAGGCAAGCTTGCCTAGATGATAAGATAGACTGGGGTACCCAAGAGGACTGTCTGTGACTTCATGTTAAGGCTAATATAGTGCTTGAGGAGTCCACAATTGACACTAGATTGGTGAAATCTAAGTATAGAATTCACAACCGGTTTGGGGTTTGTGCCCTCCTTCTTAACAATCTGCCCTCAGATTGGTACTCATTCTCTTGAGCTGACTAAAGGAGCCCGGGATTTTTAAAAGTCAGGTTACCAATTTAGGTTTGTGCATTCACATGCATTCAGGAACTTAACTGTAGGCACCCATTTTTGAAAATCTTGGCAGTAACACTTTGGCAAGCAAGGTTATAATCACACGGGTCACTCCCTGCTCTCGCCCTGCTCAAGCCCGTTGGCTCTCGACACAGTGTCACATACACGTTCACAGAGCCCTTCCCCTGAGGCTGACAATGTGGCCAACCAAATAAAATGATTTGGAAGGCTGGATATGGCCCCAGGGGGCACCAATTGCCCATCCCCTAGATATTGCACAAAACAGAAAGTAAACAGTTGTTACCTTTTGCAGAATCAGAAACAAATTAAAAGCTCAAGTGTTACAAACATAAACTTAATATGGAAAAATATTATCTTCAATCTTTAAAGAGCGTATTACAGTGAAATGATCATAAAACGCTGTTAGGAGCTGGACTGTTTCATTGTTAAAATCACTGTTTTTCCACAGCTGCAATATACATACTTCACAGTGAGCACTGCAGTAAAACCCCATACACACATCTTGGAGTTCTAACAAACATACATAAATCAAATAGCTGTTCAAAAATAATTAACATAATTGCTAATGCAAAATACAGTACTGCAAAACACCTTGTGATATGTTCCACAATATTCTGTGCTTCTGATACCAAGATGCACCACCTAATTCAAAGTCACTGTCCAATCATAAACAAAACTCATTCTACTGCTGATGCATAGAAATTATTATTCTTATAGCTGAAAAAGACAGCAGTGTAAATGCAGCCAAAGAAAGACACAGTTGGCTCATTAATGGAGAAAGAAGACTGCCTGCCAAGAAGAATCAGTTGACCTGAAGAGACTGGTTTTAGCTAAGAGGCAGTCAATCATTAATTTCAAAGGATTATGAAGATAATCTGTTCTCTTGCCACGTCTTCCCCACAAACAACGCATGTATAATTTAGACCAAAAAATGACAATACTGTGGTAGACAGGTACTGTACTTTCACACATCTTATGCTAAATATGTACATTGACTTGCATGTAGTTTTGTTGTAGCTTTGTTGGTCCCAGGACATTAGACAGACTCACCAGGGTGTTCTCTGCACTGTTCAAGAATGGTGAAATGAACATCCAAGAAGTGAAACTGCACTTGTTTGGTGGTGTACTGGAGCAACAACAGCATTTAGGGGAAAAAAGGGGAAAAAGCTATCATTTTTGTGCAACATTCCAAAAGCACACATTCTCTGTTATCAAAAATACTGATGCAAGAAGAAATGAAAACAGCCATATTTTTGCTTCTGTTCAGCTAGAAACATATGGGTGGAAAGTAAATGTTGGCAAAGAAAGAGGCAGACATTAAGAAGCATGAAAACTAAAATTTTCCCTAAAGGGTATGTAGTAACCAAAAAATTAAAAACTAATTAAAACCTACATGATACACCACTCAGCATGCTTGAGCTATACAAACAGAAGAGACACAAGTGGCCAAGATTTTCAGAAATGACTCATTTTGATTACTCAACTTGACACCTTATAAAAGCCTGATTTTCAGAAAGTACTGACAACCAGCCTCTGAAAAAAAATCAGGCCCCTCTAAAATGTCTCAAGTTGGGCACTCAGAAATTGAATCTTCCGAAATTACCAGTCACTTTTGAAAGTCTTTGCCAAGGTGCTGCTGTAGATTTCTCCATCATGCTCTCCATCTGCCTCCAAAAACTCAAAATGTAGGTACGGTATGTAGAGTCAGCCATGTTACCCAACTACAAACAGTTTTAAAAGAAAAAAACTGTAGTTACGATGGTCCAATATTAGATAAGTTTAGATACTGAAGTATTTCTAGTGAAGAAACAAAGAGATAGCACGCTGAGAATTTGTAAATCTTAAAATGACTCATCTACTATTCAAAATTTTCCATGAGTGTTACTATTATCACAGCTTCTCACTACAACGAAAGATGAAAAAAGCTGAATCAGATCTTTATACTGGAATATTTTCAGTGACTTTTCAAAAGCTCCTAAGAAATTTCAGAGCACAATCCCAGTAACTTTCCATGGGACTTGTGCTCCTAAGTCACCTAGGTGCTTTTGAAAATTCCACCCTTTTGCCATTTCCTTCCCCCAACTATCCAAACACAATTGCTACATATTACCTAGGTTTGGCCCCATCTGTGTTGGATGTGTAAGAGGTCACTTTGTCTGGAGGAATGCTTAAAGACTGTGAAGACATGGGTGTAAGTGAGGCCTTAGAGGAGCCTTTAGCCAGTGAGAGGGAGCATGACTCCAGTCTTAAGTAGTCTCTGCAGAATAAGGCAGCCCACACCATACACTTGGGAAGGCGAGAAGGAGTGGACTGAGGGGAGCTGCTGACGGATTACAAACTCCACTCAAACTGGCAACAAATCCTAAATCACTTGCTAAAGTCCAATGCTTTATACAGCATGGAGGAAAAAAAACACTGATTCATGTAATGTTTAAGAAAAGTTTTGTAAATGAGTTCCAATAGTTCATGGATTAGGGATCCAATTTTATGGGGTTCCAGGGGCTTCTGTATAGATTATTTAGGTTAATCTTTCTATCTACCCAATGGGACTCGGTGCTCAGTCTAGAAGATGCCATCAGAGATGCTTAGTTTGCAGTTCACAAACGGTGGATTTGTGTCTCTAGAGATAACATGCTTGTTAACAGCAAAAATGTTTTTAAATAAATAATATATAGAGGTGAGAAACAACAGACCTCAACCCCCTATTGTCCCTCTGCAAATTTGTGTACACAGGGTCAGTCCCTTACCTCTCTCTAAAAGTGCAAAGTTTCAAAAAGTTCAATGAACAGAAGATTGTTGGGGCGGAATAGATCTGGACAAGGAGAAGTGTGGAGATAAATGTGAGAAGGGAGGGACAGTACAATATGTCTAACTTCTCCCCCTTGGGCCACAGCACTCAAAGCAAAATCGTTCACCTTAAAAAAACTTTACCGATAAACATCACAGGTTTATTTTCATAGGCTTTTATCAATGCCTAATATTTTTTTCTGAAACTAGGTGCTACTAAATGTAATATTACAGTATCTCATGTTAATCTCTGAAAACTGCACAGTGGCTTTGAAACAGTGAATTTAAAAATCATAATACTTAAATGTGTAATGGTTCTGGATGAATAAATTGCTAAGTTAGAAAGAATATTACAAGCATGTAGACAAAATCAGAAAGGTTAAGGCACAAAATGAGTTACACCTAACAAGGGAGAAAAAAGGCAGTAAGAAGGAGGTTCCATAAATACATTAGACGCAAGAGAAAGATGAAGGAAAGTGTAGGATCTCTCCTATTCAGGGAAGGAGCGCTAATAATGGATGACATCAATATGGCTGAGGTGTTTAATGCAGTTTTGTTTCAGCCTTCACTGAAAAGGTGTATTGTGACCCGATGCTTAACACAATTAATGTTAACAACAAGGGGGAAGGACACAAGCCTAAACAGGGAAAGAATAAGTTTAAGAATATTTAGATAAGTTAGACTATGCAAGTCAGCAGGGTCTGATGAAATTCACCCTAGGGTACTTAAGGAACTAGCTGAAGTAATCTCGGAATTGTTAGTGATTATTTTTGAGAATTTATGGAGGACAGATGAGGTCCCAGAGGACTGAATAATGGCAAACACAGTACCTATTTTTAAAAAGCTGAACAAAGTAAAACAGCGAACTATAGACCAGTCAGCCTAACTTTGATACCTGGAAAGATACAAACTAATAAAAATCCAACTGTAAGCTAGACAGTTATAAGCAATAGCCAACATGGATTTGTCAAGAACAAATCATGACAAATCAACATAAAATCCTTTTTTGACAGGGTAACTGGCCTAATGGATGGGTGGAAGCTGTACACTTGATATATCTTGATTTTAGTAAGGCTTTTGACACAGTCCCACATGACATTCTCATACACAAACTAGAGAAATGTGGTCTAGATTAAACTACTATAAGATGGGTGGATAACTGGTTGAAAGAACTACTCACAGAATAGTTATCAATGGCTTGCTGTCAAACTGGGGGGACATTATATAGAAGGTCCCACACTAATTAATATTTTCATTATTGACTTGGATAATCGAGAGGAGACCATGCTTATAAACTTTGCAGAAGACACCAAGCTGGGAGGGGATGCTTGCACTATGTAAGCCACAGGAAGTAGTTGTCCTACTCTACTTGGTGCTGGTGAAGCCTCATCTGGAGTACTGCATCCAATTCGAGGAGTCACACTTTAGGGAAGATGTATCCAGAGCTGAGCAACAAAAATGATAGGAGCTTTAGGAAAACTGAGCTATAAGGAAAGTTAAAAAAAACTGAGCATGTTTAGCCTTGAAAAAAGACTGAGGGGGGACCTGACAATAGTCTTCAGATATGTTAAGGGCTGTTAGAAAGAGGATGGTAATCATTTGTTCTTCATGTCCTTATATGGTTGGGCAAGAAGTAATTTGCTTAATCTGCAGCAAGAGAAATGTAGGTTAGATATTAGGAAAATCTTTCTATGAAAATAATTAAGCACTTGAAAAGGCTTCCAAGAGAGGTTGTGGAATCCCCATCACGGGAGGATTTTAAGAAAACACTCAGAAACCTTTTAGATCTAACTTTAGATTAATGAGGGAACACATTATGAGACAGGAGACTAACAAATGAAGCTGGATTGAGTTAATATAGGCAACTCCCAACATTTCTATTACAGCTAATGCCAGGGAAACAATACAAAACTGTACACTACCCAACCGGTCAGAAGCTAACTTGTTCCCAGGGTTAGCCCAACAACATGAGGGAAATTAGAAAACAACAAATTAGGTCCACTGCTGATGGTCATGCTCATCTCCTTGGAATCATGTTAATATTGTTTGTTTTAATCTACTGGTTTCCTTTATATTCTGTGGAACTTCTAGCTGGAAATTTGTTTTAATCAAAAAGTTGCTTCCTCCAGTAAAGACCTGCTTAAAACAGTAAGCCTTTTCCAGTGTGAAAAAACAATTCTGATAAAGAGGATCAATGAATCCCCACCTTCATTAGAATTCTGGAAAGTAACAGTTCAGATAATCATGCTCATAGAGAAAAAAGGGCAAGAATAAGTAGTACAGTTTTCCAAAGGTCCTGAGACTATTTCTAAATTCTCTGTATGAGAAAACTTGAAAGATGATAAAATTAGAAATGGGTGAACTTGTTTGGGAATTATTTCACTCACCATATAGCTCATAGCAATCTTACAGATTAGAAGGAGATAGGTGTCACTTTGCAAGAGGGATAGGTGGGTTCGTCTTTTTTTAAAAAAAATGTATCATTTAGAAAGGCAGGAGGAAATCTGGGGCACAGAGTGGAAACAACACTATAATGGTGCAGGAGTGTCTTATGATTCAATACTGGAGAAGACTGTTTTGTTTGACAGGTTTCACTGATTGCTATTCAATGGTTTTCATTCTTTTGTTATGTACAACTTGAATATATAGATTACATATGTAAGCATATATCAAATAAAATATTTATTTAAACAATGAAAATATCAAATAACTCCATGTTAAAATGAATTTAGAAGTGAAATTTTCTGCATTTTGGTCAAATGTGATCTGCACAATGTAAATGAATATAATGAACACTTTTCACTTAAAGCTGTTACATAAGCCAATAAAAGAGGAGGGTAAACACCAGTGGAGGAGATGGTTTAATGCAGAAAACTATGATGAAATTCCCAGAATTACCCAATTATTAAGCATTTTAACATGTTTTTAACCATTACATTCACGTCTGGTAATCTTCCCAGCTTTTAATTAATAACTTCTACGTGAGAATTTTTCTATAGTTCCACTGCTTTCCTAATGAAATGCAAACACATACTTTATAAAAGCTTTCCTGATGCAGACCATTTACTTCAAACACAATGCTGGTTTTCTATTAGAGCCAAGGGGTTTGGAGCCATAACCAGCAATCAGTTGTTTTAGCATTTCTCTTACGCATCAAGTTGCTTTACAGTTTTGCTGCTGTGTTCCCCGTTCCCCTGCTTCCAACTTGCATTCTGGTTTTTCCTGTTTCCTTTTTTTCAAAAGGAAGAGGAGAAGGGAGAGAAGCAAGGAATCTTTTAATTTCACTATTGAATTCAAACTTAATTGAGCAGGAAATATCTGAAAATGTATTTCAATTGCCAACAAATAAAACTTGCACAATCACCCTCTCTATCCACACCTCTGTATCAACATTCATCAATACTTTTTTCGTTATAGATCTTGGGTGAGATCCTGCTCCACTGAAGCCAATGCGAGTTTTGCTATTTTCAATGCAACTGAATTTCACTCATTGTCTATTGCCTTAAAATTAAATTTTAGAAGTCCCAACAGAATGACTGCTCATGATCATGAGGCTTTTTAAATAGTTGAGTAATAGATATTTTAGAACAATGGCTCTCAACCAGGGGTACATGTACCCTTGGGGGTTCACAGGTGTCTTCCAGGGGTACATTAACTCATCTAGATATTTGCCTAGTTTTACAACACGTTACATAAAAAGCACTATCAAGACACAGAGGTCTTCCAGGGATATATTAACTCATCTAGATATTTGCCTAGTTTTACAACACACTACATAAAAAGCACTATCAAGTCAGTGCTTGAAAAAGATGGTTACTCACCGTAGTAACTGGTGTTCTTCGAGATGTGTTGCTCATATGTATTCCAGTTAGGTGTGCGCGCGCGGCGTGCACGATCGTCGGAAGATTTTTACCCTAGCAACACTCGGTGGGCCGGCTGGCGCCCCCTGGAGTGGCGCCGTTAGGTGTCCCGATATATACCCCAGCCGGCCCATCGCCCTCTCAGTTCCTTCTTGCCGGCTATTCCGACAGTGGGGAAGGAGGGCGGGTTTGGAATACATATGAGCAACACATCTCGAAGAACACCAGTTACTACGGTGAGTAACCGTCTTTTCTTCTTCGAGTGCTTGCTCATATGTATTCCAGTTAGGTGACTCCCAAGCCATTCCTAGGAGGCGGGGTCGGATTGTGATAAAGCAGAGTTTAGGACCGCCGAACCAAAAGCGGCGTCGTCTCTAGAATGTTGCACTATGGCATAGTGCGAGGCAAAAGTGTGTACTGACGACCATGTCGCGGCCCTACAAATCTCTTGGATAGGTATGTGTGCCAGGAAGGCAGACGACGAGGCCTGAGCTCGGGTAGAGTGGGCCGTAGTGTGCATGGTGGGGACACCTGCCAAGTCGTAGCATGTGCGGATGCACGAGGTGATCCATGACGAGATGCGCTGGGAAGAGACGGGAAGGCCTTTCATCCGGTCCGCCACGGCGATGAACAGCTGGGTTGATTTCCGGAACGGCTTTGTCCTCTCGATGTAGAAGGCGAGGGCTCTCCGGACATCCAAGGAATGGAGTTGCTGCTCCTTCCTAGAGGCATGGGGCTTAGGATAAAAGACAGGTAGAAAAATGTCTTGGTTAATATGGAAGGCCGACACTACCTTGGGCAGGAAGGCCGGGTGTGGCCTGAGCTGTACTTTATCCTTATGGAACACCGTATAAGGTGGTTCCGAAGTAAGCGCTCTGAGCTCAGAGACGCGTCTAGCCGAGGTAATGGCTACTAGAAAGGCCGTTTTCCATGAGAGATACAGCATGGAGCAAGTGGCCATGGGCTCGAATGGGGCACCCATGAGCCTGGTAATGACTAGGTTGAGGTCCCATGTAGGGACCGGGCGGCGCACCAGCGGGTGTAGCCGTTCTAACCCCTTAAGGAACCTGGTAACCATGGGGTTGGAGAAAACAGAACCCGCCCCGTCCCAGGGGTGGAAAGCTGAAATTGCCGCTAGGTGGACTTTTAGCGACGAGAGAGCCAGACCCTGCTCCTTTAGTGAGAGGAGGTAGTCCAGGATGGTGTGAATTGGCACCTGCAGGGGGTTGAGACCCCGAGTGCCACACCACAGGGAAAAACGTTTCCACTTAGCTGAGTAGGTGGACCTGGTGGAGGGTTTCCTACTGCTCAGCAGAACGTGCTGGACCGGGCTGGAACAACGTAGCTCCGACGGGTTCAGCCATGCAGCAGCCACGCCGTGAGGTGAAGGGACTGCAGGTCGGGATGATGGAGCCTGCCGTGCTGCTGCGTGATCAGGTCCGGCCACAGCGGTAGAGGAATCGGGTCTGCCACGGATAGTTCCAGGAGCGTGGTATACCAGTGTTGCCTGGGCCACGCTGGAGCAATCAGGACTACTCGGGCCTTGTCCCTGCGTAGTTTGAGCAGGACTCTGTGGACCAGTGGAACTGGTGGGAAGGCATAGGCCAGGTGGTCCGTCCAAGGATGGAGAAAAGCGTCTGTCAGGGAGCCTGGGGAGCGACCCTGGAATGAGCAGAACACGTGGCATTTCCTGTTCTCGCGAGTCGCGAAGAGATCTATCTGGGGAAACCCCCACTTCTGGAAGACAGAGTGGATGACGTCCGGTCGGATGGACCACTCGTGAGTTTGAAAGGACCTGCTCAGGCGGTCCGCCAAGGTGTTCTGGACTCCTGGGAGAAACGAGGCTACCAGGTGAATGGAGCGGGCTATGCAAAAGTCCCAGAGCTGAGTTGCCTCTCGGCAGAGGGGGAGGGAGTGTGCCCCTCCCTGTCTGTTGATGTAATGCATGGCCGTCGTGTTGTCTGTAAGGATGGAGACACAACGGCCCTGTAAGTGTTGAGCGAAGGCTTGGCAGGCAAGACGTACCGCTCGAAGTTCTCTGACATTGATGTGTAATGTCAGCTCCTGTTCTGACCACAGGCCCTGCGTTTGGAAGTTCTGCAGGTGAGCCCCCCAGCCGAGGGATGATGCATCCGTAGTCAAGGCACGGGAAGGCTGAGGTGGATGAAAGGGAACACCTGACATCACATGTGCAGGGTCCAGCCACCAGTTGAGGGAGGCTAGGACTTGCGGTGGGACCGTCAGAATCATATCGAGGTTGTCCCTGTGTGGCCGGTATGCGGAGGCCAGCCATGCTTGGAGGGGCCGTAGCCGTAACCTGGCGTGAGCTGTCACGAAGGTGCATGATGCCATATGACCCATGAGGCTGAGGCAGCAGCGGGCTGTTGAAGTTGGGAAGGCTTGGAGGCTGCGTATGGCGGCTGCAAGTGTTTGAAAGCGAGCCTCTGGGAGGAACACCCTGGCGAGGGTAGAGTCCAGTATTGCCCCTATGAAGTCTATTCTCTGTGTTGGCACCAAAGTGGACTTTTCTACGTTCAGTAGGAGGCCCAGACGGTTGAACATGTCCATGGCCTTGCGAATGTGAGACTGGACCTGGTTGGCGGAGTTGCCACGGATAAGCCAGTCGTCGAGGTAGGGGAATACCTGAACTCTTTGACGCTGAAGGGCGGCTGCTACCACTGCCATGCACTTCGTAAAGACCCTCGGTGCTGTTGAGAGGCCGAATGGCAGGACTGCGAACTGGAAGTGTCTCTGGCCCACTACGAAGCGCAGGAAGCGTCTGTGAGGTGGGTAGATGGCAATATGGAAATACGCGTCCTTCATGTCGAGGGCGGCGTACCAGTCTCCCTGATCCATAGAGGGGATAATAGTGCCCAGGGAGAGCATACGGAATTTCAACTTTACCATAAATTTGTTGAGACCCCGTAAGTCCAGGATAGGACGTAGCCCCCCCTTTGCCTTTGGGATTAGGAAATAACGGGAGTAGAATCCCTTGCCTCTGAGATCTCTTGGGACCTCCTCCACCGCTCCTACAGTAAGGAGTTTGTGCACCTCCTGGATAAGGAGTCGCTCGTGAGAAGGATCCCTGAAGAGGGACGGGGTGGGAGGGTGGGATGAAGGCGGGGAGACGAACTGCAATCGGTATCCCCCCTGGACGGTATGTAAGACCCAGCGGTCCGTGGTGATATTTGACCACGCCGGGGAGAAGGGGGAGAGGCGGTTCAGGAACAGGAGGACAGGATTGGTTGGGACTGGTACTCCGGCCTCGAGCGCCCCTTCAAAAATTTTGTTTGGGCCCCGACGATGGCTTGTGGGGGCCCTGCCTCTGGCCGGTCTGTCGGCCGGGCTGCTGTCTCCTACCCCCTCGACCACGCGGCCTCCTGTAGAAGTCCTGTCGTGGTGCGGGAGGGAAGTAGGTGCGTCGTACGAAAGGCCGGAAGGGCCTGCGTTGCGTCGCGGGGGTATGCATCCCCAGCGTGCGGATGATGGTACGACCGTCTTTAAGGGTCTGCAGCTTCGGGTCGGTTTTTTCAGAAAACAGACCCTGCCCGTCAAAGGGTAGGTCCTGGATCGTATGCTGGACCTCTGCTGGGAGGGTGGAGGATTGCAACCAGGAGATGCGCCGCATGGCGACTCCCGAGGCGATAGTCCTGGCAGCGGAGTCGGCGATGTCCAAAGAGGCCCGCAACGACGTCCTGGCCAGCTTTTTGCCCTCCTCCACGAAAGCCTTGTACTCCTGCCTGGACTCTGGAGGTATAAGTTCTTTGAATTTCTCCATAGAGACCCAGGTGTTATAGCCATAGCGGCTCAGGAGTGCCTGTTGGTTCGCCGCACGAAGCTGTAGGCCCCCCCTGAGTAGATCTTCCTGCCAAACAAGTCTAGGCGCTTGGCGTCCTTTGACTTTGGGGCTGGGGCCTGTTGGCCATTCCTCTCCCTCTCGTTGACCGATTGGACCACCAGTGAACACGGAGGGGGGTGCGTGTATAGATACTGAAAGTCTCTCGGGGGTGCCATGTACTTTCTCTCTACCCCCCTGGCAGTGGGGGGTATTGAGGCTGGCGTCTGCCAGATGGATGTGGCGTTGGCCAGGATGGTGCGCACAAATGGTAAGGCAACCCTAGTGGGGGCATCGGTCGTCAGGATGTCCACCACGGGGTCCTCCAGTTCAGGGACCTCCTCTATCTGGAGGTCCATGTTGAGGGCCAATCTGCGGAGCAGGTCTTGATGGTCCCTGAGATCGATGGGAGGGGGGCCGGATGATGATGCTCCTGCCACTGCCTCGTCAGGAGAGGAGGAGGAGGACAGGCCTTGGGCGAGCGGGTCCTCGACGGGTACCGCTTCGGAGCCCAGGACTGGGGGCTCCGGTTCTGTCTGCTCTACCTCTGGCGGAGGCCTGGAGACTGTAGCCTCTGGAGGTCGGGAGACTGTAGCCTCTGGTGCTCTACGCTCCAGAGTGGTCGAGGTGGGAGCTCTTGGTGGTACCCTCTGGGCTTCGTAGTAGGCCATAGGGGTCCAGAATGGCCACCGCTCCTGAACCTGCCCGGTCTCTGGCAGGTGGCCCTGCTCACTGATGGTGCGGTCCTCAGCATAGAGGTCGCTGCCAGCTCTGGAAGAGCGGGATCCAGAGCGCGAAGGCCAGGGTGGGGCAGAGTAGCCATGCAGTGACGTCTGCGTGGCCAGGGTCTGCCTCCTTGATGGGGACCGGTGCCGGGATGGTATCCGGTGCCGGGAGTCAGATCGGTACCGGGATGGTGTCCGGTGCCGGGAGCCGGATCGGTACCGGGATGGCGTCCGGTGCCGGGAGCCGGATCGGCGTCGAGAGCCGGATCGGCGCCGGGATGGAGACCGGTGTCGAGAGCCGGATCGGAGACGAGACCTGGAGCGGTACCGGCGATGATCTCGGTACCGTGACACAGATCTGGACCTGGATCGTCTCGGCGATCTGCGCGTCGACCGGCCGCGGGACTGGGAGCGGCGTCGAGAGTCAGGGTACCTCCGCGTGGAGGGGGACCTGGAGCGGTACCGCGAGTACGAACGGCGCCGAGATTGAGATCGGTGCCGGGACTGCGAGCGGTATCTTGGAGACGCCGGTGGCTGCTGGCTGGTCTCCGCCTGCGGCACCGGGTGGAAGATGGCCGGTTTGCCGCGTGAAGTAATGATCCGCACCGGCGGTACCGTAGACGGGGTCGGTGCCGGAGCGGTCATCTGGATCAGGTCCCGTGCCGCTGCGAAGGTGTCCGGCGTGGACGGCAGCGTAAGCTCAACCACGGAGCGTGCCGGGGAGCTGGCGGCTACCGAGCTCAACGGCCCTCGCGGGACCGGAGTTGTCTGTACCGGAGCCTGCAGAGGCTGACCTGCACTCAACGGCCTCTCGGGTGCCGGAGTTGGCAGGGCCGGCGCCGGTGTTGACGGCGGCGCCGGACTCAACGGCCTATGATGGGCCGGAGTAAGTGGCACGGAGACCACTGGCACCGAACTCAACGGTCCTTGCGGTACCGGAGCTGGCGGTGCGGGCGCCTCAACAGACCTAGGCAGATCTGGAGCTGGCTGCGCATGCAGCGGCGCCTTAGTCGGTCCTCCCGACTTCTTTGCTCTCGGGGACAGAGGGCGGCTCTGTGAGGTCCCAGGTAGAGAAGGACGGTGCCGGGGTTCTTTTCCGGAGCTCGGGCGTTCCGGTGCCGCAGACGTTGAGGCTGCCGGGGTCGGTGCCGGGGTACGATGCGGCGCCGACATCGGGCTAAGCGACGCCTCTAAAAGGAGCTGCTTTAAGCGAATGTCCCGCTCCTTTTTGGTCCGCGGCTTGAAGGACTTACAAATGCGGCACTTGTCCGGAAGGTGGGACTCCCCGAGGCACTTGAGACAGGAGGCGTGCGGATCTCCTGTGGGCATCGGCTTCTGGCATGCCGAGCAAGGTTTGAATCCCGGAGAGCCAGGCATTGGCCCGGTACCGGGGTGGGGATAAGGGAGGAGCCCCTTATCTCCAGCTACTATTGTCACTAAGAAAGATAACTACTATCAACAACTATTAACAACTAATTAACAGTACTTAAACTATCTAAAAGATAAACGAGTGCTAATGAAGCTAGGGCTGTGGAGGTCAGCGAGCTGCTCTCCACTGTTCCAACGACCGACACGGGCGGTAAGAAGGAACTGAGAGGGCGATGGGCCGGCTGGGGTATATATCGGGACACCTAATGGCGCCACTCCAGGGGGCGCCAGCCGGCCCACCGAGTGTTGCTAGGGTAAAAATCTTCCGACGATCGTGCACGCCGCGCGCGCACACCTAACTGGAATACATATGAGCAAGCACTCGAAGAAGAACTAAAGTTTCATACAAACAAAATGAGAAAATAAGCAATTTTTCAGCAAGAGTGTGCCATGACACTTTTGTATTTTTATGTCTGATTTTGTAAGCAAGTAGTTTTTAAGTGAGGTGAAACTTGGGGTATGCAAAACAAATCTGACTTCTGAAAGAGCTACAGTAGTCTGGAAAGGTTGAGAACCACAGCTTTAGAGCTCTCAGGAAGGGAACGTGGTTTACTAGAATGGGCATAAGACTGAAAGCCAGGTTCTTCCCATTCTAATACCAGATCTACTCACTGTGAGGCCTTTGCCAAATCTCTTAATCCATGTTTCCCCAACTGTTAAAGAGAAATAAGGTTTAGGAAATTGAGGACAGTTAGTTAATGTTCATGAAGATCTCTGAAGATGTACAACGGTATGTAAATATTGTCCAAGTCAAATGAAAATGATCCTAAAATCCTTAAATTGAAGTCTTTTATTTTACTGACATCCTCTCCATTTCAGAATTACACAAATGCTAAAGTTAATCCTCTAAGGAGTATTCTTCACATAACCAACTCACTGCTATTTCTGTAATTATTTCCCTGTAAATGTTTCACCAGTGACATCTTCTGTTTTTGCAATCTGCATCATCCAGTCTCTAAGCAATTTTGTTAAATCTAGTTTAAGGAAATTTGATCACTAGATGTCTGGACCAAGACTCTAAAATCATTAATATCAATAGCTAATTCAATTACCAAGAATGGAGTATGAGAATATTTTAAAACACAACTTCAGTTGCCAAATTGTACATTGGTATTGCAATAAGTCTTCAACAAGCAATATATAAGCGTTGTGTGCACTACAGTTAGGTTCTGTGGGATGAGCTATGGAAAGTCAACATGACTTTCTCTTAACCAACTCACTGCTATTGTGATAGCAGTTAAATTTGTGATAGTGACAAAAAACATTACCTTGCTGTTTGTATGCTTAGTTGTTCCTTTTTAATAGAATTATTACACAAAAACAAAATAACTATGCATTAACAATCTACAGAGTTTAATACCCTTTACAGACAGCAGCTTTTAAATGGCAAAATTAAAATTTACTTGAGTTTCATGTAATATTTTAATTAATTTGGTGCCACAGTTTTCCAGAGGCACATGTCAGAAACTGTTGTTTAGGTTTAGCAGTCATTTACTAAATTTCTTTTTGAAAGCACAGAATTTAAACTTTGTACTACTGAAAAAGTTAATTTATTATGATGTGTACCACAGGTTTAACTTGGTTGGCAAAGATTACTTTTTGTTAACCCCAGTTCATTGTAAATATCAAAACAGTTAATCCCTATAAAAATAACTAGTACTCAAATAAATTTAACACTTTAAATCTCACAGCCACTTCAGGTTCTCAGCTACCACAGTGATGGAAGACTTTACAGAAAGTCTAGACAAATTGAAGTACTAACAGTAATAAATTAATAGGTTGAAAAAATAATTTTAAAATCCCAGTCACTACACACCTGCAAAGAAACATTTCTGAACAGGATTTGCATTCCTTTTAAATGTTAAAACTGCTATACAAAACAATTTGTTCAAACATCTATTAACCCTGATTATACAACATGAGCAAATGGAAAACCAAACAACCCCCCAAAACTGCAATACCCTGTAAGGTCGCTTTGCTTGTAAAGCGAAAGTTATTTTAACAATGATAATTTTCAATTTATATAACACAACAGTTGGTTAAATAATTTTTAAATTAAAAAATGAACTATTCACCTTCACTGAATTAATAGTTTAAAATGAATTTGTGATTTAGGATGAAGATTTGTCCTCCTTTTTCTTTTTAGACAAAATTATTAACAAAATGGTTCTCAAGTTTAATGTACTGCAGTACTAATCTGACATCTAAACTGAATAAGATAGAACAGCAAGGTTTTAAAATATAACATTTTCCTCTGGTACAAATAACAGTTTTCACATCAAAAATCTGTAAGTTAAGAAATTTGTTTTATGTGCTTGTGTCGGTTTAAAAGATATTTTTAATACATGAAGTTTATGAATACCAATTTTGACATGCACACAAACGACACAGTTGACATGCATACAAACTACACATTTAATTTAAGGCTGGGATGGAAAATCTTGTGCAAAGAAAAGGCCAATATTTTTGGCAATTTAAAGGTAAATACAATTTTTAAATTGTAAGCAGAAAAATAAGAGATTCTGTATATATTTTGCTTGTATCGTAAAACAGCCTTTTTATGGTCAAATATAGAATGTACAAAGTACAATGTATAGTGACCATATAAACCAGCCTGTGTGTGGAGCAGGAAGTAAAAAACCTTTATCATACCCTGCAGCATATGATATTTCACATGGAAGAGGAATGATTGTCATATACGAGAGCTGTTTGCAAGAGGCCCAACTGCTCTAGACTTCCCAGTGGCTGAAGCAAACCCCTTCCCGAAGCTCCAGTCCTTTGAGTTCTCTGTTCACAGGTCACCTCTTCAGGGACATGTGACAGTAGAAGCAAACAGACAGAAGGGCTTTGCAAGTGTTCCAAAAACCAATCACTCTTTACTTTAGCTAGCACAATACACACACAAATCTAAATGGAAACACCTACCCTCACTTCTTTGTCTCAATTTCCTCACCACACAATTGTAAATTGGGCTTAGGTCAGAGTCCAATAAGTAGTCCAGGATCCTCACTCCTTCATATGGCAACTAATCTGAATTATGGCATGTCTTTCCTCTGAGGCCAGTCTCCTTTGGAAGCGACAAAGAGTTCTGTGGCACCTTATAGACTAACAGATGTATTGGAGCATAAGCTTTCGTGGGTGAATACCCACTTCTTCAGATGGCATACCATTTAGATTTGTGTGTGTATTGTGCTAGCTAAAGTAAAGAGTGATTGGTTTTTGGAACACTTGCAAAGCCCTTCTGTCTGTTTGCTTCTACTGTCACATGTCCCTGAAGAGGTGACCTGTGAACAGAGAACTCAAAGGACTGGAGCTTCGGGAAGGGGTTTGCTTTCGTGGGCATACCATCTGAAGAAGTGGGTATTCACCCACGAATGCTTCTGCTCCAATACGTCTGTTAGTCTATAAGGTGCCACAGAACTCTTTGTCGCTTCTACAGATCCAGACTAACACAGCTACCCCTCTGATACTCTCCTTCTTTGGACGGGCTTGCAATTAAACAGGACCCTCTGCAGGAAAACATGCCCCTTTATTCTTCTCTCTTGCCCAAGCTTCCTTTTAAAGTGGCCGATGATAGATCCATCAAATCCCCCTTTTATAACCTCTATCCCCCTGTCAGGTGACTTCCTGATCAGCCTTGTCAGGTGATCAAAGCCCCCGTCAGGTTATCTGTTTCTAGTTACGTTCTTCCTGGACTTCAGACTTAAAAACTGTTTGCCCTGCATTGAAGCCATTTGTTTGCCCAAAGGTACTTCATTTGAATGGACAATCAAAGTTTAAATGACCAGCTATTGTTAGACCAGTGCCAGGTGCGAGAATTTCTCCTGTTACCTCCTTTGGGTTTAAATATGGAGGCAAAAGACAGCAGAGAAGACAAATAAACCCTACATTCAAAATGGAGTTTGCAGCCTGCCACAGATACACCTAGAGAGTCCCTAATGTCAAACAGAATTCATAAACTGTACAGATTCCCCAAAACATAACACTGATAAAGTCACAGAAAATTTAAATCTAGTGAGCAGCGATAAACTTTTCACATATAACACAACAATTGCCTCAGTTGATCGTTTGACCCCATAGGCTCTTATGTTTTCTCACTATAGCCTCTAAGTTCTAACACCTTAACATTACTACATGTCTACACTTACCAGGGATCAACACTGCTGCAATCAATGCTCTGGGGGTTGATTTAGTGGGTCTAGCGAAGACCCACTAAATCGACCGCAGATCGCTCTCTTGTCGACTCTGATACTCCACCACAACGAGAAGTGTAAGGTAACTCAATGGGAGAATGTCTCCTGTCGACCCAGCACGGTGTAGACACCGCAGTAAGTCGACCTAAGCTAAGTTGACTCCAGCTACGTTATTCACATAGCTGGAGTTGCGTAACGTAGGTTGACTTAACCCCGTAGTGACAAGGTCTAAGTATCTAAGCACCAGCTGAAGTAGATTTAAAGACTGATTTGGCAAAGCATATTAATCCATAATTTAGGACTAAAGGTGTATATTCTGTGGAAGCACAAACTCAATCACAGACTTGCTTTTATATAATACTAAAGAACCACAACAATCAATAGGCCTATGAGGCTCAGACTTAAGGTACAGCAGTGATATTCATAGGTGTTCATTTTAAAAAAGGCAGAAGAACAGACTGGTTTAGGTAACTGAATATTAAAAGGGAAGTGGACACAAGTGGAGGCACTGAAGAGCACCTGACAAGCCAGTATGCAATAAGAAGTTGCAACAGCTAGCCAAAAAGCTGGAAAAGCAGCTTCATTCTGGCTTTGCACACAAAAAAAGCATTCTGGCAAATGGTGGGTGAGTGAGGCGCAGAAGCCTGGACTGGGTGGGAAAAGCTGCAGAGCCTGGTATGTGAAACAAAAGAATTGTAGCACACTGTTCACCAGGGTCCCAATTTTAAACTCTACCCAGAGTTAGGCACCTAATCATTTAGGCTTAGTTAAAGCTGTTAGGATTTAGGCACCTAAACAGTGATTTTATGTCTAAAACAGGCTTTTAGCTGGCAAACTATAGGCACTGAAGTTTGGAAATTCAGCTCCAAGTGATACAAAGTTGTCATGCAGGCAACAGTAGATGTAATTGTGTCTCCCTCTCATGGCCAGTTCTAGAAACTATACAGCCTACCACCATCTGACATACAAAGGAGTTATTTTGTTCAAGCCATAATGACTTGTGCTTTTAGTGCTTAAAACAGAGTTCAATCCCTAATGACCACTGTTGAATTCATATGTGAATATGGCCACACACAGTTACACATGGACACCTTACAATATTTCCATTTTCCAAGGCAAAAGTTCCTCTATTCTATAAATCAGTTATGGCCACAAGAAGGAATTTTCATAATACCTTATTACAACTCCAAGTGTTAATTTTCTTTAAATTACAAAGACTGTACATTTATATATGGCAATCACTCTAGGGTGAAACACCCCAATAAGAGTACTTCAAAAATACAATGTGCAGCTAGACCTGAACATGCTCAATCCATGTACAGGCCATCATGAAACCTCTCCCAGTCCTTGCACCAAGTAGAAAACAATATCCGACATTCTGAAGATACACCTTTTCCTGTTTGGCCAGTGTGAATTTCATTTCCTGTTTGGACATCGTGGCGCGCTCAGCAGCACTGTCAACGATGCAGAGCTCTCCAGCAGAGGTGACCATGCAATCCCAGAATCGAAAGAGGGCTCCAGCATGGACTGATCGGGAAGTGTTGGATCTGATCGCTACATGGGGCGACGAGTCCGTGCTTTCAGAGCTGCGATCGAAAAGACAGAATGTGAAGATCTACGAGAAGATCTCCAAGGCCATGATGGAGAGAGGATACGGCCGGGATGCAACGCAGTGCCGCGTGAAAATCAAGGAGCTGAGACAAGCGTACCAGAAGACCAAGGAGTCCAACGGACGCTCCGGGTCTCAGCCCCAGACATGCCGTTTCTACGCGGCACTGCATGCTACCCTAGGTGGGGCCGCCACCACTACCCCACCCCTGTTCGTGGACTTCGACGATGGGGTATTGTCAACGGCCGCTTCCTCGGAGGTTTTCGCGGACGGGGAAGATGAGGAAGGAGATGAGGAGGACGAGGCAGTCGACAGCGCTTTCAATGCTGATTTCCCCGACAGCCAGGATCTCTTCATCACCCTGACGGAGATCCCCTACCAACCCTCCCAAGGCAGTAACCCGGACCGTGAATCAGGGGAAGGATCAGTGGGTGAGTGTCTTAAACATTTCTTTTGAATAGAATAGACATGGTATTTTAGAAATGGGTTTTTAATGATTACTTTGCCCTAGGCGCTTTAGCTGCATTCATGGCCAGTGCAGCTACTGGAAAAGTCTGTTAACATGTCTGGGGATAGAGCAGAAATCCTCCTGGGACATCTCCATGAAGCTCTCCTGGAGGTACAGTGAAAGCCTTTGCATAAGCTTTCTGGGGAAAGCGGCCTTATTGCGTCCTCCATGGTAGGAAACTTTTCCGCGCCAGGCTAGTAGCAGGTACAACGGTATCATTGCCTGACAAAGCATGGCGGCATACGGCCCCGGTGTTTGCTGGCATTCACGCAGCATACGGTCTTTGTCTGCGTAATCCTCATCAGAGTGATATCAGTCATGGTGACCTGGTTTGAATTAGGTGAATTTTAGTATGGGGACTGGTTGCCTGTTCCTTTTAAAGAAATGTACCCGGCAGTTTCTAGCCACGCGGTGGGGGCAAGGAGGGGGAACGTTCCTGTTGGCCGGATCGCCGGCAGCATGCGGGAACCGTTCCCAGGGACAGCCACGCGGTGGGGGGGACAAGGGGATAGTTCTTGCTTGCCGGATCGCCGGCAGCATGTGGGAACCGTTCCCAGGGACAGCCACGCGGTGGAGGGGACGGGGGGAGAGTTCTTGCTGGCCGGATCGCCGGCAGCAGGAACTGGCCAACGCTAGGAGCTGTGCTTGGAACGTGAAAGGAGGGCACTTCTGTAAATTAAGCTTTCATCAGCCAAAAGTCTACGGCTTACCATGGCCGGCTGCTAGCCGAATTCCGTTGTCCGGCCCCGCTTGTGTGATCTGTACACCAAGACCCCAGGCACTCAATATAAATATTGAAAATTCGACCTTGTACTGAGTGCACATGTGATAGGTAGTGTGCATGGTCTTGTTCAGAGGGAAAGACTGTATTCATTGTTCGCGAAAATGTATCTTTGTGAGGAATTCACTCCCTTTTTTCCATCCCACAGCTGCGAGTGTCTCCCGGGCTACCCCGGCATCTCCCTCCCAGAGGCTGGCACAAATCAGGCAGCGAAAAAAAAGAACGCGGGACGAGATGTTCTCCGAACTTATGGTCTGTTCCCGAACTGAGGCGGCACAGCAGACCCAGTGGAGAGAGGACATGTCTCAATACCGGCGAGCATCCAGCGAACGGGAGGAGAGGACGGAAGCTCGTGAGGACAGGTGGCGGCAGGAAGACCAGCAGGCAACTCAGACCCTGCTTGGGCTAATGCGGGAGCAAATGGACATGCTCCGGCGCCTTGTAGATGTTTTGCAGGACCGGAGGCAGGAGGACAGAGCCCCGCTGCATCAGATCTCTAACCACCCTCCCCCGCCACAAAGTCCCACACCCCCCCCAAAAGTCCCAAGAAGGAGGGTCAGCAGGGGCCGTGGAAACAATCAGTCTACCCCTGCGGACTGCTCAAGTAGCAGAAGGCTCTCATTCCCCAAGATTTGATGCTTTCTTTACTTCCCTCCAACCGCACCCCACCCTAGCCCCCGTCCAAGTTTGATCCCATAACTGTTAAGTCCTTAATAAAAAAATATGTTTCTGTTAATTACTGTTTCCTTCATTTTCTTTTAAAGGACGGTGTGTTTGAAGTGGGGGAAGGGGGTTGGTAATTGGAAAGGATAGGCACCTTTACCAGAGTACAGACACGGAGGCAGGTTCACCAGAAGGTTATACACACATTACAGTCAGTAGGTACCCTGGTCAGTCTGGGAGGTAGTTTTCATGTTCTGTGGGGGGGCGCTCTGTAACCTTGTGGCGGGGGAGGGCAGTTACAGATCCCCTGCTGCAGGGCTCTGTCATCCTGCCTCCGGTCCAAATTAACATACCCTGAAATCCTTACTAAAACAGATGGTTTTCTTGAACAATGTTTCCTTTATTTTCTTTTTAAGGGTGTGTTTGGGGGGGGGGGTTGGTAATTGGAGAGGATAGGCAATATTCATAGGGTAAAGAAACGGGGGCAGGTTCACCTTCTGTTTAAACAAACGTAATAGTCACTGGTAAGCCTGGTCAGTCTGGAAGCTAACTGTCAAAGCTTCCCGGATGCGCAGCGCGTCCCGCTGGGATCTTCTAATCGCCCGGGTGTCTGGCTGCGCGTAATCAGCAGCCAGGCGATTTGCCTCAACCTCCCACCCCGCCATAAACGTCTCCCCCTTGCTCTCATAGAGATTGTGGAGCACACAGCAAGCTGCAATAACAATGGGGATATTGGTTTAGCTGAGATCACAGCGAGTCAGTAAGCTTCTCCATCTCCCCTTCAAGCGTCCGAAAGCACACTCCACCACCATTCTGCACTTGCTCAGACGGTAGTTGAAGAGCTCCTTTTCACTGTCCAGGGTGCCTGTATACGGCTTCATGAGCCAGGGCATTAGCGGATAGGCTGGGTCCCCAAGGATCACTATAGGCATCTCCACATCCCCAACAGTTATTTTCTGGTCCGGGAAGTAAATACCTTCCTGCACCCGCCTGAACAGACCAGAGTTCCGGAAAACGCGAGCATCATGAACCTTGCCCGGCCATCCGACATTGATGTTGGTAAAACGTCCCTTATGATCCACCAGTGCTTGCAGCACCATTGAAAAGTAGCCCTTTCGGTTAACGTACTGGCTGCCTTGGTGGTCCGGTCCCAGGATAGGGATGTGCGTTCCGCCTATAGCCCCACCGCAGTTTGGGAATCCCATCGCAGCGAAGCCATCTATGATCACCTGCACGTTTCCCAGGGTCACTATTTTTGAGAGCAGCAGCTCAACGACTGCGTTGGCTACTTGCATCACAGCAACCCCCACGGTAGATTTGCCCACTCTAAATTGATTCGCGACTGAATGGTAGCTGTCTGGCGTTGAAAGCTTCCAGAGGGCTATGGCCACTCGCTTCTGGACTGTAAGGGCTGCTCGCATCCTGGTGTCCTGGCGCTTCAGGGCAGGGGACAGCAAGTCTCACAGTTCCAGGAACGTGCTCTTACACATTCGAAAGTTTCGCAGCCACTGTGATTCATCCCAGACCTGCAGCACTATGCGGTCCCACCAGTCCGTGGTTGTTTCCCGGGCCCAGAATCGCTGTTCCACTGCATCAACATGACCCAGTGCCACCATGATGTCCATGGTACAGGGTCCCGTGCTTTGTGAGAGGTCTGTGCCCCTCTCAGATTTGATGTCCTCACCGCACTGCCTTAGCCTCCTCACCCGAGTTCTCAGCATCTGTCTCTGAAAAAGGTGGATGATAAGGCGAGAGGTGTTGACAACGGCCATAACTGCAGCGATGATCGCAGCGGGCTCCATGCTCGCGGTGCTATGGCGTCCGCGCTGTCAATCACTAGAAAAGGGCGCGAAATGACTGACTGACGCCGCTTTCACGGAGGAAGGGCGGGAGTGAAGGTTGAATGACGACAGTTACCCAAAACCACCCACGACACATTTTTTGCCCCAGCAGGCATTGGGGGCTTGATCCAGAATTCCAATGGGCAGCGGGGACTGCGGGAACTGTGGGATAGCTACCCACAGTGCACCGATTGCAATGTTGGCGCTTGCCCCGTTACTGTGGGCTCACAAAGTCGAATTACTGTCCTTAGTGTGGATACACACGTTTGACTTTGTAATATCGGTTTCATAAATTCGGTTTAAGTAAAATCGAACTACTCTCGTAGTGTAGACATACCCTCAGACAGCCATGTCTGTCTTCATCTTAATATTTGGAAGTAGTAACAAACAAAAGTTAGACTGACTATTCTTCACTAACCATTAACAGATAACATTAATAACAGTTGATGTATCAGAGTCTGTATTCAAATTCACTACAAGATAGTCACCCAAATCTTAAAAGCAAGGGGATCTGGATCGGTATTAAAGATTTTGAAGAAAGGTAACAGGTAAAGAAAAATTTCAGCTTGAGCTTCAGATATAGTTAACCATTTTAGTGCAGATGGTATTATCATCTGACAACTGCTTGAGACTCCATTTTGCAAAGGCCACATCTATGCAGGTGAGCAAGGCTATTCTATAATGGAGACTGTTGTATCAGTCAGGCAAGGTACTCACAAACTTCAACAGGTCTTTATTTTAAAGTGGAAACCTCTTTACCAAGCTGCTGCTGCACCCTCTGTAGCTCTCCCAGCCTCTCAACTCCCTCCCCACTTCCGGTTTCCTGTCCTTTCAGACTCCCAACAGCCAGTGCTCCCAGTTCTAATAATTACAAGCAACATCTAAACACCACAGAGACAGAGGCTGCTAGACTCTTAGAAGAGAGGTATGACATCAAAAGACTTAGTATCCCATCTCCATCAATGGGATGGGAGGAACTATAGCTCAAACAACTGAACTAGTATGTAAGACTGAAGAGACTAGGCTTGATTTAGTATCAAAATTATGTCAAGGTGCAGGACAAAGATAGATTATGGAGCAGAGGTAGGCAACCTATGGCACGTGTGTCAAAGGCGGCACGCGAGCTGATTTTCAGTGGCACTCACACTGCCCGGGTCCTGGCCACTGGTTCAGGGGGCTATGCATTTTAATTTAATTTTAAATGAAGCTTCTTAAACATTTTAAAAACCTTATTTACTTTACATAAAACAATAGTTTAGTTATATATTAAAGACTTATACAAAGAGACCTTCTAAAAATGTTAAAATGTATTGCTGGCATGCGAAACCTTAAATTAGAGTGAATAAATGAAGACTGGGCACACCACTTCTGAAAGGTTGCGGACCCCTGTTATGGAGCAACCGTTGTTGTATAAAATGAGATTAGCTTCCTTTGCCTCTTCTGATTCAATGCTCTGATAGCCATCCTGAATCTGAACAGCATATGTCATCAGGTTTGAAGGAAGCTTAACATCCAGAAAGAAGAAGACAAAGTCCTAGAATCTGGGGGAGAAAAAATAAACAGATCTCTTCTCAACATCTCTTCTGAATCAAGCAAGGACCTGGGGTAAGTCATTTATTAAAAAAGCCAATGCAACAATTATGGCTTGGGAAGACAGAGCCCACTACATCTTCCACATTTTCTTCTAGAAGTTAGTGCCACAAAAGTCTGAACATAACCATGTACAAAAAATATTTAGAGTTCCTTTGGCAAGCTGGATTCTGCTTAAGTTAGAGCAAATGCTGGGGAAACAGGTGAGCAAAGGGAAATGCAAACAGGAACCAAAGCATCAGCCTTTGCTGCCTGGTACATTTTATTTTCAGACCAGAGTATCAGCGCACTTCAAACTGTAAAAGTGCAACTCACATACCAACTACAATTGTTTACAAATATAATACTGCAAAATGTGAGAATAGTTTCCGCTTGTGTACGTAATATACATTTACATGCTAGAATCATAGAAATGTAGGGCTGGAAGGGACCTCAAGTCCAGCCCTCTACGCTGACCAAGACCAAGTAAACCTAAAAGAATCTATTTTAAACTGGACAGATTATTTCTGAAGAGCAGAAATAGTGTCACTATGATTTTTCCTTGTGCAATCAAGCCTCATATTTTACACAAAGTTATGGATATATTATGTTATGAAAATTTGTTATGAATATATATTTTACACAAAGTTATGAATACCTTGCCTCAGCTACTGAATGCAGCATAACAAGTGTCACTACAAGAATTCTGTACTCATCCATCTATTGTCTAGATAAAGTTATTCCAAGAGTAGCCAAGCTTAACATCAGTCCCTAATGTAGCAAAACAATTATTTTACTGAAAAACCCTGATTAACTTTAATTAGAGTTCATATTAAGGACCAAAAGGTAGGGCAATTAAACTTAACCCAAGAGGATCACATTTCTGTAATAAAATAATAAAATATGGTTCCATAAAGCCCACTCAGTTGAAATATTATGTAAGCACTCTAGACAAATTAGACAAAGCAAACATTTTAATAATTAAGGTTTACTTCAGTGAAACCCTCCTGGAGCACAGATCTCCCTGAAAGCACACCAACAATTCATACTTCTGCAGAAGCTTAAAAGAAGCAGTATTTTACAAATGACTATTTCCATGACTGTAAAAAAGTCAAGTAGTATCTCAGTAATTAAAGCCTCTTTCACAACTAAATAAAAATTTTATTTCACTTTTGAAAAATAGGAGAAATAAACCAATTACATACTTTAATGGCAGAACAGTAATATAAAATAAAAAGCCCAGTTTCCAGAGGCCAGGAGGCATCTTGCACTATTTCTCTTTTATGCTTACAGGAATGATCCCTACTTTCTTGATTCAGAATTTGTATACATTTTATTTTCTCTGTGGTATATATTTTAATTTTCCAAGAACACATGTACTGTACACTTCATTTTCTAACAGTAGCGCTGTCAAGAACTGGGCCATTTAGCTATGACGTTAGCTTAGCTGCAAACTCAAGCTCCTTATATATGTCAATATACATATATTTGTGGAAGTCCAACAGCTGGATTCTGTAAGCAATGTTCAGTTTGTCTTTTAAAAATAATGAGCTCCTAAGAGGCTGTTCTACCTGCAGATAGAGGTGAAATTCTTGTCTTTCCACCACCCACAAAAAGTCAGTAAACAATGATCAAGAAAACATGGCTCAAATCTTAGTTTCACGGGTACTGATTCAGAATACAGATAGCAACCATAACTTGTAATAAGCTTTGAAATACTAGTGGAAAAAAGAATGGAAACAGATTCACACTTTTTTTTTTTAAACGTAAAAGACTTGGTAATTAACACTTGCTTTTTTAAAACAGGTTTTTGGGGGTTTTTTAAGCTGGGTCATACAACCCATTTTCTTAAAAGTCTGTTCAAATAGCAAATGCAGAAAATCTCACAATAGCAGAAAATTTAATTAAGCAACAGATAGTTGAACATGTTCTTTACAGTACCACAGTATTTTCTAACAATATTGTTCCTTTCTTAGTCAGCAACAAGACATACAGAAATATTCTTTGTACACTAAAAGACGCACAGACATCAGGTTGAAAGTGTATTTTTCTTTATTAAATAATCATATTACATAATGTTGATATTGCAAATATTTAAAACCTGGATAAGATACTTACTATGTACTATGTACTTACTAACTGTAAAATGTGTGATATCAAACTATAAAACAAGTGGACAGATTAAGATTTCTATATGCAAATTAAGGATGGTGTTTCAATGTATGGATGTGCTAATTACAAATGAAATCTTTTCCCCCTCCACTATAAATCTTAAAGTATATATTACTTTTATTAATTTTACAAATGTCATGCTACTAAACATTTATATAAAACACTTCTTTTGTAATTTCTTCTAGTTACAATGAGCAAATGATCATAAAATGTGACTGCTAAGGATCATAGCATTGTAGTCCTGACTAGACTTTACTTTTCAGATCACGGGTAATAAAAAAAGTTGAGACTATCCACTATGCTGCCTGTTCAATCTGTGGTAAGAATTTCTCAAATTAGACAGAAGGTGGGATCTTATGGTTATTTATCCTCTCTGCATCAAGTCATCACTTCAGAAAGCAGTATTTCCTGAGAGCATGTGAAAGTTTCTTACTCAGAGAGGAGGTACTATTCTAGAAGTGTTTATATACGTGTGAATTTAGCACAGAATGCCAGAAGCTGGCCTAAATTTAGTGTTAGAAAACAAACAGAAAAGGAGAGTAGGGGGAGGAAAAACAGAAATTAAATTTATATAGCATTAGAAAGTGAAAGATGCAAAGGGGAAATCAAGGAGAAAAAACTACAGAACAAGACAGAAGGACAAGTACAATATAAAACCATATATAGAAACAATACAAACCTGCAAGAAACTGTGGCAGAATCCGTGAGGATTTTCTTTTCCTTTTTCTGGCTTTACTCAACTCTAAAGACTAGATAACATTGTGAAACCCAGAGAACCATTCAAAAATTTAGATTGGGGGTGGAGAAGGGAGATTTTCAAAGGCACAAATGATAGGCATCAAGTTATTACATGAATGGATTTCACTGTTATTGAACCTGTGCAGCAGTTAGTTTTACCTGTTCTTAAATATATTTGCCTTTTACACAGGTTACTAGAGAATTATATCATGTATTCTCTTTCCAAATCAAATGCTGATTAGTCAAAGCAAAGTTTGGGTAAATCACTCTTTTAACAAGGATGAAGTTAAAACTTTTATTTTTTTTTTAAACTAAGTTGTGTGGCAAGTTTTACACAATATTTATTTCATATTAAAGGGAAAAAAAGAGTGGATAGATGAGGGTGTGATTTAGCAATTGTAAATTGTTTAAGAAAGGGAATTGCTGACCCAGAATGTTTAACTTTGCCCACTGCACACTGTATAAAGTATTTTGAGTATGCTTCCTTGGCGTTCTTCCAGTATATCAAAACCAATATATGCTATTATAAACACAAATGGCCAAATTACTATGTCTATTTAACATACACTATATTACATATTTAACTTAAAGGTTTTACAATGAATTATATTAAATATGAATGCATTTGGAATATTGAATTATCAGTGAACGCAACTGTTCAGGATTTCATGAAAATATTTGATTAACTATCACTTAAGTGGATTTATAAGTTAGTTCCCAACTTCTCTTTTCACTGTGATTTTAGTAATTCCATCCAGTCTTCACTGCAACCAAAAGAAACTCATTGATTTAATACATCTAACTGTAAGTTGAGTAGTAATGGAAATATTTCCAGGCCAATTTATTTAGTTCTTCCACAAAGGATAGTGAATTTTTCATGTAAAATGTATCATGCTGGCTTCTTCCCTGACATAAATTGCATCTTTATAATATAGTTTTCCTTGATACATGTTCTAACACATACTGTTGGAAAGACCCCACTGCTTCCCAAAGAAACATTAAGTTCAGCTCTCTATCAATCCTGTTGATAAATGCTAGCAATGTAGTGATGTCTCATTTGATCAGTACTGGATAGTTACTTATGCCCGTCCCAAGAGCCAAGAAACCTCCTAGGTTGATGAGCAACAGTTTTCTTAACAGTATTATTGGTCCCCTAGAATATTCTCTTCTATGTACAACCACAGCCCAGTAGGTAGAAACATAACAATACTGTCCCAGTTTGGATCCCTAAGGAACTAGATTTTGTATGGAAAAAATAGTAATCACACTAGTGGTTATGTCTCACTTTGGGCCTTAAGACAGCTCAACTACGCAATATCAATATAATGGGATCTGAGTTCTTATAATCTGTCTCGGCCTACTGTGAATTACTAGTAGCCAATTTAGCCTTGCTGTTAAGAGTCAACCTCTGTTGATTTGGCAGCTGTCTATCTTTCAAATTCTCCATCCTCAGTAATGCTATATTATTTGGAATTTTTTTAAATGATGTGCTGTGCAGAATGCTAAGAACTGTATCTGACTTGAACTGACAGCAGAACACGAATAGAGAGCAACAATAGAAAACGATGTCGTGTGCAATGGTGCAAAAAGTCCTGTGGTTGATTAGTATTCTGTCTGAACAACAAGGAAAGAGTAAGAAAAACCAGTTCATTCACATATGAGGAATACAAACAGAAGATAACAAAATAGAACTGTGCAGGGTAGAAATAGGTTGCACCCTACTTTATAGAAGGGTCTGTATCAAGGCTACATGTTTAACCAATATATACTGAGAAACCTGCATATTCTTACAACGGCAAGATTTGTTATTGACATAACAGAAGGAATCAACCAAGAGTTTAGATATGGGTTACTTTTAATGCCTGTATGGCTCACACAATTCAATGCAGTTTTATATGGTAGACAGGCATCCCCAAATAGTTCTAGAAACGACAATCAAATAGGAAATCTAATAGAGTGCCAACAGTTGTGAATAAATTATATCCAATAGTGCATGCAACCTATGACACATTTAGCAGTAGTCATAAAAGAGGCAAGAAGAATCCTGAAAATACAGAAAGAGGAATTCCTCCAGTGAAATGTTACTCTAGCAATGTACTCGGGGGGGGGGGGGTAGGGGGAGGGGGAGATTGGGGGATTTGAGTACAGTGCAAGTACTACAAATAAAAAAAGTGCAGTGGAGAGCAACCAAACATTTGAGTATACACAGTAAGTAAAAGGGGAGGAAACACAATTACACAGGAATTCAGAGCTTAGAAAAATAAGGAAACTCTATGGAAGATCTTGAAAGGAACGGAATAATGTATTTGACAAACTAAAATAATAAATTCAAAGATCAGAGGTTATAGACCACAGAGTTACTTAGAACAGTTCATGTAGATTTTCCTACATGAAGGCTGGCTGGAATACAGGACAGACTGCCAAAATCATCAAATGATGCAAGATACAAAAAGTGATATTAGTTTATTTCTTGTCTAACAACATCAACCACTGATTAAGCTGAATGCTTTTGACCACAAGTACATTCTATAAAAATATACTATATTTGTGCAATGTTGCATTTGAAGCTTTAAATAGGAAATGAGAACGTTACTTACACCTTCTAGTAACTGGAGGTTCTTAATTGTGGGTACACATGCGCTTCATGCATTGGGAGCTGGAGAATTTTGAAAGCACTGTCCACTGGTCTCCGCATGCACCATGGCTCATCTCCTGCTTCCAAACAAGGAGATAAAGGGCAGGCGGAACAACTGCCTTTCCAGTTCCTTCTCCAACAAGAATCAAAGAAGATCCAAAGGAGAGGGGATGGAGGGTGGGTACTGGAATACAGATAAGGGCCACACATCTCGAAGAACCTACAGTTACTCTAAAATAAGTAACTAGCTTTCTCCTCTTCTTTGAGTGCTGGTCCATATGTGTATTCCACTGTGGGTGACCGAAAAGCATTACTCAAATAAGAGAAGGGTGCGAGACTGTAGATGGCAAATCTGAGAGGACTGCTGTTCCAATAGGATACATGAACAGAGTCGTCCTGTACCAAGGCATAGTGTCTAGCAAATCACTAGACTGAGCTCAATGTAGCTGCCTTACAAATATCAAGTAGAGGCACCACTTGAAGTGATGCCATAGATGTTGCTTGCACTCTTGTGGAAAGAGCTTTTGCCCCATGAGAAAGGGGGAAGATTAGACATCTGACAGCAGAGAAAAATACTGCCCAAGATCCATTTCGACAGTATACAGCCTGAACCCTGACCCTTTCTACTAAGGTAACAAATAGTCTAGTGGAATGTCTGGTTGTTTTCATTCTCTGCAGGTAACAGGCTAAGGCTCGCCAAACATCAACAGAGCCTCCTTTCTTCTAAGGATGTGTGAGGTTTAGGGAAGAACACAGGTAAGTGGATAGAATGGTTCAGGTGAAACTCACGACTACTTTGGGGATGAATTTAGGGTGTAAACTCAATGAAACCTCATCCTTATGAAATATAGTGTAAGAAGGATCAGCCATCAACACCCCAAGCTCACCAGCCATCCTGCTGAGGTGATAGCTACTAGGAATAGGATCTTCATGGCTAGGAAAGACTGCTCACATTAAAATGGAAAAGTTTAGGTTAAAATCCAATAAATTTGTAAGTTCACATCTAATAAAGCATCCTTATATCAAATACCTGGAAGTTGGTGGTTTATAGCTTAAATACAAATAAAAGTCAAGGAAAAAGGCATTACCGATGCCAGTTCAATATTCAAATACTATGGTCAAGAAGGACTGCTACAGGGGTGGAAATAATTTCCGATTTAATTCACTTAAATTATGACCCCAAAGAGTCTTTAATTAAATACCAATGTTTGGCCCTTACACCTCACAGGATGGTTACAGAAAGTGTTCTGGTACCATTTACAATGATAAACCGAATTGTGTTATATTTGGCCAACTGAAAGTTTAGGCAAAAACAAGTAACTAAAAGTTGAAGCCAGATTCATTCAAATTAGAAATAATGCACAATTTTTTAATAGTGAAGGTGATCAGCCATGAGAATAAACTACCAAGGTAAGTGATGGATTCTCCATTTCTTAAGGTCTTTAAATCAAGACAGGATGCCTTTCTGGGAGATATGCTTTAGTCAAACAAGTTACTTGGCTCAATGCAGGAGTAACTGGATGAAATTTTATGGCGAGTGGTATAGAGAAGGTCAAGCTAGAGGGATCTAATGGTTCCTTCTGGTCTTAAATTCTGAGGAAACCACAAAGAGGGAATGGTACCTCTTCCCCCTCCGTGATCTGCTCAAGATAACTCCTTTAGGTCTCAGGCCTCTAGCCATCACCTCTGTCGGTGGAAACCCATGTTCTTCTCCCTCCAGACCGGGCACTTAGGCTTGCAGTTCCCATGCAATTCATTGTGTTGATCCCTGCTGGTCTGGCCTTAATCCAGAACCTGCAGTTCAATCTCTCTCAGGGACAACAATAAGGTTATCAGCAACCAGCAAGCTTTCACAAAGCACAGTACATTACAGAGAAAACATATAATACAACAAAAAACAGTCTACAAGCTTGCTAATCTTACCAGGCTTCACTCATCTTCCACATGGATACCCTGGCAGATCCCAGTCCTTTAAAACGTTCCAAGCAGGGTTTTGCCCTCTTGGTTAAAATCTCATGACAGTTTTTAGACTCTCAACAAGTTCAGGTAGGCCCTTTATATCATAAGCTCTTTTTCTCCTGGGCCTCTTGAACCTAGTCTGTGCAATTTACTCTAGGGGTGGTACTTCTCTTGAGTTGTTTACATGTCCCAAGATCTGCAGTAATCACCTCTCATTGAATTTAGTTCTTTGGGAAACTGGATAAACCTTGCCTCATGCAACTGGCATACAATCCCTACCTCACAAAAATGGACGACATTTATAGATACAAAAAACTCACTAATCCCCTGGCACATCTCAATATAGTAGTCTTTTGAAGTTTCCATGCTTCCAAGGCCTTGTATGTATCACAATGCTGCTCTTCAGTCTTACCACACAAACAGTGGTCACATTCAATGTCAGCTCTTACATGTGCTCTTTCCAGTGCATAGATGGTCCATCTGGGGAATTCCAAATTATTTTATTCCCACACAAAGATGTCCATAGTGTTCCACCAATTATGAGCGCTGATACCAGCCACAGTTCTACTAGACTTTCACCATTCTGATTTTGGGAACCAAGGCTATGCTTGCCCATTGCTTTTTCTACTCTGCCATCCCCAACTTTGACGTTAAAGTCGTCTGTTACTAAACAGATATCATGCTTGGGAATATTGTCAAAGGTTTTGGGCAATTGTAGAATTGATCTTTGATCTCATCGTTGTAGCTATCTGTTGGTACATATATTCATTTGTGTTCATTGTGCATAATTTGCAGGGTAGAAGAAGAATTAATTATATTTTTCTACAAGGATACTAAGCTGCTTACAATTTCCTTTAATGGAAAACCAAAACAACCATCCAAAAATTATTTTGAAAAGTGATTTGTAAGGAAATTACAAAACAAAATTATATAGTATGCTAAATTAGTGAGCGATACAGAGAACCCTCATAAAAAGACAAGTCTTCTGTTAGACAACAGGGAGTACTTTTGCTGTTTTTATATTCGTTGAGGCAGAGGCAGAGGATACGACAAGAAATGGCTAGCAATAACTGCCACCTATGCAAGCCCCAGTTCAAAGTCAAAGGATTCAGGCAACCAGATCAGATTTTTCCCCCCCAAAACAAAAGTACTTTTTAATAAAAAACGACTGCTGTGGAAAAGAGAAAGAATCTACCCCTTAAATAGCTCATTCTACTAGGGCTAATATGGTAAGTCTCTGCCTTACCTGTGCAATAAAGGATAATTCAAGTGTTTTCACACCAAAAGTTGTAGAGATAGTGACAGGCATGAGGGCCTGCAGCAGAGCCAGTCTCCACCTCTGGGCAACCTAATGAGCACAGCTGGGCTGTAGCAGGCTGCTTGATTGGCAGGAAAGTCAGCAGACCCAGTCTTAAGCCCAGCAGCAGCAATTCTGCAGCTGCTCAAAGCTTTTGCTCTTGGCTTCCACTTGTTTCCAGCCGTGCCTCACTCCACGTAACCCATCTCAGCCACTCGGCTCCTATTCCTGGATACCAACTTCCAATAGGCTTGCCCCAACCAATAGGCTTGCCTCCTGCTCCAACCACTACGCCTGACCACTCACATCCTGGTCAATACATCTTTGCAATTCAACAATATAAAGAAAGTATACCAGGGTGAATAAAAATCAATTATTTAAAAAAATAAATAAAAAAAATAGGTTTTTTCCTCAAAAAGCATTTTATCAAAAAAAATCCAATCTAAACATAGATTTAATTAAGATACATTATAGCTCAAAGATATCTCATCATGGAATAGGGATTATAAATTCTAATTCTATAGTATGAGACACTATATTCATGTAATGTTTAAGAAAAGTTTTGTAAATGAGTTCCAATAGTTCATGGATTAGGGACGCAATCTTATGGGGTTCCAGGGGATTCTGTATAGATAATTTAGGTTAATGTTTCTATCTACCCAATGGGACTCAGTGCTCAGTCTAGACGATACCTTCAGAGATGCTTAGTTTGCAGTTCTCAAATGGTGGATTTATGTCTCCAGAGATAACATGCTTGTTAACAGCAAAAATGTTTATAAATAAATAAATAAATAAATAAATAAATGTGAGCAATAACAAATCTTAACCCTACTGTCCCTCTGCAAATTTGTGTACACAGAGTCAATCCCTTACCTCTCTCTAAAAGTGCAAAGTTTCAAAAAGTTCAATGAGCAGAAGATTGTTGGGGGCAGAAGAGATCTGGACAAAGAGAAGAAGTCTGGAGATAAATGTGAGAAGGGAGGGACAGGCAGTAGAAACAAAAGTGAAACTGTTTGAGCAGCATATTCCAGAAGTCTTGAGGTCTTTCTGAGTGTAGTCTTCATTGATTTGAGATCTACCATACCATTCTCTCACTAGAAGAGAAAACCAATAATGGCAGCAGGCCATAAAAGAGACCCAGTTTGGGAATATTTTAATGAAGTTCCTCTACCTGTGGGTAAGACAGGCATGCGTGCAAAATGCAAACAGTGCAACAAAGAAATGCAAGGCCTGGTTGCCCGAATGAAACAACAGCATGAGAAGTGTTCCTTCTCAGGAGGAAGCTGCATTGATGATGAAAGGAACATCTGAACATGCAGGATCGTCGGGTTGGTAAACTTTTTTATTTAATACTTCTTTCTTAAGGACTGCCTGTCTTCCTTCTGGACTATTACTGAATTCTCATGTTTGAGCAAAAAATATAGTTGCTACTCTATGGTACTATCATTTTAGATGCAGTTGTGATAAAAAATAAATAGCTGAAATAGGCAGATCTTCCTTTTACAATTTCACCTTTAAAGTAGTACTGAGTGAATGACCAGTATGGTAATAATAATTAAATAACTGCATTGACTTATTTTGTTTAGGAGAATCATTGTCAACACACAGGATTCTGAAGACTATCCACCTTCAAGATCACCATCGTTTTCGATAGTTTCAGAGTTATCTGCCAATGATTGTGTTTCAGTCACATCATGTATGGCACATAACCACGGTATATCACCTATCGCCATCATCCAGAAACAACCATAGATCAGTTTGTGATAAGAACCAGCAGATTACAAAAAGAGGTAACTGATGAAAACATTTCCTGGTTTGTTTATGCAACAAACTCTCCTTTCTGTATGGTTGCGAACCCACACTTCATTAACACGATTCAGTCATTAAGACCTGGATACAGTCCACCCAACAGAGCAGACGTTGCAGGCAAATTGCTGGATAAAGTGTATGAAAGAGAAATTGAGCAGTGTGCAAAACTCTATAGAGGGTGAAATTGTTAACCTGAGACTTGATGGATGGAACAATGTCCACAACAATCCTGTTGTGTGTGCTTGAGTGACAACAGAAAAAGGGAATATCTTCTTTACAGAAACTATTGATACATCAGAAAATGCACACACAGCAGAATACTTACAAGAAGTTGCAGTAAAAGCTATAATAAACTGTGAAAAAAAATTCAAATGTTTAGTACGCAGCTTGGTCACAGACAATGCTGCAAATGTAGCGAAGATAAGAAGAAATTATTTAGAAGAGAGTCCCAAGCTAAGAACATATGGTTGCAGTGCTCATTTGATGCCTCTCCTAGCCAAAGACTTCAGTGTTCCAGAAATAAAGGCTGTTATTAAAACTGCAAAATACTGCTGTAACAACCACTTTGCAGCAGCTGCTCTGAAAAAAGTGGAAGGAACCAAGCTAACTCTCCCACAAGACGTGTGATGGAACTCCGTAGTGGACTGTTTTGAGCACTATACCAAGAACTGGCCTAATCTGATGACAGTTCGTGAACAAAATCGTGAAAAAAATAAATGGCACTGTCACAGCCAAAGTTCTCAACATTGGGTTTAAGAGAAATGTTGAACACATGCCGAGTACCCTGAAGCCTATTTCTGTAGCTTTGAACAAAATGCAGAGAAATAGCTATTTTATTGCTGACGCTGTTGAAATTTGGAAGGAACTGAGTGAGATCTTAAAAAGAGAAATATGCAATGACAGAATTAAATTACAAGTATTAAAAAAACAAAATGGGACAAGCACTATCTCCAGCTCATTTTCTTGCAAATATTCTCAATACTCGGTAACTGCTGAAGAAGAGGAGTTGGCTATGACATGGACATCCAGCAATCATCCCTCCATAATGCCAACTATAATAAACTTCAGAGCTAAGGGTGAACCACTGAAGAAATATGTTTGCTGATGATGTTTTAAAGAAAGTCACACCAGTGAACTGGTGGAAGTCACGTAAGCACTTGGATTCAGAGACTGTTGAAGTGATAATCTCACTTTTAACAGCAGTAGCTTCTTCGGACGGTGTAGAAAGGATATTTCCTTCCTTTGGACTAATTCATTCGAAATTGAGAAACCATTTGGGACCAGAAAAAGCAGGAAAGCTTGTTTTTCTTTCCCAGATTATGAACAAACAGGAAAATGGAGGTGAAGACGACTGAGTTAGCTGCAGAAGCCAATATTTTAAATTTCTCATGTTGACCTGGCTGACAGTCGATTTAATTTTTGTGTTTTTTAAAAAAACAAATCCTTTAACTATTTTAGTTAAACAATTTTAACAAAAAGAAACCTGATTTTAAAAAACTTGAATGTTTAACTAAATTCAAAAATTCATATGCTTGTTTTGTTAAAATATTATATGTTTGCTGTTGAAGAAAAAAAATCCAGAATACATAACATTGTTGTTTTAGTTAAATAAAACAATGTAAATGTCTCTCTGGTGATGTTCTCCTCCTAATACAGCATGGCAAGAAAATCCTCCAAATATTAACGATTAACCGGTTAACTTCATAAATATCTGCTTCAATTACCTTTGGTAAATGAAATAACCAAACAATCATTCATTGTCTGATATAGCTGTAAAACTAATCTGAAAATTTTTCAAAATAAATCACTTAAAAAATGTAGAGTGTGCCTTCTAAAAAATGAAATCTACATCTATCTCTGAGTTGTGAAGAATATGTATTAAGGTTATAACAACCAACAAGAATGTACTTTTATGTAGAAATCCATGATTAAATCGAGTCTTCCTGACTTTCAATCAAATCCACCCTGAATTATACCTGTAGAAACTTCAAGCTTTCTATGGCTGCGGCCTGCCCTAACTTTGTTTGGAGGCTTTCCTTTTAAAGAAACAGGAAGCAAAAAAAAACACTGTTCCCTTTCTTGTCACTTTGACTCTTGTGGCCACAACCCTACCTTCCCAGCATGTAACATTCCAAAGCATGTTCTCCTCACCTCACCTCAGCATAGCCCTCAGCATCATAGAACCCAGTTCACTAGATAAGGGTCTGATTGGAACTGAACCCCAAATAGCTACCCACCAACAGCAAGAGCAAGCAGAAGCAAACTGTCCATCCTGCCCCAGCAGGTGGAAGTCAATTAGCTGGTCCATACTGACCACCCACTGTCCAATGAGAGCAGGGTGTGCAGGACCGGCTCCAGTACCCTGATGCGATGTGAGAAAGTCGCACCTCTAATCCCCACAACAGAGCGAAGGTTGGAGGGAGGGGTGAGAACGAGAAATAAGTGGCACCCTCCATATTTCCCTTATCCCCACACATGCTCACTGCAGGCCATCGGGAGGAGGAACCAAAGGGAGTGTATAGCAGAGACCTAGCTGCTCCCACTTGAGATCTTGCCCTCCTCACCCAGGGACGTGTCCCCATTGCTCCTTGACCCATCAAAGATCCACCCCATTTAGCAAAGTGAGCACTGCTGGTAAGAGAGTGCACCCTTTACTTCCTCCCTGTCTATTTTAATTGTGTGTTGGAAGAAAGGGGAGGGGGAAAATAGCTACAAGTAGCTAAGGTTTCTCATGCTATCTGTTCCTTCTGCCCAGCAATGCAACTAATGGTGGGGTGGCTAGCTGAATTCCTGTTTTAGATTCCTGAGTAAGAGCTCTCTCTTTAACTTTTGGCAATCCCAATTTTCACCACCTTTGGAAGGAGAAGAGAGAATGGAGATTCCTCCAAACAAAAAGGAAATTAAACCCCAACTTACTGACAATTCCGCCCATACAATCAATACCACTACCAGTTTTGCAATGTTTTAACAGTTTCCATTTCCTGTGTAACTGTTTGTGGTTAGTTTGAGAAGCAACAATGAGTGAATAAAACAATTTAGTAAACTACTGTTAAAGAAAAAAGGTCAACTGTGACCAAAAACTGAAATGCCCACTCAGTTATTGCAGCATTTGAATGCGTATATCAGAACCAACACCAATCAGGGATAATTTTAAGAAATTATACCTTGGTTAAAACAAGACAGTATTTGTCAGCTTACTGTAGTCTTATAACCTTCATTTTAACAACACATGTTAATAAAACATGTTCTTAAATAACTGACACCTGTAACAAAATTTCCTTCAATGCTCACCATCTCAGCAAAACTACTATCTGAAAAAGTTTTGACGTTTCCCATTTTTACTTTTAGAAAGCCTTTAGAGAACTACAAAACAGCCATCTCTAAATTCTCACTAGGGAGAAAATACCATAATGTGAGATTCATAATCTGAGATCAGTAGCAGCTGCTTTCAGTTAAATGTTAATAGTGCAATACTCATCTGATATACAATATTGAGATGGTGGAGTATAGATTCTGCAATGTTTTTGTTTTAACAGGTGAGAGAAATGGCAATTGCATTGTGGAAGCATTATTCCTATTTTACTTAAACATATTCCCTCGGGGATCACCGTTCACTTTGTTCACAAGGTACAGCTGCCAGACCCTCAGATAACAGCCCAGAGCACCTCTGGCATTCTTTCCGCAGTAGGAACACTAGAAGTAGCTACCTCAAAGCTCTGCCAATTTCCTCAAAAAAAGAAACAGGAAACTTCTTGATCTTTTCAAAGATCAATCTGACAAACAGGGACACTGACCATGACAAAATGTGTTCACTGGTACCATTTTTCAAATAGTGCCAGGTCTTCAAGTAATAAAGTAATATAAATAAGGAAAGAGCTAGAATCAGACACTGCTTCCTTAACGCAGAAGTATATTAACACTTTCAGAAACAATCCAGTCTGTCTTGTATAATTTTGTTCATGGTTGTTTCAATGTATTGTTCAGGGATTCAATTTATTTTTAAATGTGGATGTATGATATTTGGGGTACAATCCAGATCAGTGAGGTGTTGTCTCACTCCTGCCCTGCAACTTTGGGGTGCCTCACAAAGCACTGCTGCTGTAGCTCCCACCTGGGCCACACCCAAAGAGCCTGCCAGCATGCAGGTCACACCCTGAGTGTGTAGATACACCCTGAGTATACATATAGTGTCTGTGTATGGCCACAGCTCTGATTTAGCAATTCTGATCCCTGCAGCCCGTCAGCAAACAGCAGCCACACTGAGGCTCCCACCAGCCTTAGTTATTACTTGAAGGGTGACCCCCAACACACTCCCAGTCCCCAAATTTCCCCCCAAAATGTGTGTTCTATACCAGGGGTCAGCAACCTTTCAGAAGTGTGCCAAGTCTTCATTTATTCACTCAAATTTAAGGTTTCGTGTGCTAGTAATACATTTTAACATTTTTAGAAGGTCTCTTTCTAGAAGTCTATAATATATAACTAAACTATTGTTGTATGTAAAGTAAATAAGGTTTTAAAATGTTTAAGCTTCATTTAAAATGAAATTAAAATGCAGAGCCCACCAGACTGGTGGCCAGGACTGTGCCACTGAAAATTAGCTCGCATGCCGCCTTTGGCACGCATGCCGTAGGTTGCCTACCCCTGTTCTATACTGTTCAGGCCTCTTCTGGACAGTTCAGATCTCTTCTGGACAGTTCAGATATTTTAGGTCCATTGTCCCTGTAAGGAAAAAATATACAACTTGCCACCTTAAATGGAGTTACCCACACAGTTCACAACACTGAATTCGTTTTGATTAAAGAATAAAGCAAGTTTAACAAAAGAAGATAGGATTTTAAGTGAGTAAGTATTAAGGCATTAAAGTCATAAATGGTTATAAGAGAGAGACAGATAAAATGCTTCCTAATACTAAACTTACAACTAGATGTGGTTCCAGGTGAAAGTCTTACCACAGGTATTCAGTAGCACTGCTGACCACATTTCAGGTCAGGATCTGCCCCCAAGGTCCAAAAGCTGTTTCTTTTGCCTTCTTAGGTGAAAAGAGAGAAATGAACAGGGAGAGACCACTTGGTGTTTTTGCTCCTCACTTTTATAATTCAGTGACCCTTTGAAATGCATTTTCCTGGGAGTGACCCCAAGTAAACTTCTTTCCAGCTGAGAGCAAGTCGTCATGGAGTCTGGTGGGGTAGAGGTGTTATGCTGTTGTTTGCTAAGATGCAGATCTGTTTGTTCCTGCCCCCTTTCCTTGCCAAAGGATGGTCACTTGATAGGAGATGGCCCATCAGCTTTGATGACACTTGGGAGATGCATCAACTTATCCTTTGTCTTTAAGGAACAGGTTTACCCACTTCCCAGACATGTCTGGTGAACACACTTCAGTCACGATCTCAGCTTATGTTCATAACTTTACATATAGTGTTGCGACATACATTTTCCATTATATTATTGACCAGCAACTTATTAGTTTTCAAATGATACCTGACAAGGCATACAAGGATTATTACAATAGCATGTTGGGTGCGAATACAGAAGTGCTTTCAGTCGCAGGATGTCTACCAAAATAACAGTACGTATACAATTAAAATCAAAAAAAGAAACACTCCAGTATCTTAGATATCTGTCTTGAAGGCATGAATTAAAAAGTTTAAGTCCCATTGTTTCACCACAATCATAATGAAATGATTAAGTCAGATACCTTAATTCTGTTCCTCTCACATTAATTTTTACAGAATGTATGCAACTTCACTTCTAAATATTACCTTAACATTTTCTGGAGATAAACAGAGGTCTGGGTTTTAGAGGAAAAAAATCTTCTTCCACATGTTACAGTGAAACTTTGAATGAACTAATTATTGAACTGAACTAGTTGAATAAATTGAAAAGAAAATATTCTCTTTACACTTGCAGAAGAGGCTACTACTATCAAAAGCCTGTTTAGCACTTCAACAAACTCTGATAGCAGGTGCTTTACTAGTGCCTTCCACCAGTTCAGTTGGTGTGACTTTCTTTAAAACTTTAACAGCAAACATGTATTGCTTGAATTCCAAATACATTCATTTAAAAATAAGCCTATTTTTTAAAAATCAGATTTAAAAAAATTTTACTCGCCTTGGTTACTGTAGATAATTTGAAGTAACAAGTTCAGAATTCAGGTGTTACGCTGTCAACGTATTTAACAGTACATATACACAGTATGCTAATTGCTACCAACCTAACCCCATCGTCTCTCGAGACTAACGGACGCCAACAACCACCACCACCCCTTGAGCAGACAGGGCTCTCAACATTAGCTAGGAAAACAGTAATTTAGAAAGCTAGGGCAATGCCCCTTTAACTTAAGAGATGATCTTGCAATAGGATGATTTCCTGGCAGATGGAGATAAGGTAACAAGGAAGTGTAGTCACTATGTCAGGCTCCTCTGGAGGAAAAGAGGAGCGGGGAACAGCCAAGAGGAAGGAAAGTTGGGTAGGAAGAAGCTAGAATACAAGAGATCACTGAAATGGATGTAAAAGTGAGTTAAAGAAAGGAATGGTATTTCACTAAATATACTACCTGTTGGAATTTACCATATTGTAATCCTTAGCGCAAGACCAGTGAATGCCCTCAGATCTGAAAGATCTGAAGCTTGAAGGCAGCAGTAACAACAATCAACCAGTGAGAATAAAACACTGCTCTCCAAATATTCCAGTCAGTTCCTTCTTCACCACAATCAACAAAGGAACTCCCTAGCTCCAGTTCTTCACACAATCTCTGTGTATTCTTTACACAGCGTCCCCATCATCCACTTGGTCTGTTACCTAAATTGTGAAGCCTTTACTTTGAATGCTCCAGTGCATTTTTTGGCACTTATTTGCTCAGTGCTGCAACACTTCTGTCAAAACCCTAACTTCTTAGCAGCTAAATACAAAGGCCAAAGGCTGAACTAGTATAGAAGATCAAAGACAAAAGTTTTCGCTACTTGTTAATTTTCCTCTTGGATATCTTCTAAACTATTTTGCTGAACAGAGTTTTACAATTAAAACTCATGCTCTCCAAAATGTTCTGATGGTTACCATTAGTAAAGTTAGGTGTTATGTTCGCTAAGGGATAGTGTCGGTCTTCCTTGTTTCATGGATACTGCTTCTAAATATTCAATGGGAAACTGACAACTAGACCCTTATATAAAGGTGTGACGTTGCAAAAGCCTGAGAGTTCTGTGCAGTCACAGGAAGAGTGGAGAGATTTATACAGCAACAGTTTATTAGGCACTTAATGGACACACACAAACATAAGGCATATAGTCTTCACGTTAATCAGCCATGAAGTGAGAATGTTACTTAGCAGATTTCAAATATAAAAAGACATGTTTTGTTCTTTTTATATTTGAAGAGTATAAAAGAGTGGCACATTTTGCAACCAGCATTTTAGCAGCAGGTTATTAGCTTAAGATGCAAACGAATTCTAAGCCATTATTTCTGCTTCTTTTCTTTATTTCTATAAACTTTATTTTTAAATCTGATAAAGAAAATTAAGAAATGGAGTAATTCCACTCTTCTCTAGGTCTGTTGGCTTAACAAGAGCCATTACTGTACATCATTCAGACAGTATTTTCACTATGATCAAAACTTACTTTGTAGTTTTCCCATATATCAGAGTTTTCAATATTCAGGTCAATATTACATTTTGCTTGGGATGCCCTATAATCATTCTAAGAATAATCTTTTAGTACTGAAAGAGTCAAAAAGTTACAAATTTATAATTTGTTGTTAAATAAAGCATTCACAAGACAGTTCTGTACCATTGTCCATATACATTACACACAAACTATGTTAAAAGAACATTAAGGTGGCAAAGTCAAGCACTCTATAGTCAGGAAAAGCCAGAATTTAGATTAACCCTGCAAACTTAATCTGATCCCCTTCCGCATATTCATTATGATACAGACTTTGATTACATGACCACATACCATTTTTTCCTCCAGGACCTGCCTTATTCAGTGTACAGGATGGAACGTGCTCAAGTAATGAACAGCTATTCAATATTTTGTTTTCTCCTCATTAAATAATGGGTGGTCCAACACCTGTTTTACTGGATCAGAGCAAAACTGGATCTTGTCCACAGACTCAAAGAAACACTGCATTGGTTTACATCTGGAAGGTTCTCTTCACAGCTACAATTCCTTTAATTGTTTGTTTTCTTTATAAATGAACAATTGAATTCCACAGAATTTGATAGTTTAAGCTACCCTACTTGCCAGGGAGAGCATCCCTACTCACCAGTAACAAATGGATTTTAAGCCCTGCACTGCTACATATTTTAATTTGAAAAAATTATAGCTAAGAACCAATTTTTTCCCTTTTCTCTGTTCTCAAGATATATGGTTTTTAAATGGTTTTAATATAAGCATGAAAAGTGTGTTTTAATTATACTATGACACTTAGTAGCCTTGCTTTATGCCCTCAGCCTCTTCAATTAGACAAATTGTATATATGTGTTCCACCTTTAAAAGAAAAACATCTGAAGGAACTATGTTCTTCGGAACCTGGACAGTACTGCAAATGTTAAATACATGAGGATAAACACATTTTCTCTAACTGGAATTCAAAATTTAAGTAATACTAATTATAATAATTTTAATAAATTACATACTCATTATAAACCCACCTTTCCCAAATCTAGCAGTCATCAAAGGTATGCTCAAACATACAAGTCTTTTTCAAAGCGAGATTAAAAATCATAGAATATCAGGGTTGGAAGGGACCTTAGCAGGTCATCTAGTCCAACCCCCTGCTCAAAGCAGGACCAATCCCCAATTTTTTGCCCCAGATCCCTAAATGGCCCCCTCAAGGATTGAACTCACAACCCTGGGTTTAGCAGGCCACTGCTCAAACCACTGAGCTATCCCTCCCCGCAAATAAAATGGAGATATGCCTATCACATAGAACAGGAAGGAACTTGAAAGGTCATTGAGTCCAGTCCCCTGCCTTCACTAGCAGGACCAAGTACTGTCCCCAGACAGATTTTTGCCCCAGATCCTTAAATGGCCGCCTCAAGGATTGAACTCACAACCCTGGGTTTAGCAGGCCAAAGCTCAAACCACTGAGCTATCCCTCCCCCGCAAAATGTTCAACATCAAGTTATTTGCAGTATTGCTGAAGTTGTGTTGGTCCCAGTATATGAGAGAGATAAGGTGGGTGAGGTAATATGTTCTATTGGACCAACTTCTGTTGGTGAAAGACAAGCTTTTGAGCTTACACAGACTCTTCTTCAGATCATTTCATCAACAGAAGTCGGTTGAATAAAAGATTTGACCCACCTTGCCCCTCTGAACATAAGCTGCATGGTGCAGCACAGTATAGTGATTATTGCTTTGTTCAGTGAATAAAATTTCAAAAGCTCTAAAAGACATTCCAGTAAAATCCTTCTGAACTAAAACATGTTCTTTCCCCATCATATACGCACAAACATTTAATCACTGTGTATGAAACTGCAGTATGCTACTATTTGCAACTACAAAAGATTAGATCATCACCTGGATACTGAAATGAATACAAACATATTTTCTTAGCTTGTATTCAAATTCAGAAGACAAGGGGCTCAAATCCATCAACTCTCTGCTAAAGTCATTAGTGAAATGTACTAAGAGGGTTACTCACCTTGTGCAGTAACTGAGGTTCTTCGAGATTTATGTCCCTGTGAGTACTCCACTTTAAGTGTTTGTGTGTCATTAGTCTTATAACTGGAGATTTGTGGTAGCAGTGCCCGGTTGGGTTGCACATGCACAATCCCCATCTTGCGCCTCTTCAGGCAGTTATTTGGCACTGTGCAACCAACCCCAACTCTGTTCCTTCTCTACTGCAGAGCATTCAGTGCAAAAACTCCGAAGTAGAGGGTAGTGGAGCACCCACAGGGGCACACATCGCAAAGAAGCTCATTACTGCACAAGGTGAGTAACCCTCTCTTCTTCTTCCAGTGATGTCCCTGTGAGTGCTCCACTTTAGGTGACTTCAGAGCAGTGCCCTCCAGTGGAAGGAAGGGGCTTCCAGTTTACGTCATGGCAGATAATAATACGGTGAGTCTGAACAGTGAATCGGAAGTTGAAAGCTGTTCTAGTGCATAGTGTTGCATAAATGTGTGAGCTGATGCCCAGGTTGCTGCTTTACAAATGTCCATAATGGGAACATTGTTGAGAAATGCTATGGAGGCCGATAAAGCCCTGATGGAATGTGTACGAATGTCTCTAGTGGGTTGTAGGTCATATCGGTGGTAACACAGTTTGATGCAATCTGAAATCCATTTGGACAGCCTTTGTTTAGATACACACGTTGAAAAATTTTAAACTACAACACTGCTTGACCTTCATGACTATTATTTTCTAAACTTCAAGGAGATGAACATTGCTCACTGTTCATTGATGGAGATATTAAGGGGACTCTGCTAACTTCAAACCTAGTCAATTACAAAACATGAGTTAAAATATTTAAGTACACCAGCTACCACTGAACTAAAGAAAAATAAATCAATTTTCTCTGTGCATCCCCTTAAACTATTTGCTTCTTTAGGAACATTCCTAAAAAGATGCATATTGCAGCATCCCCTAAAGATCAACGAGTTCATGCTGCTGCTGATCATGGGTGGTATGGCAGGAATAGATTCCAAAGGAAAAATGCCCTCAAAACATCCTGCTAGCAGCCCCCCTCACTTATAATGAGGAAGGCCAAGCTCAAGTACCGCAGCAAAACTCAACTACGGATGGCTTGGAAAGAGATGTAGTCTCTCAGCTAGGACATTTTTAAGACACGTGAAGCTTTACAGGTCTAAATTAATACCTTTAGATTGACTCAAACCCACAGATAGCTGAAGTAGACCAATATTCCTAGCAGAACACTGTTTAGTGAGCAGGCTGCCACACTCTGTACTCCTGGGGAAATTCTGCGCCACTGCAGCGCAGCAGAAAATGCCTCCTCTCCCTCCCTCCCCACAGATTCTCTTTACTTTCTGCAGAAAATGGTTTCTGTTGGGAAGCTGAGTTTGCTAATCCATTTCCTTACTGTGCTGTTTTCCCTCCTACCATTCCTAAGAATCGTGAACTCTCTCATATCATGATCACTTTAACCCAAGCTGCCATCCATTTTCAAATTATCAGCTAATTCTTTCCTATTGGTCAAAATCAAACCTAGGACAGTCCCTCCCCTAGTGATTTTCTCTACATTCTGAAATAAAAAATTGTCTCCAATACATTCCAAGAACTTGTGTAATCTGTGTCCTGCTGTGTTATTTTCCCCACAGACATCTGGGTAGGTGAAGTCCCCCATCACCACCAAGTCCTGTGCTTTGGATGATTTTGTTAGTTGTTTATAAAAAGCCTCATCCACCTCTTCTTCCTAGGCAGGGGGTCTGTAGTAGACCCATACCATGACATCACCCTTGTGTTCTACTGCTTTTATCCTTATCCAGAGACTTTCAACAACTCTGTCTCCTACTTCCATCTCAACCTCAGTCCAAATTTATATATTTTTTATATATATAAGGCAACGCCTCCTCCCTTTTTTCCCTGCCTGTGCTTCCTGAGTAAGCTGTAGCCTTCTACACCAATATTCCAGTGATGCATATTATGCAACTACCGTATCAAACTTGAAATCTTAAAGAATGAAATCAGGTTTGTTTGATGGACCTATTTTCTTTAAAACCATATTGACTGGTATTAATTATACTCCTATGCTTTAGAAACTGAATCCCATATCAGTTTTTGCATTATTTTCCAGAGAATGTCATCAGGCTAACTACACTATAGTTACCTAGGTCATTCTGCTTGCCCTGTTGGAATATTGACACTACATTAGCACTCTTCCAGTCCTCTGGAATTTCCATGTTATTGCAAGATTTATTAAAAATGTCTTATCAGGCCAGAGATCATCTCAGCCAGCTTTTTTTTTTTTTTTTTTTTTTTTTTTTATTAAAGGATTCTAGATTTCAAGTTATCCATGGGAAGTTTTGAGGCCAAAGGTATAACTGGCTTCAAAAAAAGAAGTATGGTTTTTTTAAGTGAGTTCTTGGAGGTTAGGTCCACCAATGGCTATTAGCCCAGGTGGTCAGGGATGCAACACCATGCTCTGGGTGTCCCTTAGCCTCTGACTGCTGGATGCTGGGAATGGACGACCGTGGATGGATCACTTAATAATTGTTCTGTTCTTTTCATTCCATCTGATGCATCTGGCATTGGCCACTCTCAGAAGACAAGATACTGGGCTAGATGGACCATTGGTCTGACCCAGTATTGCTATTCTTATGTTCTTACACAGCTATATAAAAAAAAATAAACCCTACACACATTTCCTTTCCTCACCACTCCAGAACATTCTTTGGTCCAGAGTGAGGGTACTGTGGGCTTTATAGAGTTCTCCTGCTCAAGTGCATGGTTTGTGTTCTGAAACATGGAGCCTTCTCCCTCCCAGCTCTTCTTCTGACCTTGGCCGGCCTGCCACCTGTCCAAACGTCTTGTGTGTCCCTAAGTTTTCCAACTGCCACATCCTTTTATAACCACCCAGTCCCCCTGTCAAGTGACTCTTGGATCAGCCTCCCCAAGCAATCACAGACCTCTACTAGGTAACTTTGCTGCTAGGTAACCCTGCCCCTGACAAACCAGTTTTCCTGGTTGGAAGCCAGTTTATCTTAAGGTATTTGTATTAGAAGAGAGGACCGTCCTGATTTAATGACTCTGTTGTCAGCTTTGTATCATTACACCTTGAAATGTCAGATAGAAGCACAACTAGGAAGTTAACTAGTCCCTACATTCAAAGTGGAGTTTGCAGTTTGAGAAAGATAAATACTGCGTTCATAATTTCACACAGAATTAGTAAATTGTAGAGAAAGAATCCTAAATTTTCACAACTGTATTCCAGTTGACTAAAATAAATGTCTTATTTTTAAAGTGTCTTCCTGTGTTCCTGCAAACATCTGCTGGTTGCATGGCTCTCAGATGGCTATGTCTTCAACAGGAGTTCAAGTTCTTTTGGACTCACGTGAGGGAGCCATAATGAGAAAAAGTGATGCTGAAGCCAGCCCCAGTCTCATAGTGGAGATGCAGGGCCTCCCCCTTGCAAAAAGTGGAAGCCTAGCACAAAAAAGTTCCTTGAGAGACTGTTTGAAGGTGGGAGGCATGCTTACCCTGTGACAGAAACAAATTCTCCTTGTACACAATGCTTCTTTTATTTTAAGTCTCTCTCTGCCCCCCACAAATATTATGGGAATAGACATTAAGTTTCCAATCTTAATAATGTTTCTTCAAGTCTCTGTTTTTCCCCTCACTTCCAACTTTTTTCCAACTGTTGATCCAAAAGTGAAGAGAAATCTCCTTCCTCCTTATGGTGTAGGCTATGTTTTCCAGGTAAATGATAGTAGCACTCAGCTCAGATCAAAGCTATGAGTTTCAGAATTCAGTCCCTCTTTTGAGAAAGAATTCACTGGGCACTACTGACATCACTTAATTCAGCATAGATACCATCTCAGAAGAGCTCTGCTAAAGTATGGTGAGGATTACAAATAAATTGGTTTTATCATTGGGATTATTTTTTTGATAGAATGATGGTTTTGTCAAACACAGTACTCACTAAAATTGTTATTTTTAATTATATCTATGTTACTTTCCATTTGTTGTAAACTTATTTAAATGTTTCATGAAAGTAACAGGTACACCAAGAGAAAGTTTAGACAAACTTTGCAAGCTTCAGAGTAAATATAGAATAAGCAGCAATCAAATCCTGGAAGTGTGTTCAAGTAATTAAGTACACCGAGCTGGTAGTTTTTGGTGGCAAGCAGGGGGAAGCTTACTACACATTTGAGCAGAAAAACAACATAATTAATGCATTCATAACCATGAGTTTTCACTAAGCAATTTGTTCTGCCTGTGTATCTTCTAGGAAATTAAATTATATATTAAAACAATTATTCTACATGGTAAAATTAGTAAAAATAAAAATAAGTTAAACAAGCTTCACACACAAAATGAAAAGTAGTAATTATTCCTTTTTTTCTTGCTATGAAAAAAATCACATTTACCTACATTTAATGTCATACAAGATTAATTTGTAATCACAATTTGTCACCCTCTTATTAGGTTGTTATTAGGTTGCCATTTCCTGTATGCATTATGGAAGAGGCAAGTTCTGAGGAAGGACTTGAATGCAAACACCATGGTGGTTTTATGGATTTTCACTGGGAGCTTCTACCTGATTCAGATTACAACCACCTCAATAATAACCTGTCCTGATGAGACATAAAGTAGGTGGCAGCTGTCAAGTATTTAGGCAGCATGACAGACAGTGCTAGAGGATGCTCATACAACAGAAGCTGCTGCCAGTTTTCGGCACCCTTTATGAGGGCATCATGACATCAAGCTTGCTACAAAGCTGTGGATTTATAGAACAGCTTTATGCCAACTCTGTTGGAGGGAAGTGAAACATGGGCACTGAGGAAGGCTGAACAACACCAGATTGATGTTTTCAATTCTCATCATCTCTGCCAGATGCTCCATATCAAGATGCAAACGAGAACAACAGGTCAAGAACAGAAAGAAGGACATTTGAAGCCGAACCCAGCTATTCCCTCTGTCAGCAATAGTTCAGTTTCAGCAGCTTTCTTTGTATTGACAGATTATAAGAATATAAAACCAACAAATTCTGAAGCGTGTGTACCAAGGAATGCCACTAAATGCCAGTGGCATGACAGGATTGCCAGTGATGAACAAACTGAATATACAATCAGCCTTAAGCACCTTGCCAAAGACCGATTCAAGTGGCTCTCAATTTGCAAGGAGGCCATGTCCCTTTGAGATTTGCGATGATGATTCTTCTCACTCATGACTATATTCTGTTTGTGTGCATGTTTGTCTAAGAAGTAGAGAACCAGAGGGGGAAGCAGTGAAGGAATTTCAAGAGGGATGTGACAGTCACAGCAATACATTGGGAAGATTAGCATAGCAACATTTTGAATTGACTCGAGGAGCTGAGGTTGCAGGCATAAAGGCCAGAGGAGATTACAGGGGTCAATACGTGAGACGATCAGGGCGTGGGCAGAAATATTGGCAGCGTAGCAGAGGAAGGGTCAGATCTTGGAGATGTTGTGTAGTAGGAAGAAATGGAAAGGGGAAAGAAATTGTATGAAGTGAGGTTATAAAATAAGAGGGTTGATTAAATGGAAAGCTACAAGAAGGTTGTTTTAGATGAAGTTAACAGCATGAATAAAGCTCTCACACAAACAGTAGCAAGACTGAGGAGCAGAGCATGGAAGAACCAAATGCTCAGTGAAAGAGAATCAGGGAGGCAAAAAGACAAATAAGGTCCACGAGGTAGGCTGGAGTATATTTTTTAAAAGGAGGCAATTCTGAATTAGATCATGAAAAGCTCAAATTATAACCATATAAAATAATTGGAAAACTTTACCAATAGCTTAAAAGCCCTGCAATATTAATGTAAGGTTAAAACGTTGATTTCTGCATCAAACTGTGTTTTTTCTACCCTTCCTAATTTTCAGTAAAGGATTCACCATTAAGACATTTCCCCACTCATAATATTAAAGCAGAGAAGAGAATTTATCTTTCTTCTAATTTTTTGCACCAATTCTCTGCTGTTAAAGGAACAAATGTCTCCGTTACTAACAGATTAGACTAAGCGAGAATTATGAAAACTCAAATTACTGTCACTTTACTTTTGGCATTTCTCTCAGTTTAGACAATAAGTCAGATTCACTTTCAGGTTCCTAGTGCTGAATTTGAAACCCTGAAGTGGAAAGTTTATTTGTGAACAATTTTCTTTATGATATTGCTCTTTAATTATGGAAATATTTCTATTGGTCTTACATTTTACGAGATCTTGTTTTTACACAATTTAAATATTTCGGACAAATATAAGTTAAACGCCCCTTTAAGAGAACACCTCTTCTATTTGAAGGATCCATGTAGGGCATCTGTTCTAGTTCTCCAGACTGCATGGTGAACATTCCATTGTGGCTTGAAAGCAACAAGGCTTAACTGAACAGCACACTGAGCAGAGCACCGAGGAGCACTTCCAAATGTGCCATTAATGGATGAGCACACACTCCTGTAAGTAGGGAGTTCCACAGCAGCAGCAGTACTCTCCTGAACAGCATATGAGCCACTAAACAGCACTGCGGGGCACTTTGGAAGGTGCCCCTAAAAAATGAACACATACAGTAAAAAGTTACTTTGCCCTACCTGAAATTTTGACTTAGAACCACTATCTTTACCCACACCAGACATTTGTTCTTAAGATGGAATCAGCTCGGCTTTGTTTGCTTGTTACAATCCAGTGTTTCTGTTGGATCAAGGGTAAAACTGATGGCACAGTATATGGATATGCACTGCAGCTTGTAAATACACAGAGCTACCATATATACTCATTCATAAGCCGAATTTTTTTAGTAAAAAAGGGAAGCATCAGAGAAGGGAGTCGGCTTATGAACTGGTATAGAGGGGCGAGAGGTGGGACACAGTACCGCCCCCCAATAGAGGGGGAAAGGAGAGGCAGCATAGTCAGCAGAGCCAGAAGAGAAGAGGCAGGGCCAGAGTCTCTCCTCTTCTGGCCACGCTGCTCTATCCCCAGCCTCTGAAGCAGCTACAGCTCCGCGGCTGCGCTGTCCGGCCTGCTCCCAGGTAAGGTGGGAAGGGATGAGATGGGAAGAGTGTGGGGGTCCCGGGCTAGGGGTAGGGCGGGGTTACCGGGGAAGGGATCATATGGGAGGTCCTGTCAGGGTAAGCCGCTGGCGGGCCGGGACATTTTGTTTACTTAGGTTTACCTCCATGCCTGCAGATGCTCGAGGTAAACAAACTGTATCGGCCTGCCAGCAGCTTATCCTAATGGGCTAGGAGCCAAAGTTTGCCAATCCCTGAATTATAGGGTCAGCTTATGAATGGGTCATAAAAATTTGCCATTTTTACTTATCCATGTTGGGGGGTCAGCTTATAAACGAACCAGCTTATGATCAAGTATATACGGTAAGTATCATCCACTGCATTTTTGTGTGGCATGTAATTATAAGTATGTGACAGGATTTGGCAGCCTCTTCCCTCCCTCGATATTTTTGATATCCTGATTAGAAGTCACTCTTTTAAAAAACCTGTATGAGTGCTGTTCCTGTTTCCCACTTGCTTTAGAGAAATCATATACCTGGTTTTACTTATTTGGTGTGGAATTAGCTATGCAATAAAAAATAATTATCCTGAACTTCTTTTATGAAGCAAAAAGGCTTTTGATTTCCTGTGTGGTTCTTTTTAGATGTTTTGCTATCAAGAACATATGTACTAAAGCACTCCTTTGAAACTTAAGTATAGCTTAGTGTTTAAACTTAGCTCTTACATAACTAACCACAAGCACTGCCACGATGCCGGACGGCTTGGTGACATGCTACAAACTGCAAAAAGGCTAGAAAAGCTGGCTTTACATTTTGTACTATTGGGATCCTTTATAGCCATTATTTTAAGTAACTTATTTTGGATTTCAAATTGGAACAAATTAGAACTTTATGATTTATGTTACAGTAGTGCAGGGGGAAAGCGTGTGCTTTAGTAGAAATAAAAGTCAAAGAAAGATGGCTTTCCACTTTAACCAGTGACTCAAAAACAGACTTCCCAGTGGTTTCAGAACAGTAAATTATAAGCAGCAAAGTATGTATCACAGAATACAAGCAGTTGACGTAAAACCTAGGCTTGATCTACACTACCAACTTATGTACCGGTATAACTACATCAGGAGTTTGGAAAATCCACACCCCTGAGCAACACAGTTATACCAACCTAACTCCCTCTCCCATCAGCTGCAGCACTGTAGACAAGTTCTTAGTCAACTTGAAATATAGTGCTTGGTCTTTCCTCCTCTCTCTCTATACCCCATCAGCAGGCGATCTATCACTAGTAGTTGATCTATCACTGGTGGTAGTTGAAACTCACCTGGTTTCAACTACCACCTTTTATGTCAAAGCCTCACCATGCCTGACAGTCCCTCTCTCTGTCAAAACCCACATCCTAGTCTGTTTTTCTGATCCCATTTTCATTATCCTGTCATTATTTTAAACTTAACATGGCCCAGGCTCAATTCATCATTTTCCTTCCCTCCCCACACCACATCAAGCCCTCACCAGTTTCCCCTTTCTCAAGCAGTGTTAATACCAACAATCTCCCAGTCACTCACGCCTACAATTTAGATGTCATCTTGGACTCTGCCCTGTCTCTAGAACCATACATCCATATGGTATCTAAATCTTGCCATTTCTGCCTAAATAACAATTCAAAGGATTGGCCTTTTCTCTTTGTCCACAGTGAAAAAGCTCTGATGGACCCTTACCTCGTTTCTTGACTGCAGATACCTCGACTCCTTCAAGTTTATTTGATCTTTGCAATTGGGTTTCATTTATTATCTATATAGAAAAAATCTTCCCAACCCATCATTCTGACCATGACACTCCATGTGTCTCTACCGGCTTCCCTTTCTCTACAACATCAAATACAAGCTTCTCATCCTTTACTTTAAGGCCCTCCACCAGTTAGTTTCACCATTTCTGTCCATTCTAATAATTTATCTAACATCAGCTGCCTTGTTTGCTTTTTTTACTGCTTTGTCCAGTTGCCCCATATGCATCTTTATGCTTTCTTCTATTTGCATGGAATGCCTGCTCCAAAACGATCTGTAAAGGCACTGTTTCAGTTTCAGGGTCACTGTACCTGCATTCCCCCTCTGTGATCCTTGAAGGGCATTCACAGAAAGGTTTCCAGCTCTCGCTTCCACCTTTTTGTTAAGAGACCCACATCTCACTCCCTTCTGATTGGGGATTTTAAGGCTGCACTAATATCTCCAGCAAGCCAGACAGCCTAAAAAGGCCAATGCCTGCACTTTGCTTTCTCTCTGAGGGCTACAAAGAATGTAACACCCATAGTTATCAGTTACCACACTGCTCCTTCTAAGCAAGCACTTTTATTCTCAAGGGAAAAGCTTTACAGAAAAAACATATTAAAACAATAAAAGAAACTACACACATGCTAAAAAGCTTACCAGAGATCACCTCCAACTTCAACCTAGAGCTCTGGCAGGTTTTATTCCCTCTAAACTCACAGAAGGGTGGTTCCCCCGTGGTTACAGGTTCATCTGTCTTAGACCCAGAACAAAGGCTGGGCAGATCAGCCATTTCTTTATACAGATCAGGCCTGCTAAGCAGCAGACAATGACCCTCTCCTCAGGGCTTGCCTTCAAAAGGCTGGATTTTTGCATAACTGGAGTTGGGGAATTTGCATTAAGCTCTTCCTATTGGTTCCCCAGGAAATTCACTTGACACTTACTGTCCCAAAAGTCCATACTTGACCGGAACATTATCAATATAATCTTTTTAACTCCTTTACACTCCCCACGCCTCACATCTGTCACATGTGCCCCCTAGGGAAGTTGCATACAATCCCAGCCCACCTTAATACATACACTTAATACAATAAAGTCTTCAAGGATATTGCAAGAAGTTGCCATATCTATCACAACCACTACCATATCTTCCTTCAAATACTTCCTCAATCACTTCTGTTATGATGTCTACAGAATACTACCAGCTAATAATGGCTAAACAGGTGGTAAACTGGGACTACCTACTTCTGAACTGATGTTTGTCTGAAAAACCACTACAAATAGTCACTCTTCAGAAAAGTATCTTTGTATTACTACTACTTCGTCCTCCCTATGTCCCAATCCCTCCCCTCCACCCACTCATGCACACACGTTTTTGTTATACCCACTTTAAACATCTTAAATTTCAGCCCCGAATAGTCAAAACACTTATGTATATGAGTAGTCCCACTGAACTCAATGGCTTTGCTCATGGGCAGAGTTACTCATAAATGCCTGCATGATCAGAACCTCAGTCTATAAGTCTTCAAAGCACCAACTTCTTACAGTTTTTACAAGACTCTGTCGTGTTGGGCACTGACTTGGTTAGGACCTCCAGGCACTACTGTAATATAAGTAATTACATATAAAAAGCTATGTTAAAAGAACATTATGGTTATATTAAGGCAGGGGTCCTGTAGAAAACATGTGATCATGAAAATTAAAGACTATCATAATATTAATTGAAGTTATTAATATTAATTTAAGACTGTCATAATATATATACTAGGGGGCAGTCTTAATTCTGGAACTTCCTAATGCTGAGTGCTTGATTTTGCAACCTTACAAGCAACTGCAAACATGGGTCTTATGATGGAAAGTATTAGGCAGTTTCCATATGAGGAAAGATTTAAAAGACTGGGACTTTTCAGCTTGGAAAAGAGACGACTAAGGGGGGATATGATAGAGGTTTATAAAATAATGACTGGTGTGGAGAAAGTAAATAAGGAAGTGTTATTTACTCCTTCTCATAACACAAGAACTAGGGGAGTCACCAAATGAAATTAATAGGCAGCAGAATTAAAACAAACAAAAGGAAGTATTTTTTCCACACATCGCACAAGTCAACCTGTGGAACTCCTTGCCAGAGGATGTTGTGAAGGCCGAGACTATTAACAGGGTTCAAAAAAGAACTAGATAAGTTCATGTAGAACAGGTCCATCAATGGCTATTAGCCAGGATGGGGAGGGATGGTGTCCTTAGCCTCTGTTTGCCAGAAGCTGGGAATGGGTGACAGGGGATGGATCATTTAATGATTACCTGTTCTGTTCATTCCCTCTGGGGCACCTGGCATTGGCCACTGTTGGCAAACAGGATATTGGGCTAGATGGATCTTTGGTCTGACCCAGTATGGCCGTCTTATGTTCTTAACTATAGGCATGCTATAAAGTTTAACATACAGAGTCACATTACCTATACTATAATGAATTTAAAGTAGTTTTAGCACTACATGAGCTTTGGAGTCATCCTGCCAGGTTTTGTCATTTTACAATCCTATTTTTTTATGTCTTTCTAAACTAAAGCAGAATGTGACAGGATAAACAAGGTTAAAAAAATTCATCTTCCTGTCTCATCTTAGATATTACATTTACCGGCTGCAGAGAAATTTTCATAACTTTGCTTCTTTTAAGTTGTCACATACTGTGCTGTAATTAGGACCATGAAATACTCTAGTCCCAGCCTATTTGATTAAATATCTATTCACTATTTTATTGATGGAGAGTGTATTAGTTATACTGTATCTACAGGTGGAAAAGCACTATCAACATTTGTATATATAGATATGAAATGTTCATAGTGCTTTTATGGTATTTTACAACAAAATTCTACCAGAGACCAGAACAGACAGCAAAACATGTGAAAAAGAAAATTATTTTGGCACTCATGTTTTGCAGTTACCCAACATCACCTTTCATCCCATCTAAGCAGTTCCTAAATTTACCTACAAATATGGCTTTCTGAGATTACTACTACTGAAAAATCCTTCAGGCCTGAGAAAGTGCTCACAATTTTTAAAAACTCTTTACTACTATTCAGTGAAAAGTGATATTTAACTCAAAGTGCAAGAGTGCTACAGAAATTTACAGTAAAGTAGTCATTGGAAGCAGTTGTTAGTGATGAAGGCTATGTCACAAGCTCAAATCCAGACCAGGTCAGTAGTGATGGAAAATCATAATCTGATGGCTGTTTAGCAGCCCATATAGAGTGAATTTGGAGTCTTTGTCTAGTTTTAATATGCAAGTGACCATATGACAAACCCCACCAAAAACATACGTAGTGCACCAGCTGTCAGCCTTAAGAGAGAGACTAAAGGAGAGATGGGCAAACTACAGCCCGCGGCGGGCCACATCCGGCCTGCGGAACCGCCCTGCCTGGCCCTTGAGCTCCCAGCTGGGGAGGCTAGCCCCTGGCCTCTCCCCTGCTGTCCCCGCTCCCCGGCAGCCTCAGCTCGCCATGCCGACAGCGCTCTGGGCTGCGAGCGCCTGCCAGGCAGCGCGGCTGCGAGAGCCACCGGCCTGCCCCAGCGCTCTAGACTGTGCGGCAGCGTGGCTGGCTCCGGCCAGGCAGCGCGGCTGCCAGTCCTGGTGCTTCGAGTAGCATGGTAAGGGGGCGGGGAGCAGCGGGGGTGGATAAGGGACAGGGGATTCTGGGGGGCCTGTCAGGGGGCAGGAGTGTGGATAGGGGTCGGGGCAGTCAGAGAACAGGAGGGATTGGATAGGAGGTGGGGTCCGGCCCGGGGGGCGGTTAGGGGAGGGGGGGTTCTGGGAGGGGGAGGTCAGGGGACAAGGAGCAGGGGGGTTGGATGGGTCAGGAGTTCTGAGGGGGGCAGTCAGGGAGCGGGAAGTGGAAGGGGGCAGATAGGGGGCGGAGACCAGGCTGTTTGGGGTGGCACAGCCTTCCCTACCCGGCCCTCCATATAATTTCGGAACCCTGATGTGGCCCTCAGGCCAAAAAGTTTGCCCACCCCTGGACTAAAGATTGTGTGGTCATGATGATCAAGTTACCCTTTCATTGAAGAAGTCTTCCTCCAGTTTAGGATTGAGGCACATTGGCAAGGTAGTGAAGAGAGCCTTGCATTGCTACTGCACATTTGGAACTTGTCCTGTGAATAGTTGTTTTCATTCCCCAAGATTCAAATAAGCTGGCACTTTTCATAAACACTGAATTCACACATATTACTTTTAAGGATAGAAGATTAACTGTTTCAGTAATTTGGTTCATGGGGCTATTTGATTTAAAAGCATGCTTGCCAAGAACAAAACTAAGACTACACTTGAACAGATCAGATCAATACACAACTATTGCCCATATACTATCCTATCCATGCTTTCAATAACTTGTATATTGTCTTGTGGTATGACTACATATGCCCATCTAATGACCCATCAACTTTGTAGATAATTTTATTATATATAACTACTGTGCAATACTCTCATAGAAAAATAAAGTTACAATGATAGATCTGGCAAGGATGTTTTTGCGACTTTAACATTATGTCAAGAAAAATCTTTGTAGGAAAATACCAAAACATTCCAAGTTTTGTTGAACAATATCACCATAAAATTTAATTTTCTCCCACTGGCTCTTAAATGCTTCATTCTCCTATCAATACAAACATATGTAAATATCGGTAACACCCATTATTTTAGCTTTAGTGGGAATTACCACATAATCTCCATTTATTGATGAAATAATTACTTTAGATATCTCAGATACTTTAAATTAAACCACTAGTTTATATAATGAGTCCTGCAATTCTCTTTGTATGTGTTACCTGATAAAATACCTTTTTTTACAAGTATGTAAGATTCAAGCAGTTTTGATTTAACAGAGCTCACGTGGTCTGTTTTAGTTCCCTGACTAGATGAGAAGAACTCACAAGATCAGATTTTTTTGTGGAGACACTTGTGAAATTTAAAATCTGCTTTCCATTAATATTCTCTAAAAACAGACTATACCTTAAAACAGAAATTCCTGCCAGTAAATTCATTTACTAGAATATTGCAAAATACAAACAGTCTCAAAGTGAATGTAAGAATTTTAACTAACATGTGCTCAACTTTACCGACTAAAAGGGTTCCATGTTCTGTACCAGTGTAACTCTATCACTGCCTTTGGCGATGTAGCTTTCAAGAACCATCATCTGTACTACCAACCATATAATGGCTGTCCCTATTTCAGACTGTTGAAAACAGAAGGGTGCAATATTGTCAAGTGCAGAACAGAACAAACTAGATTTCTGACAATTGTACAAGTGGGTATGTCTTATGAAATGATTAATCTTCAAGTGAGAAATAAATTATCTTAAAGGCTGATCACTGCCGCACATTTAAAAGAAATGGGATGTTAATGCAACTGTATTTATCCAATAGTTCTATTACCATTCTATTACCTAATAAGTTATTGTAGAAAAGAATAGTTCCACTATAGTTTTGAACATAGCGAACATTAATTAATTAATTGTAATCCTATAGAATTATGTTTTGTATTCACAAGACTAGCAAAAGAATGTCATGATTAATACTATTCCTTTGCATACCACACAAGACATTTTGTCTCCTATTAGCACTCAGCAAAATTTTGTAATATAGAGAGAATTGACACAATCTATCTTCTAGTCTGTATGTAGCTCTTGAAACATTGACAAATGTGAGTTGAAATGTTAAGAAAATCATCATAGGGAACTGAGAACTGTGAACTTTCAAACTAAGGTAATAAATGTTTCACTTCATTTATATGGCAATATACTATCAACTTTGACCTAATATAGGGAAGAGACAGTTTTACATTGTCTTTCTTTCATCAGTCTTGTCCCTAAAATATCTACACTTGTCCCATTCATCATAAAAACATACTGAAAATCATGTCACAAGTGACAGATGCAGATCACAAGATGCAACAACGCCATCTCTGCAATTACACAATATGTCCAGTTCCCTCTGAGTACCCTTCCCAGTTGCTCAAATAGGGGAGTAGGTGTAAGTAACAATAATATATGTATAACTTCAGGCTGCTAGGCTGAATGTGATGAAACCAAATTGACAGTTCTATTGCATCATTTTGCTTTCCCTTGACCCACAGTTTCTTCCCAATTTATCTTCTCACCCTGCATTCATCCCTTCGCCCTGCCTCATTTCTGAAGCAGATTTCCTCTGCAGTTTCCCCCCAGCCATCACATTCTTTGCTGGTCCCTGCCAAACAGAATGGATCTACCACTACGCTGCCCAGGAGACTACAGCCTCCATTCCTCCAACCTCAGACAATTCTTCTTCTGCTGCCGCCCCCAGCACCACCACAGAAAGGCAAAAATCTGTGTGCGTTGTTGAAGAAGTTCATGCAACCCCTGACTGTTTGACACATACAAGGCTTCAGCCCTCAGAGGTTTAAAAGGCGCGTTGCGTGCCTGTGAAGGATGAAACCTGAGGGCAGGCTACCACCATTAAGAGAATGACTGAAAGGAGAGTATAGACATGCCACCGCCTCTAGCCCCTTGGCTTGGGGGTGCCACTCTCCCTGTCCCGCTACAGTCTCTGCGGGGCGAGGCGCGGGATTCTTTACCTCCTCCAGCAGCGTGACCGTGTTCCTGCAGTTCTGCAGCCGGGTGGTGAAGCTGGAGGTGGTCGGAGAGTTGTAGTCCTCCGTGGTCTCCGCGATGAACTCGGGCACGGTGATCTGGTCCGGCATGATCCTGCCCGGGGGGAGGGAAAAGAAGGAGTTAAATGTAACACCGAGAGACACGGAGCATCCACCAGCCGAGCCGGAGAGGCAGGAACTCCTCTGCGCTGCCCCCAGCTCCCTGCGCGGTGGGGGGGGGGGGGGGCTCAGCCCCTGCCCGCCCGCCCGCCCGCTCCGGGAGGGGGTGCTGTGGCCAGCGCTCCCGCTCGCGCTCGGGGCTGAGGCGGCGCCGCCGCGGCTCTCGCCCGGGGACCCCTCGCTCGCCGCTGTCCGGGGGGGGGGGAGGGGGCTGGGAAGTTGAGCACTAACTTGTGCGGGCTCCGGCTGCGCCCCCGGCCGGGGGGGGAGGGGAGCGTAGGGGGAGGAGGAGAAGGGGCGGCGGCGTTGGCAGCTCCGGGGAGTTACTCGGGCTCCAGCCGCCGCTGACAGCCACTGCGTGAGTGACACTCGGCTCAGCAACCCTCCCTCCCGCGGCCGTTACGTGGGCAAACAAGGAAGTGCTCTGCGCCTGCGCCGAACTCGGCCGACACACACACACGCGCGCGCGCGCGCGCCTGGCCACGGCGGGGTGCGCGCGCCACCCGGAGCAGCCCAGCGCGAGACCAAGAGGCCGCGCTCCGAGCCGGGCTGGAGCCGCGCGCGCAGGCAGGAGCCTCCCTGTGTTAGGACCTTGAGTTTAAGCCCCGCAGACAGATTGAGGGCGTCGAAGGGGGGAGCGGAGCCGCGCCGGGAGGGGCTCTGCTCCTTCCATGGGCACCCGCTGCTGCTGTTAGCCCGGGCTGTAACACAAAGCAACCCCGGCGGCATCCCCTCTACACGCGCTGCCCTGCGCGCAAGGGGGCGGGCTCGGTGCGGGCTCTCCTGGCTGAGCCGTCCGAGTCAGCGGCTTTGTCCTGTGCCGCTGGAAATAGACATCGGCGCGAATGTCTGCGCAGCAGGGGGGATGCTGTTATTTGTCTTTTTGTTTGCAGTCAAAGCACAAACATAAGGAAGCGGGGAAGCGCCCAGGAAGGAGCGCCTGTAATATAAGTGATACACTAAAAAAACCACAGATGTAGGGCAGATTTCAGCAGGGAAAGGGGCCATAGATTTCTCGTTTTCTCTGACACGACAGATGGCCTTCTTTTACCAGCGTCCTGACCCATGCTAGCAATTAGTCTAGTCCTCTCCTGACAGAATTGTACAATTGTTCTGTATTACTTGGGTGGGATAGCTCAGTGGTTTGAGCATTGGCCTGCTAAACCCAGGGTTGTGAGTTCAATCCTTGAGAGGGCCATTTAGGGATATGGGGCAAAAATCTGGCAGGTGACAGTACTTGGTCCTGCTAGTGAAGGCAGGGGACTGGACTCGATGACTTTTCAAGGTCTTTCCAGTTCTATGCAATAGGCATATCTCCATATATTTACTTTAAAAAACCCATAAGATGATTTCATAAGGAGTGCCATCTCATGTTAATAGTCTGACCAAACATAGGAACAAGTTTAAATTCCAGCAACATCTTGGCATCAGTTAATATGATTGTCACCCAGCAAGGCACAGATCAATGAATTGCTAGTCTAGTTCGTGGATGAGTCTCAATCTATCTAATCAGCTGAAGATAAATCTCAAGGACAAGGCTGTACATTTTTTTGTTTAATGTCCCTCACAGCCATCAAATTAAAATGCTTTTGCTGTTTTTGGCATGCACAAATCCTTGTGCTGCAAGCATTTTATGATGGGGGGAGGAAGGGGCAAATTAAGATATTTCATATCTTAATAAGATTATGTTTCTGATGAAAGAGTCCAGGCAAGCTGATTAAATTGAGTCTCCCCCACAGCCTCCTCTTTTCATTGATAGTAAGATATATGGGGCACCTGTTTACCTGATCACAAAATATCAACAACACATTTTAAAATAAAATTAATTACATATGTGAATCCTTGAAAATTATGCTACTTTCAAAGAGAGCTATACCTGTATTTTTAATACTGAAAAGACTATTGTATTGCATAGATCACCCTTATTCCCACCCGGATACATTAAAACAGCAGAAGGAGTAGCCTGACATTTTCCAAAACCATACAAAGGATTCCTGGGATACACTTAGCAATTTCACGTCTAAAGTTATATAACCCATAAAACTTTCAGAGGTGATATTTTTAAATACAGTAATATTTCTAAATAAGGTAAAATACATTTTCTCCATTGTTTTTCCATGTAACTTTAGGAATTAACCTGATGAAAAGAAGAGGTGCTTTTAAAAATTTTCTAAAATTTTTATTTCTGTATATACCTTTTAAAAAAAAAAGCTTAGGCTCAGAAGGCCTAAATAATCACCAACCACATCTGCTGTTTCAATCAGATTTGTATATTATGCTCCATGGAGCCCCCTTCTTCCTATGACCTGACACAATAAGAGCTGAACATCAAGAACCAGGTAAATGCATGTATTCTTAAAAACTTCCCTAAAATGAACCTTGTGTAGTTGTATGTGCCCATGTCAAAAGTTTCTTCACATAATACTCCATACAAGTAATCACACCACACTAAATCACACTTAGGTTTTAAAGTGGATTCGCATGTAATCCTAAAAGCGTTCCTACATTTCAAAGAAATAAAAATCAATATAATACTGCAATTTGTGGATAAATATTAAAACCAAAAGTATCTGATTTGTGCCTACCCATAAATACATGTTCTCAGTATGGTTTGCATCCTTTCTCTGCCAGAAAAATATGAGGAGTGCTGAAACAGTCCGGCCCGAACAAGTTTATTTCTTTGATCATGGCACCTTAGCAGCAGCCCTCCATGTGTATTTATTCACATGGCCTGGCTTTCCCCCACATAGATGTAAGGGCTGTAAGACTGAGCCCTACATCAAGGAGGAGCACTCACTCTCATGTACTTTTCACTAGTAAAGCTGGCAGGGTCAGGCAGCTGGATAGCAGAGACTTGCTCGGAGAGGACTAGCATTGGAAACTGGAGTGATGATATAAGCTTCTGAAAACCTGCAACCATTGAGGAGTCAGAGTCCCTGGGCCAGATCATCCAGTCAGCTGAGTATTGCATTCATGCAGCTGACAGGATGATTAGGCTCTGGCTATATGTTTCGGGGGGGGGGGAGAGAGGTTAAAGAGAGTGAGACAGAGAATTAAGAGCCATAAGAAAAGTAGGGTTCAAATTTTCCCTAGAAAAGGGATCTATCCAGTAAGATACAATGTTCTCTCTCAACTCCCACTGAATTCACAGGTACTGCTCAGTACTTTGCAGCATGAGGCCAAGACCATTCAAAAACAAAATACACACACACGCGAATGGACTAACAATAATGGGATTGTAATAAAACAAAAAAAATCATGGAGCTATTTTGTAACCATGTTCTCTATGAAGGTGACCAGCTGTTGTCCCTTTTAGAGAGCCCTGGGACTTGCTCACAGATGGATTACAAGTAGCACATAGATCGTAGCTGTCTGCTGTTTCTAGCCTTTTTTGACATTTTCTTTGCAGCCTAAGGCTTTCAATTCTGAATATCAGCATTGAGATGCTTGTCACAACTGCCCTCGTGGAAAGTCCCTGGTGGGTACTGAAGGCATCAGCATTTATCAAGAAAACATTGGAGCTCTTGCTTCAAAATGCTGTAATTCCACTGCTTGGGTGCTTTCTGAGTCCATGTTTAATTAATGAACTCTCTCAATAGGCTGTTCTTAATAAGACAGGGGGGAAAAAGTACATCAACTACAGTATCTTTGGTCTGGTCTTGCAATCAACATGGCTGTGTAAATGGTAGGTGTTTATCACTGATGCTATTATTATAAATAATGTGTATCACCATAGTTCCTGGCGGGGCCAGTGCCCCATTGTGCTAGACACTGAACAAAAAATATAACAAAGAGATGGTCCCTGTCCCAAAGATCCCCATTTTAAGACAAAAGCCAACAGACAGTGTGAAGACAGGATTACTGTGAGGCAGTTATGCCCAGTGTAATAAACAGCAGTCACAGCATACCATTTGCCTCACCATTGTGAAGCATTTGGAAACATTATGACATAGGCTGGTTTTGGGGAGAGACTGAAAGGAGGATAATATGAAGAGTGTTACAGATATTTACAGGGAGTTCTTACCATGTCTAATGTAGTGCCATCAGAAAAAGCACAAGACTGTTTATCCAAAATTTTAACAAATGGGCAATCAAGGAGGGTATTGTTGGTGCAGTGGGAGTTTAAATCTCTGTAGCATGTAAGAGATGATGTGTAGTGCCGGAGTAGACTAGAAGGGCCTTAAAGTGAAAGACAGTTTGTGCATGATGCAGTGGAAAAAAATGGAGACAGGAGGAATGCAAGGAGGGAGATGATTAGATTGAATGAGCCAGGAAGGTGATCTTTATGAATAGATATAAGTAGGGTATGAAGGCCAGAGAGGAGGCGGTTTCAATAGTAAAAGTGCAAGAAGAGGAGGGCCTGGATAAGTGTTTTAGCTGTGTGGATGGAATGGAAAGGCTGGATTTTGGAGAAGTTATACAGGAAGAAATTAAAACATTTAGACACAGCCTGCATATGATGGTTTTAGAGAGAGGGATGCCCAGATTATAAAACAAATTTCTAATTTGCATAATTGTATTCTTCAATTTCAATTGAAAGTATTCAATATTATTCTTCTCTTCTTGTTCTAATCTATTGTATAGTGTTGCGCTATGCTTAAAACAGCTATACCATTTCATTCCAGAGGTGATTGCATTTTCATAGTGGATTTTTTTGGTATCTCTCAGGAAGAAAAACATTATATACATAAAGTATTATGGTTATATATGTATAGGTTAAGTCTCATAATAACATGCAAAGAACTTCCACTACCTTTAAGAGGAAATGCAAAAGTATATCTATGTGCATTAGAATATCCAGTAATATGTCTAAAATTGCAATGGTTATAATTTTGGTTGAATGTTGAGCCTGCAGATAAGAACAATCTGCTAAATAACGTTAAAGCAAGGATAAATTTGGCTTGTTATTTGCAAGTATGGTATCAGCTGTACCAAGATTCAGTACATATTTTTTGTAAATAGGTCGCACATAGCTTGAATGTTCTTTTTATTTACTATTTACATAAGGATATGTAATATCATCTACTTTGTACTTCAGCTTGAAATGTTTTGTTCAATTCAGGAACAATTTCACCTTCAGAAACAGTGTCCTAGCATCAGCATGCTCAAGCTGCTGACTCAACCTTGTGTGAAAGGTAAGAAAAATGCATTATAAATACAGCATGTTTATACTTTTAATCTCACATGAAATGCACCATGTATTCACAGTGAAAGGCTAAATCTATTTTAAATGTTGAAGCCTACACCATATATTGACATTGGTGCTAATTTGCTATAAGGAAACCTATATGATAAATTGCAAACTGCTTTCACCGAAGAGATTCTGGGATATGACATTTACAAACAAATCTTTGAAATTATTGTTATTTTTGGCACATAACAGTCAGGTGCTTTTACAATCAAAGAAAGCAGCTGTCGCTCTACCTCACATAAACTCTGTTTATATACAAAAAACAAATATCTGATCAAAATTCTGATTGACATTATGTGTTTTTAAATGACAGCATCCAGCAGCCTGGCTTGTTTGTAATACATAATGTTTTTTTGTTACTCCTGTGCGGCTGGCATCAGCTGATTTCAATTTTCAAACTGACAACTTCAAGTGTTTTTCTTTTCTTGGTATTTAAAATTAGATAAGGAAACATAGGCAACTATCTTGGAAATTACTATTTCAGTTTCAGAGCATATTTTCAGTAATAGCGAGGTAAACAAAAGGTCCTTTTTAAGGTCTTTCAATATTAATATGATAGGGAAAAAGAATCCATTGTTTTCCCATTATAGATGACATTTTAGTAACAATAAGTTCTGTCATTTTAATACTATGTGTTAATGAAAAAGATCAAATAAAAACATATAACATTACATATTTTGCATGTTGTCCACTTTATCTTTAATGTCCTGTGATAGGGGCTTATGCTAATGGTGGATGCCCTCAAATATCTGTGTCAGAAGGCAGCTGAAAGCAAAAACCCTGAAAACTAAGTAGAGCATTAAATTACATGAGATTAAGCTGACTAATTTGCTGATTCAGTTGTGCCTTTGTTTTTGGTGTTGTCATGCAAGATCAAGAGTCACACAGATAAATGCATAATGGCATTCCAGACTCATAGTAACAACAAGAAGCAATGGTCTATTCTTTGGATCCTCTGTATCCTGCCAAAATAAAAACAGAGCAAACAGGAACTAACACCAAGTGGTACCAGGATGATGCCACAGAAGACGTTCCCTTGTTATTACTGTAGGTGTGTTGAATATTGTATTCTTTGATTGCACATGCTCCCTTTAAGAAACCCTCTCTAATTCATAGGAAAGATAATTGTGGGATGGGGGGAAAGAGCTTAGATTAAACATGGCTTTCCCTTCTCTTAAAGAATCTATAGAAAATAAAACCCAAGAGTATATTCCCTTGAAGGGCCCTATATATGGAGGAAAAAATCTTGTTAAAGTTGATTGCTGGGAAAACAGCCATGAGTTGAGCTCTTTGGTATATTTGTCTTCTGGCAAACTTGACCCTTGTCTGGACTGGAGTGCAGATAGTAAACCGTGAAGGCCACCTAAGTAGTGACAAGTGAACTGCGGGACAATTGTGGAAGGATTGTCCCTGTTGGGACTGTTATGCCTGCAACCACCATAAATTGCAACCCCCCCCTGCATTGGTGAAAACTAGCACAGCAAGGAGCCACAAAATGGTTACTCTTCCTTGAATCAAATTTGTTCTGAACCCTGGTGTAACTGCCCGGGCATTTGTGTATGGTGTGTAACAGACCTGGTCGGGCTGGGGAGTTGGCAGGGAGAAATGCAAATATTGGTTAGCATGAGTATCAACAAGGCCAGTGAATTGCATTTGCATAATGAAAGGGGAAAATAATATAACCCTGAATCTTGTTCATTTTCTCTTTGTATTAGAAAGTGATAGCAACAGGTCTTGAAAAAGGGCAGAAGTAGCCAGGCTGAGTTTTCAATATGAGAAACAGTGCTGACTAAAAAGAGAGACAAATGTGGCAAAAATTAACAGGTTTCAGGGCAGCTAGTGCAGTAGGCTTCTCCAGAATAAAAAACTGAAATAGTTCTTCAAACCATATTGCAAATATTTCAATATTTTCTGTCTGTTACAGAGGGAGCAATTGTGCTACATCCCTATCTAAGCAGATCTCCCAGTCCTACTGGGGCAATTAAACAAACACTGATGGTAATGTGAGTTTTGGCTGCCTAGAGCCTGAAGGTTCTGGCCCACATGGAGAGGTCTGGTCACTGGATAGGGGTTTGGGCTAAGAGTGTGCCTACATGCCAGCTGGGAAGTGTAATCCCAGCTCATGTAGACATATGCTAACTCTACTTGAACTAGCACACTAAAAATAGCAATGTGGCTGCGAAGACACAGGCAATGGCTTGGACTAGCCAGCTGATTACCATCCTGTCCAAGGTCCTTTTGCAGCTAGCTTGAGCTGCCACCCATGCTGCTGTGGCCACACTGCTATTTTGAGCATGATAGGACAAGCAGAGCTAATGCATGTACATCTACCTGAGTTGGAAATTATACATCCCAGCTGTAACGCAGACACCCTAAGGTTACATACTGCATGGCAGCTGGTCGCATGCTTTCCAGAATGCTAAAAATAGTAGTGTAACCAAGATAGCAGGGGCAGCAACTCAGGTTAGCTGTCTAAGTATAAGCCCACTGGACCCGTGGGTACGTACTTGGGTGGCCAGCCCAAGTTGCTGTGCTGCCTCTGGCTACACTGCTATTTTCAATGTGATAGCTCAAGCAACCCAGTGCTTGCCTCTCTACTCATGTTGGGAAGCATGCTCCCAGCTGCAGCGTAGACATACCCTAAGAGTCAGGAGGCCTGGTTCTGTTACTGAACTGCTATTTCACCTTGGGCAACTCACTACCTTATGCCTCGGTTTCTTCACCTGTAAAATGGGGATATAATGAAATTTGATTCCTGAGTTAAAGTGCTTTGAGATCTACAGATGAAAAGTACTATAAGAGTGAAGTCTTATTTATTCATTTTATTATAATGTTATTTAACAAATATTATGTGACAATGAGAAGCACTCAGATCAAAGCATTTAAGCACTGCTTGTTTAGATAAACAAAAAGGACTTGTGGGCAAATAAAAGGGCTATTTTCCAGATGAAATTAGTGATGTGCAGATGTAGGACACAAACTTAATTACAGTTCTAACCAATTCCAATCTAATAGTAGTTGTTGTTGTATTACAGCAGTGTCTAGTGGTTTAATGAAGATCAGGGCCCCATTGTTCTAGTCTGTACACAAACACATAGGAAGATGTGTCCTAAAGACCTATTTTTATAAGAACTTATCTCATTAAGACCCCAATCCTGCAAACATACACTTCTGTGGGTCCACTGAGTTCAAGCAGATGAAATCCAAGAGATGGCTCATAGTGTTGAGTGAACACACTTGGCTGTTTGCTTAATTTCTTAAATGGCATATCATTATACTGATGATAAAATGCATCTACAGATATGAGAAAGTATAGGAGAGGCCCCTCCAACCACTACATTTAATGATATATCTGCATTTGCTTTATATAAACTCTATTTCCAGGGATTTATAACTCACCCAAAAATAGTCACTCCAGACTTGAATTTGGCATACAAGGTTTCAGCTTGGGAGCAATTTCGTTGTTGCTGTTATAAATTTGTCAAAAAATAATAATAAATCTGTTTTGTCTGTGTCTGTGCAAAACCTGAAGCATGCCAGTTTCAGAACGCAAAGGTCTGCCATAACTCAGAGGTTTGATTTTAAAATGAAGTCCTGGGTGTTTACAGTCTACAATATAGATTAAGCCCTGCTTCTATTTCTAAACTAGAACAGGGCGGCTGGATAGCTTAGGGCAGAGGTGGGCAAACTATGGGCCACGGGCCACATCTGGCCCGCGGGACCCTCCTGCCGGCCCCTGGGACCCTCCTGCTGGCCCCTGAGCTCCTGGACCCCCGGCCCCTCCTCTGCTGTTGCCCCTCCCCCGCAGCCTCAGCTCACTGCGCCACTGGTGCAATGCTCTGGGCAGCGGGGCTGCGAGCTCTTGCTGGTAAGTGTAGCTGCAGAACCACAGCCTGACCCGGTGCTCTGTGCTGCACGGTGGCGTGGCTGGCTCCAGCCGGGCAGCACGGCTGCCTGTCCTGGTGCTCTGGGCAGCGCGGCTGTAGCGCCGTCAGCCACCAGTACTCCAGGCAGCGCGGTAAGGGGGCAAGGAGCAGGGGGGGTTGGATAGAGGGCAGGGGAGTTCGGGGTGGAGGTCAGAGGGCGGGGGTGTGGATAGGGGTCGGGGTAGTCAGAAGGCGGGGAACAGGGGGGTTGAATAGGGGCAGGGGTGCCGGGGGGCAGTCAGGAAGGAGAGCGGGGGTTGGATGGGGCAGCAGGGGGCAGTCAGGGGCAGGGGTTCTGGGGGCGGTCAGGGGACAGGGAGTGGGGGTGGGGGGTGGATGGGGCAGGGGTCCCGGGGGGGCAGTCAGGAAGGAGAGGGGGGTTGGATGGGGCGGCGGGGGGCAGTCGGGGGCAGGGGTTCTGGGGGCGGTCAGTGGACAGGGAGTGGGAGTGGATGGGGCAGGGGTCCCGGGGGGGCAGTCAGGAAGGAGAGGGGGGTTGGATGGGGCGGCGGGGGACAGTCGGGGGACAGTCAGGGGACAGGGAGGGGTGGATGGGGTAGGGATCCCGGGGGGGCCATCAGGGGACAGGGAACGGGGGGGGGGGGGGGTTTGGATGGAGCAGGAATCCTGGGGGGGGGCCGCCAGGGGGCAAGAAGCAGAGAGGGGGTCAGATAGGGGCGGGGGGCCAGGCCATGCCTGGCTGTTTGGGGAGGCACAGCCTCCCCTAACCGGCCGTCCATACAATTTCAGAAACCCGATGTGGCCCTCAGGCCAAAAATGTTCCCCTCCCCTGGCTTAGGGGATGTCTACCCTGCAATAAAAGACCCTCAGCTTGGCTGTGGCTGGCCCAGGTCTGCTGGCTCAGGCTTGTGGGGCTTGGGCTTTGAAGCTATAAAATTGCAGTGCAGTCAACTGGGTTCAAGCTGGAACCTGGGCTCTGACACCCGGGTGGCCTTTGAAACATTAACGTTTTTTATGCCTTACTTTTCCTAGCTTTTCATTAAGTAGTATTTTTTTTTAAATAGGAATAGTCAGAAATTTGTTTTAAAATTATCCTAAATACATATCCAACTAGGTATTTTTAAAAGCATATTATTTACCTGCTAGACCATGTCAGTTTATTTTTTTAAATCATATGCAGTAGCAAAATAAAAAAAATAAACTGGCATGGCCTAGCAGATAAATTACAGGCTTTTTAAAAAAGCCTCGTTGTATAGCTGCATGCTTATAAAAATATGGATTTCGTCTGATTTTTAGGCTATTCCATTTACCTGTGTCATATGAGATCAATCAACCCCACTCAGAGCTCTAAAGTAGACTAAAGAATCACGTGTCACAATAGCTGGATCTAGTGAGTGAAGGGAGGCTCAAATTTCAGCCTTAACCCTGAATTTTGTAGTCGCTGTGGGTTCAAGTAAGGATCTCCAGGCAATCTGAATGTAGCTTATTGTAGTTTAATGAAGTACAGTGCAAACTTTAAAACAGAGTACTCACCATTCACAGACTGAATAAACAAAAGCATATTTAGACAACTGTGTGCTGTTCTACATTCTACATCACCAATAGGAATAAGAGTCTACTCTTTAAAACCCCCACACAAGTCCCAGCGGCACTGCAAACGCCTTGCAGGCTGATTTCAAATGTGTGCTATTTTAAAAGTTAAATGAGCATTATTTACCAGATCAGCATGCACTTCACGAGGTACAGACTGCTACTTTTTAGATTCCTTTTGCTAAGCAGCTTTGAAATATATCTATACAATGCAAAGTGTAATATTTTATATATATTCATATTTGCCCTATTGTGTGTTTAAAGTCATAATTGTCTAAAAGGGATCATTGAGTAATGCTTTTGGCCTTCCCCGGAAAAGCACCTTTTGTGATTAGTCCAAACTGGCAAAAAAACAGAAAAGGAAGAATTGGCAAATATTGCAATTGGTATCGCCATGAACCAATACCTGGGTTTGTTTGTTTTTGTGTTTGTTTTTTAAAGGTAGCAAATACTAGAAAACTATTATTTTGACCTAAAATGTCATTTTGCTTTCTTACCGATTCCATAATGAATCTCTTGAAGAAAAACTTGAAAGCCTGGAGGCTGAAGATCTCATGTCTCATCTGTCACCACAAGAAAACTACCTACACCAGGAGAAAAAGTGAGAAAAGTAATTAACAGTAAACAGAGCTATGGAACTTGCAAGGTCACTTTTTAAAACTTTAAGTTTGAAACAGTGTCCAAAATCTATGAATGCCTCAGTAACAAGACTCACGGTCAAAAAATTCAACATAAGTTACTTAGTTACTTTGCAATAAATAATTATACTTGTTTTATTGTACTTGATGTTGCACGTTTCCTCACAAGACACAGACCCATTAGAAAATCATTGAGGTAACATTAGATATTGCTAAGAGACAGCCTCTTCAGCTTACTGGGAAAAAACTTTATGCATAGAATTTGGCAATTATTTACTTAGCTATATTATAAGTGGGGCTGATAGCACTGCATATAATTAAGCTTGCCCAACATTTCCCATTATAAGACCCTGTTTCGGCTGCTTATAACTTTGCCAAAGTTTAACTCTTTGGGCTGAAATTTTCCAAGCCTGGTATCTACTATGGACTGAAATTGTTTGGAAATTTTCAGCAAAAACAATTCAGCCATTTCTGAGAAAGAGACTAGGAAAATTGTTTTACCTTTATTTGTTTTATATTGTTTTACCTTGTTAAAAAACATTTTTTTTGAGACCTTTTTGAATAGCTCTAGCACCTCTATGCTTTGAACAGACTTGAAATTTGTCAGGGTGGTGGTGGTGGTAGTGGTAATGGCATTTGTGTCAGTAATGTGCTCTGCCTGTGAAAATCTGCCCAAATGTGGCCAAGTTATAAGGGTTTGAAAGTTCATAGTTTGCACATTTATTAGACATATATTTAACTTTAGCTGCTAAAATCTCTACATATTGCATCCTGCCTGAGCATGCGCCTAATGCTCAAAGCTCAGAGTGCTAACCAGACTGCTCATGCGCCATCTCCACAGAGTACCCAAGCATACTCCATCCCCTCACAGTTCCTACATGTGCCAGGACTACACATGTGCTATCCTGTGGCTACAAGGGCTAAGCCAGACTTTCCCTGTAATATCTGTTCCAGGCCAGGGACTGGAATTGAGAGCAGAGAGCCTGTCTCTTCTGCGTTCTCAGTGACATTTCCCACTCCACCTGCACTCAGGAATGTGGAGGAGGAACCATCTGATTTGATTGCTGAGGGGACAAAAGCCAGATCAGGGGAGGAGGAAAAGGAGCAGACCGGGACAATGTGACTAGTGAGACTCAGAGTTTGGGGTAGGGGGTGGGGGAAGAAGAGACTGGGACTGGATGGACAGAGAGACTGGGACAAGAAGCCAGGGAGGAGATGGAAATTGAGGTTAGATGAGAAGCCTGAAGGGAAAAATAGGGCTGGGACCTAGCTGTGGGGAAAGGAGGAGGAAGAGGAAAGCAGATCTGATGTGAAGCCAAGGGAGAGGAACTAGGACTGGCTTGGCAAGGAGAATGGGACTGGGTGGGGAAGGAAAATGGGCATTGGACATGGAGCCAGGATGTGGAAGAAACAGGGACAGGTTGAAGGGAACAGCGCAGAAAGGGTCAAGCTTGCAGGGAAACAGGAAGAATCTGTGCCCACTAGAGCGCACTCCTCTCCAAAATCTGGAACGGAAGCCAAACATTCCTGAGTCTCACCTTTCCCCTGGCGTTATAAAATATTTCTGAAACCCACTGACAAAGTGTGTGGCTCCTCCCCCTCTAGTGCTACCAGTTACTCCATTAGCTCAAGTGGCAGCAGTCGGTGTGGTGGAAATAAAGATTCCAATCTTGCCTATAAAACATGGGTATCAGTATGATGCCACATGATGGAATTTCTGTTTTTTTCAGTTTGCTTTTTTAAAAACTTAGCAAATGTTAAAATTAAAGTTAAAAGAGCACTTAAATTGTGAAGTCAAGTTCTCAAAAATCAAGAAATGCCACATTTAAGGTAGCCAATGCCGCCTTGGTCCCTTTGTGCATATGCATTATGATAGTCTTTAATTGCTTGATCATAAATATACTTTCTTCATTCAATGAGTCTCCTTTTTAAAAAAAGATATCTTGATACTCCCAGCTGACGTATTTCCCCAGAGACTCTTGTATTTTCTTTATGGGTTTTGTACTGTTTACTTAGTATTTCTAGACTTGTTACTCAGGTCTATAATATTGCTAACCGCAAACATTCAAAAAAACAATCACGAGTCAGGCCTCAAAAAAGCATGAGATCAGCTTTAAAATCTTGAGATTAAAAGTAATAGTTTTGGGTGTGTGGTTTTTTTGTTTCTTTGATTTGTTTTGGTTTGGGTTTTTTGGCTCCTAGTTTGAGTCTTTAGGGTGCACTCACATCACACTTTCAAGATTTCCTCCACTCCACTGAGGACTAGAAAACTTACTATAAAGAAAAATGAAATCTTATTTCCTGGATTCCAAAGTGCTGAGGCTTTAAGGAAAAAAGCCAAACATATATCACAAAACTTACAATAAAATAACGAGAACTGGTGTACCTAGCCACTTGTGGCTGTTTTGATTGCTGTTTATTATATAACAGCACATCTCTTCCTTTTAATGATATCATGCCTTGCCTAGGTAGTCACCTTAATTTTCATAAGTTTACACTATTTAAATAGAAATAAAATTAGTTCAAAACTACGTTGTCTCTCAAAAGGTTCTAGATCAAATGTGGGCCAGGTTTACAGGTAACCATCACTAATCACTTTTATATTAATGATTGAGGATAGATGTTCAGTATTTGATCAATTTCTCAAATTCATAATGTGATTCAATTTTCCCATTTCTGCCTTTAAAAGGTACTTAAGATCACAAAGAAACAAGTATTTTACTTGAGTTGTTGAAAGCTGTTTGACAGTGCTATTGGTTAGATCTTGTATGCTTATTAGGAAGAGTATGGTTGTTCAGAACAGTTATATTCTCTCTAGCTCTGGCTTGACTAAACCTAAAACACTGAATTCACCTCTGGACAGCTTAGTGGTAGGTTTATGGGGCAAACTGAGTGGAATGCAGATAAAAGCCAGAAAAATTATTATGAAGTTAGAAATACAGTGGTTGAAATTTGATACAATTTGGGAGAGGTTGGCAGTGTCGTTTATTATACAGTGCATGTGTGAGTGCACGTTTCAAGTTGGCATGATTGACTGGTGAGGGAAGATTACAAAAGCTAAATATATTTTGGCTCAAGGGAGGAAGAACAGTCCAGTGTATAGGGCATTCGTCTAGGGGCTTGGGAGACCCTTGTTCAGTGCCATCATCTGCCATAGACTTCCTATGTGACTTTGGGCAAATCAATTTGGGTCAGATTCACAAAGGTATGTATGTGCTTACATGCCCTGGATAGCTGGACAACAATAACGACTAAGGGGAGACAGGATCACAGTCGACAAGTATCTGAGGGACTCTGATTCCAAGAAGAGGAGGAGGATAGCTCAAGGAGAGATGAAAGAAGAGAGCATAACTAAGTGAAATTGAATGATATTAAAAAGATAAATTAAGACTTGATATCAGTTAAGATGTACTAATGACAATAGTAAATTCCACTAGGACCCAATTCAGGAAAGCAATTAAGCATTTACTTAACTTTAAATACAAATAATTCTACTGAAATCAGTGGTACTACTTACATGCCTTGCTAAATCAAGGTCTTAGATCAAAAGATAGTCTCCCAACTGAAGTGGTGGTTGTCTTGTCCTTTGAGGCAGTTAGATTTGATAAAGTGGTAGAAAATACAGATGAATTATAAGATTGGAATATATACATTGAGAGGCCATGGCAAGTGTATGCAGTGGGGGTCATGAAAGAAGGTTTGGGATTGTGTGTAGGAGAGAAAAGGATCAAGAGATATGTTTCTACTCTTCATTTATGCATCTGAGGTTGTTTACAATTCATGTGTTATCATCCATAGGTAATTTAATTACTTGTTCTGGATTTTTTTTCCTTCAAAAATAATACAGAACCCAAACATCATATATACTTTGCATCTCTAATTAATGTTTTAGGGCAAATATTAACCAGCCTATTTTCATGGAATGTTTGAACTGAGTTAACCTAAGTAGAAAAACTGAAACATGCAAATGTTAATATTGTTTCTACAGTCACTGATGTAACAATAATAGTAGTTGTTCACCACCAGGCTGAAAATCAACTCCCTTTATGTCCAAACAATAGAGTGAATCACAGAGTTCTGACCTTGATATATAATGTGATCATGTAGTAATTATAGCCCTTGTACTTTCTGTATAAACAGACTACATTATCAGTAAATGCTGTGAAGTACTGCTTCTTACTGCAATTTATAGAACATGACTGGGGTGATAGTATGAAAACTATGAAGCTTTAAGATAATACAGGAGAGAAAAAACCTTATTTTCTGCCAATGAAAAAAAAATAAGCTGGTTATTTGAACTACATGGGATCAGCTTATTGTTGGCATCTAAATTCTGTTGAAAAGCATGGCTTACAAATTTAAACATTACAAATATATATATAATTCATAAAGGTCAGTGTTGCTATTTTCATGTCCAAAGCATAGAATTAAATCTTCAATCCATGCTGTAGCTCACATGTTCTTGACTGGCAGTGTGATGAAAGAAAATTCCTTTTATTTCATGGCAAAATCTGCCATAAATTTGTTCTCTTTGTGTCCCCTCAGTGCAAGCCAAGCTAGATATAACAAACAGATGTTCTTCAGCGTCACCTTAATCTCTGATTTGGATAACACTACTGGCATGCACTCCGATGTATTTTACTGAGGCAGAGACAGGAGTATTTGTAGGGAGTACAAATGACCTTGGGCCTGATTTTCAGAAGTCCCGCACACCTAGCAGCTCCAGTCTGCCCTCAAATGGAAATGTGAGTGCTCAGCACTTTGTATAGTCTTCAATTAATTTGCACACTGCTGAATACTGAATAATTAAAATAAATATAATAAAATAATCATAATCACTTTCTTGAAAACAAGGCAGCACATGAAGTTCTCAGTTGGAAAGTCTATTCCCCTCCTAGATGGGCACACACAGCTCCCGTTAATGTTAATTGCTATTTGAACAGTGGTAGTTGAGCAGTTTCTGAAGGCTGCTGGTCTGACTGGCCATCCTTTCTGCCTGGTGTCAGATAATCCAATAAGAACACTGATCACAGGGCCACTCCCAGAGTCCCTGCTCTGAAGCATTCAGGACAGCAAAGGGGAGCACGCAGCAACAGGAACAGTGGTTTGGGGAGCCACTGTTCCCTTTGCACAAAAGTTCCCTGATGGTGCAATAAAGAAGTTGTTCCCAAGAAGAAGAGATCCCACCAATGAACGAAGTGGAAAAATGGAAAAAAGAGAAAACCAGTGCTGGGAGGCAGGTTATATTATTTATAGATTCAGAGACGACCCATGCCTGCCAATAATGAGGGGGGAGGGGAGTGAGGGCAGCCCGCTTCAGCAGTGTTACTGAGCATGCTCACTCCACATACAAGCCAAGCAGCAAATCTGCAAGAGGCATGTGATCCTGCAAGCTCCCCCATGCCTTGCCTCTGCATGGATTATAAGGCCAAAAGGGACCATTATCATCTAGTCTGACCTCCTGTATAACACAGGCCATAAGACTTCCCTAAATTAATTCCTGTTTGAACTAGGATATATCTTTTAGAAAAAAAACCAATCTTGATTTAAAAATTCCAGTGATGGAGAATCCACCACAACCCTTTGTAAGTTGTTACAATGGTTAAGTTCCCTCACTGTTAAAAATGTGCACCTTATTTCTAACCTGAATTTACCTAGATTCAACTTCCAGCCATTGTATCTGTTGTTATGCCTTTGTCTGTTAGAATAAAGAGCCTTGTATTATAAAATTTCTGTTCCCCATGTAGGTATTTACAGACATTTTTAAGTCAACAGCTCTGGATAACTTGTATTTGAGAGTTGTAAGAGAGCTGGCCAAGGAGGGCCGGTTAATATTGATTTTCAATAACTCTTGGAACATTAGGGAATTTCCACTAGACTTTAAGAGAGCTAATGTTGTGGCAAAATTTTAAAAGGGTAAATGTGACAACCCGGGTAATTACACGCCTGTCAGCCTGACATTGATTCCCGGCAAAAGAATGGAATGGTTGATATGGGACTTGATTAATAAGGAATTAAAGGTAGCTAATAAAATTAATGCCAATCAACATGGGTTTATGCAAAATAGATCTTGTCAAAGTAACAATGTTTTTTTAGGTGATACTAGAAGTTCAGTTGATAAAGTGTTGATGTCATATCCTGAGACTTCTGTAACTCATTTGACTTGGTGCCATCTAACATTTTGATTACGAAACTAGAACAATACAGATTTGATATGGTACACATTAAATGGGACTAAAAATAGACTGACAGATCTAACTTTAGTAGCTACTTTTTAACATCCTTAGTTACTTTTGGAGTGGAGAGTACTTCATCATCAACATACGATATTAAGGAGTCTCAAAGAGACGCAAAATAACCCCACAGGGCATTCTGACACTACAGTGTGATGCGTGCATCATCATTAGCCAAAACATGGTTTTGAGACATCAATACAGTATTACAACATTTATTGTATTGAAATGTCAGGGTGTTCAACTGCAGTTGGGTTTTTCTGCAATTCCATTCAAAGACAGATTTGCTCCAGGACTCAGATATATAACTAAGATCCATATAAGTATCTAGAGAAATGGACTCTCCCGCTCTTGAAAAACGAGTGCCATTGCCTTCCACTATTTGCCCGATGGTTTCAGGAAGGTTGTATCCGTGCACAAGTTAACTCTCTGTTTGATATACATAAGAATGATCTTTTTCAATATATCCCTAATCTATCCTTCAGCTGTTTCTTGGGCTCACAGAAGGGTTCTCATTTTTTTGGAGGCAGACGCTCATCAGTATGTCTGCTTCCTTTTTTTAAATCGCTGCAGCACTTTCATTAATCTCCTCAATGGCACTTTATATATTTGATGACAAGGCTGCCATCAGCAATCCAATATTTTAAGTAACTTTCAAATCACTTCTTATGTCCAATGAGAGGTTAATGATAAATCAGGATGTTTCCCCTCTGTCAAGCTGTCTGGAGTGGCTCATGACCGTGAGTGCCAACCTCAGGGCAGACTGTTAGGAAGCAGAGCACAAACTCCAAATTGGTTGTGTGTTCTATAATTAGATTTCACCAGCCAATATCAAGTATGATACTCCTCAAGCTCTGTAACAGCCTTAACATGGAGTCACAGGCAGTTCCCTTGGGTACTCCAGTCTATCTTGCCACCTAGGCAAGCTTGTGTTTGTGCTAGATGGCCCTTACACCAAATAAATAAATAAATAATCACCACAATATCTAGGTAACTCCCAGTAGCAAGGATCAGTCATTTATTCCAGGTCATTATCTCTCAAAGACAAGACTTGTAGCCAACCCTATAATAAATTACCTACAGGTTTATTAACTAGGAAAAAGAAATGAGAGTTATTTACAAGATTAAAGCAAGTAAACACATTACACGAATGAGTGACAGTCTTAGGTTTCAAAAAGTAATAGAAGCTGCCGTAATGAGCAAACTCTATATGTCCTTTAGGACTAAGCCAAGCAAAACAGCCGGGGATCCCATGCTTATACTTAGAAATCTTGCCCTCTCCCTACAGTCCAGGCAGCATAGGGTAACTATTTCTTCTTGACAGGGACTTTTATTCCCTTCCTACAGGGCTCAAGATGATGGGATGAGTGTGCATGTCTCCTCTTCATAGGTGTTGGGGAACAATCAACATGTCTTTTGTTCACTGATGTTCCACAATGGCTTCTCTGGCGTATAGGGGCCTTCCTTTGTTAGAGAGGAGATGACAATTCTTGTGACAGACTAGTATGTCACAGTTGGTAATGCGTCTCTCCTGACTGTGGGGGTTTACAGTTTTAAAGCAAATAACCTTTATAGTTACAGAGCAGACACTTAATCTTACTTATAACATCTGTACCCCATGTTATCAGTTTATATTTAATACATGCAGCATCCTACAAGCACTTCATAAAGGCTAACCACTAAATACATTCTTATAACTCTATCTGTTTTAACAATACTAACACACAGGTGAGCCAGACTGGTTTCCAGCTATGCATTTTTCAGTGTTCAGTGAAGCCTAACGGCCTTGGCAAGAGGTGACACCTGCTCTGCCAGAATCACCCTCCACCACTGGCAGGTCAGTAACAGTATAATGATTTACTCCATGTAGAGTCTGCAGAAAATAGGCCTGCATACTCTACATGCATTGTAGAGGAATACCACCACCCTGGATGTTGCATAACTTCCCCCGCTATTGATTTGTAATATTAAACCAGATATTGTGGGCTGAATTCAATAGTAGTAATTTCCTAAGTGTCTTTGTGGGACAGACATTATAAAAATTAGAGACAATTAGAGCTATCTGCAGCTATGTACAAGGTAATTTTGCTCCCTTATGAAAAATTAGGGGAGTCTGAACTGCAGGTTCCCATGGTCCTCCTGCCATGACTTTTTTACTCTGTGATAGCAACTCTGCAATGAAGCAAACTGCATATTTCTGCCCTCAGCTCCCACTATCTAAGTGCTAATATGGTCCCCACATTGCCACAGTATTTGAACACCCCACAAATGTTGATGAATGTAGCGTCACAAATCCCCCTTTGAAGTACAGAAGTATTATCCCTAATTAATCTCCAGGGAGTTCAAGGTCACACAAGGAGCCTGTAACAGAACCAGGAACGGAACCCAGATTTCCTCACACTTAGGCTATGTTTACACTACAGCAGCTGCAGCTGTGCCGACACTCTAAGCCATAAGAGGCAGTAGCTATGTCATTAGGAGAAACTCTCCCACCGACATAGCGCTGTCCACACCAGCGCTTAGGTTGGTATAACTTACGTTACTCGCGGGGGTGAATTATTCACATCTCTGAGCGACGTAAATTATATCAAAGTAATTTGTAGTGTAGACATAGCCTTAACCACAGAACCATATTTTGACTACACCCATGCTTGTGTATTACACTCTGCCAACACATTCTACCTCACTGGGCCTTTCTTAGTCTTCTCCCGCTAGCATCTGTCTCGTTTTCGTGCTGCCCACTATGACTCTCTCCTCCTTTATGCCAACCAATTCCACTCTTTTACTTATCAGAGGGGTAGCCGTGTTAGTCTGGATCTGTAGAAGCGACAAAGGGTCCTGTGGCACCTTATAGACTAACAGAGGTATTGAAGCATAAGCTTTCGTGGGTGAATACGCACTTCTTCGGATGCAAGCAGTGGAAATGTCCAGGGGCAGAAATAAATGTACAGGGAAGATTCAGGCTAGAGATAACGAGGTAAGCTTAATCAGGGAGGGTGAGGCCCTCTTCTAGCAGTTGAGGTGTGAACACCAAGGGAGGAGAAACTGCTTTTGTAGTTGGCTAGCCATTCATAGTCTTTGTTTAGTCCTGAGCTGATGGTGTCAAATTTGCAAATGAACTGAAGCTCTACAGTTTCTCTTTGGAGTCTGGTCCTGAAGTTTTTTGCTGCAGGATGGCTACCTTTAGGTCTGCAATTGTGTGTCCAGGGAGGTTGAAGTGTTCTCCTACAGGCTTTTGTATATTGCCATTCCTTATATCTGATTTGTGTCCATTGTGTCCAAGGATAAATGAAGATTGTAAAGCAGCATTTAAAGAAATAAATAAGGCAAATAAACAAACAAAGTACAATGAATAGCAAGAAGTTAATGAACTATAACAGACAGAGCAGTGGCACAAAGAATTATTAAAAAGGCGAAGAAAAAGTATTGTGGGAAAATGAACAAAGATTTCAAGGTTTCCAAGATATAGATATATATATGGAGTAAAAGCAAATGTATACCTGGTCTTCTAGGGAAAGATAAAGTTGAAAGTTGCAACTTAGGAAAAGCAGACATTTTAGCAAAAGAGTTCCAAAAAGTTAGTAGTGATAAAAATTAAAATAAAAGAGTTTTGTGAACAAAAAACAAATGTTTGCTGAAGAAAATTTTGAGCTTTTACATAGCTGCGTAGAATATAAAGATGATGCACTGAAGGAAAATTTCAGCATACAGGAACTCAAAAAGAATTATAGACAACAAAAAATATAGCCCCACGTAAAGATAGTATGTGTAATGCAATGCTAAAGCATCTACGGGAAAGGAGTTTAAGAGTTTTATTTAAGTTATATAATAATATATGGGGAAAAGGAATATACTACTAGAAGAAGGGAAGCAAGCAGTAGCTATATGGATAGGAGAACCTGGCAAATTACACACAAGACCTGATGAATATAGTCATATTGCCCTCACTGTGTGGGGGCAAAATTATGGAAAGAATGAGAGATGCATAGCTTACTTGGAAAAAAATGAAATTATAAACTGTGTACAAAGTGGTTTCAGGAAAGGAAGATGCACAGTTGATCATGTTATAATAGAAACAGCAATACAAAAAACCACGAGGAACAGAGAGTTTATGATAGCTGGACATTGAAAGTGTATATGTTGGGAAGGGATGGCTATGAAGGGAAGTCTTGCTGTATAAACTAGCCACAATTGGAATAAGAGGAAGAATGTTCTGGTGGATAAGAAGTGACAGAACCATATAAGTCAGGGTGAGGGCAGCTTTGCTGAATATTTATAAACTTACTAACAACACTCCCCTATGGAGTGCCGTCAGTCCAACCCCATTTAACATTACGATTAAGGGTCTGCCAGAAAGTATATGGGTAGGAATAGGTATTACTCCATTTACAGATGACTGTGATATATGGGCCTGTAGCGGGGTGGATACCCCACTCCTGCCCTGAGGGGCTGGAAACAGCCCTGGGAGAGGGCTGAGAGTGAAAGCTAGTCTGATTGGCAAGGAAGCCACAGGTGTGGCCAGTTAATCAGGGCCAGCTGGCCCTTATAAGAGGGCAGTGGGCCTGGAGCAAACACTCTCTCTCTGCCTTTAGAGAGGGAAAGGCTTGACTGCAGGGACCTGAGCAGGTACCTAGGGTGGAGCAGGGCTGGGGAAGGCCAGAGGAGCTGGGGAGCTCTGGCCTGAGAGAACCCCAGGCTGTGGCCTAGGGTTAGGCCCAACTAGGTACTGGGGTTGCAGGGGCAGCCCACAGGTAGGCTGAGGCAGCAGGTCCAAACCCCCTTTGCCTGTGATGAGTGGCTTATACTGCAGTCTGCCCCAGGGCGCGGGGGCTAGCTGGTGACTGGCAGTAGCCTACGACTGAGGCAAGGTGGGGATAGTGGGTTGGGGTTCCCCTGGGAAGGGGAGACCCAGATCTGGGGGTATTGCTAGGGGGCAACACCCCAGTTATAGGGGCACTGGGTCCTGGGAGGGACACGGGCCAGAGCGGTCAGGCAGATCACCGGCCTGCAGAGGGTGCTCCAGAGGCTGGATGAGCTCATTCCCGGAGAAACCAGCAGGAGGCGCCACAGGGGTGAGTCCAACCCTGTCACAGGGCCAAACGCAGAAGACCTAAGATGTTGTGGAGAAAACCAGTGAGGCACTCAAGAGGATTTCAGGATGGGGAGATACTTGGGGATTTAAGTTTTCTCTTCCTAGAACAAAGGGAATGATCTTCACAAAAAGGAAGATTGGGGAAGAATGGAACCTATATCTCTATACAGAAAAGATATGGGTAGTTCAAAATTTTCCATTCTTAAGAGTTACGTTCAATGGCGCACTAACTTAGAAGGGTCATATAGATAATATCAAGACTAAATGTAAAGATAGGATGAATCTGCTTAAAAGTATTGCTGGGAACAACTAGGGCACAGATACGAACATGCTGATGCTGTATAGGGCATTAATAAATCCAGTTATAGATTATGGATGCTAAAACTTTAATTGAGCTTCTAAATCAACACTGAAAAAAATTAGAACCGATCCAAGACCAAGCTCTGTGAATCCCAGGTGGTGTGAGTATTACGACTCTGCTGTGTGTGCTGCAGGTAGCATCTGGAGAAAATGCTTATACATTTAAGGATGCGATGGTTAACCATAGCCCAAAAGGTTAAATCTAATGGAAATGGTGAAGATAAGAGTACTAAATAAATACATAAGGACTGCTGGGAATTAAGTAGACAAGAAGTAACTGGGCACCACAAACTCCAACATACTAACAGGGTCAAAAGCTGGGTAAAAGACTTGGGTGAAGATGGAGGTCTGAGAGAAATTAAAATTTTTAGTCATGGGAATCAAAACTATAGGTGGATGGTTATCCCTCCAATTGTGGATTTGGAATTATACTACTAAACAAAGAAGAGCAGGACCATAAAATGTGACAACTAAGATTTATGAGTTTATTCATGGTAAATGGGGTCAGCATTGCCAAATCTATACTGACAGCTCTAGAGATGACAACACAGGTAGAGTGGTAAAGGCCTCTTGTATCTTTGAATTTGTAATTAAGAGATCTGAGACTACCCAATTTTGTGCCATTATGACAGCTGAATCGGTGGGCATACTGTTGGCACTGACTTGGATAAGGGATGTACACTCAATGCTGACTGTTTATCAGGTATAATGGTGATTAGAAAGGCAGGAATGACTTGATCAATTAATTATTGTTCTGTATTGAGATTGTGCAATTAGATATACATATAGTAATAGTGTCGATTCCAGCACATACTGGGATACTGGCCAATAAAATTGCCATAAATCAGCAAAAAATGCCTTAAAAATTTGGAGGTTGATACAAAGATGTCTCTGAGCAAACAAGACTTCAAAGGTTTGGTGAAGAGAGACCTTAAGAAGGAATGGCAAGCACTATGGAGAAGAAAGGATGAAGGTTCAATTAAATGTGTTCTGAACTTGAGGATAATGGAATACGCAATAGCTATGATAGAAGAAGAAATGAAGTGACTCTATTTAGAGCGCTAACAGTTCTCTGTGACCTGAATGGTAATTTATATTTACTAAACAAGCACAAAGATGGGTTGTGCGACACACGCAAAATCCAAGAAATAGTTGAGCATCTGCTATGACGATGCAGTGAGGATTACACAGAAAGAAAGATTCTATATGAAGAACTGAGATACTGCAATGTGAAAGAATACTGTGAGCATGCCAGAAAAATGGGGTAGCAATAAAAAAAGCATTACTTTGCTTATTTTAGGATACAGGACAGGTGAGAGGATATAGATTATTGTTCATGCAAAAACAGTGGTAGGTGGAAGTCATAGCCTCACATGCTGAGGCTGCTGTGCCATGAAACAACAGGAAAAGGAGAGAAATAAAAGAGGCTGCAAGGGAAGTAGTCTGAAGTAACTCCCTGGGAGAAAGGAGGTTTGTTTGGGGCTATAGAGTCTGGCAAGAAGTCAATGAGTGGAAGTAGGCTATAGCTACTCCCTCGGAGAAGGGAGGTTGGGCTGGTAAACCTAGAGATGGGGAGTGGGGGTGGGGGGGGAGAATAAAGGGAAGTAGAAAGGAGTCCAGGGAAATAGCAACAGGGTCTGGGAACAAGCAGACTGTAGTTGCTGGACATAGGGGAACACAGGCCTGCCCACTACTCCAAGACCCTACCAGCCACTGTCTCGACACAGGCCGATCTTGCCGACCCTTCTGGCCAAAGTGATAGCCACTCAGAATGCCACCTTCATGGACAGGTGGGTCATGGTCATGGCACATGTCACCATGGGTTTGAAGGGCAGACCTTTGAGTGAGGATCAGGATGAGTTTAAGGTCCCATTGAAGTGTAGGTTTAAGCACTGGTGGAAAGGTCCTGATCAGATCTTTAATAAATCGTACTTAGCATGGTGAGCAAAAAATGGTACATGTCCTTTCACCAGAGGGAATAGGGCACTAATCACTGCTAGGTGTATTTGCAGCAAACTAATAGTGAGACCTGAAGTCTTTTGAGGATAGGAGATACCTTAAGCATTCCAATTGTCCTACGCTATCTGTAGAATGTTAGTGGAATTGTGCTGAGATCACTGCAAAGGCCACACAATAACTGACACATAGAATCGTAGGACTGGAAGGGACCTAGAGAGGCCATCTAGTCCAGTCCCCTGCATTCATGGCAGGACTAAGTATTATCTAGACCATCCCTGACAGGTGTTTGTCTAACCTTATCTTAAAAATCTCCAATGATGGGAATTCCACAACCTCCATAGGCAATTTATTCCAGTTCTTAACTACCTTGACAGTTATGAAGTTTCTCCTAATATTGAACCTAAACCGCCCTTGCTGCAATTTAAGCCCATTGCTTTTTGTCCTATCCTCACAGGTTAAAGAGAACAATTTTTCTCTCTCCTTCTTGTAACAATCTTTTATATACTTGAAAACTGTTATAAGAACATAAGAATGGCCATACTGGGTCAAACCAAAGGTCCATCTTACCCCAGTATCCGGTTTTCCGACAGTAGCCAATGTCAGGTGCCCCCCAAATGGAATGAACAGGCAATCATTAAGTGATCCATTCATGTCCCTTCTCTGTATTCTCTTCTCCAGACTAAACAAACCCAATTTTTTCTATCTTCCCTCATAGGTTGTTTTCTAGACCTTTAATCATTTTTGTTGCTCTTCTCTGGACTTTCTTCAGTTTGTCCACATCTTTCCTGAAATGTAGCGCCCAGAACTGGACACAATACTCCAGCTGAGTGTGAAATAGAGCAGAAGAATTACTTCTCATGTCTTGCTTACAACACTCCTGCTAATATATTGCAGAATGATGTTTGCTTTTCTTGCAACAGTGTTACACTGTTGACTCATTTAGCTTGTGATCCACTATGACACCAAGGCTTCTTTCCGCAGTACTCCTTCCTAGGCAGTCATTTCCCATTCTGTATGTGTGCAACTGATTGTTCCTCCCTAAGTGGAGTACTCTGCATTTGTCCTTATTGAATTTCATCCTATTTACTTCAGACCATTTCTCTAGATCATTTTGAATTTTAATCCTATCCTCCAAAGCACTTGCAACCCCTCCCAGCTTGGTATCATCTGCAAACTTTATAAGTCTACTCTCTATGCCATTATCTAAATCATTGATGAAGATATTGAACAGAACCAGACCTCAAACTGATCCCTGTTGGACCCCACTCGATATGCACTTCCAGTTTGACTCTGAATCACTGATAACTACTCTCTGGAAATGGTTTTCCATCCAGTTATGTACCCACCTTATAGTAGCTTCATCTAGGTTGTATTTCCCTAGTTTGTTTTTGAGAAGGTCATGCAAGACCGTATCATAAGCCTTACTAAAGTCAAGATATACCACATCTACTGCTTCTCCCCTATCCACAAGGCTTGTCACCCTGTCAAAGAAAGCTATCCGGCTGATTTGACACTATTTGTTCTTGAAAAATCCATGCTAACTGTTATTTATTACCTTATTATCTTCTACATGTCTGCAAATTGATTGCTTAATTATTTGCTCCATTATCTTTCCCGGGTACTGAAGTTAAGCTGACTGGTCTGTAATTCCCCAGGTTGTTCTTATTTCCCTTTTTATAGGTTGGCATTATATTTGTCCTTTTCCAGTCCTCTGTAATTGCTGTTTTTAATGACTTTTTAAAGATAATCACTAATGGCTTAGATATCTCCTTAGTCAGCTCCTTGAGTATTCTACAATGTATTTCATCAGGCCCTGGCGACTTTAAGACATCTAACTTGTCCGAGTAATTTTTAACTTGTTCTTTCCCTATTTTAGCCTCTGATCCTACCTCATTTTCACTGGCATTCACTAATCATTTGGGTGAAAACTGAAACAAAAACGTTATTTAGCACTTCTGCCATTTCCACATTTTCTGTTATTGTCCCCCCCTTCAAGTCTGGTATTCTCCATAGTGAGGAAACTGGTTTCAGCTGAGCTCAGATATATTTGTCTGTCTAGGCCAGGGGTGGGCAAACCTTTTGGCCCGAGGGCCACATCAGGATTCTGAAACTGTATGGAGGGCCGGGTAGGGAAGGCTGTGCCTCCCCAAACAGCCTGGCCCCTGCCCCCTATCTTCCCCCTCCCACTTCCTGCCCCCTGACTCCCCCTGCCCTCTGAACTCCCAACCCATCCAACCTCCCTTGTTCCCTGACCGCCCCCTCCTGGGAGCCCCTGCCCCTAACGGCCCCCCACGGACCCCACCCCCTATCCAATCCCCCCTGCTCCCCGTCCCCTGATTGCCCTGACCCCCATCCACATCCCTGCCCCCTGACTGCCCTCCGGGACTCCCTGCCCCTTATCCAATCTCCTCACCCCCTTACCATGCTGCTCAGAGCATCAGGACTGGCAGCCATGCCACCCGGCTGGAGCCAGCCACGCCGCCATGCAGTCTAGAGCACGGGGGCAGGCCGGCAGCTCTCACAGCCGCGCCGCCCGGCAGGAGCTTGCAGCCCCGCCACCCAGAGCGCTGGCAGCATAGCAAGCTGAGGCTGCAGGGGAGGCTACGGGAGTGGGGGGGGGGGCGCTAGCCTCCCCGTCCAGGAGCTCAAGGGCTGTGGGGGGAGGGTCCCGTGGGCCGGGCGTGGCCAGTAGGCCGCAGTTTGCCCACCTCCGGTCTAGGCAGTGAGTGCAGATAACAGCTGTAGATCTTCTCTAGTGCCAGAACCAGATTTAAACCCTGTCCTTACCAAAAGCTGGACGGGTTGCTTCTATCCATCCCTTCTCAATTATACACAACTTCTTAAACATACAAAACAACGATCATGTTCATCTCATACGTATTTTTGAGGACAAGAGTTCCGATGAATATCTCATTTACCTTTGTGTAATTCTGGAATAACTCTACTGAAGTCAAAGCAGTTACTCTACTGTAAAAGAGATCATAATTTAGGCCCTGAGTGTCTGTACCTATTTAAAAGCTGTACATTCAATATAAACACACAGTATATTGTAGGAATGATAAAATGCCTTGACAAATGACTCAGTCATTAAGTGCAAATACTTTTTTTTATATGGATGTATAAATACTGAGTTGTGCTAAGATCTGAGTCTGATAAGCTTCGCTGCGTACTTGGCTATGATTGTTACTGGTATGAATAGAGATAAAAAAGCACCTGCTGACACATTTAATTATTAAAGGAAGTGCAACAAAGACATGCATCTGATCAGATGGATGGGCCAGATCATTTACACCAGCTGAGGAGCGGATGGTGTTTTATGAGAGATTTACATAATGATGTAATGTACTAAGTGCTTTGGGTTGTTAGTGGTCTAACAAGGGTTTGAGTGCAGGGGAGAAGCAGCAATTAGTCACATCACACATGCTCCATTTATGACAATATGTCCTCAGTGTTATGGTGTAGTCCAAAACGCTAAAGACTGCTGGTTCCGCTGCTTAAAACATTCAGCCCTTTCTGAGGCAGGGACTAAACTGGCTGGTGCTCACCCAGCCAGGTATGGCACAGTGGGTGCACTCACAGCTGTGCTAACATTTGCCAAAGAACTATCCTCCTGCATGTTCCACTGGCATCTAGGAGCACATGGAGGATGCAACACACACACACACACACCCCCTCCCTCCCCCCCCACTGACTGCTCCAGCAATGCACAAGGAGAAAGACAGGAGGCAGAGCCAAGCTGCTGCCGCTCTGATGTGTGTGTGCCCAGCCCCATTTGGAGTCTGAAGAACCAGAACTAGATGGAGCTGATTGACTGGAGCTCTGCTTTCCTCCAGATTCCCCACTCTCACTCAGTGGAAACATGCTTCCTCAAACTCCCTAGAGAAGTCCAGCTCTCACACCAGTTACAGAAGACCCGATCCCCCACACCAGTTAATAGCAACTTCCAGCAGTTAGAGAAGATCCATCCACCTCGATAACCAAAGGGGACCCATTCCCCACCATTAAAGAACGTTACTCTGCAAGTCCACAGCCAGAGGTTGCAGGACAACCTGCCTGCCTTCATGGGTTGCTGGGGAGAGAGAGAGCATGGTGGATTGAGGGATACTGGGCTAGGAATGGGTGTGGAAGAACTGACAGACTGAGGGGAAGACCATTAACTTCATGGATTGTGATGGAAGAAGAATAGGAAGCTGATTATTTGTTTGAAAACCAGATGGGGGAAAACACAGTATTGAAGTACCACCTCTGCAAGCTGGAAAGTAGTATTATTTCCATTTTACAGTTGGAATTGTAGAGGCTCGCTTGAGTTCACAGTGGCAGAACAAGGTTAAACTGCGAATCCCAAATCTCTCTCCTGTGGTTCAAGCACTAGGCCATAGTATAATTTTCTTCTCCTCAGAATGGAGAATGGATATTAAGAAACCCATTATGGTCTAAGACCAACTGATCTGGAAGACCACCTCTCTTCCCATGCCACACAGCCACCGTTCTGTTCAGCAGAGGTGCCAGAGCTGGAGATTATATAGCAGAGAGGGAGCAGCTAGCAGGGCCTCACTTCCCATTGGTCCAAAACAGTGCTAGTTAGTCAACCTTCATGGCATGCTGTAAGGTACATTTGCTTCCTGAGCTGAGAGATGTTGGGGGGACTTTGGTGGGAGACCATACAGGTTGGAAACACATTTTTAGCTGCTGGGTTATGATTTAGGTTCCTTGTTGGGCAAAAGGAGGTAACGAGAGTAGCCAGTCTGTATAGCTGACTTCTTTAAAAATGTGCCTGTCAAATAGCACCTAGACTCAGAGAAAAAGATAGGCAGTCCTGCCTATAGCATGTGTGTCTGCATTAGAAATAAATGAAAATTGAATATAAACAAATCTCCTATTGCAGGGACTAGCAGTAGTTGTTGGTTGTAAGATTTCTCATGAGTCTCTCAACACAGAAAAAATGTGCAATCTTAAGTGTTAGTGGTTTAAGCTCTTTACAGACTGGATAGGCACTGCACAAATAAAGCACCATGCAAGTGTATGAGTATTTACCCCCAAAGTCATTTGTCAAAGTAGGACATTTCTGTTTTGTGTGTACCCTGCCTCCCTAACTAACACGACATTAGAGATGGAAGAGACCTAGTAGGGCATTTCGCCACCCATCCACTAAAACAGGAATGCTCCCTGCCCTATATTCCTCCAGTGCTTCTTCGAGTCGTGTTCTAAATGCCTCAGCCTATGTGGCTCCCACTAGAGAGACTATTCCACAACCTCACCTTTACTAAGATTTGTAACAAATATTCCTCCATTTCAGTTTGCTACTCTGCCTCCTATTCCCTTTATGAAGCTGCTGTCCCTCTTATGACAAACACCCCTCTTTCTTCATTCCCTATTTTATTTCCCGTTGCGTGTTTCACTTGTGACATGCCAAGCAGAAACACAATATAGCTTTGACATAGGAGAGCAGCTGGGCCTTGCCCTAGTGGGCAGACGGAAGATAAGTTCCAAAGGATAAAATGAGTGCATTTTATCAGGAGCTTTGTCATGGGATGTGTACAGCTTCCTGGCGCAGTATTACAGTGCAGCTAGCAGAACCAACAAACACTCCTTTCCTGTTAATATAATTAAAGGCTGCGAATGTTTAGAGAGAGGCTTTTTTGAGTTAGCCACATGCTTCAAATTGTTAAGTGGTTAACCACTTAGCACTCCCCCACTTCACACGTACCTGTAGACCGGCTTGGTGAGTGGGGGGAGGAGGTTTCCTTAGTTCCTGCTTTCAGTGAGATCTATTAGTGAGCAAAGCAAATCAGTAGATTCCTCTTGACTTTTAGAAATAACTAGCAGCCACTGAAAGCAGTAAACCGTGATCGTTGTCACTGACAGTTTGTTCCAATGTAATGCTGGTGAAAGGTGCTTTGTTCAACAGCTCTAAATATTAACATGCTGGGCCAGATCCTCAGCTGGTGTACGTTGGCAAATCTCCATCCACTATCCCAGTTAACAGCAACCAAGAAGTCGCACCCTTTCTTTATCCACACTACACGTACTGTGAGCGTGCATCTGTTTCTTGACGTTGACCTGACCTGCTTCTACCCAGACTTAAACAGGCCACCTATCAGGGTGAATGGCAGTTCATTCTTTGTCTCCCTTCAGTATTTGGTCCCCCTGATGAGAATGCCAACACGAGAGACAGTTATGGTGTTGTGGGATTGTGTGTGATGTGGACATCTACCTGCCAAGAACTATGCTGAAAACAGCCACTGATTTCAAGAGACCAACGCCACCTGAGAGTTTTACGATAGCTGGTAAACAGCCATTAAATGGTGACAAACTATGGCCCTGATTCAAAGGCCCCTGAAATCAATGGCAATCTTTCTACTGACTACCATGGGCATTGGCTCAGACCCCTTGTGCCCAGTTTTGTGAGGCCGGGAAGTAACCTCGAGTGCTCTAGGAGTTGGGGATGGTCCTTCATAAGATCAGGCCCAATCAAACCAGGAGAGTTTTGTGCTGGTGACCTATGACACAGCTGTAAGGTTCTAGCTCTTATTACCAATTAGGGTGACCAGACAGCAAGTGTAAAAAATCGGGATGGGGGGCAGGGGCGTAATAGGAGCCTATATAAGAAAAAGACCCAAAAATCGGGACTGTCCCTATAAAATCAGGACATCTGGTCACCCTATTACAAATCCTGTGCTGTCTGGGTCATCCACTCTCCCTCTAGTACAGTGGTAGGTCTCTGAACCTGCATATGGATACAGCATTCTTCTAGGAACTCATCCCGTTTCTGAGTGCTAGAACCCTGCATAAAAGATGCAGAGTAATTTCTGCTGACGCTCAGTGGTAGATGTTTTTTTAACTCCAGCCAAGATGTAAGAAAATATAGCAGAAGACTCACTCTCTCTAGGGAGAGGAAATAGGCACTGGGACACACGAGCCCTGCTGGGGGGAACCCTAGAAACAAGCCATGCTCAAGTAGGGGGAGCTTGCTTTGTGGGCAGAATACCAAGACTGAATTTATTCCAATCTGAGTGCTAATTCCATTCCTTTTATTCTGACCAGTTGTTTTAAGACTCTATATTGTGTCCTTCCCTCCCTTGCATCTGAGGTACCTCAGCTTCCTGAAGACAAAAAGGGGACTTTGAATCCGAGGGCGAGTGAAGAAGCACAAGCACACCTGCATATTTGGAACTCTCTCCTGAGCTCCACTAAGCCTACTTTAAATCTGGGCCGATTCTTGTTGCATGACAGAAATATTCCATAAAGTAAAAAATTCCTTTTCTTCTTCTTGTGGGTTGCAAAGCCACGGAACAGATATTTGTGCAATGAACCCAATTGTACAGGCAGACAGTTTTGCAAAATCAGCTGCCTTATTTGACCATGCAGATCTCACGGTAGCACATACAAATAAATGCATGTGGACGGTTACCCCTCTTGTGTGCCTGAAGTGCCCACACGTGTGGGAATTTCACCTGAAGTTTGGGTGCCCATTTAAAAAAAAAAAATAGGTTCCACAGTATGACTGCTAGAAAGGGTTTGAGAAATGGTAGAAAAATGGCTGAAGATTAAAAATGCTCTGCAGGCCAGAAGAGATATAAAAATCACATTCTACTCTTTTTCCATAAAACAAAGGGGACAGGAAGGGTTAGAAGCTTTTAATGTGAGAAATGATTTAGTCAAAATAGTTTAGTTACTCTGGTCCATTGATCGTCTGAGCAGAGAAACATCAGTGTATGCATTAAGTTGACTCTCCAGTACTCTATGCCTGTCAAAACTGTTTATTCGCTCTTGCCAACAACAAGAAGAAGAAAAGCAGGAGGTTTGGCAGGCATAGCGGTGAATGAGAGGCACAGAATGAGTGCATGAGTTGAGGAGCGCCTCATATATGCAGAAAGGAGATTGTACAATAGGGTCTGTAACTGTAGAGCTTATTGGTGGTCATTAGGAATAGACTAAAAAAACCTGAAGGAAATATCTCCCAGGATAACAGGGTGTTTTGTTCATCAATGCCCATTCAGCCCATTCTCTGCTGATTGTCAATGAGAAAATGTCAGAGGGTGAGTAACCATGGTGCTTATTGTTATGTTGGCAAATGGCCACTGGTAGCTGGACCAAGGCTACCACATTTAAAAAAAAAATAAAACTAATGTAATAATCACTTTTAGTTAAGGGGAGATGGGTTGGTGCAGCTAAATAAATAGAGCACTGAACAAAATCCCAAAGTCCAAACCAAACTTGAACTTTAAAACTTTGTGACGTTTGAAATAAAAAAAGCAAGTTCACACAAAGAAAAAAACCCACATACACAAAGAAATAAAGGTTGTGCATCCGCATTTCCTCTTTCTGGGTGTGGGCAAAAGAGGAAATACCAAAATATCACTAGAAAGGCTATGCTCACAGCATTTCCAGCTTAACCAAAACCAGAAACACTGGCCTTTCTACAGAAAATCCTGTTCTTATGACACTGCCACCCTGATTTTCAAACCCAAGAGATTTGATTGGGCTTGGAAAAGTCCCCATGCGTCTTTTCAATGCTTATCTCAACTCATCCTCTGAATTTTCTGAAGATCACCTATCATTAGTGACACCTGGACTTGGGCATTTAGCCCTTTGGTGTTGCTAGGAGTTTTGCAGAAAGAACACCATAGCTTGGAGATGAGGATATCCCCCTCTATTCTGCGTTATTTCCAGTCATGCATATAGACAACCAAAGTAGTGTACAGCCTTTAATGCACAGCAGAACACTAAAGGTCTCATTCTGCACACCATTACTCAGGTGAGAAGTCCCTACTCATGCCTCTGTTGGCTCCAAGGAGCTACTCACATGAATATGGGTGTCTGGGAAGGATTAAGCTCAAAGTGCACAACTTTGAAAGAGAATTTCAACTTTCCATGTATAAAACACTGGCTACTTTCTCTTCAGCATCACAAGTAAACAATAAAAATGGCATTCTTACAAGACTGATGGAAGGAGAAGTGCTTAATCCTGACAATTTCACTCACAAAAGCCTCCTATTGACATTGGTGCATTGCATAAGGACTGCAGGATCAGGTCTAAGATGTTGCACAGGCAGGGGGAGCACCAAAATTAAAAAAAAAATGTGTTTAGAATCTCCAAGAACTCCACACAGTAAGATTAAAATGCAGAAGTTGGTGAGCACTTTCTTTCAGTCTGTAAATGGAAAAGTATTTTCCCATTAAAATACCTAGAGAGTTTTAGTTTTAAAATAGCTTGACTGCCCCAGACCTGCAATATTGTACGCTAAAATTCAGGGAGATTTCAGTATTCCAATGCGAAAACAATGCTGAGGTGTAAATATCTCAAGTAAACTTATTACACATAATTCCCTCTAGCACAGATGCTCCCTAATATCCAAGCAATTTGAGGCAATCTAATCCACCACCCCCACTAAAAGATTTTTGAACTAATTCAAATCACTCAGAAGTGTTGAGTGTAACTTATTTAAGGACAGTGTACAATGAATTTCAATAGTTCAGTGCCTATAGGGGTCTGATTTGCCCCTTTGGTTCAGGCAGAATTCGCACTGGATTTCTAGAAGAGATTTGCCTGAGCAAGGAATACAAGATCGGGCCTTAAGTGTTTCCTTTCAAATGCTGACTCATTGACTGTGAGACCATCAGACTGGCTGAATTGGTGATCAGGGTTTAATTAAAAATACACAAGACTACTATCACTGCCATGCACCCTACTTAAATCATAAGCCACATCTTACATTTTATTTTAGTTGCACAATTCATTTGCTACAGGGTCTCTTTCAGCAATTTTGCTACAGACAAAAAGAAGCCCCGTTTTGGCCTCTAGCAATACAGCTGCACTAAATACATTTTTGCTTCTATTACAAATTTATTTGAAAAGGCAATAGGAAAAAAAAGTGTCACACTGATTCTTTTTAAAATGTAAAACCAAGTTTAGATTCAACATGCAAAAAACCCATGAAGAATACAATTAAAAATACAGTAATAAAATTCCTATTTTAACAAAAACCTCTGATTCACTCACTCTTTTCTAAGATCAAGACATTGTGGTTTACCAAATAACATATATGGGCGCAATCCTTGCTTACATGTGCAATTCTTAAAGTTAATCAGGCTACTCGTGAGTAAGGGTTACTTGCAAGACCAAGGATTTGCAGAATCAGGCCCTATATATTTTGTTCAGGTAAAGAGCATGCATTTACGGAGAATTAAAAAATGGACTTCACCAGTATACCCCACACCCCAAAAGTCCTATCTATCTCCTCACTTTCATGGATCTGTTTGTTGTAAAGTGATTAGCAATCAGATTCAGTGGACACACACTCACACCTTGTCTTTGTCTAAGTACTGTACAATACTAACCACACCTAAATTTAGCATGCTGCAACTCACCAGAACTTGTGCAGTTTGAATTCCCATTCCAAATTTGTTCCTCAAACCTAAGGCCATTATTCCATTTTAGGCTAAAACAGCCTCTCCCATGGGCCGCTGAAAGAAACCATGTTTCTTCAGTTGTTATTTCCAGTTAAAAAAAATTAAAATCCAATGTACAGTGGTCCACAGACTTCTGGAGACTAAAAGTTTTGATTTCCATCCATAAATGTCCTGAGCGGGAGAACACACAGGCACTACAACTGGGAAAAGAGCAGGAAGGAAAGCCTACCATGTGAGCACAAAGAAACCCCCCCACAAAAGTCTGTTCAGTGGACAGCACTTGGGTCGATAGCAAGGATTTCAGGAAATCCAAACACTTAACAGGAAATCTGATCACTGGATAAACATTCCATAATCTCCACAGATACAGTTAACATGCTGCGTCTCCAGTTAACCCTTACCCTGATGACTGCTAAAACTGAAATCTGACATTCCTTGTAACATAATCTGTCTAGTTGGGTTCAAAAGTCTAAACGGTTCCTCATTATGTGTTTGTCTGAGCAAGCAGAGCTCTGTTGAGACTCCTTTTTAGCCTATTGTGGAAGATATTTTTCCCCTCTTGCTTTTGATCTCTACATGGTGACATTTTACTTAAATTGTGCAATTTTTGTTAGGTTAGTATTCCTCATTTGAAAAGTAAATTATATTGCAGCCTTAGTCTGCAGCAGCAGGATAAACCTGTCTGAATATCTGTGTGCTGCTAACCATGTTCACCTAGTAGACCTCTATTTGCTTTATTTCCATCTGTATTTTTAGTTTTTTCTTTCTTTTGCTGTAACATCAGATTTATACAGCCTTCTATGTGTTATTTTACAGGTACCATTTGATGATTTTATTATTCTGTTGACTGAAGCAGAATGAAGGAAGGACAGTTTAAAAAAACGAGAACACTCTTAAAGGAACAGGGAATAATTTTTTAAAAATACCTTTACTATACTTTGTCAATTACTTCAAAGCCAAACTCTGCAGCTCTTGGTCAGGATAAACTCTAGATGAAACCACGGGAGTTTTGCCTAAACAAAGACTTTGCTCTGTCTCTTTTGGTTTACTTTCCTATGTAGGATGAAAACAGCATGTGTAATTTTCTCATGGGGTTTTTGTTGTTTCCTACAGTTTTTTAATTTTATTGGATAAAAACTTAGGACCCTGAGAAGTTGTAGCTTTTAAAGACTCGTTAGAACTTTGTGGCCCCTGCTCCTGCAAATGCTTATGTATACACTTAATTTTCAAACATGAGTAGTCCGATTGAAGTCACTGGGAAGATTCACATGCATAAAGTTAAGCACATGTGTGTTTGCAGGATTGAAACCATACTATGTTTTCTGAAAGAGGCCAGGTGCAAGTTTCGGTGACTTTCCGGTGTTAATAAATTCTAAAGGCCAGGGTCTACTGCAGGGATCGGCAACTTTTGGCATGCAGCCCGTGAGGACAATCCGCTGACGGGCTGGGCTTGTTTGTTTACCTGCAGGTTCGGCCGATCGCGGCTCCCACTGGCGACGGTTCGTCGTTCCAGGCCAATTGGGGCTGCGGGAAGTGATGGCCAGCGTATCCCTTGGCCCACGCCACTTCCCGCAGCCCCCATTGGCCTGGAACAGCGAACCGCAGCCAGTGGAAGCCGCGATCAGCCAAACCTGCGGACGCTGCAGATAAACAAATTGTCCCAGCCCGCCAGCAGATTTCCCTGATGGGCCACATGCCAAAGGTTGCCGATCCCTGGTCTACCTAAGAATGCCATGCCCCCATCTTCCTTGAATCTGTACAGGGTATATGGCATGCTGGAAAGGAAGCGGATGTCCGTGAGGTATCTGGATTCTTCTGCACCCTTGAAGGTTTTGTATGGGATAACTGGCACCTTGAATGTCACCCAGCCAGTGAAAGGCTTTGGACATAGGAGTAATATGCACTCACTCATCAACCTGGCTGGCACGGAGGGTGGATACCCATATTCTGCACTAGCAGAAGTAACCTTTTTGGGAAGTCCCAGGTATAATATCTGTATGTTTACTTCAGGTATTTTTAGGGTGGCCATTGTTGTACAATATAGGCACCAAATAAGAGAGACACAGTGATATGACTGCGGTGGCTTCCTCTCTTCATCTTTTTTACTGGCTCCCTGAGGGAAGACTTTGGAGGAGGTACCAGGAAGTCAGTCTGTGTGCACATAGATAGAATGCGTTCTGCAGTTATAGTATGTCTGTACATAGATCACTTAATACAGTGAGACTTTCATTTTAGAAACATGGTGTCCTCATATGGCATTACCCAGCACATGGTATGCGAAATATGGTGGCAGCAATCAGTCTAGTGCAGTGGTTCTCAACCTCTCCAGACTACTGTACCCCTTTCAGGAGTCTGATTTGTCTTGCAAACCCCAAGTTTCACCTTTCTTAAAAATACTCGTGTACACAATCAGACATGACATAATACAAAATTCACAGCATACTATTCCTGAAAAATTGCTTACTTGCTCATTTTTAACCATATAATTATGAAATAAATTGATTAGAATATAAATATTGTACTTACATTTCAGTGTAGAGTGTAGAGAGAAGTATTAACAAGTCGAATGAAATTTTAGTTGCTACTGACTTCGCTAGTGCTTTTTATGTAGCTTGTTGTAAACCTAGGCAAATATCTAGATGAGTTGATGTACCCCCAGGGGTACGTGTACCCCTGGTTGAGAAGCACTGGTCTAATGAGACCCAGAGCAAGGAAGAGTGTGATTAACAGGCAAACAAAACTGTACCTAGAAACTGAGCAAGCAGGCAGCATGGAGGGACTCAGACCACCAAGAATGCTGGATTTCCTGACAAAAACCTTGCAGAAGCATAGAAGCAAGAATTGAGTCTGTATACAGAGCTGATCATGGGGGATACAGATGAGAAAGTGACTGTAAAGCTATCTTTTTACTGTCTCATTGGGGGCGTGGGAGGAAGGGGGAAAAAAACACGTTTTCAGCAAAAAATCTGATTTTGAAAAAATGCCATTCTCAACTAAAACATTTTTATTTTAAAACTTTCACCCTTCTCTAGTAAGAAGGAAATTGGGGGAGGGGAGAGGGCCTATAATATGCTGCTACTAATGTCTGCTATAACTCTGTCAGATGTAGACAAATGTTCTTCTGCGGGACACAATTCATTCATGATGAGCAAGGACAAAATAATAATAAAAAAAGGACAAAATAAAAGAAGCCATCAGACTTGAGCCAATTTCATTGTTCCCTAACTGCAAATGGGATTGTAGCTACCTTCATCTTAAGTAGCAGAGAAGCAAGTAGTCAGGCATAGAACTGTTTGGAAAATTACAACAAAAGTGAAAAAAAATAGTTTTCATTGAAGATTTCCATGGAAACTTTTGACTTTTCATCAAGAAACCCCAAAACGTAATATTTTCAGCTGAAAATTGCAAACATTGGGGCTGGAAGATTTTTTTTTCTGATTAAAAATTGGAATTTTTTGTGGAAAGCACAATTTTCTTCAGTTGAAAATGTAATAATCAATCTGGAAAAGAGTTCTGATTGAAATGTTTAGGAACGGGCCTAATCAGATAGAGAGGAAAGGGTAGAATGTTGGTTGAATGATAAAACTGATAAAAATAAATCACAAGGAAAAAGTCTGCATAATGAAAACTGAGCAGAACAAAAGCTTCAAACCATTGCCATCTGAATTACTGTAGCTGAAAATAGGGTAAGCCTCCTTGAAGACCACACTGCTACAAGCCATCCACTATCACAGACACAAAAAAGCCAAAAGCTTTATTGAATACAGATGTGAAAATCCTTGCCACTAAGTTAGAAAGAAACACATACTCTCCATAACATGCCCAGATCAGCTGGGCTTTATACTTGGTTTGTTCCACCATCCCTAGATCATAATATGCTTAAGTGCTAGAGCTGTTGAAAATAATTCAAAATTTTCCACAAAATGCTTTAAAAATGACTAAATTAAGTAGATTATTCTAATTCAGTGAAGTTCAAGATGATTTAGCTCAGTATCTGAAACAGAAAACAACTCTAATTATCATTGAAGGTTTATTTGACAAAAATAAAAAAAAATTACTAAAATGTAGTTAAATCATCAAGTCCCCAAATTCTATCATTTTAAGTGTTGAAACTGCAGGACATATTAGTACAAATAGTTGGAAGATGGCCTTTTTTCCAACAAAAATTAACAAAAACAGTTTCCCTTCCTATTTTCATCCAAATTCTTTTAATTTTGTGGGGGAGGAGTTGTCAAAAGACTGAAAATCTAAAAATCAAAAACAAACACAAAAATCCCAAACTTTTTTTGTTTTGGGATATAATTTTGCATGTTCATCACCAATCAATTATGATGTGGTGTTTCTCCCTTAAGAACTACTAACTTACTCATGTAGTTAATTTACTCTTTTTAGACCTCTGAATTTGGCCAGACATATTTAGTTGGTGATCCCAGCCCACTAAGCGACTGCTAGAAGCTGGATTCCGCTGGAATACTGTGAAGTGTAGAAACAGCATTCCACATTCACTCTGTGACCATAGACTGGATTTATAACAACACACTTAAACTCAGGCAAACTATTACAGAAAATGACTAGAAAACAGACAGATTGCATGAACACTAACACTGCTTAACATAAGCCATAAACAGTATTTGTATCACAAAGTTCAGCAATTAGCAGCCGTACAGCTTTCTTACTGTGTTACAATAAAATATTTGTTTGTAATGTCTTTCAATTTCTAAGATGTTTGCTTAGCAATCCCTGCCCATTCTACTATGTTACGCTCCTTTCTAAATGAGCAATCAAGGAGGTTTACTTTTAAGATCAGCATCCCTGCTGGCAGCATTTTGCATTAGCAAAAGCACCAGGCCCTCCCTTTCCCCACTGTTCAAACCGTGAAATACAAAAGAAGCAGTGTTCTAACAGGTTTAACACCACTTTGGTACATTTATTAATTAAACAAATAACATCTCTCAGCATTATGGAATAGCAGGAATTAAAAACTGATTAACAAAAGACACTTGATCCTTGGTGACGATTGCAAACTGCATCAAGAAAACAAGATATGTAGTGAAACCTCTAGAGGTGAAACAAATCATCATAATTAAAGCTGATCAAATATGGTAAGTATTTTACATGAAAATATTCAAAATGTTTCCTTTCTAACTGTTCTAATTGTTCTGTGAGACACAAAGATTAAAAATATTTTAGCTTTACTTTTTTCTCCTCTCTCCCCCCCCCCCTTTTTCAGTGGGAAAGGAGAAGAGGAGGGCAGGGAGAGAAGAAAGCAGAGTGGGAAACTGACATCTTCACCTCCACACACCCTACAATTTTCAGGGGATTTGTTCATTGGAAAACTTCAAAACAAAATGAAACAATTTTCCATGAAAAGATGCCATTTTTTTCAGAGAGTTTCAAACTAAACATCACACTATCTTTAGTCATAATATACTGCATAGAACCACAATCTGTCTTAAAGCGTCTGCCTTTTTTCTTTACTAAACAGCTGCCAACTAAAGACTCACAAATAGACTTCCCCACAGCTTGAGTTCCTGCTTTGTTTGCCAGGGATCAAAAACCTGTCTGGAACTCCACACAACATACAGAGATATGTAGTAGTTGAATTAAATACTGCAAATGAACACGTCATAAATAATATAACATATCGCTAAAAGCTTTCTAGCAACATAATGCAACTTAAGGGAATTTTAGAAGTTGGGTACAATCACTGTTCGTCTGCATCATTCAGCTTGGACTTACAGCCAAGCAGAAAAAGCAGGGAAAATATTTCATAGGACATCCTGTGAATCTCAGGCCATATGTGTGTTTTTCTTTTGTCGCTACACTGCTTTTTGCCATCCCTCACAAGAACTGGTAGAAAAAAATTGCTCCTTGCCATGCTGCCATTGGCTGATTTTAGAGAATTTAAATGACAAATTCTGGGGTTCTTTCTGAGCCCTGCATGGTGTACATGAGCCATGTTTTCAAGGTTTACCCCACAACAGTGAAGGCTAAAAACTTCTAAAAAACAAAAAATTAAAATGAAGATTCTCATATAATCCTTTGGTTCCTGGAGCAGAGGCTTTAAGAAAAATGCCAAATATCATCAGACTTGCCATGAAGTTGTAAGAGTTGGCAACTATTAAAGGAAAACGAACAGCACAGAATATCACTTACCCCAGAGTTCAGTGGACAAGAGGAAAGAAATGTCTCTAGAAAAATGAAAAAAAAATTCTACGTGCAATTATTAAATGACTTTGGAAATGGATAAAGAAGATAACATGATCCCTGACTTTATACATACAACTAGGAAGTTTATATTAAAAATATAAAACTTTTATAGGTGTTTAGAACCTGAAGCCGGATGGTCCAAGAAAGCATTAAAAGGTGAGAAAAGAGTGAGGAAAAAGTGCTGACTAACAAAACAGCAGTGAAAAATACTAAAGCAGTGTATTTCAAAGATGCACAGACAACAGTGACAAGAGCCAGCTGGGGCCCAGGACTATCAGATAAGAAGAGCTGAAAGGTGAAGAGTCACAAAGGACACAAGTGGCATGGCAGCACCCAACCACTTCCTTTCCTGTAACCAAAGTGCCTGGGACTAGAAACCAGCCCATAGAGTTGTGGTGTTCCAGGAGAGAGGGAAAATAGAACAATCACAGCGACTGTCACAGGACAGGCTACTCAGCAAGTAGCCTGAACGTAGCTGAAGTCGAAGTATCGTAGTTCGATCTTCAAAGCACTTACCGCGGGTCCACATGGGGCAGGCAGGCTCCCCCGTCGACAGCGCTTACTCCTCGCGGCGAGCAGGAGTACTGGGATCGATTTATCGTGTCTAGACAAGACACGATAAATCGATCTCAGAAGATCGATTGCTTACCGCCGAACCCGGAGGTAAGTGTAGACGTACCCTACGAAATCAAAACAAGTCTGCAGCAGCTGTCTGGTGCCCAGGTCCTCATTATGTGTCTCTGTGCGTAGATGTGCTTGCGTTCACCAGCGGAAGTAGTGACACTGGCTTGGAGGAACTGCTTCCCAGTGCCCCATGCAGGCAGCCTGGGCTGTGTTATTGTCTGGGACTTTCAAGCACTGCAGTATATTATGCTGATTGCACATTTATTTTAGCTACACAGCACAGGCATGGTAGAGGGCCATAGGACACAAAGCGTGAGTTAAATCTCCCTCTGGCTGCTTTACCTCTGGCTCCATTATTGTCTGAGCTAGCATGGTTGCTAGTGAGGGAGACAATGCCACACTCTGCCTCCTCTCGGTGTGCATGCCTCCTTTTCAGATAGCCGCACCAATTTCCCCACAAGCCCAACACTTTCGAATAAAGTTTCTATACACCCTTGGCTGTTCCTGAATGCAGCCATAGAAATCGTACCCACACAGCCCTTCTGATGCAAGTTACCCCATCCATTGATGCATCTTTCGCTTTTCCTCTCACTCACAAGTAGTACAAGTGAATGGACAACTGGGCTCCATTTAGTGCCATAGTGACCAAAGGTCATGTCACATCCTCGTTTCCATATCCTGGAAAGGAAGGATAGTCCAGTGCTTAGGGCACTAACTAGCACTTAGGTTCAAGACCCTGCTCTTCTACAGGCTTCCTGAGTGACCTTGGGCAAGTCACTTAGAAAACTGATGTGCAGAGAGACTAGCTGTGAAATAGGGGTAACAGCACTTCCCTACCTCATGGGGGTGTTGCGAAAATAAATACATTAAAGATTGTGCAGCGCTCAGATACTAGGGTGATGGGGGCTATGTGCATAAGCATAAAACTGATGTCTAGAACATCTGTACTTATAGTAGTAAATGGTTACACTGGATTCTTTACTATATAGAACATTAGAAAATGTTTTGCAGAGAACAGACTGGATGACATCTTTTCCCTCTCTTATGCTGTGTATGATTTCAATATGAAAATTTGATTTTGTCTCATAAAACATTCCGAGAGTTTAGCAGCTTATAAACTCTTGTCTAGGGGACGTTTAAAGTGGTTTCTTGATTAAATTAGATCTAGAATGGATTTAGAATCAACAGCTATTGCTGTCTGCTGTGTAAGGAGTAAGGAGGGTTAAACTTCTTTGGGAGGAGGAGCTGTACCTAAAAAAAGAGTTTGCCATTGAACACAAAGCTAGTATGAAAAACTAAGATAATTTGAAACACATGTTCCTGGCTACATAAGTACAGCACAAACTGTAAGAGAGAAAATGATTATAAAAAGACATGGAATATTTCAAAACATAATTAGGAAAGTCAGCATTTTACAACATGAGAGTTACTGTACCTGAAATATTGTTTTGCTTTATTATTAATGCTTTAAAAATGTAATTTTCTAAAGATTTTCTAGCACAGTGTGAATTTATAATACAATGAATATGGCAGGTATGTTAGATGATAGAGTTCACTCAAATATTCTTCTTATGTAATACTATCTGAACAAAGATGACTCAGAATGAAACAGTTGGATACCTTATTTTAGGCACAAAATGCTGTGAATTAACTAACTCCTAAAAATAACATGCCTTCCCTGTTGCTTTTCAATGAACTTTTTTGATATGACCTGGATGTGTAACTTTTTTCCGTACAGCAGGACAGTTTTTATAATCTATTAATGCACATATTCCTTGTCAGGCTAAAGTTTCAGAAGCAAGACAGGCCCAGTGCCCTTCACACCTACACTTTTGTTCCGTTTGCATTCTTTCAGTTCTAATGCTCAGAAAAGAACTAGATAACACTTCTTGGGTTGTTAAAACCAGAGGAGGCGGCAAAAGGTGTGAAAAGCTCTGCAAAAGAGTGATGATTCAATATAGACTGTGACATACGCTCAGAACTATACAAAAGCCAACATGCCTCAGCCCTGCAAGCATAGCTGTAAAACCCACTCTGCAAAACCTCCAAGGCTTAAATATCATGTTACAGTACCAGATTCCAACACTTGCCAGAAGACACTAAATTGTATCAAACAATCCAGAATCCCTGGAAATCAGAGATGAGCGTGCTATGAAGGCAGGAGAAAGTCTCCATGAGCCCCCCAAACCATGCAAGTGTTGCCTAGGACAGCATGAGTGCACGATGGTATTTCTGTACTGATTGATGCTGATTTTGCAGGGAAGCATGCACACGCTCTTTGTCGGATATGCTGACTTTCTCTGCAAACCAGCCTGCGTTTCTACTGTTCCAGGAGGAGGGCCATGGTGCAGTGTCTACCAATATTAACAAATGTTGAAAGAGTATTATAAGGATTGCAAAGCCAAGCACAGAAAGTTAGGCTGTTCCAGAATTAAAGCATCGGAGCTGTAGCAGGGTTCACTTAGGGTCCAGAAGGCCTAGTGGGCAGGCCACAGTTCAATAGTCCCCAAAGTCCTGGGGATGGCCTGATCAGGCCATCCCCAGTCAGAGAAGGGGCAGAGGAAGGGTAGGGGGAACCCGTCCCTTCCCTCTCTACCAGGTGCCAGCTCAGGGCTCAACAGGGAAGGGGTGAGGAGCATCTCAACTCCCTCTAGCTAATACCGCAGACCAGCTTCCCCGGGCCACTTCCTGCCATCCCTGTCTCTCCTCAGTTTGGGGCAAGGTCACAGCACTCTGCCTCCCTCCCAGAAGAGGGTTGCTCAAGCAGTCTCAACAATTCAGATAGTCAGCCAGGGCTTCACAGCTGCTTTCCTGGTGTCCAATGAGTCTTCCTTGTAAGGGAGAGAAAAAGGGGTCAGGCCCCTACTGCCCAAATGGGCCTTACCACAGTCTCTCCCCAGTGGAGTCCTCTGTCCTAGAAGAGGCTGCCTGCTTCCTTTTTGCAGGCAGCCTCTCCCCCTGCTTGATTGTCAGAGTCACCTTTTAAGTCAGCCCTCCAATGTGCAGGATGCTCTGCAGCTGCTGAGGGGTGGAGCTTTCTGAGCTCAGTACAGCTCCATCACTCCGTCACTCTTAGTGAGGGGTTTGTAAACCCCATCACGGGGGCACACACTGAACAACAAAGTGAAAGCAAAATAGGGAATAGCTTCTTCCTGAATCAGCACCATCTATTCAGTTGCTGTCAGGGACTGTCTAGGTATATTTGGCCCTGCCTGAGTGTGGGGACTGGACTAGATGACCTCTTGAGGTCCCTTCCAGCCCTACATTTCTGCAATTCTATGATGACACATAAAGGGGTCAAATTAAAGTTGCCCAGACCAGTTTAATACTGGCATTTCCTAACTTCTGAGTGCTTAATGTTGCAAGCTCAATAATGAGGTTTTTTTAACAGTTTTTTTCTGTGTACTTTTCTAGGTTTTTATAAAAGCAAACTGACAGGTCCCACCGCCCCCCACCCCCCGAAATTCCATCATATGGCATCATATTGACACCCACATGGATTATTAGCAGGTAGATTCACCGCACAGACCTCTGCCACTTGAGCTAACAGTGTAACTGATAGCAACAGGAGGTTGTCATCCTCGGTGTGGACCAGCATTAGAGAGAAATGGGACATTTTGCCAGAGGGTTTCAGAGATATTTTCTGATAGCAGAGGAATGGTGAGATTCAGGAATCTTGGATTTCATTCAAGATTCTGGAGGGGAATCTCTCCATTACTTCCAAGTGTGTCCCCTCCAACCTGTGTCTTCCCCAGCCCTGCCCCCTCATTTCAGTCCCATTTTCCTCACCTACCCAATCCCAGTCTCCACTCCTCAGGTTTCTTATCCCAGTCTTGGTCTTAACCCAGCAAGTTCTAGTCTCACCCTTTTGAAAACCCCATCTCAGTCTCCCCGCCAATCCTTACCCATTTATTCCTTGTTCCCTCCCCAACGTCTTGTCCCCACTCTCCTTGCCCAGATAGTCCCAGCTATCCACCTCCCAAGCTACACATCTCACGTGTCTTTATCCCCCCGCCCTCTCCCCGGCCTCCTCTACTGGCATGTGCAAACTAAAGGAGTTGGCCGATGTGATTGCAGAGCCATTGGCCATTATCTTTGACAAATCATGGCAATCGGGGGAGGTCCCGGATGACTGGAAAAAAGCGAATGTAGTGCCCATCTTTAAAAAAGGGAAGAAGGAAGATCCGGGGAACTACAGGCCAGTCAGTCTCACCTCAATCCCTGGAAAAATCATGGAACAGGTCCTCAAGGAATCAATTTTGAACCACTTAAAGGAGGGGAAAGTGATCAGAAACAGTCAGCATGGATTCACCAAGGGCAAGTCATGCCTGACTAACCTAATTGCCTTCTATGATGAGATAACTGGCTCTGTGGATGAGGGGAAAGCAGTGGATGTGCTATTTCTTGACTTTAGCAAAGCTTTTGATACAGTCTCGCACAGCGTTCTTGCCAGCAAGTTAAAGAAGTATGGGCTGGATGAATGGACGGTAAGGTGGATAGAAAACTGGCTGGATGGTCGTGCTCAACGGGTAGTGATCAATGGCTCCATGTCTAGTTGGCAGCCGGTATCAAGTGGAGTGCCCCAAGGGTCGGTGCTGGGGCCGGTTTTGTTCAATATCTTCATCAACGACCTGGAGGATGGTGTGGACTGCACCCTTAGCAAGTTTGCAGATGACACTAAACTGGGAGGAGTGGTTGATACGCTGGAGGGTAGGGATAGGATACAGAGGGACCTAGACAAATTAGAGGATTGGGCCAAAAGAAATCTGATGAGGTTCAACAAGGACAAGTGCAGAGTCCTGCACTTAGGACGGAAGAATCCCATGCACTGCTACAGACTAGGGACCGAATGGCTGGGCAGCAGTTCTGCAGAAAAGGACCTAGGGGTTACAGTGGACGAAAAGCTGAATATGAGTCAACAGTGTGCCCTTGTTGCCAAGAAGGCTAACGGCATTTTGGGCTGTATAAGTAGGGGCATTTCCAGCAGATCGAGGGACGTGATTATTCCCCTCTATTCGGCACTGGTGAGGCCTCATTTGGAGTACTGTGTCCAGTTTTGGGCCCCACACTACAAGAAGGATGTGGATAAATTGGAAAGAGTCCAACGGAGGGCAACAAAAATGATTAGGGGGCTGGAGCACATGACTTATGAGGAGAGGCTGAGGGAACTGAGATTGTTTAGCCTGCAGAAGAGAAGAGTGAGGGGGGATTTGATAGCTGCTTTCAACTACCTAAAAGGGGGTTCCAAAGACGATGGATCTAGACTGTTCTCAGTGGTAGAAGATGACAGAACAAGGAGTAATGGTCTCAAGTTGCAGAGGGGGAGGTTTAGGTTGGATATTAGGAAAAACTTTTTCACTAGTAGGGTGGTGAAGCACTGGAATGGGTTACCTAGGGAGGTGGTGGAGTCTCCTTCCTTGGAGGTTTTTAAGGTCAGGCTTGACAAAGCCCTGGCTGGGATGATCTAGTTGGGGTTGGTCCTGCTTTGAGCAGGGGGTTGGACTAGATGACCTCCTGAGGTCCCTTCCAACCCTGAGATTCTATGATTCTATGATTCTATAACTTGGCCAAATTTTGGCAGATTTTCATGGGGATGGCAAAAGGCACATCCCTGACATAAAGGCCAAATTTCAAATCCCTGCTCAATGCACAGAGGCACTAAAGCTTTCCAAAGAAAAGGTCACCTGAACTTTAACATTGGAAAAAAATAATAATGTATTTTTCCCCTGACCTCTTTTTCCAAAAACAGCTGAACCCTTTTTGGCTCAAATTTGCCAAAAACTTTGATATGAGGCTGACACGCAGCATGCAAAATTTGAGCCCAATGGTAAAAGTTCAGCAAAGTTAAAAGTGTGACAGATATGGCAATTTCTTGCAATATCTTGGGGAGATCTTACTGTGTCAAGTTTACGTATCATTGCAGGCTAGGGATTGTATGTAATTCCCTGGGCTAGAGTGACCACAGCTCCTCCAGGAGCTAAGAACAGTGAGGGGTGATCAGACAAATTCACTCAGTGAGTAACACTCCAGAGAAGTACCACCACCTGGACAGGCTCGCCTATACTAGTTCAGACTGGATTCTCCAGAGACCTTACATACAAAGACAGTACTTTTGAATAAATAGCCTGAGTTTAAACTGATTCAGGGCCTTCTTTCTGACACAGCAAATGGGCCGGAATTTCTGTCCAAGGGGGGCTCCAGTCCTTCCTGCGAAGGGTTGGAAGGACTTTGGCTATGGAGGCCCCATAAGACGGATGGGTGACCTCTGGTAAACTTATGAACCTGCGTGTAGGTTCTTTTATTGTTTTTTATATACTTTCTCTGTAATTATTTCACTTTAAGAATAAATGAGCTTGCTTAGAAAGAGCTGTGTAGTAACTTATAACTGTGGGCAATTACGACTGTTTGTAGCCTCTGAGCAGAGAGCAAAGTGCAGATGCAGGCTTGTTTAGGCAGTATGGCTTGCTGGGATTAACACAGCATAGGCAGGGAACTATGCAGCCTTGAAAAAACCTGGTCAGGAGAGAGAGAGATGCGGGTCTCTGCCCAAGAGAGGTGATGGCTGAGAGCTGGAAGCTGAAAGGTGGGTATCCTCGCTGGACCATAGAGGTGGATTAGAGGTTTCCCTGAACAGTTTCCCTGAACAGTGACAATAAGCCACTGAAAAAAGGGTGTTGTAATGGAAAGTGTCAGGCAGCCTTAATACTAGACAGTGCAACCAGCCCCATCACTAATAGAGCCTGATCCAAAGCCTGTCAAGGGAAGTCCTTCTACGGACCTTAAAGGACTTTAAATAAGGCCCCTAAGTCCTTCATTACAGTACTTCCCTTTGTAAGCATAGGGAATATCTCAAATACTGTGGTGCAGTAAATATCCATTTTTAATTATTGGCATAATCTCACTTAGTCACATTTGACACGTCAGACACTCTGCCAATTCGCACAGCTTTTCTTTGACATGTGGCCCATTAGCCATGGGAGCATATGGTCCTGCATTTTTTGTGCTATGCTTGTCTTCTACTAGGATCTGGGTCAATCAATTCTCTCACGAGAAATCTGAAAAGAACCTATGTAGGACAGATGGAAGTTAACATTGTTCTATTATGCTTGCGGGATCTTTAAAAAAATCTGCTGAAATTGGCAGGATATATTTTACTGTGCAAATAGGATATGGAAACCTATTTGCGCTCCGGCAGACGTTCCCCAACTTTCCTATAACAGGCCCCACATCTTACTACTGAGATTGTCTCATGGGCACCTCCCACGATTGTATAACATCCCCGTGGCAACTTATGTTACATGGAAAAGTCATACTGAAAAAGTATTTTGTGCCTTCCTTTAAAGCTGTCTTTAATGCACTAAGAGTATCGACCTTTTTGAAAAAGTTAACCACACTGATGTTTTTTGCTGTTTATTTCATCGCTTCGCCTTCCGTTGGCTTTGTTTCATTGAGCTGGAAACCAGGAAGAAAGCCAGCATACCACCTGAGCAGGGAGCTCTGTGGTAGATCACCAAGTGGGCCAGGAACCACATTCTGGGAACCTCTGTGTTAGTAATTTTCTGCCATACTTTGTTGGTGTTCTGCTTTACCAGTTGCTTACGTGCAAGTTGCTTACAAGGTCACACATTTATATTTAATGGGCAAAATAAAAAATGCTAATTCGACACCAATGCTTATCCAACGGTGGGATGTTCAGCTGATTATACTGCCGTACCCTGATGTACTTGGCTGTATTTTTCCAACTCATTTACTTCCCTGATCACATATAAACAACAGGATGGCACTAGGAACTGAACTTTGACACCAAAGTCTGCTGTTACTGCTACTTTGGATGATGCTGCTGCTCTTTCTCCACAGCTGGGTTGGATCCCAGATGGAAATGTTATTAGCTCAACTTTGAAGAAGAAACATTTAAAAAGAGCAGCTCTATTTACAGTGGGAAGGAGCTTTTTTTTTTTGGCCTATCAGTGTGATAGCCTGTAGAGTATTAACATATTCTAACTGCATTTGGAGGTTTTTTGAACCCACAACATCCCATGGCTGTGAGTGGGCTGCAGTGCCTGGCTGCCCACAGGTGGAGGGAGTGGGCGGGCCCTTCTGCGAGCAGCCTTGACCGCCCTCCCTGCATGCCACACTTTTTTTTTTTGGCGCGCTTGGGGCGGCCAAAAAGCTAGAGCCGGCCCTGATCATACCCCTCCCCACCTTAATAATCTCTTTTCTAAACTGAACTGTCTGTTTTTGGAATCTCTCCTTGTAGGGAAGCTGTTCCATACCCCTAATAATTTTCATTGTCCTTCTCTGCACCTTTTCCAATTCTAATATATCATTTTTGAGATGGGGCGATCAGCACTGAAGGCAGTATTCAAGGTGTGGATTTATATAGTGGCATTATACTGTCTTATTATCTATCCCTTTCCTAATGGTTCCTAATATTCTGTTCGCTTTTTTGACTGCTGCTACACATCAAGTAGATGTTTTCAGAGAACTTTTACTTGCAGAAAATGCAAATGAACACATTGGAAATTTCAGAATGAAACGGAGCACAAATCTGACATCAGCTGTGATTACACAGGGATGAACATTTGAATGCATGGAAACCCTACTGAGCACTCTATATAGATGGTACTTGTTTGATAGTGAAGGCAAAATTTTAAAATCTTGGCAATCACAGAAGGCTTCATTAGGATTTTTCTGCTGTTTGTCAATATCAGGCCATATAGGACAATCTGGCAGAAGAGAATAATGTGACAGTGGCTAGGGACGTGACTCCAGTAACAACAAGGAATTCCAATCACCCGATGCCTTCCCCTTGTGAGCATCTTGGCTCTCCAACAGAAAGAAGGCTATTGTCAGCGTTTTAATGTTAATTCATAATTACAGAAAGAAAAGCAGCATAGGAGAGCTGTAACATTCAAAACATGTCTGCTGTGGTAGATTAAAGCAAAACCATATGTGCTATGAAGTAAAAGACCCAGGAGTAAATTGCTGGAAGAAATGCAGAGGGGGCTTTTTCTCACTTGGGACATTCTGGTCAATTAAAGTTTGTTATCAATGGAGTGCTGAGGAAGGTCACTTCACGCTTCTCTCTGGTGACAACTGGTTTATATGTGCCAGGAGAAGAAAGTTATCGAAGGGGATAAATAACGTCTTCATGAAAAGGTAAGCTTGACATAGTTCCTACTACTACTCAAGTCCCCAAATCGTGTTCTAAATTTGGTCTTGATGTTCTTGAGAGTGTGTGTCACAGAGCAAAGCACCAGAGGAGGCCAGCCTTATATAGAGAATAAAAAAATTCCCAAGTGTATTGTAGATGACAGAATTACTCTGTTACATTCTATCAATGAGCAGGTTAGGAACTTTTTAATTTGTGAATTATAGCCATAAAACACCTTAATTCCTCTTTCAGAGGAACTTCAATCTATGGACTGTTGGAACTCAGCTTCCTGGCAGTACTAGTGGGTCCCACTTCCCCTTAGTTTAGTCTCTAGTTAATACCATATTACTTGATGTTTAAGAACCAATTCAATCATACTGAGTAGTACCTGATATCAAGGAACTACCTGCACAGTAAGATAGCAGTAAATGTGAGTAAGGGAAACAGAGCTAAGTCTTTTTATATTGCACTTGTTTCCCAAGGGAACCCGAATCCTTTTATGTTCATGCTCACCTTCAAGGTGGAATGCAACAGGTATTTATCAGTTCACAGCAACACTACACAACTGTTGAGGCAAAAAGTGAAGTAGAATATCTTATACAACAGGAACCTACACTGGGAATTTAGGTATGTAGAATGTAGTTGCATACGTTGGACATTGGCCAGAACTCTGGGGCTAAGAAACCTACTCTCACAAGAAGTGCCATGGGTTTTTTTGTGGTCACAGTGGACAGGATGTTTGTTTTCCCATCTCCTCTGAATGACAGCATGCCCAAAGGCACAGTTTTCTCCTAACACCATGCTTGGGCTTTTGTTTAGGACTGATTCAGAGGAAAGGGTGCCACTTAATGAATCAGAAAACTACTTCCTTCAGTACTTGGGGTTTTCTTGGAGTCCTCCCCACCCAGTATTGAGCCACCCTACTTAAACAGTGAAATCTACCAGGATCACAGCACAAGGTGAGTAGCTACAGGGACTGCACTGGGGCTCCTTCCTCATCTATGAGTGCTATACTTAAGCCCTGATCCAGCACACACTTACACACATCCTGAACTCTACACGTGTGAATAGTCTCACTGAAGTCAATGGGATTACTCAAGGCTCTGAAGGATCAGCGCCTTTAGTTTGTAAGTGCAATTGCTTGGATGAGCACAGTGAATCTATTTAACAAGGTCGTACCCAATTTGGCATCAGAACGTGCTTCTGCCTTATTTTCCCATTCTTGGCCTTCCCAATAACTGTACCCAGCTCTCATGAGAGAGAAATAACACCCTTGTTGGGGGAACTGGTTTATGAAAACATCTACAGTTCAAATGTTTAAGTTTACCTTTTAAGCAAATCTTTTCCCAGTTCCCTTCAACCCCTTTTTAGGCTCCCCAAACCCAGGTCCTAATCACCTTTGTCCGGCTTGTCCTTGTCCGTCCCTCCACAAACACAAGTTGATGCCAGACCAATCTATTCTGTTGCAAGCACGTTCTTTCCATTTCTGGCCAAAGAGTTTGGTCATGGGATCAGCTCCTGATACCTGGTGTTTTCTCAAATATCATTTCTCTTTAGATTGTTGCTCTTATGGTTCCTGCTCCTGCCCAGCTTATCCTATGGAGAGCATCCTGCCCACAACTAGAAGTTACTCTAGCCACGCCTTTGTATCTGGCTCATATGGAGTGCCTCTTTCTCAACCCTCTCTAGCCCTGAATTCCCCCTAGAGGCACCTCTCCCCTTCTTCTCCCTACTGGATCAGGCACTCTTTTATAGAAAGTCCCCCCCCAGGGCTGCTATCAAGTGATCTTGATCACCTGACCCAGCTGCCCTGCTCAGCTCCACCTGTGCTGGATAACTAGGCACAACACTCTAAAGAGACCAGCCCTACCTGTGAAAGTCTGCCTTTAAAATTTCTTCTTACTTTTGGTGTTGGTTTGCGCAGTAGCTCTTTTTCAAGCTGAAATCACCTTGCCATGTTTGTTTAAAGTTACAAAGAAATAAAACTTTGAAGTCAGTGACTTTGTTATTTTAATAAATAGCTAATTTTTCAATAGCTATTTTTATATAAAATACATATACACTTGGAAGAAGCAGTCTGCGGAGGGATAGTGAATTTCTTTTGTTTAACTATTCACTCTCCCACCAGAAACCATTTATGCCAAGTTTGAGCCTGGAGCAAATTTTTATTGCTGAGTTGCAGTAACCCCTTGAAAATAGGGGTTTATAATGGAAACTCTGACAAACCCCTAGCTAGAGCTGCACTAGCAGCTGTTTCTGTAATGAAAGGTCTGTGCAGAGCAGGGACCAGAGAGTGAACAGCATAATATGCTTTGTATCTTACAAATATTAGAAATGATTGTGGACAATCCATAAGCCACGTTGGTATAACCTAAGATTAGAGCAATCATATGTGTCTGTGCAGCACACATACATGAGTTAATATGACGGGTATGTTACGAGCTGTTAAATGGAACATATTGCCCTGTTTATTTGGACTTGCAAATAAAGGTGGGGGGGAAAGGCAAGTTACTCAGCTCTTCAGATAGTGATTGCAACAATAGGAATTTGGGGATGTTAAATGGATATGGTGGAATTCAATGGTGCAGGAGGATTTGTGCAGACAGCTAACTAGTGCATCAGTACATTAATCAAGCAACCAGCCTGAACTGAAAACCAACCGTTACCATAAAAACAGGATACAGAGTAGGATGTTCCTGCCCCCCAAGAACATTAGGCTGGTCAATTCTGTGCATTCATCCAACTTGCAATTTTCAGCGTGCACACAAATGCAAATACAGGGCTCTCTGCTATCCCAGAAAGCTTTGCTACTCGCCCCTTTGATAGTATAGTTACAACTATTTGTATAGCCTCTCACAGTGACGTGATACAAACTGCAAATGCTGTAGGTGAGAACTAGGGTGACCAGATAGCTAGTGTGAAAAATCAGGACACTTTCTTTTTTGGGAGAGGGTGGGTAATAGTTGCCTATATAACCAGGGCTGGCTTTAGCGGGTGCGGGGCCCCACGCAAAGAACGACAGCGGGGCCCCGCACCCTCCTGCCGAGCAAAAAAACCAAAAAACCCACCTCCCGCAGACAATTTATTCGGCTGAGCAAAAAAAAAATCTCCTGCCGGAGTGGGGCCCCCTGAAGCACGGGGCCCGATTCCGGGGAATCAGTGGAATCGGCTTAAAACCAGCCCTGTATATAACACAAAGCCCCTAATATTGGGACATCTGATCACCTTAGCAAGAGCTGAATCCCTCTCTCATTTAGATTTGGGCAACCCTATTGGGGCTAACCTGGTGTAACAGAGCCGAAGTTTGACCCACTAGGAAAGATTCCCTACCCTATTCCGGTCCCTTTGTGCTGCTCAGGCTCAGATGGTGCAGAGGGAGTGAAGACCGGCTGCAATTCCCCTTCATGGAGGCATCCTCAGCAGGCCTAAAATTGGAAGAGCTGACTCCATCTGTCTTCCTGTGGTGGGGGAAGGGAATGGAGTAGCCTCTGCGGACCATTGCCAGCTGGCACAGGTCAGAGCAGGTCATGGGGGTCTGGGCCTGGGGTCAGGCAGAGAATTAGGGAGTTGTAATCAGCTTCTTGACAGCTCTCCCTTCACCCAGTGGAAGCAGAGAATCTGGCCCACAATCATTAAATAGTTGAATTCTAACTTAAAATGGAATAATTAAAAGAAAAAGGATAGAGTTAACTTACAGAGTCACCAAAAAAGGAGGTTTTAGGAGATTTAAAAAAAAAATTTTCCTGTCAGAGCTCATTAACTGGAGATCAGAGTAATGAGATGATCAGTTCCTGAGGATGTGCTTGACAGTGCTGTGGAGACCCCAGGCAGCCAGCTGCGTATCACGAGGCTTGCTGGGATTTCATAGGCAGGAAACAAATGTATGTTCATATACGTGTTCCCAACCGTCTTCCTTTGTACGATCCATGTTCTGTCAATCTGGTATGCCCAAATTCCTTTAGAGTGACTAATAACAATACTATATAATTAAAGCTCTGCCATGTTACCTACCCATTTATTCGCTGCACCCAGAAAAATGTCAGCAGTGTTGCATTCGTCTTGCTCACTGTTTTGAGAAAAAGTCACACTGAAACCATTACAGTCGTGCATCAATACACAGGGGACTGATATGTGTAACTGTCAGCAGAGTTAAAGGAAATTATCCTTGTAAATCTCTCAGGCAGCGATGGGGAAACAGAGCCTTGTGACTATATCAATGTAATTCTGGTACCACTGGCATGTTATTTTCAGGGTGGATTGAAGGCATATGGGTTCAGCATTGTTTGCTGTAACCTCCTGTCTGGTCTCCCCAACTCTCCTTCAGTTCATATTACTTCCTTCAGTTCATCCAAAATGACCATTCTTGCCTGTCAATCTGTTCCTGTCGCTCTCCACTTTGAACCTCTCGCTGGTTTCTCCCTAGCCACTGCACTGAGCTTTAATTTCTCAGCCTTGCCATCAGGTCAGCTCCATCTGACCCTGCTTCTCAGATCTTGTTTCTACTGTAGAGGTACCATATTGATCAGATTCCTACTCTTGGATCACAGCTCTTTGATGCAATGCAGGTCAGGAACAGACATGCCAAACCCATGAAAAAAACACAGAAATTGGGCTTGTTTTTCGCTTAATTGGCTTGTGAGTTGCTTGTTGGGCAGTAGCTTGTTGCTTGCTGTAGCTTGTTGCTTCTTTTTTTTGATCAGCTCCCGGCAAGCAGGGGCAAGGTGGGGGGGAAGAGAGTCAGGGGTGCACAGCAGGCACACCACAGTTCCAGACTGCATGCTGGGGGGATCTAGTCACATAGAGTGTTGGGGTCTTTAGGGATTGGCTTGTTTTGGCTTTGTTTTGAAATGGGATTAGCTTGATTTTTGGCTTATTGTGAAAGTCGGGGTGCTTATTTACCATGTGAAAGTTGGCATCCATGGTCAGGACTCCTTTATCTTTCAAGGACTATCACTCTTTTAGTGCCTCACACGGAGACCGACTCTTGGTACCGCAGTGCCCCGATCTAGAACATTCCTGTTCAGTTCCTTTCTGACCATGCTGCTCGTGTCACTCCCCAGTCAGAACGGCAGCGATCACTGCCATTCCTATGCCCTTTGGGTCAGTTGGCAGCAGGGTTTCTGAATCCTTTTTATTTTCCCCTTCATCTCTCATTCCTCATGTCCCTGACAACTCCTTGCAGTACCGATGTCCCCCTTCAGTGCTTTTAGCTTTGGAGCCGAAATTGTATTTCAACTGTCAGTGCCTCTTTGAGGTAAAGAGTGTTTTTTTGGCTGCCATCACAAGCGATGACTTTCTCATTTTCCTGGACGTGCTCGACCCCCACTCTGTCCCAGGCCCTGCCCCCACTCCACCCATTCTCCCAGGGCCCCACCTCTTCCTGCCCCTTCCTGCCCCACCTCTTCCTCCGCCGTTCCGCCCCCAAGCATGCCCTGCCCTAGCTCCGCTCCCTCCCCACCAGCACCTCTTGCCCGCTGCTGTACAGCTGATCCACGGTGGGTGGGAGGAGCTAATCAGTAGGGTCCTCCAGTGGATGCTGAGCGCCCACTATTTTTTTCCATGGGTGCTCCAGCACTGGAGCACCCATGGAGTCGGTGCCTATGGCTGCCATGATTCAGTTGTCAAGGATTTCAGTCACTGGCCTAATTTCCCTCAGGTGATGTTCCTTCAGCATGCAGTATGGCTCATAGTTTCAAAGAGTTTAAAGACATAAGGGGCCATAAGATCATCTAGTCTTACCCTCTTGTATGTCACAGGCCATTGATTTTCACCCAGATGCCCCTATATTAAGCCTAGAGACTTTATTTAGACTAAAACATTTCAGTCCTCAGGAGGCTAATCTGTGTGCCACATTGAGAGAGCAGGAGAGAGGAAGGGGGAGCAGGGGTCTGGACTAGATGATCTCTCGAGGTCCCTTCCAGTTCTATGATTCTATGAAGGTGCCACCAATGCCCTGGGCCACTGCAGTGGCAAGGAATTGATTAGGAGGGGTAAGCCCAGGTAACCCCAACAGGCAAACCATGCCCAATGTTGCAGAGGAAGGGGAAAACCCCCAAGGCCACTGCCAATCTGACATGGGGGAACATTCCTTCCCACCTCCCAAGCTGGTGATCAGTTAGACCCTGAGCATGTGAGCAGGACACACCAGCTAGGCATCAAGAAAGGGAACTCTCTGTACCACCTCACGGCACCAGTCTACAGGTCCAGTGTCCCCTCTCCAACTATGGAGAATCCCCGATGCTTCAGAGAGAGGTGGTCACCCCACCCCAAACTCATCTAGCCAATTGTGCATTAGGGAGAAAAACTCCTACCAGTCAACAGCCCTGATGCTTTACAGGTGTTGTTGGCTTCTCTAATTGCCATACTTCGATGGAGATACCATCCAGGTGCAGTCTGTCTGATGCAAGCCAGCTGTGTTTGGTGTGACAAATCTGACAGAGTTATGACTAACTCAGTAGAGGAAGAAACAATAGAGTTGAGGATATAAATACAGATAGAACACAGCGAAACCAGAGGTCTGGGATATGGCAATGATTTGAGGTGAATACTATCTCAAATTCGTATCTTTATCAACCAAATTTTCTACAGGGTGGGAAACCACCCTCTTTTCTCCCATATACAGCTATCTTACCTCTTAATAAGGTTGGGAGCCTACATCGATATTCTTAATAGTGACTACAGTGTTCCTAACTGGATTTTAAAAAAGGAATTACATATACTAGAAGAATACAGTGTTGCCCAGTGTCTGATTCTGGGGCCCAGGAACTCCTAAATTCTAATCCCAGCTCTGACATTAATTCTATAAATAACTTTGGGCAAGTCAGTTGAGTTCAAATTTTAGGCACCAATAATCAATGACCGATTTTAAACTTTTATCCTTAAGCTCTCAACAGCTCAGTTTACACATCTGAAAAATGAAGATTACAGAGACGTAATGTACAGGGGTGTTAATGGTGGTAAAGTACTTGAAGATGTAAATAACTGTAAAAGTGCTAAGTATGTTATTATGAGTAGACACACTGGACATTGAATTCTGCATTTTCCATGAGTACGGGATAATTGCATTCACCCTGAAGGAGCAATGCTAGGTCACCTCTAAAATATGGAGTCAAATGACATTCACTACCCACATATGGAATATTCCATTTATTTTTCCTTGTGCAATATCTTCTCTCATGCTCAGTACTTTAACTTCATATTTCATTGTCTGACTTCTTCACAGCAGGCTCTGCAGGTTGCCAGAGAAATCTGAGTGAGATGATTACATTCATTTTTTGGCTATTTGAAATCTTGGTGAACTTCCAGTTGCCAATATGTCTTCCTCACTTGGCCATGGGTATGAACAGTAGATTTTTAAAGCACATTTATTAATGTACTCTTTGAAGTTTTAATTTTATGTGCATTCATATTTTTAAAAATACATTCATGAAAAGATATATTTACAATGCAAAACAAATTACCATATATGCAAAACACATCACAATGACAAGCAAGATTAAATATCACCTACTAATTCAGGAATGCCAATGACTGCTAGAATAAAGGATACATTACAGTTTCTATTCTATACTAAAATGACTATACAAGGGCAAGGCTGTGGAGAATCAAGGCTGTGGAGAATTACATTTTAGAACATCTTCTGTAATTATATATTCTAATTGATGACTATGATGGCTTGGACCCCCCTTCTGGGATGCCAGCTGATGTACTGGGGTTTCACTGAGCCCCTCCTGCTCCACCGGCCTGGATTCCCTCTCCCGGTTTTGCTGAATTAGGCTCTGTGGCCTCTGGCAGCGCACACACACACACACACACACACACGTAGGACCACACCCAGATGCAGACACAGACTGAAGCCAGCTCTGTGTGAGAGGATTCACCCAGCACTCAAGTGTACACCCCCTTTGGGGAATAAACCCAAAATAATACTGTCTTGCTCTGTATAGAAAGATCTGCACAGCGCAAACTCATAAAACTTCACCCTCTCCCTCAATGTGAAGAGAGATAGGCACAACTTCTTGTTCCCCTAGTTAGAAATTGCACAAACTGGGTTTAATAATAAACAAAACACATGTATTAACCATAAAAAGCAGATTTTAAGTGATTGTAAGGGACAACAAACAGAACAAAGCAGATTACTGAGCAAATAAAACAAAACACGCATACTAAGCTTAAGATCTTAAAGAGACTGGTTTTATGAAGTAATTTCTCACCCTAAATGTTATTTTAGGCAAGTTGCAAAGTTTCTGTAGCTTAGAATTCCAGTTATTTCTTCTTACAGACTGGACCCGTCTCACTCTGCACTCACCCTGTCAGGTTGGTTCCTTTGTCCCTTCAGGTACTTTCAGCAGTCCTTCTTCTTGGGTAGGCAATGGAGGAGAGCCCAGATTAACCCCTTCCCCAGCCTTAAAATGATTTATCTAAGGTGGGAAACCTTTGTTTGATCCACATCCTCCTACAGAGGAAAAGTACCAGCAGTGTCCAAAGTGTTATTTTCTATCAGATGATCTTATCACCTGCCCTGACCTGGGAGTGTCACAGCTATGTCCCAGGATGCCTCTCAGAAAGGAGAGAGATTAGTATCTTCACAGTCTTATTGTTTCTTCCTAATGGCCCATCAAGGCTGTGATGGCCAGTTGTCTGGTGGGTGTCTCCAAATACACACACAGTTGTAATAGTCAGTATTCCTAACTTTAGAATCAGGAATGATACATGCATACAAATTGGATAATCACATTCAGTAAATTATAACCTTTCCAATGGTATCGTACATGAGCCATCTTGCATAAAGTCTATCTTAGTTACGCCATATTCATATCATAACAATATTTCTATGAATAATATGGGGTGTAACATCATAATGACATCATCTTGGTTGGTTATATCATTTTCTTCCACAATTTACTGTACTGATACAATTGATGGCAGCAAAGTGGCTGTAAAATATAAAGACCAAGAGTGAATTCCTGGCTCTACTGAAATCAATGGCAAAACTCCCTTTGATTTTATAGGGGCCAGGATTTCACCCCAGATTTTTAACCAGTATAAATCAATGTAGTTGATTTATACTGGTTAAAATTTAGTTAATTTTATGGCTGATTTATGGCATCTGAGAATCTGACCCTAATGCCATTAAAACCTGTAATATATAAAGCTATAATTATGGAACTCTAATCCCATCAAGTGGCTCTGGTGATGTCACAGACCATCAGAATCAAGTGAATTGTGAAAAATAACTGTAATAGTCTCGCAGTGCAGCCCAAGTATCTTCTCTGTCTCCCTCTAGAGATGCCTACTGCATACAGCATGAAGATATTAAAATATTTTTTATCTACCCAAACTAATAATTGCAAGAGAAAGATTAGTTAGGGCACCCTTAGGCATTGAGTCATAAGCACTGCACTTTGAGGTAGTCTAGAAATAGCCATTCCAAAAGTGCGACGGTTCCCACTCACTGCTGTGATCAAACATGGATATAAACATTCCTCTCGAATCTGATCTTTATTTGACAGTATCATTATCAACCAGCCCAGATAATGGATTCCATTTTTAAAGCTGGACACATGCAAATGGCATTTATGCATTTGTATGTATCTAGCCTATACATATGAATACACAAATGTGCAAGCACTCATGTATTTGCACATGCACATGGCCAGTTAGTTTCCTAGTTTGGCAACAGTAGAAGCCAATACCTAATCTAAATGTTTTTGCATATATACATTAGGCATATGCAAAATTCAGGCTCTGTTAACCTCTCTGATGGCTTTTAGTCATTTGAAAGTTCAATTATACTCATACAAATTCATCTTGGTTAGAGATGGGTCTGAATCAAAAGTGTGGTGCTAAACACTCCTGGACTTTGGAACATTTGTATATGGATCGGGAACTCAATTTGGCCCAATCATGATAATTTTGAAACAGATTTCTGTTTTGGCTAGAACTGTTTGCTCATTTGTTTAATTTTAAAAAGCAGAAAAGAAAAAATAAAATGAGAAAATTAAAAAAAAATACAATACCTTCATCTCTTTCTTATGAAACATACAGTTTTTCAAGAACAGTTGTGTACACAAGATGTAAACAATTGAACTCTGTATATGTTAGTTCCTAAGTGACTGAAAAGTGACTTCAAATTCTTGCCCCATTGGTGCCAGAATAAACTGATATTCTCTACCTATTTGGGCAGTCATTAACAAAACAGAAATAACTGACAGATTACCCTTGTGGAAAATCGCTACAGAATTTAATAAGGATGAGACCATGGAGTTCTAAAGATGGGGGCACGGTATAGAAATTGTGGAAAAAACCTATTGAATTTAATAGAGATCATTTTCATTCTATAGAATTTTGTACCAGGGTATAATTCCTATTATAAATATAGGTTGGTTTAAAACAATCTATGGAAAGGTTATTGGAGAAACAAGTTGGGTGAGGTAATATCTTTTTTGGACCAACTTCTGTTGGCAAAAGAGACAAGCTTTCGAGTTGCACAGAGCTCTTCTTCAGGTCTAATTCAGGTTATAATTTCCTATTAAATTCTACAGGAATTTTCCATGGGGGATTGTGGCAGGTTAACTACAGTATACAGTAACTGGAAATAGAACTATAGCTCTTATGTGTGACAGACTGGGATGCACCAAGAACATTAACCAGGGGAAAGATTATTATTGGCAGTGTCACTTAGAATATCAAAAATTGAAAAAAGGATTTGCTCTAACTACTGCACTCAAGCTGTGATCCAGCAAAGCACTTAAGCATATGCCATTCAGCAAAGCCCACTCTTAAGTCCCATTCAGGTCAATGGAACTTTAAGCATGTGCTTAAGTTAAGTACATGCTGTGACGGGTTGGGTCACAGAAACCCCCTTTGGGACTGCCACCTAATGTGCTGAGACTACCCCTGAGCCTGTTTTCCCTGCCAGCTTGGGACTTCAGTGCCCTGCCTGGTTGTGCCAGACACGCTAGCCTGCTACAAACACAGACCCAGGTCTGAACCACATCCCCCAAAAGCTGCAGGCTTAACTGGAAACAGCTTAAGAAGTGCTCCTGTCTCCAGCACTCAGATACCCAACTCCCAATGGGGTCTAAACCCCAAATAAATCCATTTTACCCTGTAAACTCATAAATTGTTCACCCTCTATAACACTGATAGAGAGGTATGCACAACTGTTTCCCACCCCCATTAATACATACTCTGGGTTAATTAATAAGTAAAAAGTGATTTTATTACATACAAAAATAGGATGTAAGTGGTTCCAAGTAATAACAGAATAAAGTGAATTACCAAGCAAAATCAAATAAAACAGGCAAGTCTAAGCCTAATACAGTACAAGTGATTACAGATGAAATCTCACCCTCAGAGATGTTCCAGTAAGCTTCTTTTACAGACTAGCCTCCCTCTAGTCTGGGCCCAAGCTCAGATGGTAGCTAGGGGATTTCTCATGACTGCAGCCTCCTTTGTTCTGTTCCACCCCCTTATATATCTTTTGCATAAGGCGGGAATCCTTTGTCCCTCTCTGGGTTCCCACCCTGCCTTCTAAATGGAAAAGCACCAGATTAAAGATGGATTCCAGTTCAGCTGACATGATCACATGTCACTGTAAGACTTTATTACCCACTTGCCAGCACACAGGTATACAGGAAGCAGTAGTGCAGCCAGGTCCGGAGCGCAGGGGGAGCGGCCCTATAAAAAGGCCCTCCCCCTGCACAGGCGCCAGCTTCCGGTGGCGCCGGTGGGGGCTGACGCCGGGCCCCGGCCCCGATGCCGGGTGACATTGCGGGGCCCCGACGCCGGGTGACGTTGCGGGGACCCGCCCCCGATGCCGGGTGACGTTGCGGGGACCCGCCCCGGAGTGACGCCGGGTGAGTGTAAGAAGCAGCGCTTAAAAAGAAGCGGCACCTTTTTTTAGTGCTGCTAAAAAAAGGCGCCGCTTCCGCCGCTTCTGCTCAAGGGGGGAGCGGCCGCTCCCCCTGTTCCCACCCCCGGCTACGCTACTGACAGGAAGACTTACAAGTAAACAGAGCCATCTACAGTCAATTGTCCTGGTTAATGGGAGCCATCAAAATTCCAACCACCATTAATGGTCCACACTTTGCATAATTACAATAGGACCTCAGAGTTATATTTCACATTTCTAGTTTCAAATACAAGAGTGATACATTTATACAAATAGGATGACCACACTCAGTAGTTTATAAGCTTTGGAATGATACCTTACAAGAGACATTTTGCAAGAAGCATATTCCAGTTACATTATATTTAGCATATTTTCATAAAATCATATAGAGTGCAACATCACACATGCTTAAGCGCTTTGCTGAATCATGGTCTAAAGGCCTGATCCAAAGCTCACTGAAATCAATGCCAGTCTTTCCAATGACTTCAATGTGCTTTGGATCAGGCCCTGAAAAAATATAGCTCACATGTATTAGGAGGTAAGCAGTGTGCTGTTCAGGATATTTATCTTTCCTAGTTTGCAGTAAGAGCAACTACTACATACAAGTCAGAGTTAAGAGAGGCATCTGAGTAAAGCAAGGGTCATGTCTGAGAGACTTCAATTAAACTACACTGATTTGCACCAGCTGAAGATCGGGCCCTTAGTTTCCATTCCACAGTCCAGTCAATATACCATCATTCACACATAATACACTTAAGATATGAATTATATGAAGGACATGGATACTGTGTATTTTAAAAATAAATAAACCAAGCTCCAAGTGCCACCGGCATTTTCTCAACAACTTGCATTATAGGAATTAATACCAGTGTTTAGCTGAAATAATGTTAATTGATTATGCTGAATGCACAGATGTAGGAGAGAACACCAGGAAAGCAATTCATATGTGTGAAGGGAATGCTAAGGTGAAAAGTGTCACAGAGGAACTTGTGCTACTGTATGTGCCAGCAAAGTCCTGCCTTGTATAGAATCACAGAAATGTAGGGCCGGAAGGGACCTCAAGAGGTCATCTAGTCCATCCTTCCCAGCACGGAGGCAGGATTAAGTACACCTATTTGTGTATCAGTAAAGCAGAGGATGACACATATCAATTCCTCTTACAAACAGGAAGTTAATCAAAAGTTTTGTATATCCAAAAGTCATACAAGGAAACATCCCTCTTTCTATGGAAATGTTAATACAGCCTTGTAAGTAGAACAGGGCAGAGAAGAGAAACTCCATGCCATAGAGGATTTCAAGATTTCAAAATTTGTCTTTGTCCCGATTCAGAACATAACCCCAAAACTCTCAGCCAAAGAAAATTCACGTTTTTTTGCCTGATTGAAATGTTTCCATTTTGACTTTTTTATTTTGTACTGTAATCTATAATATAAACCAAAATATAAAAAAATTGAAATGAAAACTAGTTTCAAAAGAAAAAATTGAAATGTTTCATCCTGAAAATGTCAAAGTAGAAAATGTTGATATTGTTGGAACTTTTCCTCATTTCTCTGAAACAAAACTTTGGCAAAATCAACATGATTTTTGTGAAGCATTTTGATTTCAATGGAACTGTGTTTTCCAATGGAAAACTCGATTGCTGGGTTTTGAAACTGCAGTACTGTATTGCCAAATGGACTGTTGATGTTTCTTCCAGCAGCTTACTTGCATACTGCATACAATTGGTTCAAAGTAGCCCTGGACCACCAAGGTGTTTATTTGGTTAGTCAGAGAAATGATGAAGCATATAGAAATGTAGCTAGAATATCTTAAATTATAACAAACCTAGAGATGGACCTGAGGCACAGAGTTCAGATTGAAATTTCCCTAAAGTGTGGAAATAAAGCCCTCATGGAATAACATGCTTTCTATTGTGGGTAGTTCAGTGTAATGTGTATGGGCCAGGTTCGGTCCAGGGTTATGCTGGGTTAGTACCCAGGACTGCAGCCAATGGAAAGTCGACTTGCGGACTTTGAAACATGGGCAGTGCTAGATGGCCAGGGGATGTGCTAATTCAGTGCATCCCCTCAGCAGCCTTTGCTGGCAGGGAGCCCCCGGCAAAATTCCAGTGATGGAAACACCTGCATTGTCCTGGGATTGACTCTTCCCTAGGAAGTAGTGGATAAGGTTAGCATAGGGAGGGGCAATTTATGCAGTCCAAGATGACAGGCAGAATTATTAGCTGTTGCTGCTATCTGGGCATACGAGGTAGTGAATAATCCATCTTGACTATTAGGCACACACAACACATGCGTGGGTAGGCATTATGGACTCTGATAGCCAAGGGCTGCAAGAGAAGCTGCAAATGTGTACACAGTAAAGCTTCAGCTATTTGCAAACCTTAAAATCAGTAATGACTTTGGATTAATGGGCTATCACTTTCCCCAAAACCACAGCACCCTAAGATCCTGCATTTCAGGAGAGACAAAGTCCTGCCATAGTACCACAAGCTGCCATTTTTGATTGACTCCTTAGATTGCCTGAATCCTGGTAGGCATTTTAATATGCTGAAGACCTATATTTTCAATTGAAAAGCATATTGGAGCACTGCATGTAGTTAGAAGCGTGGCCTAGGGGAGAACATTTCTTGTGGAGGAGGGACGACATTCATATCATGGTTATCACAAGGCTTGTTTATTGTAATTCACTTTCTGCTTGGTGTCTCCATTGCTTGCAGCTTGTTCAGAATGCAGCAGATATTTGATTCAGTGTGGGACACCCACAAATGAAAGCACCCCAAATCAAAGTATCATAGAATCATACTGGAAGGGACCTTGAGAGGTCTTCTACTCTAGCCCCCTGCAGTCAAGGCAGGACTAAGTATCATCTAGACCATTCCTAACAGGTGTTTGTCCAACCTGCTCTTAAAAATCTCCAATGATGGAAATTCCACAACCTCCCTAGGCAATTTATTCCAGTGCTTAACCATTCTGACAGTTAGGAAGTTTTTCCTAATGTCCAACCTAAACCTCCCTTGCTGCAATTTAAGCCCATTGCTTCTTGTCATATCCTCAGAGGTTACTGAGAACAATTTACCTCCCTCCTCCTTGTAACAATCTTTTATGTACTTGAAAACTGTTATCATGTTGTGACGGTGTACCCCATAAAACTTTATGGGGAGATGCTTATAAATGTATACATGATGTAACTGGACTGTGTTTTATGCTACATGTGCCATGTAACATATCTCTGTGAAAGTTATGACCTACTGAATTTATTCCTCCCGTTTATATGCATGTATCATTGTTGTAGTTGAAGTTATGAATATTGGTTGTATTTCTTGAGAAAGGAATGTGCAGGTTAAATGCCCAATCAAGAAGCACTTAACAGACAATAGAACTTGCAGACACCAATCCACATCTGAGCTTTGCCAGGAATGTGGCTGGTCTGAGAAGGAACTGAGTTGTGCATGGACAGGTGACTTGTCCATGTGACCCCAACTCCATTTGGTAACTGGATGCTACACAGGGAGAGGGAGGGGTGTCCACCCAGAGGAGAAAATCTATTTAAACCCCTAGGAAACCCCTCCATTTTGTCTTCAGCTGGCTAAAGAGAGAGACTCTCTACCCCCCCAAGAACACACCTGAAAGAGACTGAACAAAGGACAAAGACATTATGGGGGTGAGTGATTGCTGGACCCAGGCTAGGCGGAAGATAGCCTGTTCACTGGACCTAGTGAGAGTTTTATATCTGTGTGAAGTTTGATTAGACATAGAACTGCGTGTTCTATTTTATTTTATTTAGTAATTCACTTTGTTCTGTCTGTCACTACTTGAAATCACTTAAATCCTACATTCTGTACTTATTAAAATCACTTTTTACTTATTAAGTTGCCTGGTGTATGAGTTGGTACCGGGGTGTGGGGGCGGCAAACAGCTGTGCATATCTTTCTATCTTTGAAATAGAAGGCGAACTACTTATGTTTGCCCTGTATAAGCTTTATACAGGGTAAAACGGATTTATTAAGGGTTTGAACCTCCTTGGGAGTTGGACACCTGGGCGTCAAAGGCAAGAGCACTTCCAGGAGCCTTACAGTTGTGAGTGGACTTGGTTCGGACCTGGGTCTGTGTTTGCAGCAGATCAGTGGAATCTGGCTCAAAACAGACAGGATTCGGGAGTCCCAAGCTGGAAAAGGCCTGGAAGCAGGGGCAGAAGTAGCCTTGGCAAACCAGGTGGCAGCACCAAGCAGGTCTCTGTGACCCCAACCCGTCACACATGTCTCCTCTCAGTCTTCTCTTCTCCAGACTAAACAAACCCAGTTTTTTCAATCTTCCCTCATAGGTCATGTTTTCTAGACCTTTAATCATTTTTGTTGCTCTTCTCTGGACTTTCTCCAATTTGTCCACATCTTTCCTGAAATGTGGCACCCAGAACTGGACACAAGTTGAGGCCTAATCAGCGTGGAGTAGAGCGGAAGAATTACTTCTTGTGTCTTGCTTGCAACGCTCCTGCTAATACAGCCCAGAATGATGTTTGCTTTTTTTTGCAACAGTGTTACTCTGTTGACTCATATTTCGCTTATGACCCCCAGATTCCGTTCTGCAGTACTCCTTCGTAAGCAGTCATTTCCCATTTTGTAACTGATTGTTCCTTCCTAAGTGGAGTACTTTGCATTTGTCCTTATTGAATTTCATCCTATTTACTCCAGACCATTTCTCCAGATCATTTTGAATTTTAAAACTATCCTCCAGAGCACTTGCAACCGCTCCCAGTTTGGTATCAGTGCCCTCTAAATACATTTGATCAGGGTCATTACAGTTAGCAGCAGGGCTACTAAGGAAACCTGAAACGGGGCCAGATATGCCCAGCACTAAAGTAAGAAAAATACATTTCAAAAGAGAAAGCTAAAGAGAGTCCAGCTGCTTCGTTTCATGGCAGCAATGAGTGCTGAAGGGGCCGGCAGGAGCAGTAAGCACAAAACCTATTCACTTTTGGTATGTTGGAGTGGGCTTTCTTTTATTTAAACTTGATAACACTGACTATTGAGGGTAGGGAGCCAAGGTCAAACGGAGCCCCTAACACCACACAAGCGTGCAAGCAAGCCAAGGTTAAATCATTTTGTGTGTTTTTCCCATAAATAGTGCTAATTCATTCCCCCATCAGAAGAATGATGTGCCAGGCAAATCAGAAGTGGTCTCTCAAAACAACTGCTCCCAGGTCACCGCACATCCCCAAGCAAGGCAGCTTTGTAGCTTCCATTGTCATTTGGGTGGCTGTTCTCTCTCGGCCTGAACCTGCCAGGGGTTGAAGCACTCCCAAGGGTTCCTGAACACTCCCCATTCTCGTTGACCCCCCAGAACCTGTTGGATGTGCTCAGCATATTGCAAGACCAAACCCTGTGTCAGTGAGTATGCCTGGGTCTCTCTCCTCCACCTCTACTGCATCGCTGACTTCTCTGCCTCTAGCTCTTTCTCTCTCCTCCTTTAGGGAAACTATGCTTCCAATTCAGTAACTGGCCACGAGCAAACCAAGGAAAGGTTTTTATTTGGGTTTGGTACTAATCTACTTCAATTTGACTGTTTTCACATCATAGCTGACCAAAGCCAGAATGTGTTAATCAAACCAAGCTCTCCAGCTCCATGACACAGCCACTTCCCTTGCTTCACAGAGCAGAGATGAAGTTTGAATAGGCAACGTTGGCTGTATGGGCCCAAGCACCCCCTAAACAGACAGTCAGCGGAAAGACATATGTGCATCTGAGGGGAATCTGTGTGCTCACTGATGCTTTCGCATTAAGAGTCATTGTCAGCTTCTTCTGTGAGTACCATCCTTTCCTTGCCAGAAACCCCCTGTTATCTTCCAATGAGTGGCACAGGGTGGATGCGGATGTAGAGGAGATGCCTTGACAATTTTTTACAGTCGAACAAAAGAAATCTAAGCCTCCCCTCCAAATAGTAAAGCAAAGACTGGGGACAAATTGTCTGCCAAGAAAGCAGTTTATACTAACTCATCAGCTCTGCCCAGAGACAAATGCCAGCTAGAGCCCTGCGACCAACCAAAAAACGGTTTCTGTGAATAAACATTCATTTGGCATGAAGTCTGACAAATCCCTCTATAATCTACGTGCAAGGTTCCAAACAAAGGAGTAAAACCGCAGCCTGTGTTAAACAGCACCAATATAACCATCATCGTCATTGCCTGGGGACAATTGTTTCTACTATTTGGGTGTGTCTTTATTCATTCCCTTACACAGTCCCTCAGGAACACAGCATCTGTCTTAGAACCAGACTAGTTCACACTAGCCAATAGCATTTAAATCACTCATGTGACATTCCCTGAGTCGAGACATGCAAACACCTTCAACATAGACCAGATAGATTTCTCCATACTACATGCTGAATGTATTCTTGATGACTGAATAGGTACGATAATTAATAAAGGCTGTGAGTCAAATCCCCAGCTGGTGTACACTGGCATTCTTCCGTTGAAGTCAATGGAGCTATGCGGAATTGGATCAAAATGAGACTCCAGCTCTATATATTAATTTTGTTTAGCACCTTTGATTTTATAGGCTCACAAAATAAGCTTTACACTTACTTCTAAAGGGATTACTTCGTCCACCATAGCAATGGAGGAAGAATGCACTAGCTGTTTAACAGTGCAGCCAACACAACAGAATCGCTTGGGACAGCAATTGAAGATACACAATGCTACCAGAGAGGGATTTTTTCTCCAGTCTGCCCAATTGCTTTGGAAGAAATACATCTCCTTCTTGAAGAGAAATGGTGTTTTACAAGGAAAAAAGGGAAAATATAAAAATTACCTTTAAATTTTCAATTAGTGACAGAGGTTAGGTTTGTGATTCCCTGAGATCACACTATTGCAGAGGATCTGAAAGAGAACGATGGCTCTTCAGGGTAGAGACTGTGCCTTCTTTCTTTGGAAAGTGCCTAGCATATTGTTGGGGCTATTGAAGATAAATATTAATAAAATAAAGGCATAAGACGAACATGTGTTTGTTCAATAGTTTCTAATAACATTATCACGGCTGCCAGTGAGTTCTGTGCCCAGTTGCTTGACAGCAAAAGGGAAGAAATTAGCACATTTTGAAAATGCCAGTTGTTAATGGCTAACGTGGCATGCAAACGCACTGCTAACCTGAGAGGTGATGGATGTTAAGCTGTCATATGAGAGAGGGTTCTTTGTAGGATTTAATTGGCGATTACAAAATAAACACAACATTAGTTCCTGTTTTTCTTTCCTTTGTAATTTATTCTTCATTCTCCAGTAAGGCAGAGCTATTTTTGAAGGAGTCCTTCTTACGTCCCTAAAATGCCCTTCGACTCTCAGAGTTGAGGGTGTGAGTGGGAGGTTGTCAGATGTTCGGTAATCAATAAATTGAATCGAATGCAGAATGAGGCATTTTGTAAGAGTACTTCTCATTGTGCAACTCTTGGGCTGTTCACTGGTTGGTCACATTTGGTGATATCTTAGATCTATGGCAAGATTCCGAACTCCCAATGGAAGTAAATAGGACTTAGGTACCCAGCTGCCATTTGTGCCTTTGCAAATCACTCCCCTATAGGTTGTGAAGCACTCTGGAATCTTTGAGTAAGAAAGACAGACTATAAATTAACAAAACCCACAGTGCCCTCACTCACAGAGGAAGTGGCCTTTCTGGAAAAGGCCGCTCTCAGATGGGGTCAGAGAGGTCTATGTCTGCATTTTTGGCTCTTTTCAAATGTCTGTAGCTGCTCCCACTGCTACTTTCCATGGACCTTCATGTCTTTATGGCACAGCAGAGTGAGGGCTGTAGTTTATTGCACTGAATGAGGCAGGTATGATTGCCTGCCTTGTGGGCAGGTGGCATATGTGCACATTCTGTGCAAGCAACAGCGGCCCTCAGCGACAGGCTCTTGAGACCAGAGTGGCTGAACTGGAGGAGCTAAGGAGACAGAAGTACATAGATGTGACTTTCAGGGACACAGTAGAGCGATCTCATCCCCAGTCTGACAGCCTCTGCTCTTGAGGAGGATGAAAATCTCGAGGAAGGAGAACATCAAACTGGAGCAGAGGGAAGTGATTCCATAGTTGGGACCCTCCTTCCAGATGGTGTCATGGTATCCTCTTGCACTGAAGATACCCAAGTTGTTAGGAAGAGAAGGGTAGTAATGCGCGATTTGATTATGAGAAATATAGAAGCTGGGTTTGTGATGATCGGGAGAACCACATGGTGAATTGCCTGCGGATCTCTTGAGACATCTATATAGACTTATGTGCAATGCTGGGGAGAAGCTGGTGGTCATGGTGCATGTAGGTACCAATGACATAGGGAAAGGCAGGAGGCCTGGGGGCCAAATTTAGGCCGTTAGGTAAAAGATTAAAGGCCAGGACCTCCATGCTAGCATTCTCTGAAATTCTTCCAGTTCCATGTGCAGGGTCACGTAGACAGGCAGAACTGCAGGGTCTCAATGCATAGATGAGACTATGGTGGTTGGAGGAGGGATTTATATTGACTTGGAAGTTGGGAAGCTTTTGAGAAAGGAGCAGCCTATACAGGAAAGATGGGCCCCACCTAAAGTGAAATGGAATCAGATTGCTGATATGTAAAATTAAAAAAGTCCTTGAGGACTTTCCCTAAGGGCTGAGGGAAAGCCAACAGGTATGGAGGAGCACACAGTTCAGACAATCACATTAGGTAGGGGAGGATTTATTCAAGGGTATACTCTATCTACTCCACTAAGCATGTGCTTACATTTAAGTCCCATAATCTTCAGTGGGAGTTAAATGCTTCAGTGCTTAAATGATCTGAATAGGATGCTTTTCTGAACCGGAGCCGATATTTTGTCTTATGGTACATCTGAGGATCTTCACTCCTTTGTACACATTTGCTACAATGGAATCTACAGTACATGTATGGCTCTGTAAGTGTCCTGCTCTATATGACTTTAAAAAAACCCCCAACTAATATATTTACATACGTAACCTCTCGGAAAAAGGAGTTCTGGATAGAAACTAGCTCCCACATGGTGTGGTTGAAAAACCAAAGCGCTTAATTGTTATGATAGCACTGGATTCAGAAACACAACACAGATGGCAGAAAGAGCCTGCCCAAATTTCCAAACATATCGCCTGTCCCTGCACTAAAGCACTGTTTATTCAAACTCTGCTGTCGTGCATGCAGTAGATCATCAGACTTAACTTTCAATTTCCCTTGCATTAGTCAGTTTAAATTAGACTCTGAGGGTATTTGTACACTGCAATTAAACACCCATGGCTGGCCTGTGTCAGCTGACTTTGGCTCACAGGCGTCGGGCTGTGGGCAATATTCCCTCTAATTTTTGACAGGTCGTGTGCGCAAAAAATGTCTTCTGTGCACATTTTTGATAGGCCATGTGCGCAAAAAATTTCTTATATGCAAATTTTTGTGCGCGTGGTGTTTCGCCGTGTGCGCGGGGTTTAGGATCTGTGTGCGCACGCACACACGCACAGCTTAGAGGGAACAGTGGCTGTGCGGCTGTTTAATTGCAGTGGAGACATTCTGGCACGGGCTGGAGCCCAGGCCCTGGGACCCTCCCTCCTTGAAGGGTTTCAGAACCCAGGCTCCAGCCTAAGCCTGAATGTCTATAACCACAATTCTTGAGCCCCACGAGCCCGAATCAGCTGACATGGGCCAACCACGGTTGTTTAATTGCAGGGCAGATATATCCTAAGGGTCAAATTCTCCTCTTAGTTACAAGGGTGAGGCTCCCATTAAAGTAAGTGGAAATTGCTTCTATGTAGCAGAAAGCAAATTTTGGCCTCTTATAGCCAATTTTTAAAAAAAACATAATGGTGGGTGCTATTTGTGAGTGCAAAATATGCGTGCAAGAGCACAAGTAGATAACTGTGCATACAAAGTATACAGCTGCATGTGTCACTGCTTAGTTGCACACATAGGCCCTGATCCAGAAAAGTGCTCAACCATGTACTTGACTTTAAGCAAGAGAATGGGGCTGTTCATATGCTTAAAGTTAAGCATGTGCTTAAGTGCTTTGCTGGATTGCGGCTATTATGACTTTTTTTTTACATGAACAATTTAGGAATCAACATTTGCTCATTTAATTTTAATATGCTGTATCTATGGCAATTTAAAAAAATGTTACTTAAGTCATTTAGGGCTAAATTGTACAAGCATGACTCTTTTAGGTACACACTTCCAGACTATTCCGACTATTCCAGACTAGCATACTATATTACTCTTCATTTTTTTCATTTTTGACTATACTTTTGTATCATTGTATGAAAAGGTTTCAGTGATGCAGCCCTTGGGCCAATGTACTAGTCCTCATGTGGCCCTCCTGGTGATTTGAGTTTGAGATCCCTGCTTTAGATAAAGATAATTCAATGATTTACCACACTGTCACTAATTGGCTCCAAGTCCCATGCACTAGCACCCCTTCCAATGCATCTAAACAGAAGAATAGTGGGAATAGGAGAAAAATGATCAGAAATAAAATGATTCTGATAGGATAATTTTTTTAAAAATTGACTTCTTGTTGTCTAGAGTCCACCCAATTCCTTCCTCCACCAAGTATTACTATAATTATGAATCATCATTATAGTAATGTGCTGGACCCTCAATGCGAGATTAGGGACCCATTTTGCTAAATACTGTTCAAAAATATAGTAAAAAGACAGGCCCTGCACCAATAAAATTGCAATCAGGATAATGACAAGATGCAACAGATGGATGATACAAGCCAACAAGGTGTGTGTGTGGGGGGGAAGTAGTTAACAGTAAAATATGCATCTTTTGCCCAATAAACAGCAGTCTCAGCTCACCACCTGCCAAGTGGAGACAGGCCGTAAGTAGCACATAATATCCAAGCAATATCCACATCCTTAAATATAGGGGGAATTCTGGTCCAGACTGGAATTTTCTATCTTAGACCCAAACCTATAATGGGGTCAAAGAGAAATCCCAAATCTGAAGAGGCCTGAACTCTGAGAAAGTTCTGCTTTGGATCGGACTCCAGAGTCAAACTCCTTTACTCAGGCCCATCTTTACATCCAAGTCAGTGCAACTGCCTATTGCTATAATAAGGGGGTCCTGTCTCCTCTCTCCATGTCATCCCTATGCCATTCATTCCACGTAGCAACTTGGCTGCAGGAGCCTCTGTAAGTCCAGGAGAGCAGCAAGTGCTCTTCCATGGATCAGTTAACTAAAAGGTTCTTTGCCTTCCAATCATGCCACTCCACAGTGCCCCTGATCTTCACTAGTCTACAAAACCAAAGCACTGAGTCCACTCCTGATTCTTAGATAGCTGGCATCACAGTGAGATGATCTGCCTAGTAACAAAGCATTGCTTTCTGGTTACACATATTAAATGTAGCGCAGTAGGGCTGTCATATAAGAAAAAGAAAACAGTGACTCAGAGAATATTAGTTGATTGGGTTCTGTTTATGATAACAGTAATTGGATCATTAGTAACAGATGGAGGCTGACTGTCGATATATCGAAAGTCATTTGATCCTGTTGAGTGCCAGGTGAATACAGTAATTATTCACATTTGTAATTTGTTTTATCTACAGAACAAGAACCATAAAGAAAGAGCATGCCCTCTGCAATGGTCCTGGCACAAAGCCTGCATGTATACTGCAGTGGGACACATCTGTTGCTATGGGCTGCCTGTGAAGTATGTTAGCTTGTGCAGATTAATTCACACTGCGCTTTGGAATGTCGGCGATGCGATACATGTGGTATGAGGGAAATCTATATTGTTACAGGCTGAGATCTTCAACGTTGACTAAAGGAGTTAGGTGCCAACTCCGAAATTCAATGAGAGCTGGACATCTAACGCCCTTGGGTGCATTTGAAAATCCCTAGTCATAGTGTCTGCAACACCAGAACCTTAGAATGAATGGTGGCTAAGGGCAAAATCTTCTGTCCCAGGGAAATGCTGAAGAAGTCCTCAAAGGCAGTGAAACAAATTTTGTTCTGCTGTGCTTATGGGGCCTCGACTGCAGTAAAACCATGCAGAAGGGCTTTGACCCCTCTGCACATCGTGCAGCATTGCTTTGCAGTAGCACCCTGTGAGGTGCTGTGGAAAGAGAACTGGGGGCTGGCTGAATAATGGAAGAGGTGGAGGTTTTGCCAATGGATCCTCAATTCCACGAATGCACTGGCCAAAACACATCTTTAGTGGCCACATAGTGAGCTGCAGTAGTGTTCCATGCCTTCCACATCTGGACTGGGGTGGTGGTGGGAGGGAGAATTTCTTCCATCCCAATACCTCCAGAGGTCCCATGCTCAAAAACCACCTACTTAGGCTTTATCCATGAAACGAACCTTTGGCTCTGAGAGTGGAAGTTTAGTATAGTGTAGGAAGCAGAACGTTTGCTACGTGTGTGCAGCAATTGCACATGGTACCATATGCTGCTTTGATAGAATTATTTCCTAGAGACTCAGCTGCAAGGCCCCAACTTCCTGGTCAGGCATTTCCAGTCTCTATAGCCCTGTGTCTCCTAGGAAAATGGATGCCAGTTCTGGCCCAGCCCCTTCCATTTGCTACTGGGGTCCCTGTTCTCTGCCCCATTCAGTAGGAACATTTCTATGTGACAGGTTTTTGACAGGTCCATTTTGCCTGAGGTGTGGGATATAAATGAATGCTTGGATAGGATTCTCTTTTCCCCCTCGCACCTGCAAGTACATTCCGATATTATCAATATGATTTTAGCAGAATAACATGCCTTTAATGATTGGGAGGAAGAAGAAATGAGCTCCAGCCCTTAAGTGCTAATTGAACAATTACTACTTTTTAGTGGACTGGTCTGGCAACAAAATACTTACTTGTCTTACTAGGTGGGGGGGGGGGGGGGGGATCATGAAAACAATTACTTGAGTTAAAACTGTGTTCACTCACGCTAGACATTCGTTCAACTTCCCTTACCAGTACTACATGGTTACCAGCTGTGTAGTGGGGGGAGGGATAGCTCAGTGGTTTGAGCATTGGCCTGCTAAACCCAGGGTTGTGAGTTCAATCCTTGAGGGGGCCACTTAGGGATCTGGGGCAAAAATCTGTCAGGGGACAGTACTTGGTCTTGCTAGTTAAGGCAGGGGACTGGACTCGATGACCTTGCAAGGTCCTTCCAGTTCTAGGAGATTGGCATATCTCCATTTATATATATAGTAATCCAGGAGTGGCCATGTTTATCTTTGGGAACGTAAGCCAAAAAGCTGATCACTTCTTTTTCTAAGAGAATACCACATGGGAGATCTACCCAGATAAATCCCATTAGCAATAATGATATTTTTACTGCTCACATAATACACTTCTAATAACAATAGCTGGGTGTACAATATGTAGCACTTTTCAAGCATTAACTAACTGATTCTCTCAACACCGGCTGGAAGTATGTAGGTCTCATACCCATTGTACAGGAGGGGAAGTAAGGGCTTGTTTCTGCCATTCAGCCACTACCTCACATTAGGGACGGCGTTTCCTGTGGAGCAAAAGGGGAGTGCAGTCACTGCTAATCTCCTCTGCAGCCAGTCAGATCTGCTGGCTGGGGTGTAGGAGAGAGATGGGGTCATGGCCAAGGTACCCCCTCTCTCCTATTGGGATGGTTAGTGGCACTCAGTATTAGCCTAGTGTGCATCTGAGAGGAAGGACTGCAGTTGTGACTAGCCCCTTCATGAGGGTACAAGATGGTAGGTTTCCTTACAAATTCCCAACTCTACTGTCCTAAACTGAGGCCAGACATAATCTAGCCCAGAGAGTTTAAGCATTTTGCCTGATGCCGCAGAAGTAGTCATTTGCAGAGCCATGATTAGAAGGCAAGGGGTCCATGCTGTAAGTCCTGTGCACAGATCACTAGAGTACTCTTCTCTCCTTACAGTGCAACCCTGCCTTGTCGTATTTTGTGTCTTGTGTTGATTTAAGATAGCACATACAGTATGTGTAATCACTGTCAGAGCCAAGTACGCTGCAATTATAGCAATCTCCCTGTATTGATAAATGGAAGTATTCCAGCAATGTTGTATGTAAATTGCTGACACACACAACGTTATTTCTGCCCCTCTGCATTTTTTCATGTATTCTATCTGGGTTTTGTCTTTCCACAATATCAGTTGTTAGCTCCCCACTGCCCCCTTTAATAAAAAAAAATCCAGCTTTGCTCCTTGTTTATTTTTACTGAGCACCAGTAGGAGATTCTGTATATGCATAAAACAAACAGAGTTCAATGCATGTCAAAAAGTGAAGCTCAGGTAGAAAATACGTTATGCAATTTTTTTCTCCCTAAGCTGCTTAAACATTGTGGAAACAACACATTCCAGTAACTTTTTGGAAACAAAGCCCTGTGATTGAGAGAATGCACAGCAAGCAGTTTACACATGCAGACCCTATGTTTTCACAGAACTGGTTCTTTTGTTAGATTATGGTCAAATAGAATCCTTTAGAACTGATGTATCATTAGAGGCACACATCACTCATCCTAGCCTCCTGATTATTTCTTGTAGCTAGATGCAGAAATCAACTCATTTAAATTTCTCAAGAGTCACCATTCTCAGAAATGCAACCAGGGTGCCTAGCCTAAGATGATGCTATTTATATCTTCTGCCTGAGTAAAATGAAGCACAATTTTAAAATTTGTAAGGGTAAGTGGATCTGATACTTACATGGACATGCTCCTTTTCTGTTGTGAAGCTCTTAACATTTCTGTGTGTAACAGGATTTACAAAATCCATCTGTTTGCAAAACCAGCATCTCCAAGTGCATTCAGATTTGTAAGTCACAGCAGGTGCATAAACTGTGGCTGACTCATTCAGCATACAGATTGACTATAATACTGCTCCGTGTTTCCTGGGACTGACACAGAGCACATTTTTGCTTCTCAGAACATTCTGAAAAGCCGATTCCAAATTGCCAAGTCAGATAATTCAGAATCTGAAATAGTTGAATCAGTGGATTCTGTAGGGAAACTTTCCAAGTAGGAGTGTAGCTAAAAGTGATATACACTATTCCTTGGCATTTCTAGAGCCTCATCCAGGAGATGATCTCGGAGCGCTTTATAGATATTAATGAATTAAAGCTCCAGCATCCAGAGTGCTAGGTGATTTCACTATCCCTATTGCACAATGGGAAACGGAGACACAGAATGGTTAAGTGACTGGCCTAGAGTTTGACTGTCTATGATCCAGAAAACTTTCTGCAGCTTGCTGGAGCGTGCACACACTGCTAACCTCCCTGAAGGGGTCAGGTACAACATACTCCACCAGCCCCCCATGCAGCCATGCCTCTGCCTTCTCTCCACCGCATTTGGGGGCCTGGGTAGCCCTGGGGATGTAATTGGAGAGCAGTAATGCAATTGTGCTTAGCCTTTATTTGGGGTCCTTGTAGGGAGGAGGGAGAGGCACCTTCCTTCCCTCATCTGCATAGGGGAAGCTGAGATTTAAGCCCTTAGTAATTCAAGGCATGAGACGAGAGAACTCCTCTGCCAGATATCCAGCTATGCATAAGTAGTTAGGGACATTGACTTTTTCATCTTCCTAGGAGGGCTGGTGGAAAAATAAATGGTACTTAAGGCACAGCAATGGTGAGATAGTGTCAGTTTGCTGATTTTCTAAATGGACTGTTCCCCCACCTCACCCATATTTTTCCATGGCTCTTTCATTTATTTTTATTTTCAATTTTGAAAAAAAAAATCCTACCATGTTAAGACTACATTGACCAATCAAAATTGGCAATAGACCCCTGCCATCCCAAAACAAAAGCCAGAAATGAAAAACAGAAGAAAAAACATAAATCAAAGATGGAAAAAGGGTTCTGGAAAAATGGAAACTTTTCAGAAAAATCAAAATGTTTTTGGCAAAATTCCAATTTAAACATAAGCAAAAGCCACATTTTGTCAAAACAGTTGTTTAAATGAAAAATTTTGATTCCATGAAGTGTTACGCACTAGTCTCACCAGAGACAGGATCATGGATTAGATCGGGATCTCAAACACGCGGCCCGCGGGCCACATGCGGCCCGCAGTTATTTCCTGCGGCCTGCCATAGGCGCCGACTCCACTGGCAGCCAAGCTCCAAACATTCCTGAGTGTTTATATTTTATTAAAACCCCTCTTTGTATTACAGTTTTTAAAAAGTTAATACATTGACTTTTAATATAATACTATATTACTCTTCATTTTTTTCATTTTTGACTATACTTTTGTATCATTGTATGAAAAGGTTTCAGTGATGCGGCCCTCGGGCCAATATATTAGTTCTCATGTGGCCCTCGTGGTGATTTGAGTTTGAGATCCCTGGATTCGATCGACCAGGAGTTGATCAGTGTGTGATTCAGTCAGATGTTATGATTCTGGATTTATTATCCAATATACTTTGGGCCAAATCCTGATCCTATTGAAGTCATTACCACAGACAAGATGTGGTTCTTCATAAACGCCACTTAGAGTTCCCTTTATTAACACCCTCTTCCTGCGTGCTAACCACACTCAATATCTTCTTACAAATCTTCCCTCAAATCACACTTTTCATCAAGCACCAGTAACTACTAGTCTCTACCTGTTTGCCTTAGATATTTATCTGGCCTTTCTGACAATAGCATCAGTGACTGTGACACATACAAAGAGAATTCCACAGTGGACACTGCTCTTTGCCTCCTCACATTAATCAGCATTGCTTACTATGTTTTTGAGGTTTTCTTCCACTATTATGGGAAGATTTTTTTGCAAAAGGGTGAGTCATGGGCCACATGCTCTGAAAATGATCATGCTTGCACGCACGCCCATCTCTCTTTCTCTAGGTGGGTCTAAAGGCAAGAGGAAACTTTGATTGGGAATTCTTTATCTCTTGTTCTTGAGGGATCAGCCAAAAGAACTATCTGGATGAGTCATGACTGGAGAGGCTGACTCAGATATAGCAAGTCCTTAAAGATGAAAAGCTGGTCCTTGAGTTGCCACCTGAAGTGAACTGGAAGCCAGTGGAGGGTTTGAAGTACTTGATATCACTTGAAGTACCTGATAGTACTCTTGATATTTTTTCTGGTTGCTGTGTTCTGCACCAGGCTGAATTTCTGTGTTGTCTTCATCTTCGCCCCCAGATGAAATGAGTCACAATAGTACAGTCTGGAGGTGATGAAACCATGTAACACTGTGACCAGATGCCCATGCAAGAGGAAGTTGTGCAGTTTCCTGTTAAGCCGAGATGGAAGAAATCACTTCTTAAAACTGCTGCTACCTGGGGATGCGAGTTTAGAGATGATGAGTTCAGTAAGACCTCAAGACTTCATCCTCATTGATGACAATTAGGTGGAGGGCAGATGCCTTTGACATGGGAAGTGAGCACCACCTTTGTTTTACCTTTTCCAACAGCATCACTTAAAGGTTCTGTGTGGGTTCAGTTGGAGTCAGTGGCTCTTCTTCTGGGTGTTGGCCTCTTACAGGCTCAGTGATACCTTAAGGACTTATTTGATTATGTGTTTAGAGATGAAATATAAAGCTTGGTGCATGACAAAATAGTCTCTGTACAAATAAATTAAAAAATAAATCAAATTTAAAACAAACAAACAAACCCCCCAAGCCCCTATCAGGCTGTATATAATACAAATCACATGATCTTGTACTGTTGAAACCTCCCTTCATTCTCTAGTCTCCCTTCATTCTCTACTCTCCTCTGTTCAGCCTAAATTAGCTCTTCAAAGAAGGTACCTTGCCTCATTATGCCTGCATCTTGAAGTCTTTAAACCATGATTTGAGGACTTCAGTAGCTGAGACATAGGTGAGAGGATTATTGCAGGAGTGGGTGGGTGAGATTCTGTGGCCTGCATTGTGCAGGAGGTCAGACTAGATGATCATAATGGTCCCTTCTGACCTTAAAGTCTATGAGTCTATGCCATGCACACCTATGATACTGCTGTAACAAATAAATAATAATCAAACAAAGCCCTGGATATGCCATAATGAGCTTGACTTAAATTCTATGGCAAGGCACCTGGATTCTGTAGTACTCCTATGCAGCAGATCGGAGAGTCTGCAGTCACTTCATATCCTTTAAAACAGAGGGGGTTTTGTTGAATTAAATATGAAAAAGAATGCAATCAGTACAGTATTTCATGTCTTATTTAAATTATGGCTATTTTAGGCTGCCCAAAGGGTTTCATTTTTCATTTTCAATGTGCTGTAAAATGTTGTATTGCAACCACATAACTGCATTGCAGAAGCTGTAATGAGGGAAGCTGGAGATTTTGGTAGCAGGATAAGGGATAATTGAGGCTTTTGGCAGCTGGGAAGGTGCGAGAAGCAGTTTGGGTATGTGGGAGCTCCACATTACCATGATGTTTCCATTGGTCCATCAGAGATAAAGTAACAATGTTGACATTTACAATGGCATCATTAGGTTTCAGAATCAAGATACCAATGCAAGTAATCTGATAGCTCTGGATTGGTTCACATTTGAAACTTTTTTTTTCTCAACCACATATGTTAGAAATTTAATTTCTTTAAAAATTAAAGTTTAGGTTATGAAGCCCAGTTCTTTGAGAAGGGTGGATTCTGTGGTATATCCCATGGCTATGTAAGTGCAGAATACCCAGGGTATTTATAAGGGTAATGCACACAGTATATTTAGTATTTTGCTCCCAGGCACAACCTGGATTTTTTTATGAGAGTAGAATTAAGAGATTAGATTGAGGTAGAAAGTTGGGATCTGGATCTAAAGTTTCCTCAGAGGTGGTGGTAATGAAGGGGGTTCTCATTTGTGGAATTTTGACTCAGGTCCATTTCTCAATCAAACCTTTGATATGGACAGGAGAGGTCACCATTTGCCTGATTCTCCTTTCACTCATACTGGTTTTACAGCACTATAACTCTAATGACTTCACTGGAGTGTCTTCCTGATTTACACCAGTGTGAGTACCAGGACAATTAGGTCTCAAATTTTCATTCAGCACAGCGAGTCTCTGATAATCATGCACTGCAGTAGCCAGGCTAGGAAGCTGACACTTAAAAGCTGTCAAGGACACACTGGGCACTGCATAACCTTGCAGAACTCTGCCTTGCATTCTCCCGCCTGGTTTATTTTGGACTTCACTGTTACCAGGAAGAATTGCAGTGGGGTTATACAATTTCTAAATCAAATGTAAAACTGTAGAATAAATTTCAATCCCAGAATTGTGCTTATCACAGGCACCACCTGCTGTTAGAAGTGTTTTCTGAATGACACCCTTGTGGCTTAATGTGTATTCAGATGAGATTGAGTTATTTTCTCTTGTTATTTCCCACTCTGAGGACGAAAATGATGGAACATGTTCCTTCAAAGGTGTATGTCGTGTTCCTGCCCTCCACAGGGCCCAGTCTATCCTGATTGCACTTTACACAGAAAGAACTGAGAAATAGGCTTCTTACTTGCTGACCATTTCATCCAGTTTTCCAAACCCTTTTCGTGTTGTCCCTGCTTTCAACGGTGTTCCTTTAGTTGTTTTTTTTGGTAAAGTGGTGAAAGTGGCCAATACGTCTCATGCATGTTGTTCTGATTAAGGTACAGACAGCTTGGAGTTGATTCTTTTTATTTAAAGACTATGCCCCCGATCCTTAAAAGGTATTTAGATTTCTAACTCCTATTGAAATCAACAGGAGGTAGTCATCTTGCAAACATAGCCTCAGCTGACAATTTTAAGCTTTTCTTTACGACTGCAAGAAATAGGAATTTTCTTTCTTTCTTTTGTGGCATGAGATGGATTATGCATATTCCCCAGCTGCAGAACATACAGAGCCCTGGTTATTGCTGTGGGAGGAGGAGGAAGGGAGGGTTATGAAAGCAGGGGAAGCAACAGCCATGTTGGGAATTGGGGAGAAGTTGATTCAAAACGTAAAAGTTTTTATTTCCGTTCAGGCCTTATTCATTTGTGAGCTTAGCCACTCGTCCCTTCCTCTGGCACTCTTCTGCATGCATGACAAAATACCATGCAGACTTTCCCATTTTCTTTCACAATTTTCCATTGACTCTGCTCCTGAGTAGGAAGGAATTCCAAGCATTGTGTCATCCATTATGCCCATTTTATCTGTGTATGGAAAAAAAAATCTCGTTTCCCATCTGGGGCATCTCTATTTAAAATGCTTCCAAGCTCCTGATTACTGCAGCTCTCGAGGCATGCATAGTTCCAGATATTTTCTGTAACCATACTATATTCTATGATTCAGTCTCATGAGACGCACAAAATTTTCCATGGCAACTGCAGAGATCCCAGTCTTCTTAAAGATACATTCACTAATAGAAAATAAGAAGTTGAAAGGGATAATACTAAGTAGTGTAAGGATATCTAGAACAGGGGTGGGCAAACTATGGCCCGGGGGCCGCATCTGGCCCTCTGGACATTTTAATCTGGTCCTTGAGCTCCCGCCAGGGAGTGGGTCTGGGGCTTGCCCCGCTTCGGCGCTCCAGCTGGGGAGTGGGGTCAGGGGCTTGCCCCACTCTGTGCGGCTCCCAGAAGCAGCGGCATGTCCCACCTCTGGCTCCCATGCATAGGTGCAGCCAGGGGGCTCCTCACGCTGCCCCCACCCCAAGTGCTGCCCCCGCAGCTCCCATTGGCCAGGAACTGTGGCCAATGGGAGCTGCAGGGGAGGCGCCTGCAGACAGGAAGGTGTGCAGAGCCACCTGGCTGTGCCTCCACATAGGAGCCGAAGGGGGGACATGCTGCTGCTTCTGGAAGCTGCTTGAGGTAAGCATCACCTGGAGCCTGCACCCCCGACCCCCTCCCATACCCCAATCCCCTGCCCCAGCCCTGATCCCCCTCCTGCCCTTTGAACCCCCTGGTCTCAGCCCGGAGCACCCTCCCGCACTCTGAATTCCTCATTTCTGGCCCCACCCCAGAGCCCCCATCTCCAGCCGGAGCCCTCACCCGCTCCTGCAATCCAACCCCTAATTTTGTGAGCATTCATGGCCCACCATACAATTTCCATACCCAGATGTGGCCCTCGGGCCAAAAAGTTTGCCCACCACTGATCTAGAACCTGTCATAGGCTGACTGGCCCTTTAAAGCCAGCTGGGCTCAGTCTTGCCCCCAGCTGAAGGTGATAATTCATAAGGCCAGCTGTGAAAGGGTCAGGAAAAAGACTATAAATAGAGTGCAGAACTCAGTTAAGGAGGAGGGATCCAGGAGAGCATAACACCCTCTCTGATCACGGCCTGGGGAAGCCAGGATGGAAGGGATCCACAGGAAGCAGGTTGGGTCCTTTGGGGGAGACCCTGAGATGGGGCAGGAAGATCCCTGAGGTGAACTGACAGAGACCCTGGGTAAGGGAATCAGGGGTGGAAGGAGGAGGAGAATCCTGCTGGACAAGCAGCAGCAGTGGAGGAACTCTGCAGGGCCCAGCAGTGGGGGCAAAGTAGAAGACTTTAGAGTGGCCCAAGAGAAGCAGAAGAGTATTAGTTTTAAGATATAGTTGGACCTTTCATTACCGCAGAAGGGGTTTAAACGTCTATTTGACCTAGCCAGAGAACACCTAGAGAGAGTGACACAGGAGAAGACTCAGGCTGGGAATGGCCATCGCAGGGTCAAGAAAGTAGCCACCAGAGGTGCCAGAGACAAGGATCCCTTGGAACACCATTTCTAGGCCTGAAGGGGACACCTGAGAGGTGAGGGCACACAGAACCCTACTAACACAAAACACTCCACCACACACACAATTCTCCCCCCAGGGAGAGAATGAGAGGAAGAACAAACCCCATGTGGAAGATATTAGTTGCGTTGCTCCATGCACTACTGGAAAGGCATTCAAATGCTATGATGAGAAGAGCAATGTAAGATTCTACGTAGGACAGAACCAGTTGGGTAAAAAAATTAATTTGTCCATATTTCAACCTTCGCACCTGTCCAAACCAATATATATATGACTTATAACCACCTCCTTTGCTCAGCTACATAGCTCCAGCTTCTGTAAGGGTTATCGCCACCCCACCAGTCCCCATGAACCCTCTCCACTTTAGAATATCTCCATCAAAGCTAACGTCTCCCATAAGGCCCATCAACATTAACTCACCTACTACATTAGATATAAAAACAGCATTTTTTGAAATGCATGAATTGTGTACAACACATTGTGTGTCACTTTGTGTTTGTTGTCTGTATTTGATTTCAATAGTAAGATCCATGGGGTAGGGATAGTGTCTTCTTCTGTTTCCATAGGGCTCTGCGTACACTGTCAAGCACTCAGTAAATAATAAATAGCAATTATAAAGGGGCAGCCACACCAGGATTATTGCATTACATAATAAGCATCTCAATAACAGAGAGGTAGAATCATAGAATCTCAGGGTTGGAAGGGACCTCAGGAGGTCATCTAGTCCAACCCCCTGCTCAAAGCAGGACCAACCCCAACTAGATCATCCCAGCCAGGGCTTTGTCAAGCCTGACCTTAAAAACCTCTAAGGAAGGAGATTCCACCACCTCCCTAGGTAACCCATTCCAGTGCTTCACCACCCTACTAGTGAAAAAGTTTTTCCTAATATCCAACCTAAACCTCCCCCTCTGCAACTTGAGACCATTACTCCTTGTTCTGTCATCTTCTACCACTGAGAACAGTCTAGATCCATCCTCTTTGGAACCCCCTTTCAGGTAGTTGAAAGCAGCTATCAAATCCCCCCTCATTCTTCTCTTCTGCAGGCTAAACAATCCCAGTTCCCTCAGCCTCTCCTCATAAGTCATGTGCTCCAGCCCCCTATTCATTTTTGTTGCCCTCCGTTGGACTCTTTCCAATTTATCCACATCCTTCTTGTAGTGTGGGGCCCAAAACTGGACACAGTACTCCAAATGAGGCCTCACCAGTGCCGACTAGAGGGGAATAATCACGTCCCTCGATCTGCTGGAAATGCCCCTACTTATACAGCCCAAAATGCCGTTAGCCTTCTTGGCAACAAGGGCACACTGTTGACTCATATTCAGCTTTTCGTCCACTGTAACCCCTAGGTCCTTTTCTGCAGAACTGCTGCCCAGCCATTCGGTCCCTAGTCTGTAGCAGTGCATGGGATTCTTCCGTCCTAAGTGCAGGACTCTGCACTTGTCTTTGTTGAACCTCATCAGATTTCTTTTGGCCCAATCCTCTAATTTGTCTAGGTCCCTCTGTATCCTGTCCCTACCCTCCAGCGTATCAACCACTCCTCCCAGTTTAGTGTCATCTGCAAACTTGCTACGGGTGCAGTCCACACCATCCTCCAGGTCGTTGATGAAGATATTGAACAAAACCGGCCCCAGCACCGACCCTTGGGGCACTCCACTTGATACCGGCTGCCAACTAGACATGGAGCCATTGATCACTACCCGTTGAGCACGACCATCCAGCCAGTTTTCTATCCACCTTACCGTCCATTCATCCAGCCCATACTTCTTTAACTTGCTGGCAAGAACACTGTGCGAGACTGTATCAAAAGCTTTGCTAAAGTCAAGAAATAGCACATCCACTGCTTTCCCCTCATCCACAGAGCCGGTTATCTCATCATAGAAGGCAATTAGGTTAGTCAGGCATGACTTGCCCTTGGTGAATCCATGCTGACTGTTCCTGATCACTTTCCCCTCCTTTAAGTGGTTCAGAATTGATTCCTTGAGGACCTGTTCCATGATTTTTCCAGGGACTGAGGTGAGACTGACTGGCCTGTAGTTCCCCGGATCGTCTTTCTTCCCTTTTTTAAAGATGGGCACTACATTAGCTTTTTTCCAGTCATCCGGGACCTCCCCCGATTGCCACGATTGGTCAAAGATAACGGCAGGTAGTGACAAATGGGAGGGAAGTTCAGAAGATAGCAACACAATTGGCAAAGTGACCAGAGGGGTCTGACTCTTGATGTATTGCTGTTGAGAGAGGCTATGGAAGAGGCATTGATAAGTCTTGAAATACGTGAAGGGTGAAAAATGGAGGGAGAAGAAATTGTCGGGCGGGACATGGAAAACTATCTAAAAGACAGAATGAAATTGGGGAAACCTTCCTAATGATAAGAGCTGTTAGTTTATGGAATAGTCCAGCTCCCAAGGAAAGTGGTAAAAGTCTCTTTACTTGGGGCATATGGCAGACTTGTCAAGACACGACTAGTCTGTATACTGTAGAAAGCACAGTTCTCCACTGATTAATTCATTCTGTCTGTCCAATTTTAGTGTGGAACCTGCACTGGCTGATGTCCTAACAGGTGTGTGATCCTTGAAGCCAAAACCTCCACTGATTTCAATGTGACAGGTTTGCATTCTGAATCTATTCCTCCTCTCACCGACCAGGTCCTATGAATACAAAACTTCTCCACACTACCTGTACCAATATCTCCACCTGGACTGGGAGGGAGCCTGTGACGGGGCAGACTGGCCCCGCACTAGCCATGAGAGAGTTAACCCTTCTCTGCTGGCAGAGGAAGCCACGCCCCTGAGGCCCTGCTGGCCATGCTCCAGCAGGGGGCCAGGTATAAAAGCCTGCAGAGCTGCTCAGTCAGGGCTGGCTGCTGAGGAGGAAGGATGCCCAGCAGAGGCTCCAGCCCAGGAGCTAGGGCCGCCCTTACCAGGGAGAGCTAAAGAGCCCAGGACCGGGACTGGAGGCCAGCCACTACTGGAACCTCAGGAAGTTCAGGGAACTGAGGAGCCTGGGGGCTCAGAAAGCACATGGACTACTGCATCAAAAGAGCCGGTAGGAAGTGACCCAGGGGGGGTGCGGGAGTGGTACCTCCCACCCCAGTGAGGGCAGTGTGTTTCGGTGGGATTCCCCGCTGACCCTGGCGGGCTGTGTTACCCGCTGTTAAGGCCCTGGGTTGGGCCCCAGGTCCCCTACCGAGGACCGCCGCCCTTGGGGGGGACGGGCCCCAAGCTCAGAACTCAAGACTGCCTTACCTGACTGGGAAGGCACACTGAAGTAACCCAGGCCCCTAGGCCGTGCTATCCCTTCAGGGGAAGAGACTAAGGGGGACTCTGGCCATTGAGTCCCGCTGGACGGGCTGCCAGGAGTGGCATAAAAATCAGACTGGGAACTAGACAGGCAGGGTACCTCCTAGCCCCCCTGCATCTCGGAGGGGCGACGGAGTGCGAACCCCGCCACAGAGCCATAAAATAAAACCCTACCAAAACCCTACGAAACAAAACATTACACTGAACACACAATTCAGCCCCTGTGGAGAAGATGAGAGAGCAAGTTTGTAAAGCAGCTTGAGATCTTCTGATGAAAAGCATTATATAAGAGCTAAGTATTATTAGTAGTATTAAATTAAGAAATTAAAAATGTTCAGCTTATGATGAACAGTAAATAAAACTCCTCCGCTTCTGTCCTACCTTAACATTAATCACGGAAAGTCATCTACATTCCATTTGTTTACAGTTCATCATTCTAAGAAATAGAAAGGAAAAAAAACATTTGTAATGAATTGATTTATGTGGAACCTAAATTAAATTACAAATTTTGTTTGTCCCTTTACAGCAGCAGTAAACTAAGAAACTCCAATCACTGACTAGTGGCAGAACCATTGATTTGCTCGTGCCCAAATCAGAAAGTGAAATAAACACTAAGAAGCTTCCACCCAGGAATCTGAAAGCACGTTACAGATAGGAATGTGGTATGGTAGCGTCAATCTGTCTTTACTAATATGGAAACTAAGGGTACGTCTATACTTACGCGTCCGGTCGGAGGCGCGCGATCGATGTTCTGGGTTCGATTTATCGCGTCTTGTCAAGACGCGATAAATCGAACCAGGAAGTGCTCCGTCGTCGACGCTGGTAATCCAGCTCGACGAACGGAGTAGGCGGAGTCGACGGGGGAGCCTGCGCGCCACGTGTGGACCCCGGGTAAGTGCTTTTTCATTCACATAGCTGAAGTTGCGTACCTTAGTTCGACAGGGGGGTTTAGTGTAGACCTGGGCTAAGATGCACAGAGACTAGTGCATATTCAATATGTTCAGATTATTCAGGTGTCCACTACTGGTACATGTCCAATGTGATGCTCCAAGGAAGTTAGGAGCCTAAATACTTTTATGGATCTGGGCCCTAGAACCTGGTTTTCAGAGGTGTTGTGTAACTGGAGTTCCCAATGAATTCAACTAGATTGGTGGATACATATCTTCTCCTGAAATCAGGTCCTGTCTATTGTAGGTATTTATACAACTGCCACTACAGTATCTAGGCATCTTACAGTCTTTTCTTTTATCCTCCCAACCATCCTGTGAGGTAGGAAGTTGCCATTATCCCTGTTTTACAGAAGGGGAAAGGGGGCCCAGATCCTCAAAGGTATTTAGATGCCTGACTCCCACTGAAATAAACAGGAAATCTAAGGCAGAGTAGGGAATTGACCACGGGTCTCACTACTCTGTGCCCTAAGCCTTGGCCCATCCTATCTCAACCTGAGTGTCCAGCAACTGAGGCACCCCAAAAACTGGACACTTTGGAAAATTTGAGCCTTAGGGTATGTCTACACTGCAAAAAGCAAAAACATGGCAATGAGTCTCAGAGCCTGGGTCAACTGACTCAGGCTCATGGGGCTCAAACGATGGGGCTAAAAATAGCCGCTCAGACAGGAGTTTGACCTCTGAGACCCAGCCCCCTTGCTGGGTCTCACAGAGCTTGGCTCCAGCCTGAGCAGGAACATCTACACTGCTCATTTTTACCCCCTAGCACAAGCTCAAGCCCACGTCAGTTGATCCTGGCTCTGAGACTTTCTGCTGCTGGCGATTTTTCTTTTTGGCAGTGTAGCCATACCCTTAGCGAGTTGCTCAAAGTCACTGTGGTGGGGTACACAAACCCCCACACTGGACACCAAGGGGTTAAGAAGCTGCTCTGGGCCCAGCCGACCTCACCCTGCCACACCTGCAAGAGATGCACAGACTGGGGGAGGAGTTAAAGGGAACAGAGCAGCTCACTTGTGGGCAAAGCAAGGAAGAGAACAGACCTTCAACGCTCGGTGCCTGAGGAAAGGGCTGAGGGAAAGCAGGATCTTTCCTGACAATAACTGCCTGAAGGGAAGGGAAGGCCTGATCCTGGTACACCCTGAGAGGGAGGTGTTCCCCTCCCTCGTACTAACTGTATATTTGTGTTAATTCCCCTGTCTTCTGACCTGGAAATGACCAGGCCAGAGGGCCGCGTCACAGGAAGAGACAGGCCACCACAGAGGTGGAGCAGCCAGCTGCAGCAGACCCCCGTGGTGAGGGAGAGCTGCCATGCCATGCCTGGCCGTAAGGAGGCGCCAGCAGTGAGCTGACCCCTTCACAGTCACACAGGTGTGTGGTGGGACTAGGATGACCAGCTGTCCCGATTTTAAAGGGACAGTCCCGATTTTGGGGTCTTTTTCTTATATAGGCTCCTATTACCCCCACCCCCGTCCCGATATTTCACATGTGCTGTCTGGTCACCCTAGGTGGGACTAACAATAGAATCCTGGCATCCTGACTCGCAAGCCTATGTGTTCCACTGTCCTTCCTTCCACTCACAATGGCTCTAGTGCAAGCACACCAAGGGGAAAATCATCGGTGGCTGCTAATTGGAAAATAACACCAGTACCAAAAGCAATTTTGTTTCAAAGCTTCTAGAACACTGAAAGAGAAAAAGATAAACTATTTAAAACAAATACTCCCCTGCCTCCCATTAGCTGGGATTTACTGTCCCCCTCACAACAAAAATGTTTTCCAATAAGCAAATGTAATTCCAAATGTTAGTGGAATTAAGGTCCAGATCCTTAGCCGTTGTAAATCAGTGCAGCTAAGCTAGTGGAGGATTTGGCCCTAAAACTTTTCTCCTCTTTAGAAAACTGAGAGATGATGAAGAAAGCAACATGTCATGGTTACCAGGCTAGCTGCACTGCTGTCCCTTCTCAGAGTCTCTCTGATTGCAATCCCCACAGATCCCAAGCCTGGGGCATTAACTCTCCTGCAGTAGAACACCATAGTTCACCCATTCTAAGACCAAGACCTGGGTTGCAGCCTGCCTGGTACCAACTGTGATTAATTTAGCAGGTCCAGCTGGGATCAGACCTTTCCAGGCTCTCTTTTCGGGAGACCGTGCCAGCCAGCGGTGGGTGCTGACGCCGGGCCCTGCCCCCCGATGCCGGCGACGTCACGGGGCCCCGCCCCCCACCGCCGGTGATGTCACGGGGCCCCGCCCCCCGACGCCACCGCAACGTCACCAGCGTCGGGGGCGGGACCCCGGAACATCGCCCGGTGCTCCGGTAAGTTGGGCGCGAGCTCCGGGGATGGCGGGGAGTTGCCGGTGGGTGCAGAGCACCCACCAATTTTTTTCCGTGGGTGCTCCAGCCCCGGAGCACCCACGAAGTCGGCGCCTATGCCAGCATATATTTGCAGTGATGCGGATAGTCTTCAAAACAAAGCATGGTTTCTTTTGTACAAAAGGTACACAGTGCTTAGGGAAACAGACTAAAAATAACAAAGAGGCCTACACACCCAGTCCCTTACCAGATTTAGCCTCTCAATCCATAGCTCAGGTGGGTCTCTGTCTTATTCCCTATTGCTGAGCTGGGAGAACCAACCTACACTGTCTGCAGCCTGGTCTCTGTGTCTCAATCAGACTGTTGATTTTTTTCTCTGACACATCCTCAGCTCACCCAACCCCCCCTTCCTTTCTGCCAGGGACCTTTTTATCAGTCAGGGCCTTTTGCTGTCTTGGGAAAGGGACCCTATTGTAGTCTGGATGGAGTCAGCTATTATCTTAACTCCTTTGAAGCTGGGTTCCTAATAGTCTGTTTTATCTGTCATTGTGTTACCTTTCCTGGGTTCTTTAACAGCCTCCCTTTACAGCCTCTTTTGATTTAACTCTATGCATTGAGGCAGGTAACAATCCCAAATGAAAGAGGGAAACTGTCACACACAATAGTCATAAAAAACAATGCACATGTTTTCCGAGTTTGTGCCACAGCACACAGTCACTTCTGGACGAAGCTTTGGCCGCCATGGTCAGTTGGAGAATGTGAGAGTGCGTTTTATTAGTGTATTTCTGTGGAATCATTTTGTCACTGTTACAGTCCCTGTAGCAAACGCCATCTCCTGCCAGGTTAATTAGTGCGTGTACAAAGCACTGCTTAGTCATAAGTATTATTACTTGTATTCTTAAGGGTTTGCAGTCAACACAGTCAGTCACTTTGAAGCTTTTCCTCCATCTTGTACTCTGTCTTTCCATACGCACTTGCCTGAACTCTGACAGCTAGATCCTACACTCTGCTATCCAGGGGGAAGACAGAAGAGCAAGTAGATAGTGACCGGATGGGATCTCTCTCTAAAGCTAAGAACGCTGGAAGAGACAGCTCGGTAGCATAGCAGCTCCTATATCGTGGCCAATGGAGTAAAGGCAGCCAGTTGCGGGGTGTTCAGCCCCCAGCTATGCTGGCTACTGGCACCCAGATGCTAAGGTGCTGCTCCGCATACTGTAATCAGCAGCACATGTGAGCCATGGGTGCTTTTCAGAGCAGTGCATCTCCCTATGCATCCGGCCACGGAAAGCATGATGCGAGGGACAAAGACACCACTGCTACCTCCTCTTTCCGCCTAGCAGTGCTAGTCAGAGCCACATCACTTATACCAGGCCATGTCATTCTTCATCTGGGGCTAAATTGTCGTCCCCCCCCTCCCCCCCCCCCCGGCATGGGTTCAGGCATGTGTGTAGGGGGAAGACATTTCCCTGCTTGTGCACCCTGCTCAGGAGCCAGGAATCATCACAGTTCCTGCAACTGAAGCCTGAAGTACTGGCCAGAGCCGCAGGCCAGCTGTGCAGAGGGCTTGCACTATCGTCCTGGAGTTGGGAAGGTGCGGCTCCTCCACAGCATTGTGTAGGGATACTCTTGGCATTTGTCACCTTGTGTATAGGATATAAACTAACTTGTACATGAATGTGTCCTCTGCTAGTATGCGTCACCTTCGCTGACACAGAGAGCAGAAGGGTGTTTAGCTGATCAGAAACCATGTCTTCATATAAGCCACTGTTATCTCTGCCTTTCTAATGGAATGCTGGAAGAAGTGAGGAAGTAGTTACATGACCGGAGGTTCCTCTTTTTGGTTATATAGGAATTTCCTGTAAGACTGGGTTTTTCCAGGGTTATTCACCCTGTGCGTATACATCTGTCAGCTTGTATTGAGAAACTGTTGGGAGAAATAGAGGGAGGATTACCACAGGATATACATTCATCCAGTACCCGAAAGATGGAAGAAACTCATATTAATGTGGAGGTTTATTACTGTCTAATGTGGAGTCTGTAATTGAAGCTGGGATTTCGATATCTGTTTTACAATTCCTATTGCTTTTAATACATATAATATGTACTTCACAGTACATGCAATGTGTATTTCTTTGGGCTAATTAATGCTGTTTAGTGGCCCGCATGTTTCCATTCTAAGCTTTTATTTGAAGTCCTTCATATCTCTCTGAAACTTTCACCTATTTGGCTAATGTTTTCCCTGCTTGATCTCTCTATGAAGGCGAATTTATTTCAGAAGGTGGCACTCAAAAAATGGATCAGCTGTCTTTGAGTTTGAGGAGAATGGGAAAAATACACTTTCCTTACCATAAAAATGTTGAGAGCAAGAAGGTTGCAAGATTAAGCACTCAAAAGCCAGGAAATGCTAAAAATCAAGCTTACCTACACAACCTTAACTCTGCCCCTTTGTCTATAAGTATCATGACAGTCTTGAATTGCATCATCACATGTTATACCTCAAATAAAAGACCTAGTGGAAAGCATCTTGTGTTCCTGTGGCGCCAAGCCTCATTCACTGCACATTTGGCTTGTGAATGACTTTTACGAACTCTGCAGAGGAAGCCTACCTACATTGACATTAAAGATGCAGGAAATGTCTATGTGAATGTTGCTTGTTTAACCTAAATGCTTCCCCCTTCTGTGACTATATGATACAGTCCATAATGGCATGATCACATGGTATTTCTCATATAATGAACTATATCATACTATTTGTTTTTGGACCCATCTATACACAACTAGCATGCATGCACCAGGTACTGCTCTCAGTTTGCCAGAAAGAGTCTATGGGTGTCACATGAAATATCCATCGTGAGTTTTACATAGAGTATGCTATATACATTTCAGGAACACTGCCCTACACATGGGTGCTGGCTAAATCTGCCTCCTAGCTAACTGCTTCAGCCCCTGAATTGCACCTAGGGAAGGCCATCTGCTGTTTGAAATGGGAAAATACAGTACATGAGTGCTGACAAAGCTATCAAAACACCTTGCAGAGCAGAGAGGTTGTTATTTGGAAAGTCTAGGTTAAATAAGAGGTATTGAACCACTCTGACAAAGGAATTAGTGTCAGGAGAGAAGACTGATAAAAGCATCACACAAGAGTATCTGCAGCTAACCAAGTGTGACTCTACTATTTAAGAAAAACTATGTGATCATGCAATTAAATACCATGTCACTGTGCATAGGCACCGGGTTATTGACTCTTAATATGGCGTCCACCTCCAACCTCCGACCATCTCCTTGGAGCATCCAGCCCGTGTTCCACTGGATGTTCATGATATTCACAGATTAGCTGCTCCCAAAGACGCAGTGGACACCAGTTTCCCTTTAGATCACCGCTCCACTTAACACATATCACCTGGAAATGTTTATAGTGAAAACAAGTAAAAATGTATTTAACAAAGAATAGAGATTCAAGAAGTAGTAAGTGAGAGTATTGGAAATAAATGGTTACATGTAAAATAAAATCATAACAATTCTACAAGAGTCTAGACTTAATTAACAAGATACTGTCTTGTCTAATGAAGTTTATCTCACCCAAAGATATTTTCCAGCATTTTCCAGCCAGGTTGGCTGTGCCCTCGGTTCATAAGACAGAACGTGCTAGCAGTTCATCTCCTCAGAGAAGGATACGCTGGGTCCTCTTGCATTCGCCTGATGTATCAGACTAATCCTTTGATTTAAGTCATAAACAGGACACCCTCCTGCTGTGTGTTCCTTCCTGTAGATTTTGTGATCTCTTGTCAATTTAACAATCTTGATTAGCTGGTGACTCAGTAAGCAAATAGACTTATGTTGAGAGGCACACAATGCCCAGAGACCAGACGTAGAGATAAGTGTCTACTTCCCCCTGTCTGACCAGAAGCATGTTTATCGCCTTCTGGGGATCTACATTAATTCACACACCTTAAGAACATAATTTTCAGTACAGATACATAACTCCTTAAATATCTTCTGTGTAAACATCTTACGTTGATTTTAATGGCCAGTGCAGAGCTGGCTATTGGTAGAGATCTCACATGCCACTTTTTAATGAATTATTATGCATATATCTGACCCAAAGGATCCCTGTAAAAATATGCATCGCCTGTGCCTTCTGCTGTTTGGCGTCAAGACGTTCCTGGGTCACAATGCCTTAGTTTCCTACGACTTATTATTCCCATTCATGGATTGCCATGGAGAGATCCTGCAGCCTGGATTTAGGTACCTATCTCTGAGAGAGCGGAGGGTCTTCCGACATACTCCTCTCATCAGCATCTCCCGTGGGCTAGCTTAGGTGGTTACCCGCTAGCATGCTGGCCTTTGTGGGTTGCATTTGAAGGCATCTCTCTCTCCCCATACACTGTTGAGGGAGCCTGGGCACCTGACTCTGCTTTGTGCATTGCACTGCTGTTCCTGTGCTCTCCTGTGTGCCTAAAAGTTAGGCGCTGTGATGCTCAACATTGCAATGCCTAAGCCCCTTTGTGGATCTGGCTCTTAGTCACCACTTACCAGTGCCTCTTCTTTTGGTGGTGTGGAGCGAGAACCCAAATTCCCTAGTGACAAATGCCACCATGACTTGGATATCAAATAAGTTATCACAGGGAGAAAATATATGCAACTGATTTCAAAACCTGCCTCCAAATTCTGCACACAAACTAAAACCTCCTAACATGGCCAAACCAACTAACGGGACAAAAATGAAGGAGGAGGAAGGGCAGAGTCAACCATCCTGGAAGTCAAACCTCTTTCCAGGCAGTCTGAGTATTGCAAACCTCAGGCTTAAACTCTTCTAGCTAAGAGGAAGAGACATGCTGGCAAAAATCCAGAAAAGTTTAGGCTCTGAATATAACTCCCAACACCTGCAGTTCCAATCTTCTCCCCGGGCTCCAAGAACATACAAAGTCATTCTGAGCCAGCAGCACGATTACTAGCAAATTGTTGCATGCGTGTTCCAGTGTGTCTGTCGAGCCCAAACTCACAAAAGTTCAGATTCACTAGATTCACTCCTGTAGGCGCTAACAGCTACTTCAGAGCTCACCACTCTCCACTCCAGGTGCAAGGCACACTTCTTTGAATTTGCCCTTAGATATAAAAGCAGCTGGACACTACAGCAACGAAAAACACACACCCAAGTTTCCCCAGGGGTGAAAAATAGAGAAGAAGCTACATGTGACAGAAGCTGGTCATGCTACTGAAGGCAGCCTCCTAGGAAGGAGCTTCGCTATTGCTGTGGTGGCCACTGTATGAAAAACAGAAGAGACTAGAGAATACGCTTGGTTCTGACAGATCCTGAATCCCCACTTAGCCATTTCCCTGGTTCTAGCCTGGAAGGACCATGTTTAAAGAGATCTTCCCAAACTGCTGTGGTATTTTCTTCTCTCCCTTTGAAATCAATGCGGCTGAGGCTGGCTCGCTGCTCATATGGCAGCTTGGTTTAAAAAGATAATATTAACACATCCACTGTGTTATTTGTCCCCTTTAATTGTGCATTGACATACTCTGCCAGGCTACATATGAATTAAAACACATTCATCCGCTAGCTGTGAAGTTATTTAGTTAGTTCCATATCAGGAAGGAGAGGAAACATTTATTTTTTTTAATGATGTCAGACTATTTGTAAAGACCATTTTTTGGCTGCAGAAGGGTGAGGGGAAGAAAGAGACATTCCTCTTTCATTTGTTATACATCGGGGAGGCTGGCTCTATGCATACGCAGGGCTGGCCCACAACATTTTGGCCGCTGAGGCGGGGAACTCAAAGGCCTTCTTCCTGTTCTACTCCTCTCATGGTACTGCTCTGCTACCTACCCAAATAAAGGAGAACTAACAACGTAAAATGCCTTGTTCAAGAATTGTAAGTAACACTTAACTTTCAAACGCCTGAACAACAAATGTAACTTTTCTTGTCTGCATAGTAAACACTGGCATTTTTATCTGTTCGAATAATTAAAGTGGTGCTTTCCGTGCCTTCTTGGTTGCAAAGATTTGAACTGCTTCCTGAAGGTCCACAGTCTGGGCCAGCTCATGCTCTACTGAGATGGTTGCAAGGCCGACCAGCCTCTCCTGCGTCATTGTGGTGCGTAGATGTGTTTTTATTAACTTCAGCTTGGAGAAGCTGCGTTCTCCACCGGCAACTGTTACAGGAAGTGTTAGAAGTATGCGCAGAGCAACAAAAGCATTTGGAAAGAGGGTGGTCATCTTATTTGTGCACATATATTCCAGAACAGCCCTTGGAGTTGATCCTGCTGAAATGTATCTTGAAAGGGCTTTCAGTTCATCACCTAAATCACTCGCATCAATATTGCACATGCCATCATATATCAACACTGTCTCTAGTGCCCTGCATTGCTGGTGTAGGTCTTCTTCAGGTATAGCGAGGAGTTTTGGAATATCATACAACATCCCAAATATACTGCTGTGTTCCTTGAGCTGCATGAAACGTTCTTCAACTGACTGTATTGCACAATCTAGCACCTGGTGAAAGAATTCAACTTGTGAATTGTTGTTTGAGGTCTCTTTTGGGATTATCCCATGCCTCGTAATAAAAATGTCTTCTTCTTTGGTGACTCTTGTATTCTTGAATGGATGGGAAAATAGCTTCAGTGTGAAGTTCCTCTGCCAATTTCTGTGCAGTCTTCAGAATGTTTTGAAATTCCTCATCTGACCAGTAAGACTGTAGATATGACTTTGCTTTGTCCAGTTTTTCCATTGCTCCAGAAATATCAAGGTTAACGCCTTGGAGTCTCTTGCTTACAACATTTATTTCAAACAGTATGTCATGCCACAACACTAAGCCACACAGAAATTTGAAGTTATGTATGTTTCTGGTGATTCCATTTCCCTCTGCCACTGTTCTCCCATGAACAGTTCCTGTCATAGCATTATTCTCCATAATGGCAACAATGGCATCAGCTATCTTCCCAATTTGGTGTTTGATAGGCTTTATCGCCTCCACTCGACTTTCCCATCATGTGACACTCAGTGGTTTCAGTGTCAGAGAGGATGTTCCCAGATGTTGCTTCAAAATTTGCCATTGATGAGTTGATGCACAGAAAAATACATAGATGCTTTGAATTACATAAAAAAATTCAGCAGCCTCACTAGAAGCTGATGCTGCATCGCTGACCACCAAGTTCAATGAATGAGAACTGCATGGGACAAAAAAAGCTCGAGGGTTTAACTCTCAGATCCGTGTCTGCACTCCTCTGTTCTTTCCTCTCCTGTTGGCATCATTATTGTAGCCCTGACCTCTCATGTTAGCTATCACAATTCCCGTATCTTCCAGCTTTTTAAGAAGCACATTTGTCATACCATCTCCATCAATGTCAATAAATTCTAGAAAATGCTCTCTTACAGTCACCATTGCAGGGACATTTTCACTAGGTTCTGTTGTTGTTACAAAATGCTCCATTAAAGTAATTTGTTCCATATGGCTTATGTCAGGTGTGCAATCCAGAATAAGAGAGTAATATCTTGCTAACTTCAGATCTACCGCAATCTTCTGTTTGACTTTTGTTGCCAATAATTGTATGATCTCATTTTGAATTGTTTTTCCAAGGTAGTGGTGTGTGTACATTTCTTGGGTGGTGACTCTTCTTGGATGCACCTGGAGTACAGCATCAAACTCAGCCATCAGCTCCACAATTTTAAGGAAGTTTCCATTGTTCGGCACATACAGCTGATCTGAAGTGCCACACAGTGGTAGGTTCTGGGTAGGAAGCATTCTCACAGTGGCAATGAGTCTTTTCAGAACATTTTGCCAGTAAAGAGACTCTGATGCAATCTTCTCTTGATGCTGATCATCTATGGTGGCCTTTAACCTTAGTCTAATTTCAAGCTCTTTCCACCTCTGGAATGCTCTTTGATGATTTGCTGCCTTCTCATGGCATGCCAGATTTCTAGCCAGATTTTTCAAGTCCTTTGTTCCTGTAGAACCCAATGTGGCTGGAACATTAGACTGGAAGAGTTTGAGAAAAACAAACAAACCCCACAACAGTATGCAGCATTCTGGGTATTTGAGTACATAAGCCATGGTCTCTCCACTTTGTCACCATTGGGGATTTCACTCCAGTAATGTGTTGGATGGAAACTTCTATTTTCAGTGTCTTTGGGGAACATGAAGTTTTTCACTTGCTGTGGCCCATGCAGTACAAGGAAGTCCCTCAGGTTACTGCTCAAGTGGATCCACAGTCCTGGATCATCTAGACTTAAGGAACTAAACTCAGCAGCAGCTGTTTCTTGCATCTCCACCACACTCTTCTCTATCTACACTTTTCTTCAGGAATGTGCATGGTTACACCCATTTGAGATGGAGATATGGATGCTGCAGTAGCTGCCAGGTCACCTGCACTCTGACTAACTCGAAGATCAGGCATCTCCTCACCACTCACATCCTCAGTGGGGCTGGAAGGCTCACCGTGAACATTTGAGTCTATGTATCTCAGGAGAGCTCCTTCCTGCTTAAATAGAAAAGCTTCCTTTGCTTTCTTTCTTTTTTTGAATGCTGCCCCAGAGGGGTGTTTTCTTCTTTCACTCATGACTGCTGTTCTGTGCCAGCTATAGTGACTCTCAACATTCAATTAAAGGGGACAAATAAGCAGGCTGGTAGCAGGGCCTGAGTGAGGGAAGATATCAGCGTCTTAAGGGTCTAACTGGCTCCTACTACTTCAGTTGACTGCCTGTTCTCCTCAAGTGGGTTTAGGGAAGCAGCGGGAAACAGGAAGCTCCCTGAGAAGCTGGTGTTAATCAGTCCAGGCTCCTGGGGGTGCTCTTGAGGTACATAAGAGGCTCCTCCTCCTCTCTCTCCATGAAGCTCCTACTGTTTTCTGTTATTCCCACTCACCTTTTCTCCTGCCTGCCTGTTATGTCTCTTGTGCCCTCCTTCCTCCAGCAGAGCACTCCACCATCTCTATGCATCTAGAGCAGAGAGAATACATATGCACTAGCAGCAGACACAATTTTCTACACTCTGGGTCCTAGTGGCACCCCTCCACAGTCTGGCACCTGAGGCGGCCGCCTCAGTTCGCCTTCTGGTAAGGCCAGCCCTGTATATGATGATCAGAGAAACCCTGTTCTGATGGAAACTGATCTAAAAATCCTAGAGGACTTAGGACCCTGAGGACAGACAGTTTGCTGCAGCAAGGCTGCCTGCAAGCAATTAGCTTCTGCTAGATCTGTGGTATTTTTTTCTCCCCCTTTGAAATCAATGTGGCTAGGGTTGGTTCAGCTGCTCTTATAGCAACTAGGTTTAAAGAGATATTAATAACAAGTGCAGTGCACTGACATCATCTGCCAGGCTACATATGAATTAAAACACATTCATTCTCTAGTTGTGAAGTTATTTAGTTAGTTCCATACCAGGAAGGAGAGGAAACATTTTTTTTAAATGTCAGACTTGAGTCTCAGGGTGTCTGGGGCAGGAGCTGCTGCTGCCATAAGACACAGTGATTAAAGCAAGATGATTTTTATCCAGAGCCAGCTCCGAAACAAATTGTTTAAAAGGGAAGTTTACTTAGAACTCAGTAGTATTTGGAGTTCTTTCCCATTTATTCCTCCACAAGTAGAACCCAAGCCCTGAGCTTTGGGAGTTCCAGAAGTCTTTCAATGCCCCTACCACTGCATCGACCACAGACCTGAGCGTTCAGTGTGAGGGTAAGAGGCCTACTGTCCAGGCCATCCCTCTTTTCCTTTCCACCTGATCCAAATCTAGGACAACTGAGGCAGGAAAGGAGGGGGGCTTTGTTTAGATCTGCATAGTCAACACATTAAGAGAACATGTCTCTTTCCTTCATGTATTTGCCTCTGCATATTTCCATTGTAGGAGACTACAAAGCAGGAGAAATTCCTCAGGCACAGGATTGAGGAATACAAATTAAAAAGAAATGGAAGGATTATCCTCAGTTATCATTGAGAAGTGAGCCATGGGTCTATCCCCATCATTTAGAGAATAGGTAAAGATATGAATTGAGCTCCAGGAGGAAACCTTACAAATCTCAGTTATCATGTATCCACAGTGTCAAGGCAAGCCATAGCGGCAGCTACAGTTCAAGGAGAATGAGCTCTAAAACCCTGTGATAGTGACCCAGTTGCCTGCTTGTCAGAGGTTTATTTTCAGCCAATGGATCTACTACAATTGACACCTGTTGAGGATCTGGCCCTCTGCTGTGTCTTGTTCCTTTAGTTATTCTCATGGAGTAAGTTGTTGGCTTCTAGTTACCTCAGCTCCACATGCTTTTATGAGCCTTTATACTTCCAGAAACATCCTACTTTGTGGTGGTGCATTCTCATGCCATCCAATCAGTGGTATAACTGCTCCATATCTTTGCATACAGGACAATATTAATCCTCCTCAGCTAGTACATGACTGTGCAGCAAGCCACAGTTATAAATGTATCCTGCATAGCTCACTTTTGTTTCACCTATATGATGTGCAAACATCCATCATGCAGGATATCATTAGAGTTCCTATTCTTTGCTGGAAGGCACATGACATTTTCCACTGGCTGGCTATTGCCCCAATACAGTAAAAGGTGATAGTAAGTAATATGTGAGAACATATATAAAGACAGGATCATCCTGCATGTCGTTATGTATGTTAAGTTTGGAGCCTTAAGGAGACCTCGTTAAGTTTGCCGCCTTAATACTGGCATTTGCTAACTTTTAAGAACTTGACTTTGCAACTTTAACATTCTTTTAATACCTTTTAAAAAGGTCATGTATTTATTGAATTGGCTAGTACGTTTTTGCACCATTTCCCCCTTCTGCTCTAGTTTGTTACAGTACCTGTACTGCAAAAGCAGATTCTCTTTTTAAAATCAAAAAGTTGGGGCTCGTGCATTTGATCACAGATCCTGAGTTCTATCACACTCTTCAGGAAGCTCTGAGTGGCCGTGGCCTGAAGCACAGTGACAACCAGGAATTCTTAAGAGTCCAGATTTGTTCAGTCCTTCTCTCTAGACAAACACACGGACTTTTCCTGCATTTCCATGTTCTGGCTGACAGCATTGCACAGACCGGCAGCGAGAGCTGATTGCTCTCCTAGATTTTACCATCAACAGACTTCGAATTGAGTGTTGTCCAGTCCTCATAATTGCCATGATAGAGGAGATCAACCAAGTGGAAGGAATAAAAAATAGGAGCAAATGGTAGATTCCTGAACAGTGCTGAGAGGGAGTGGAGAAACAGATACAGGGTACATCTATGCTGAAGCTGGAGGATGTACTTCCTTGGGTAAATGTACTTGCACTAGCTTGGAGGAAGCTAGTGCACTAAAAATATAAGTGTAACAATGGCAGCATGAGCAGTGTGTGTGTGTGGGTTTAGCCACTCAAGTACGTATCTTGGGTCCTGGGTGGGATCATACTGAGGGAGGCTAGTCCATCCCACTGCTCATGCCGCTGCAGCTACGATGCTATTTTTGGTACAGTAGCTTGGTCACAACTTTTTGTGGAAAAGGTCAATTTTGATGAATTTCATTCTGGGAAACCTTTGAAAAAAATGTTTTGAAGTTGCCTAAATATCTTGTTTAGACAATTTCCAAGTGGAAAGTCCTGTTTCTCTGTTCAAATTGACTTTTTGTTTCAAAATGTAAGGTAAATTCATTGTAAAGAAGAAAATGTTGAGGAAAAAAATGACACTAAAATGAAATGTTTCGATTGAGCCCAGCCAAATTTTTGTTTTTGGATTTTTGGTTTGAGAAAACATTTGAGACTGGTGTTTTGTCCCAATTTGGGACTGGAATTTTTCCCCCCAAAAAATCTCAAGTTTTTACAGGATGGGAATTTTTTTTCCTACCCAGCTTTCATATATGGAAACTGAGGCATGAAGGGCCCTGAGGAGAGGACAAACGGGTCTTTTATTCCCTTGTAGATGTACCCTTAGAGGCAGAGACAGAAATTATCAGGAGAAGCATAGGATGTAGCTGTCACTCCTATCAGGTGGAGGAAGAGAAAGTCCCTATATATATATATATATATATATATATATATATATATATATATATATATATATATATATATATATATATATATATACATACACACACATGCAATTTGTATATTGTGACAAAGTTCCTCCTCTACCTCAGTGGGTCCTGCGCTTATTGGCAGATTTTGCTTGCCTCAGAGATCTTCCCCTCTAGTAGAATCCACAGTCCAGGTTAACTCCTCCTGTGTCTGATCAGGAGTTGGGAGTTTTGGGGGGAACCCGGGCTCGCCCTCTACTCCGGGTTCCAGCCCAGGGCCCTGTGGATTGCAGCTGTTTAGAGTGCCTTCTGGAACAACTGCATGACAGCTACAACTCCCTGGGCTACTTCCCCATGGACTCCTCCCAACACCTTCTTTATCCTCACCACAGGATCTTCCAGCAGTATGCCCTCTTACTCTCAGCTCCTAGTGCCTCTTGCTCCCAGCTCCTCACACGCAACCTCCTTCCACAGCTCCTGACATGCACCCCTCACTGACTCACTGGGAGGCTTTTAACTAGTTTCAGCCAGCCCCTGATTGGCTGCAGGTGTCTCAATTAACCTCCCTGCCTTCTGGAAAGTTCTTAATTGGCCCCAGGTGTCTTGATTAACCTGGAGCAACTGCCATAAGGTATCAGGGATTTGTTTAGCCTGAGGCTAACATACTGGTTCCTTACCACTTTCCTATAGCCATCTGGCCTTGCCCTGTCACAATATATAAACTTTACACCTCATCGAAAGCCCACTGAATTCAGTGAAAGACTCTAGCTGCAGGGACCCTTAGTACAATTCAGGCTGATGTTCAGCCTAAAACATACCCATCGCTCTTATGAATATGGCCTATTTTAAATTGGCAAAGAATTTAAAAAAAATAGAAGATAGGCCAAAAGTGAAGTGTGGTTTGCTTGAAAAATTGCAAGATCTTTAAAACCAATTCCTTTTTTTATTTGTCTCCTGAGTTTTGAAGTTGCAGAGTTGGCCAGTACTGTGATGTTGCAATTTGTCCCTGCATTAGTAAATCAGATGGTGCTTGTAGAACTGCCAAGTCTGCTCCACTGTTGGGAAAGAAGCAGACAGGGAGTGAGGAGGTAGAAAACTAGCTGTCAGCTGTTAGTTAAAATGTACAATATTGTTATCCACAACTACTGGGCATCTGCATTGCTAATAACAGAGCTCTACATTCAGATGCTTTTCTAGCTTTTACCACAGCAACACCTACAGTGTAAAAACCATTCAAACATATAGGAAACCAATCACTTCTGTTGCTGGCGATATGACCATATATAGTCAGGGGCGCTGGAACAATTTGTAGAGTGGGGGTGCTGAGAGCCATTGAACCGAACTGTAAACCCTGTACATGATGGAAACCACTTCAAGCCAGGGCATGCAGTAGCACCCCCAGCACCTGTGTATATAGTATAACAAAGTAATAAAAAGGAAGATTCTTCAGACAGACAAAAGTTAAGGGCTATTTTCCTCCATGGTGCTGGTGGCTTGGGTACATCTGGCTGGCAGTGGAGACAGTGCCAAATAAAACCCTTACTCTCCCTATGCGAGGGGTAATTACTGACTGAGTCCCAGATAATTGGCAAGACAAAACAAAGCTACCTTACCACTGGGAAGCCAAACTATTTTACAAGGTAAGAGATTCAAAAGTATTTTGGTAAAGGGAGATTCTTCATTGCCTGGCTTCACAGTTAAATCACTGGCACCATTCCATTCACCACTTTGAATGTTATGGCCCCTCAGATGGGATGCCACATAAACTGATTTCATTCTATACTGCCTCAGTTTCATGGCAGAACACAAACTAACATGACCCAAATTTACACCCCTCCGCTTCAGATAGAAACTTCACATATGTGCTGCAATTGCTGTGGGCTATTTGAGTAGCAGAGAGGGATGTTTACTCCCACTATATAACAACTTTAACACATCACTACAATGTATAACATACCAGAGTCATTATTTTAGGGATAACATTAACAAATTGTCTAAACATTAACTACACACGTTAGTTAAATATGTGCTGTGCATACCCTGGATTAATGTGGCACTATTATAACTGCATATGCATATAGAAAGGAGAATTTCTTTGTTCACAGAGTAATTTCCATGCGGTTGGGAGTTTTTCCTGGTCTAAAGAGAAAACAAAACTATAGAGTACTGAACTTTTAATCAGAGATAGTCCTGAACCAAAATGTACTCAAACATCCCCAAACTTTGAGATGTGCATAACCTGAACTTGGATCCACAAGTCAAGCCTGGTCCATTTCCACAATTTACTCCTGTCTACACAAAGTTTACCTGGTTTCAAAAAAGATTTTGCAAATCAGGCATCCAAATGCCCTGTCAGTGCAGTGTGGAGAGAAGTATATTACCACCACCACTGCCAGGACCATAGTTATCCTGTGGCTGACTAGAGGATTTCAGTTTCTAGGGCTCTCAGTTTCACCAGCATTAAATTGCTTTGAAAGACACACAAAATGTTGTTTCTTAAATATAGTTAGTACATTCATCACGACATTTTGCCTTTTCCTCTTGTTTGGTTTTGTTCCATGCCTATCTTTGTTGCGTGGGTTTCTTCATTGCTCCTAGCGGTCCTTCGACTGGTGCTGTGACAAAGCCTCCAGCTCATTGCTTGCATAATAATAGCTTCAAATATTTATAACACCACAGATTTTTAGTTCCATGATACAATCACTGAGTCTACTTCTATGCTATCTGCACAGAATGTTTGGTGCTGGATCAGAGGATGAGCAGATTCACATTTTTGATTATATATATATTGTTTAATATTTCCTCTTCCCATTATTACCTTATTCTTTAAGCCTAACTTCCCCCACTTCAGCAACCTCACCGATTCTATCTCTCATCCCCTTTAACAGCCAAACCTCTCTCTGGGAGAAGGAGAGAAAAAATGTATTCACTCACAGATGTAAAGGTACTGTGGTGTTGGATGTGAGGTAAGAACCTAGATATACTGACAGACTCCGTATCAGCTCTAGGATCATGATATGATTGAATGCCAGCCTTTGAACTACTTGAGTGCAAGGTGTGGAGACATCTTAATGCTGGTTGCTGTGCTAGAAACTCCAGAGGCAGTATGTTTCATGGACAGGCCTCCATCTGCACACAGGCTAGGGGTCCAAATCTGAGTAAGCCAGGCTGCACCTTCAAAGAGGTGAATAGATCCAAAGGCGAGAGGGATCCTGATGATCATCTAGTGTGACCTCCTGTTTAACACAGGCCATATAACTTCCCAAAATAATTCCTAGAGCAGATCTTTAAGAAAAACTTCCAAAGGTAGGAGCCACTTCCTAAGTACAGTCTACTGGGCCCCACAAGCACTGTACCTGCCTCAGAGTTCTGATGACAGAACATCTCCACTCCCTGCTCCTGCATATCCTCCTTAATGTGACTTTAAAAGCTACAGTCCAGCCATGATATATTGTGTATACATAAAAGAAAGTTAACTCAACCCCTCTGCCCCAAAAAGAAGAGTCTGTGAGAACCCCACAGACCATGTTCAGGATGTCAGAAAGCTCCCATTGAGGAGGTGTACGCACCTATACAGGGGTTGGGTATGTTCATGTTGGCACATTTTTCCATTGCTTTGTACCTTATTTGAAATCTTACAAAAGTGAATTCTTTGGGAAATATCCTTGGGGATCCTCTGGTCCTTTGTTCTGGAGACCACAATTTTACTAATAATACCGTGCATTTATTTCCTATGGTGTCTTTTGTCAGGGAATTTCAAAGTGCTTTGTAAACATTAACCCCGACCCACAAAACTGGCATGAGGTAGAATACAACATGGGGGGAAAAGTACCACACAGGGAGGATAGGGCCCAAGTTTTCAAAAACAGCCACTAATTTTGGTTGCCTCAGTTTTTGGATGCCCAACTTCACAGACTTAGCAGGATGCTTTGGATAATTCAGGCCTAAGTGAGTTGGCCATAGTCTCGGTCATTGACAGAGCAATGGAAAGAACCAAGGAGTTCTGAATTGCAGTTCCCTGCTGTTTACTGGACCACACTACTTTTCACATTAATCTTGTCATCACAAACAGGTGTGGGTGTTGTGATCTTTCAGAGCTGGATGAGACAACAGAGGCCTGGTGTGTGGGTTTGCCTCTGCTGCACCTGCTCGTGGTCTACTGGGGTACAACTCACCTGGTCTCAGGATCTCTTGGGGGATGGCCACAGTCACTCCCATGGACTGATGTAGCAGTGCCTTAGTCCTGCAGCCTTGGCAAAGTCCTGTCCTACCCTTTTGGAGTGGTAAAGTCCCCCAAAACAGGAAAAAACAACTCAAAACCGGGTCATCTGAAAAAGCTTTCAGTGGGACCCTGCCCTTCTCTTCAGAGCCTGCCTTCAAATAACCAGTATTGTGGTCAGTCTCCCGGTGTCTAGCCATCCCTTCCATAGGGAGGCTTGTCCAACTGGCAAGCTACCTCAGTCTCTCACATCAGGAGAAGCAGAACTTTGCTCTCCTTACTGGTCAGCCAGGTTGCCTCCTTTTAACTCCCCTCCCCATGCCCGACATCTGCTGTAGGGGTGGCAGGGCAGAGCCAACGGGGTTCACAAATTCTTCTTAACCCTCTCCTTGCCCGTGAAGGGGTTTGTCTGTCCCATCACAGGCCTTCTCTGAGATTAGCACTAATTCTGCTTTTTAGCTCAGGAGCTCTGAGAGTTATGTATTGCACATGCCCACTCCTCTCTCAGCCGCAGCATGCACTTTCCATTGAAAATCTGAGCTCCAACAAATAGGGACCGTGGGAGATCCACGTCCACTTTAGAGACTGAGTCTCTCCAATTGTAACACTTATCACCAAGGCAACAGCCCTACCTACAAAGGGTTAGTTTAAAATCGAATTGCATGTTTTGACATCACAGAGCTGCATGACAGCTTTGACCCATCCACAAGGGCACCGAGGTCTTAAATCACACATACTTCTCTGGCTCTCTCTGTCAGAATTTAAAACTCACTCTGCTCTTATATTATTTGTTGACATCATAGCCAGCTGCAAGGGCTTATGTGACGGAGTGCTAGCTGCAGACATGAGAACTGGAATCTCTCGGAGCTCAAGAGGAGTGGATCCTGCTCACCAATAGGTTCCACTTATCCCACAGTTCTATGCAAACTTTCAAAGGTTGGAAGGAGTTAAAAGAACAAAAAAATATGATCTGGAATGGCTATGGGGACATTAATAGTGACAGGAATTTAGCTGAAACACTGAAATCTTCATGCATCATTCCTCTTAAAAATATTCTCTTTTAAGAAGCAGATTTCATCTTCACCGAGGAGCTGGTTCCTTTGCTCTTAAGCAAAATAGGCAGTCATGGATAAGTGGGAAGGTCCTCTCATGGATCAATAATTAAACTGGTAACTGGTTCAAAGAAACAAAGGGTAGGAATAAATGATTAGTTTTCACAGTGGAGAGAGGGAAATAGTGGGGTCCTCCAAGAATCTGTATTGGGTCCTGTGCCGTTCTACATATTCATAATGATCTGGAAAAAAGGGGTAAGCAGTGAGGTGGCAAAGATTGCAGACGATAACTATCTTGAGTAATTTTGTGAGTCCAAATCTGACTGCAAAGAGTTACAAAGAGATCTCACAAAACTGGGTGACTGGGCAACAAAATAGCAGATGCAGTTCAATATGATAAATGCAAAGTAATGCATGTTGGAAAATATAATCCCAACTATACATATAAAATGATGGAGGTCTAAATTAGCTGTTACCACTCAAGAAAAGAGATCTTGAAGTAATCGTGGACTGTCCTCTGATAACATCTGCTCAATGTGCAGCGGCAGTCAAAAAAGTGAACAAAATGTTAGGTACCATTAGGAAAGGAATAAATACTGAAAATATCATAAAGCCACTATATAAATCTACACTTTGAAAACTGCGTGCAGTTCTGGTCACCCTGTCTCAAAAAAGATATTAGAATTGAAAAAAGTGAAGGGAAGGGCCAGAAAAATGATGAAGGGTATAGAACAGCTTCTGTATGAGGAGAGATTAAAAGCACTGTTCATTTTAGAAAAGAGATGACTAAAGGGGAATATGATAGAGGTCTATAAAATCATGAATGGCATGGAGAAAAATGAATAAGGAAATGTTATTTACCCCTTCACATAACACATAACCAGGGGTCACCCAATGAAATGAATAGGCATCAGGTTTAAAAGAAATATGAGGAAGTATTTCTTCACACAATACACAGACAACGTGTGGAACTCATTGCCATGAGATGTTGTGAAGGCCAAAAATATTATTTGGTTTTAAGAAAAGAACTAGATAAGTTCATGGAGGACAAAGTCTATCAATGATCATTAGCCAAAATGGTCAGGGCTGCAACCCCGTGCTCTGGGTGTCTCTGAACCTCTGATTGCTAGAAGCTGGGATTGGACAACAAGGGATGGATCACTCAATGACTGTCCTGTTTTGTTCATTCTTTCTGAAGCACCTGGCACCAGCCATTGTCAGAAACAGAATAGTGGGCTAGCTGTACCATTGTCTGACTCAGTAGGACTATTCTTATGTTCTTATCTCACAAGGAGAACAAAGTGAAGTGTCCTTCAAAATCACCCTACACTGCCGGAGTACCCTTTGTATTTACATTGCCAGAGCTTAGGGACAGCCCCATCCCTCTGCAGCTGCAGAAGGCCCTCTCACAGTGGAACTGGTGCTGTTTCATTTGCACGAGTTCAAGGCAGAAATTGGGGAGCCTGTCCTGTAGTCAATGGCAAAACTCCTATTGACCTCAGTGGGGCCAGGACTTCAACCCTTGTGCCCCCTGAGTGAAATTCTCCTCTGTGCCAACACAAGCCTCATGCACCACTCAGGTTTCTCTCAAGAACAGTTTTAAATTTCTCCCCACAAAGCCCAGCTGGGATTAGCCTGCTGTTGTTCCTCCTGTCTGACACATGGGAGCAGCATAGAGGCCATTCAGGCCTAGCAGCTCCTGCCATGCCCGTGGAATGGCGTTGAACACACACATAGTAAAAGACATGCCCTGTCCTTCAGAGCTTGTTCTGACCCGTCTAATTTGAGAAGAGACAGAACAAGTGAACTGGACAACAGGAAAGGAAGTGGGTGAGAGAGGATGAAAAGGAAGATCAAATCATGTGGTTACTGTAACGGGGTCAGCTACTCACTGCTTAGGGCCGACTCCTTGTGGTTCATCTGGGGAATTAACTTGCCACTGTCCCCAACCCATCCTGCATTTGCTCAGCCCGTTGCCTCAGTGACTCGCTCTGTGGACCCTCCCTCACTAGTCAGGAGCTGCAGCATCTCTCCTTCGTGGCTTAGACACAAGCATTCTCCCCTTCCATGTGCCACTCCTGCAGCAGCTGGTAGGGGAACCTGGGCCCGCCCGCTACTGTGGGTTCCAGTCCAGAGAACCTCAAACCAGCAGCTCAGGTCTATGCTCTCTCAGCAGGTCTATGCTCCTTCCCTGGACTGCTTCCTGCACTGCCTTTTTCAGTCTTCTGCTCCCGCTCCTGTATCAGGGAGTGTGTCTGCAGGCTCACCTCACTGCCACCCGCTCTAGCCTCACCTCCTAGGCTTTATAGAAGCCCCGCCTGTTTCTGCTTTCATTCTCAATTAGTGTCATCACCCCTTCGCTCACCAGCAGGTGCAGCCTATGGCTAATTGGCCTCGCTTTCCACCTTAACCCATTCAGTGCTGGTGTGGGGCAAATACCCCATCACAAAGACATATGCAGTTATTCACAACTAGGTGGCCCCTGATGGTTCCAGATCACCATAGACTTTAACTAACTAAATGAAATTGGCTATCCCTGATTGACACAAACTACAACCCTCACTGACTGGCTGATTTCATATAAGCATCACAGCAGAGGCAGGAATTGAAGGAGGAGAGGGCACTGGATTCATGAATTACTTCAGGGCGGGTGTCCCACAGGAAGGACAGATGTGCAGAGGCAGCTGTGGGAGAAGCTGACAAAACAGACAGCTGAGCATGAATCAGGTAGCTCATTGACAGAGTGGCGGAGGCGGGGATGTAACAATAAAAGACAAGATTGGAGAAATAGGGAGAGGCAGAGTTTTGCAGCTTGATTTTGATGCACAAAGGGCCTCCAAATTAAAGCACCCAGCTATCTGCCTCACTGCCTGTGAGAAAAATGTGAATGAGGTAAAAATACCCACTTGGTGAAATGCCCTGATATATACGGTACATTGTGAAATAGTTTCACTTTGGAGGGGAGAGGGAAGGGAAGTTTCAGAAATGGTTGCTTATTGTAGCAAAAACTACAGTTGCTACTTATTGGAAAAGTGATCACCAAATATTCCTTGTCAGAGGGGTAGCCGTGCTAATCTGTATCCACAAAATCAACGAGGAGTCCGGTGGCACCTTAAAGACTAACACATTTATTTGGGCATAAGCTTTCATGGGTAAAAAACCCGCTTCTTCAGATGCAATCTGAAGAAGTGGGGTTTTTTACCCACGAAAGCTTATGCTCAAATAAATTTGTTAGTCTGTAAGGTGCCACCGGACTCCTCGTTGATTTTGCAAATATTCCTTCAGTTCAATGGCAATGGGATAACCTTGTGTTGTGAGTAATAACCTACCAGAAAAGGGACAAAAACATGGACTATCCTGCTGTCCTGACAAGCCTTTAGCAACTGCACTAAGCAAAACCATGAAGGCAACCAAACCAGCATGGTCTAGCATCATGTGCCTAGGATGATCAAGAATGGGATGGATAACAATCACCGAACAACAGTAATGCTGTACTATGAAAGGTATTCAGCAGCTGTTACATTTGACTGTTGAGTACTAGGCAAGGGGCCTGAGGTATGTTCACACTGGAGCTGGAAGGTGTTATTTCTAGCTTGAGCTGACATACAGGTGCAAGCGCTGATCAAACTAGTGCGTTGAAAATAGAAGTGTAGCCACAGCAGTGTGAGCAGCAGGACGGACTAGCAGCCAGAGTAAGATCTCCTCTGAAACCCTACGTATGTACTTGGGCAGATATGAGCAGCGACACAGCTGGCTACGCTACCACTGCTCATGTGATACTTCTATTTTTAGTGCACTAGCTCAATCAGCGCGTGCACGGGTACATCCATCCAAGCTGGAAATTACACCTCCAGCTCCACTATAGACAGACCCTAAGGGTACGTCTATACTTACGCATCCGGTCGGAGGCGCGCGATCGATGTTCTGGGTTCGATTTATCGCGTCTTGTCTAGACGCGATAAATCGAACCAGGAAGTGCTCCGTCGTCGACGCTGGTAATCCAGCTCGACGAACGGAGTAGGCGGAGTCGACGGGGGAGCCTGCGCGCCGCGTGTGGACCCCGGGTAAGTGCTTTTTCATTCGAACTAAGATAGTTCGACTTCAGCTACGTTATTCACGTAGCTGAAGTCGCGTATCTTAGTTCGAATTTCGGGGCTAGTGTAGACCTGCCCTAAGGCTACAAGAATGGAAGGTGAGAGGAATCTGAGCCTCACATATGGGTAGGAACAGTCCCATTATTTGCAACATTTTTGTACCCAAAACACACTCTTTTCAATGTGTGTTTCTCCTGCTTTGCAGCAGAATAAAAACAGTTTCCCAGATGGGGATCAGGATCATCTGATTCTGCTGTGTTGTAGGTTTTGCGAGGGGTTTGGGAGAGATAAGGGTGGAATTATCTGCATTTGAATAATTGGTTCCAATTTACAGACTCAAGTCATCTTTCTGTGTGTATCTTCCTCTGAAATTCTTGTTGTGCACTTTGTAAACTGCAGCGTGCATCTGAACAAATTGTAGATTGGGCTGCATTTGCTGGCTTGCTCAAGGGTTGACAATCCGTCATGAATTGCTTTACTGCCCCCTAGGAAGTCCACTATTGCTCGTTGGGTGAGAGTCTGCCACCCTTATGCTCGTTGTGGTGGTACCTTATTCCCAAACTTGCTGCACTAATTTCAAGGAGACTACTTATGAAGTAAGGTAAGTCACAGGAAAGGGTGGCAGAATCTGGCCCTAAAAAACCTCCATCTTCTTCCCCTTAAGCCAGTTAGGTTCTTGGCAGTGTCAGCTTCCAATACTTCTCCCATTGCTATCGCTACATTGATTCAATGTTTTCCAGAGTGCTTACTGTTGTGCCTTGGGGGAGATTTTGTAATTGTTCATCATTATAGTAAAACACAAAGGCCTCCCTCTAACCCACATGAGTACAGTACAGTATGCAGCATAAATTTGGAAGTGGAAGGAGAACTACTAATACTGTAGGGAGGATGGGAAATGCCTTCTGCAGGCGTTCCCGTCCTGAAGAATAAATGCTGTGAAGTGTTTCAGTGCAGTTACTGAGCCATCATTATTCTGAGCAAAGAGCCGACAGAGATTGAGAGCTTGGTTCTCCTCTCATGTATATTGGTGTAAATTAGGAAGAGCTTCATTGGTTTCCAGGGAGCTACACTGGCATAAAGTGACACGCGACTCAGGCCTGGGTGTAGTTTAAAAATGGAGGGCCTGATTCTCATTTACACTCAGACCCTCAAAGGTTTTTAGGCATCCAACTTCATGCAGCTTTGAGGCGGGTGTCAATATAATTCACTCCCACTTTAAGGCCCTTTTGCACTGCCAGGGATCTTAGTGAAAATGAACAACAGGCCCCTAAAGGAAATAAACCTTAGAAGGTGGAGATTAATGAGCTCCGTGCACTGAGGATGTCTGCAAACAAAATAATCCACCGGAAAGGATTTGGGAACATCCTAGGCTGTGTAAGATGGATGCAGGGCTTTAAAGCAGTTGCAACTTTCTACTTGCTTTCACAGCCATCACAGGCGTCAGTAGGACTGATCCTGCTCTTCTTTCCACCTGTGAAAGCCCACTGAATGTACTGCAGTGCTTAGATAATACAGGGCTGGGTACCAAGATAGACAGATAACCTGACAGATGGATAATTGGAAGCAGAATTTGGGCCATACGTCACTGGAGTCATGTTCTTGCTCACTTCTAGGTGCACCCATTTTCTTGCAACGCTATCACCTGGCAAGCATGCTGACTGTTAGAGTTAGAAAAACGACGACACTGGAAACCAGAGGGATGAAATCCTGGCCCCGCTGGAGTCAATGGGAGTTTTGCCATCCCAGTTGTTTTCCTCACAACCTCCTCCCCTTCTGCACTAACTGTACAGTGAGAGATGAGAAGAGCTTGCAATGGCACTGTATGGAATGGAAAGATGGCTTCCACCCTTTCGCCGCCATCTGAGCGAGTCTTCCAAGGAATGACAGTCTCCCTCCCCCATCACCTGCACAGGCTAGGATGGAACAGAACAGTCCAGTCTGCTGCTGGTGCCCCACCCCCGTTGGAGCTACGCCACTAATCCAACAGGCCCTTGTGTGATGCTCTAGCAGATGTTTTCATAAGATTTGCACTGTTTAATGTTTGGGTGCCAGATGATAAATCAGATCTGGGTTATGGCAGTATCTTATTCTGGACACCATCTGGTCCGTGTCTACGGCCCAAGCCAAAATCCTACATCAAAATACCCCCATTCTTTGCAGTGTTTGAAATCAGAATTTGGGGTCTTAGCTCATTTAGTAAGTGACAGTGGCCATATAAAATACAGACATAGCGCCAATCTGTGTTGTTTTCCCAGTTGCCATATTGGAAATCTTTAACAATCAATCACTGTTTTACTTGGAAACAGTGATGACCAGAACTGTTAGCAGCTCACTAATCAGTAGGCGTACTGCACTGAGAGCCTGACCACTGGACAGCAAGTAAAATCTTTGGGCACTTTGACATTCTGTCAAAACCAGAAACATTTTAAATTGACCCCAGCATGAAAACAAATTTACAGAAGCACAAAGTTAAGCAGTTGCAGCCAAGTGGCTGGAGAGTATTATGGGCTTGACGGACTTCCAGAACAAAAAGCTGTACGCAACAGCATTGGAAAGCACGACAAGAAAAGCAGATGTTCTCATCTCCTATTTTCTTGTTCTCATGTGTTGACCAAGTGCAGCTCATGAAACAGACTCTGTCGTAAACCAGAGTTAGGCAAAGTTCACTCTATGGGTCAAATATGGGGCATGGAGTTCTGCATGCAGATGCTCTCATTTTTAACAAGGAGACTACAGCTTCAGACATCCAAAAAGACCACTCGGATGAAGATGGAACACTGCAGGCTGGCGGGGACCTGTGATCTATCTGGGATGGACCTCTTTATTAAACTGGTGGAGACTGCTAGCTGCTCCGTTTTATATATATAAATTGTAGTCTTTAGACTCCTGGTAAGTTATCATAACAGTCCTCAGCTGGGTTGAGTGGGAGCAGCCCCATCATTCAGACCATACCGGAATGCGGGAGAGGCTTATGGAAGTGCTAGTAGTCACAGCAGTGAAGGACATGTCACAAAAAATATTAGTGGCCTGTTCGTGAGGGCAGATGATGATTTATTTTTCAGCATAAAATTGCCATCAGGTCAGAGATAAGGCTGCCTCATCCAGGCATTCTCTCCTGTATCTGGTTGGTCAAATATCAACGAAAAATACTGAAGTACAAAGAGGACAAATAGGAGAGGCCATGTGGCCAAAGAGAGGCAGGATGGGCTAGTGATAGGATGTGAGACTGGAGACCTGGGGGGTGGGGTTAATCTTGGCTCTGCCACTGACTGGCTGTGTGACCTTGGGCAAGGCACTTCACATCTCTGTGTCTGTGTTTGCCCTCCCACCTTTGTCTGTCCTGTCTGTTTGGATTGTCAGGTTCTCAGGGCACACACTGTGTCTCATTTTGTTTGTACATGGCCTAACACAATTGGCCCCCAAACTCAATGGGGACCTCACTGCACTACTGTAATACAAACAAACAACCACAAATTCCGCTCATAGAAACACTGACCACTGGATAGACTTTAAGGTCAGAAGGGACCATTATGATCATCTAGTCTGACCTCCTGCACAATGCAGGCCACAGAATCTCACCCACCCACTCCTGGAATAATCCTCTCACCGATGTCTCAGCTATTGAAGTCCTCAAATCATGGTTTAAAGACTTCAAGATGCAGAGAATCCTCCAGTAAGTGACCAGTGCCCTATGGATAGAACTGCCTTCATGAAGTATAGCCTTGAAAGGACCTACTCCTTCCAACTTAATAGGCTGGGTCATTTTGTTAGTATTTAGAATCTTCTAATGAATTCACATTTTACAGCTACAAGATAAATTATACAATCACTAGGATGTAATATATTTCTTGTACCCTACAAGCTTTTAGTTATATATAGATTTTATTTCTTGTGAATGTTTTATCCCTTATACATCTTTTATACATTTTAATTAAAGATAAAAATTCCTTTAATTAAAAATATCTATAGCTACAAAGGAAAATATTCTATTGGAAACTGTCCGGTCAAATTTGCCCCCAGAATTAGATTTGATAAAATTCAGTTTTTACAAAATGAAGACCAATTGAACAACTTCGATGATTATATAAAAATTTCAGATAGAAACAGCTTTTTTTAACCAATAAACCTTCTTCTGCAGTGCTGGCATCCTAAACATCACAACCCTGTGCTAATGCATGAGAAACAGAGTGTAAAGTTCTTTAATAAACTGACTATGAGCAATAGTCAAGCAATCTATTTGCATTGTCTAGGCTGAAATGCAAAAGTAAACAAACAGCATCAATTACGAAAGTAAATTAGATTTTTAAAGTTTGTCTATGTCTAATAATGACAAACCGTGTACCCGTAGCTTTCTGTTTAAGACATAAGTGCCTGATCCTGCACCCTGGAATTCAATGGGAGCTCCGCCATTGACTTCAATGGGTACAGACTCAATCCCTTAATGAATGAAGACTCACAATACCCTGTTTCCAGATGGGTGTCTGAAGTGCAGGAAAGCTGTGACTTACCCAAGGAAGCTTGTGGCAGAGTCAGAGACCAGGTTTCCTGACTCCCATTCCTTTGCTTGAGCCACCATGTCATATTAGATCAGGCAAGGAGTAGGAGAATATGGGCAGGTAAGGGGATCATGGACCAGGTTATGCCAGGATGTTACTGATGTGCACAGAGGAGGCCATGGCAGGGCACAAACAGCCATTACATCAGCCCTGCATGGTTGCATAAGGGATAGGCATACTTACAGTCCCAGTTTTGAGCTGGTTAGAGCAGTGGTTCTCAACTGTGGTCCACCGCTTCTTCAGGGAAAGCCCCTGGTGTGCAGGGCTGGTTTGTTGACCTGCCGCATCTGCAGGTTCGGCTGTGTCCCGTAGCCCCCATTGGCCTGGAGCGGCGAACCGTGGCCAGTGGGAGCTGCGACCGGCCGAACCTGCGGACGCGGGAGGTCAACAAACCGGCCCTGCACGCCAGGGGCTTTTTCTGAAGAAGCGGTGGACCCCGGCTGAGAACCACTGGATTAGAGGGATTGCTGCACAGCTCCCCAGGGTTACAGAGCATCTCAGAGGGGGCAGGGAAAGGCAATGGGGCTATGACCCTGCTGTGAACACATCAGCCTGCAGCGTGGGACTGGTGGAGCCAGGGAATTAAGTACGTGTAACCCACACCCATTCAGGTAGGGCACTGTCCCTTTCTATTGGTGGTTGGGCCATATATCAAGGTTGATGAGCCTGCTTCAGCCTTGGCTAACAGAGCTGGGTATTTTAGCTTAAGCAGTAGAAGCTTTAAGATCCAGGAAGAGAGATGAAGGGCATATTTCCTTCTACTCGCTAGGCAGCTTGGGAGGAATTCAGGCCTACTTGAGGCAGGATTCCTCCCCGAGCTCCCTCAGGGTTGGTGCCGCTCTGCTCTGTCCCTGTATGCCACCCTGACAGTGGGAGACTCTGGGAGGAGAAGCTGTCCTCTCTGGTAAGGATCTTGTTCTCTTTCTGACTCAGAGGAAATCTCCAGCACAGCTGGTGGTCCTGTGATAGATGAAGGAATACTGCTTAATGAGAACCTGCTGGGTTATTAGTCTGCTGCATGATGTGGTTAGTCAATAGGCTAAAAACACTAGGAAGTTTAAAAAGGCATAATCATGACTGATCTTAACCTGGCTTAATAGGCAGTTTGATGTGTTTGAGCAATAGGGGATGTGAATCACAGAGAAGTGAGGCTTCTAACTCCTTGCATAATATAACCATAAGATCCACATAAATGTCTGTGTTGGTGATATTTTTAGCACCATTACGGATGCCAACAGTGTTTCCAGCTCAGTAGCCAACACCTTCCTTATGTGTTATTGTACACAATCTGTGTACACAAACAAGATGTGCCTTCGCCATCCCAAAAGTTAGACAGGGATCTTGTGACAAGGGTGGGCATACCGGCGGTGCCACCTAGTGGTTACAGCACTGGGTCCCATCTCTGGCATCCCTTGCCAGCAGTTGTTCTGAGACTGTGACACTCCCTGTTTTGGTAGGCAGTAACTTGGCCCTGTGGCCAGGTCACCAATCAATACCATTCCTTACAGGGTAACAGAGTGCAATGCTATATATATAGTCCTACATCCCCACAAAAGAAAGGCTCTTCAGGCAATCTCCAGGCCCCTGTGGGTGGCCCACTCTTCTGGGGGCTTAGACTGTCTCTTCACCCCCCCCCCTTGTCTCAGGGGGAGGAAACAGGAAGAAAAGATTTGTGCCCCCTTCATGAGAGGGTGGTTGGTCGGAGAGCTCAGGCCCTCCCTCTGTAAGGGGCGCTGGCCCAGGACTCCATCATGAGAGGCAAAGATATCAAAGAACCAGTGTTTTGGGCCTGCCTCCCTGGGCCACTTCCTACCACTTACTCGCCCAGGCTAGAGCATGGTTAAAAGCCTCACAAATGATCCAGCAGAAGTTAGAGCGAAGAGTTCCCTAACACTAGGGCCTGGGGCAGCTGGCACTTGCAGCCCTTTCCCCTGCATCCAGGATTCCGGCTGTACCATTATTATGGCACTCCCAAGATAAATCTTTCCTCCTCGCCTATTTTCCCCCTTCTGAGCTGCCTGGCTGTCTTTGAAGTTGCTCATCCAGCTCAAGGAGGCTTTGGAGGTCCAGCAGGGGACATACAATTCTCCCCCAAGGAGTTCAGTCACAAATTTAATTAATGCATTTTTTTTAACGAGCGTCATCAGCATGGAAGCATGTCCTCTGGAATGGTGGCCGAAGCATGAAGGGACATATGAATGTACAGCATATCTGGCACGTAAATAACATACAGTGCCGGCTGCAAAAGCGCCATGCAAATGCCTGTTCTCACTTTCTGGTGACACTGTAAATAATAAGAAGGCAGCATTATATCCTGTAAATGTAAACAAACATGTTTGTCTGAGCGATTGGCTGAACAAGAAGTAGGACTGAGTGGACTTGTAGGCTCTAAAGTTTTACATTGTTTTGTTTTTGAGGCCAGTTATGTAACAAAAAAATCTACAAAAAAAAAAAGTTCCACTTTCACAACAAAGAGATTGCACGACAGTACTTGTATGAGGTGAATTGAAAAATACTATTTCTTTTGTTTATCATTTTTACAGTGCAAATATTTGTAATAAAAAGAATATACACCTTGATTTCAGTTACAACACAGAATACAATATATATGAAAATGTAGAAAAACATTCAAAATATTTAATAAATTTCAATTGGTATTTTGTTGTTTAACAGTGCAATTAAAACTATGATTAATTGTGATTACATTTTTTAATCGTGATTAATTTTTTTGAGTTAATCATGTGAGTTAACAGCGATTAATTGACAGCCCTAAGAGATAGATAGATACAGTCATTCCTCACTGAATGTTGTAGTTATGTTCCTGAAAAATGAGACTTTAAGTGAAATGATGTTAAGCGAATCCAATTTCCAATTGCACAACTTTAAATGGAGCATGGTCTGTAATTGAGCAGGGATGTAAGAGCGAAACAACGTTAAGCGAGAGGACGTTAAGTGGGGAGTTACTGTAGATAGATAGATAGATAGTGATTGAATATGAATAATAGGAATATTTTATTTGATTTTGAACAGTTAAAAATAGGCATGACATTTGATGAAATATGACCCTGATAGGCAAAAGGAACACAATACTTCAGAAACACTTCTATATGAATCTCTGATCATTTATATAAAAAGCAGTACAAACACATACAGAACTGGAAGACAGAAACCCTTATAGATAGCTTTTACTACCTCTCATTTTATGAAGTCTTTTCAAAAGTCTGCAGTTAACAGTTAGAATCAACCTCACCCGCACCCAGTTCTCCAGTAGGTGTAAATATGACTCACAAAAGGGGGCTGAAAACATCAGGTAAGATGTAAGAAAAAACCCACTCACATATGTTAAATTAAAGAGAATAAACATTCATAAGAAACAGCCATCCAGCCAAAAATGTCAAGAGCATGTGCTTTCGTTATTGTCCAAAAGAGGATAATGGATAATACACTCCCATTTAATGCAGTTCTGTATGTAATGATAAATCTGTGATCACATTTCCTAAAATTAACCTAAAATTATATATATATATATATATATATATATATGTATATTGTGGTAATGTTTTGATGCCAACCAGGGCAGGACCCCATTGTGCAAGGTGCTGTACAAACACAGATACAATTATTATAATGATTATTTGTTATATGTATTACCATAGTGCCTAGAAAACTTATTCATGGATCATTATGCTAGGTACTGTACAAACATAGAACAAAAAGATGATCCCTGCTCCAAAGTCTTGACTCAAACCACTTGCCTCAGAGAGACGAGTGCTTAAAATGCAAGACATAACAGGCAAATGAGAGAAAACTAGTGGGTTGAGAGAGGGGAGATGGGTAACAAAAATAATAAGATGTGCACAATTCTTAGCCAGTCAGGAACAGCAATCATAACATAACATTTGTCAAGTATTATAACCCCCATTTCAAGATCAGGGTAACTGAGACATGGAGAAGTTAAATGTCTCACCTAAGTGACTCACATCAAGTGTCCGTGTCAGAGTTGAGTCTAGAGTAGCATCCAGGTCCCCTACCTCTCCTCTACTTTAACCCCTAGACCACATTGTCTTCATGTTAGTTAAGGAACATTAACATCAGTAACTGGGTTGAACAGGAGGAGGAAAATAAATTTCTGAACAAAGCGAACTATTGGGCTTGCTAAATAGAGCCTACCACAGCAATGGACTGAAGGAAATGTCAAGAAATGGAGAGGAAATTAATCACTGGCAAATTACAACTCTTGCAATATTACTAGTGTGGTTAGATGTTCAGCTGCGTGTGTGTTTTATTGTGTGCTGCCCCAGCTCTGCGCAGACAACTGGCACAGCAGACCTCGAGTGAACCACCCAATGACCACAAGATCCATTAAGGTACGAAGGCGCCAGGCCAGGTTTATTGTTGACAAAGCACGGTAATAGCACCCAGCAGACTCTATGAGGATATTAAGACATGTATGCTTGTGACAATGGACACAACTCAATGAATGGCGGGATTTTCCATTCCCCCCTCAGCAGGACAAAGATACTCTTGATATCAGAATGTGTTTGCGTGAATACTCTGTGCTTAGCACTTCATAGAAATGAAGTATTTCATCCATTTTTGGTCCCCCCAATGCAGAAAGGATGTGGACAAATTGGAGAGAGTCCAGCGGAGGGCAACAAAAATGATTAGGAGGCTGGGGCACATGACTTACGAGGAGAGGCTGAGGGAACTACGGGTATTTAGTCTGCAGAAGAGAAGAGTGATGGGGGATTCGATAGTAGCCTTCAGTTATCTGACGGGGGGTTCCAAAGAGGATGGAGCTAGGCTGTTTTCAGTGGTGGCAGATGATAGAACAAGAAGTAATGGTCTCAAGTTGCAGTTGAGGAGGTCTAGGTTGGATATTAGGAAAAACTATTTGACTAGGAGAGTGGTGAAGCACTGGAATGGGTTACCTAGGGAGGTGGTGGAATCTCCATCCTTAGAGGTTTTTAAGGCCCGGCTTGAGAAAGCCTTGGCTGGGATGATTTAGTTGGTGCTGATCCTGCTTTGAGCAGAGGGTTGGACTAGATGACCTCCTGAGGTCTCTTCCAGCCCTAATCTTCTATGCTTCTATTTCTGCAATATCAGTCCTGTTCTTGACACATTCTGTGAGCAGGTCCTGCCTCATACCAGGCCTCTGATACTAGGGGTTATTTCTCAGGCTCCCTTCCTACTACAACTAGAAAAGTGGGGCCTGATTAGCCCCTTGTTTAATAAATCAGATTAAAGAATTTGAGTTCTAAACAGGATATTGAGCATTATGACCGAATCCCACTTGCCTAACTGGTATGAGTAGCTCTTGCAAAGCCCTGAGGAAGGAGGTGCGTAGAGCCACACGGCCCCAACAGGATACATTGTTCCTCAGGGAGGTATGGTGTCTTCTGGAGCTCATTACCGTACAATGGCAAGCACCTTCAGGGTGTTATTATGCTCTCTCCTGTATTTCCGAGCAGCTCTGCTAGATGGTAGGGAAGTTTGAATGGGACCACTTCCTCCAGTAGGACTAGCACCCCACAATGGCAATATTATGGGTCTTGATCTTTGTTTTTGTTGCTGTGCCTCATTCCCTGTAAACCGTGTGCATGTGCAGGGAAGCAGAAGCGAGAGCCGGACTGTGGTGCCCAGGATCGGGCCGGGGAACAGATAAGACACCCTCTTGGCTGCAGAATCTCAGTAGCTCTCCATGCAGAGCACCCACCGTAACCTTCCCTCCCTACCCTGCTGCTGCTGACTCCCCACTGCTCCCCATAGGGAGCACTCTGCTCTGTCCCCTCATTCAAAGTAAGCTTCCACCATCTCTGATTTCCTACCCACATCTGACTAGTACCTGCAAGAAGCACTAGATGGGAACTGTTCCTTAACTTGGGGGAATGTAGGGGCTGTGGTTGCGACTGGCCACATCTCAGAGTCACAAGAAGGTGGCTTGCTGTTCCTGCCATCCCCGGGGGCCACAATCAGGCCCACTGACTTCAGTGAGATTATTTGCACGAGTAAGGCGAGCAGAAATTGGCCCTGTGTCAAAAATGAGTCAGCTGTGATCTTCTTGAATGTCTCTGCGCTGTTCTCAGCTGAAATGGAATACGTGAACGGATGATTATTCTCTGATTGCTTGGTGCATGACTGAGTCCCTCTTGGAAATAATCCAGAGTGACTTACACCAGAGTCTCTGCCGGTATCAAAAGAAAAAGAAGCGGAGGGAAAAGGTCGAGTTAAGTTTCCTGCAAAATGTACACAATGTATTGTATATTTGTCATTTTTAATTATTCCTTATTGCTATGGGGGGAAAAAAGATTTGTATGACTTCGCAATGTCTGAAGATTTGCATGTATTGTAATTGCACTATATATGCTTCTACTACTGTAGAATCCAGGGCTACCCTTATAAATTATATTTTCTGAACTGGGGAGAAGATTGGCTGGTTCTTCTTGATCAACAGACCCAGAACACTGAGGAGGGATTGGATGCTGGATAGACTGACATCGACTTGGAGCGTGGATCAATCTTATACCAACCAGTCATCCAGGTAAAGAAATACTTGCACGCTTGCTTTCCTTAGGAATGCAGCTACCACCGCCCTGCATTTTGTAAATATTTGCGGGGGAGCAAACAAGCCAAAGGGTAGGACCGTAAACTGATAATGGGTGTTGTTGATCAGAAATCTTAGGACTTGCCTGTGTCTTTGACAGATAGCCACATGGAAATATGCATCCTTCAAATCGAAGGCAGCGTACTAGTAACCGGGATCCAGGTAGGCGAGGGTGACCATGTGAAACATTATTTTCTTTTAATATTTGTTCAAATTTGGAAGTCCAGGATGGGTCTGAAACCTCCTTTCCCTTTGGAATCAGGAATTGATGTGAATAGAAACCCTTCCCTCAGTGAAAAGGGGGAACCTCTTCTATAGCTCCCAAATGAAGAAGAGATTGCACTTCCTGGAGGAGAACATCTTCATGAGAGAGGTCTCTGAAGAGGGACAGGGAAGGGGATTTGAGAGGGGAGAATGGAAATAAATTGCATGGTATATCCCTGTTTCACACATTTAGGACCCATTGATTTGAGGTAATATGGGACCAATAGGAGGTGGGATAACATATTGGAAAAAATAGGGGAGGGAGGAACTGGTACATCATGATCTGCTACTCTGTCTCAGCAAGGCACTCAAACAGACTGCTTGGAATTTCCCAACTCAAATAACTTGGCGAAGAAGAAAACTACTGAGAAGGTGGTCTTTTCCAGTGGTTTCCTCCTCATTTTCTAAAGTGGTCAGGCTGTTTATGTGTGAAAGACAGGTATCTCTGTAGAGACTAAGGCCAGAATTGCTTTCTTTTAGGGAAAAGCATGTGAATTCCCAACAACTTCAATGTGTCCCTCAAATCTCTAAGACTATGCAGCATCTCATCTGTCTTCTGTGGGAAGAATGTAGGACCTTCGAAGGCAAGATCCTGGATCATCTGTTGGACATCTCATGGGAGACCTAAGGACTGATGCCATGAACATCTATGCATAGATATTGCAGATGCCATGGTTCTGGCTGCCAAATCTGCCTTATCTAAGCATGCTTGCAGGGAGGTTTGAGGCACCAGCTTGCCCTCGTCTAACTAGGCCTGGAATTCTTGTCTGGCATCCTCTGGCAACTTGTCTGAGAACTTCAACATACTATCCCAAAGGGGGAAGTTGTATCTGGCCAATAAGGCTTGTTGTTTAGCAATACAAAATTGTAGACAAGATATGGAATAAATTTTCCTACCGAAAAGGTCTACTTTCTTCATGTCTTCAGGCCAAGGAACTGGGGAGGATCTGGAAGTGGGATGCATGCCCCATGGGTTTCAGTAAGGCAACGGGTGTGACATAGAACCCTCGCTACGACTGCTCCAATGATTCGTGTCTCTGGACCATCTGTGGAAATCCAGTGGGTACCAGCAACAGAATTCCCACAATGAAGGTGAAAGGGAGTGTTGTCATCTATCCCAGGAGCAAGGGGCATAAGAGCCAACCTCACACTCCAAGGAGGTCCTGGAGTTGCCTGACCATGGTGGTTCTGTGCCAGAGGGTACCAAGGTCCTGGGGCTTCTTTCCAGAGATATTGGCAGTGGGGACAGCATTCTGGGTTTACCCCTCAACTGCACTGGGCAAGAAAGCACTGGATGCCCCAAAGATCTAGCCCCTCCTGATACTAAGGGCTGAACGTATCTCTGAGATAAGTCCATAGCTGAGGCCTGAGGCTCCACCGGTACTGGCTGGCTTGTCTCCTGGACCATCAAAGAGTTTGGCACTAAGAGGCAGAGTAGATCCCTGTGCTGCTACATAAGCCTCTGGCCTTGCAGTTCTGAGAGATTTAGTATTGAGAGATGTTTTTGCACCAAAGAAGGTGGCACTGTGGTGGGGGTTGGTTTCAAGGGCCTGGGTACCAGTGCTAGAGTCAATGAACCTTGCTGAGAAGAGGTCGGTACCAGGGATTGTGTCTTCCCAGAGGATGCATTACTCTGTTCTCCTGATTGTTTACTGGTGGACAGTACCAGAGACCCTGATCTTAAAGTGAAGCCAAATCTTGGCTCCTTTGATGAATGGTCTGATATTCTGTGCTTCCTTCCAGGCAGTGGAGAAAGTGATCGGTGCCAACTTTCAGACACAATGTCGGAAAGGCACTCCTCACTGATGCCAAACTACTTGGTGTCTGCCCTGAGAAGGTGCCTCTGTGAGGCTGTGACATAGACTCACCTCTCTGTCCCTTTTTGTCTGGAGTTTCAAGTCCCTGCAAATCTGGCAGCAGTCTTGAATGTGACCCTCAAGAGGCACTTCAGTCAGGTGGAATGAGGCATACTCCAGTACTGAGCATTGATGCCCTGTGACTAAGAGGGGACTAATACTTTGAAAAACATAACATAAGAATGGCCATATTGGTTCAGACCAAAGGTCCATCTAGCCCAGTACCCAGGTGCTTCAGAGGGAATGAACTGAACAGGTAATCATCAAGTGATCCATCCCCTATCACCCATTCCCAGCTTCTGGGAAACAGAGGCTAGGGACATCATCCCTGCCCATCCTGGCCAATAGCCATTGATGGACCTATCTTCCATGAATTTATTTAGTTCTTTTTTGAACCCTATTATAGTCTTGGCTTTCACAATATCCTCTGGCAATGAGTTCCACATGTTGACTGCGCGTTGTGTGAAAAAATACTTCCTTTTCTTTGTTTTAAACCTACTGCCTATTAATTTCATTTGGTGACTCCCCTAGTTCTTGTGTTATGAGAAGGAGTAAATAACACTTCCTTATTTACTTTCTCCACAGCAGTCATGCTTTTATAGACCTCTATCATATCCCCCGCTTAGCCGTCTCTTTTCCAAGCTGAAAAATCTCAGTCTTTTTAATCTTTCCTCATATGGCAGCTGTTCCATACTCTTAATAATTTTTGTTGCCCTTTTCTGGACCTTTTCCAATTCTAATATATCTTTTTTGAGATGGGGTGACCACATCTGCATGCAGTATTCAAGATGTGGGCATACCATGGATTTATATAGAGAGAAAATATAATTTTTTTATCCCTTTCTTGATGATTCCTAACATTCTGTTAGCTTTTTTGACTGCTGCTGATGCACATTGAGTGGATGTTCTCAGAGAAGTATCCACAATTACTCAAAGATCTCTTTTTTGAGTGGTAACTGCTAATTTAGACCCCATCATTTTATATTTATGGTTGGGGATTATGTTTTCCAATATGCATTACTTTGCATTTATCAACACTGAATTTCATCTGCCATTTTGTTGCCTGGTCATCCCGTTTTGTGTGATCCTTTTGTACCTCTTCTCAGTCTACTTGGGGCTTAACTATCTTGAGTAGTTTTGTATCATCTGCAAATTTTGCCACCTCACTGTTTACCCCTTTTTCCAGATCATTTATGAATATGTTGAATAGGACTGGTCCCAGTACAGACCCCTGGGAACCCCACTATTTACCTCTCTCCATTCTGAAAACTGACCATTTATTCCTACCCTTTGTTTCCTATCTTTTAACCAGTTACCGATCCATGAGAGCACCTTCCCTCTTATCCCGTGGCAGCTTACTTTGCTTAGGAGCCTTTGATGAGGGACCTTGTCAAAGGCTTTCTGAAAATCTAAGTACACTATGTCCACTGGCTCACCCACACACTAATACAAAACAGACACTAATCTAATTCTAATGAATAATACTATCGTAACTATTTACAGAAAGGAAGATAATGTCCCTATAAAGGGAGAAACTTGCAATAGCAAGCTGATGAACTCTGACTACCGATCATGGGTGGTAAGAAGGAACTGAGGGGAGGTCTGCACTGGCTGCTGCTGGGGCAGTCTCGGGGCCACCCCCCGCTACCCCAGCAGCAGCAGGAGTTTCAGGTGGGGGGTTCAGGGCTGGGGGTTGAGGCATGAGAGGGGTGAGGGCTCTGGGCGGTGCTTACCTCAGGGCGGGGCTCCGCAGGAGCGGCGACATAATCATCCCTCGGCTCATACGGGGCGGCGACATAATCATCCCTCGGCTCATACGGGGAGGCGTGGCCAGGGGGCTCTGCATGCTGCCTCTGCCTGCAGGCACCACCCCCGCAGCTCCCATTGGCCATGGTTCCCGGCCAATGGGAGCTGTGGAGCCAGAGCTCAGGGAAGATGCAGCGCGCAGAGCTGTGTGGCCATGCCTCTGCCTAGGAGCTGAGAGATGTCGCCACTTCTGGGGAGGTGCGGAGCTAGGTTGGGAGCCTGTCAGCCCCACCAACCCCCACCCCCAGCACCAGTGCAGGACCCGGGCTGCACGCTGCCGCTCGCCCCACCCCCAGCACCTGGGCGCCCCCCTGGTCCATCCCCCGAGGACCAGCGGCACCCTCTGGGCCGCCCCCTAAGCACCCGCAGCACCCCCGGGCCTCCCTGCTCCACAAGTTTAAGTCAGGGGTATATAGAACAAGTCATGGACAGATCACAAGCCGTGAATTTCTGTTTACTGCCCGTGACCTGTCCATGACTTTTACTAAAAATACCCGTGACTAAAACGTAGCCTTAGTTATCACTGATAGGCAAAAATCATTGTTAAGGTAGAGTTAGGCTGTCACATGTACATATCAGAACAGCATGAAAAGTATCTTTGACTTCAAGCGTGATTCTAGTCTGAAGAGTGACTCTGCAGGAATGTCACTGTGGAGTTTTGTGCTCATTGTTTCTCCCTGACTTAAGATCAAATGTGCTTCTTTGACAAATAAAGAGATTTTTCTTCCCTAGCTGCCAGTCCTGGAAACTCAACATGAGATGTAATAGTCAAGTTGGGTTCTTTCCTTCTCACACATCACCACCACTGACACAGGGCTCTACAGGCAATATCAGACCAGGTGTAACCCTTAGAGTGTTATTCTCATGGCCCTGCTTTGTTCAGTCACTTGTGCCAAGTCCGTGTCACGTGCTACCAACTGGTTTAAATGACAACACAAGTTGGAAAGCAGCAGAGAATCTGGCCCATTTCTCCAAATGACGTCCTAAGTGCTTTCTGCTGCCTTAAACACACAGGAAACAGGCTTTTTAGATTTACTTCAAATTTTACTCAAAAACGTCTCCTCTGGTCTGAGACTAAAACACAGGAAGTGTCAGTCTGAAAAGAGTTATTTCAAAGTTGGGACGGAGAAGCGGAAAGGAGGTTCAAAATCAGGTTTAGATTGACGTATGTTTACACTTATTATGGAAATTGCCTCCCTAATCAAGCTCCTTCTTTTGCTCTTCACTTTTTTTATTTTGGATGGGCCATGAGCCATGCCAAAAAATACCATGCCAGCTCCAATTTCTGTGCTTTATTAGGTCTCAGTTGACATGACTAGACTGAGGGATATATTCACAACTCTCATCTGCTCCTCTGGAGTGCCTCCTTAATCCCCTCCTCTCCTTTATAGAATCAAAACCATACAGGAATAAGGGAGAATTATTTTACTCTCTATATAGCCAAACAGAGAATGGGGTAAGAAGGCCAACACATGGGAGTGTCTGTATTAGAACAGTGGTTTTCACCCTGCGTTCCGCGGACCCCTCGGGGGTTTGCAGACTATGTCTAAGATTTCCAAAGGGATCCGCATCTCCATTCAACATTTTTTAGGAGTCCGCAATTGAAAAAAGGTTGAAAACCACCATATTAGAAAATGTTCGATGGTGTACATAAACTGATTTTGTTACAGCCATCTAGCCAACCCCAGTTAAGATGAATTTAAATTGGTTTAAACCATGATTTTACTGATTGATCTTAATTCAGTACATGAAAGGATTAAGCTACATTGGTGGTGAAACAAAGGGTGACTAACTAAACTGATGTGTAGACTCTGTGATGCATATATTTGTTCACAGTGATTAGACTTTTTAGAAAAAGATGTTAATTATTGCACACAGGGCTAATATCTTATAGATAACTTTTCCAGTGGTTAATTATATTTACTGTTAAAAATTTGGATCTTATTTCCAGGTTAAAATTGCATAATAAAATTAATACCTAGCTCTCTTCATCAGTAGATCTCAATGTACTTTACAGAGGAAGTCATCATCCCCATTTTACAGATGGGGAAACTGAGGCACAGAGCAATGAGGCAACTTGTCAAGGTCCCCCAGCAAACAGGTGACCAAAATCAGCATAGACTTCAGGTCAACTGAGTCCCAGTCCAGCGTCTAGTCACTAGGCTCCACCAGCACCTGTTTGCTCTAATTCCCATTTTTCTGTGAAAATGATTAAAGCCTGAGACAGCAGCATGTTTCTCACCTTGCCATTCCCCACACCTGTCTGGTTCTATGGCTAGCATATTCTCGGATAAGGAAAATCTAATACATTAAAACACACATGGGCCTGCCTTTCTCCTTATTTACAACAGAGTAAATCTGGAGCAACTCCACTGAAGTTAAATGGACCAAATGCTCAGTTGATGTAAATCAGCAAAAGCTCTATTGAGTTATATTGAGGTAAAGTTGGTGTAAATGACAGAAGAGTCGGGCCCATGTACTTATTGCATGTTGCATGTTGATTTCTGGTAGACAGCCATCTGAAGCCAGCCAGTCACTGAGTATCTTACTGCCAGCTCAGAATCTGATGGAAGTAAGAAATGTGTATTTTCTATCTTTAATGAACGGAAGCCCTTTAATACAGGGGCCACTCAGCTCTAGTTGAAAGTTTTAGGATGTGTCTGGCATATATGCTGAGACAGTAGGAATTACTCTACTCCACGTAGAATGATTTTCTGTCAGTCTGAGTTGGTATTTGAAGTCAGGCCCACAGGAGAAGAGGTGCTGCACTGAGAGATGAAATCCAAAATCAAAAGGAAGACAAACATCTGGGTACGTTCTGTGGGGACTGGACTTGTGTGTGCATCTGCCATATGTGTGTCAGTGGGTGGGTAAGGGGGAGGGTTGAGATATGGCAAAGAGAGCTGAATGAAGACTAAACTGTTCTTATTAGAACAACATGGTTAAGTGCTTTTCTAGGAATATTTAAAGTGTATTTCTGTTCTGAAAAATGAATGTAAAAATGGCACCTCTTTATTTCAGTGTTCTGCTCCCGGGGCATATTCAGTCAGATCTGCTGACTTTAGTAACACAAATAAGTTTTAACTGATTTTTATTCCTACTAGCCCAGAAGAACAAAACAGCAGAGAGAGAGAGAGCGAGAGAGCTACGTTCTATCCTATTTTTTGCATCATCAACAGAATTGTTTGCTAAGTTGCAATCATGGATATCGGTGTAAACTCATGAAGGAAACGAGGTTGCAGAGTTGCAACTGAGGGCATGATCTGAAGACGCTAGGATTGCATGGATGTAACTAGATACCCAATTTAGCCTGTAGGACCTTTATTTCTGTTTCCCCAGTGGGTAGGGTTGCCAACTTTCTAATTTCTGAAAACTGGACCCTCCCTTCCCTTCCTTTTCCCCCAAGGCCTTGTCCCCTGCTCCGTCTCTCCCCCCAGAACCTGTCCCTGCTCTGCTTCTTCCCTTGAGGCCTTGCCCCCTACTTTCTCCTCTCCCCCATCACTTGCTGCTTGCCCTGCGCCCTTCCTCCTCGCTGGATCCTCTCCACCTCCCTTCCCCCACCCACAGCTGGGCTCCCTCTGCTCCAAGGTTGGGATGGGCGCTATACCTTGATGCAGAGCCTGCTGCCTGCCTGCCCACGAGATGCAGGTAGGAGGTGGCCCCGGCTGAGCAGGAGCTGGCAGGGGTTGATGACCTGGCACTGCCCAGCCCCCGCCCATGGTAACCAGACTTTTGGTGTCCGGTCAGTACATCGGGCAGACACTGCCAGGTCCCCTTTTTGACTGGACTTTCTCGTAAAAAACTAAGCACCTGGCAACCCTTGCTTGTGGAAGGCGGCTAGAAACCAGCTTGACTCTCAAACCCTGGTTCAGTTTGCAGGGTTGGTGAAAAGAGAAATCCTTGAAAAACCATTGCTTTCAGGATAGAAGAAAACAGTCACTTTCAGGCTAGACGTGCCCGTGAAGATCCTTCTCGCCAAGTCTGTAACATGACTTTGACAGTTTACAAATGTAAAAGAAAAATCCTCTTCCCCACCCACAGTTGTCCTTCATTAGCATCCACATTATTTCGCTATTTTCCTGGGTCTCAGCAGTGACCAGAGCTGCTTTGTTTTTTCTCCTCCATGCACCATTGTTGTGTTTCCACCATTTGATGGTTAGCTGAATATGTGCACATCTACATGACCACTCATGCTTAAGTAAGCTGCGGTGCATGGCATACATTTCTTCTCTTCTACATACATGGAGAGCTTTTGCTAGCTCAGTGCTGCTACAGAGAACTTCAGGTTGCTAAGTGCAAATATTCAGCCTGGTAGAGGTGGTTTAAAATCTCATGACTGTAGATTTGTATATTTAAATAAAAGATATTGAGGATGAAATCCTGGCCCTGATGAAGTCTGTGGGAGTTTTGCCATTCACTGTGATATAGCACCTTTTATCATTGCTCTCAGAGTGCTTCACAAAAGAGGTTGGTATCATTATCCCCATTTTACAGAGAGGGGAAACTGAGGCACGGAGCATGGAAATGACTTGCCCAAGCTCACTTGGAATGCCAATGGCACAGCTGGGAATCATATCCAGCTAGCATGAATCTCAGTGCATGTTCTGTCCACTAAGCTTGTACCACCTTTCCACTGACTTCAGTGCGGGTCAGAATTTCATCCCGAGAGTCCAATAAATCAGCCCCACTGGAATTTAATGTAGGTAAAAGTGAGGTCTCAGTAGGCTGACATTCATCTGTTTATGTCTCTTCAGCAACAAAAGGAAGGAAATCACCAGCTTGACAAGCTTGTTTCTTTAAATACTGCCCTCCGGAAAGGGAGACATTAATACCAGGAAATAGGGAGACGTAGGGTTGGCAGGCACCTTACAGAATGCCCCCCCATTACTGCCTTGTAGCACCCGCACTACTGATGTCTTGTGTCTCTTGTGAGCCCAGGCCAAATCAGTGGGGATGATTCACCTTAACCTTAAGCAAAATAAAACTCATCCACAAAGACTTCTTTAAAATGCTGGTTGGTTTTGAGGGTTTACCTTACACATAGCAGAGCATACAGGGATGCAGCTGAGCAGCCAGAAAAGTTTGTGGTCCAGAGGCAAATTTATCAGTGGTGCAACCTCCTGGAAGTTCAGGGAATTACAACAGAGATGAATATGGCCTGAGGAGCAGACGATTTCCTCGTTGGGGAGAACTGTGTTGCTTGTATCCTAATCTAATTTTGTTACTGCAGGTCCACTTCTGAACAGAGGTGGTAGAAGGCAAAAGGGCAGCAGATAACTCAGCTGTCTAATACCGTTTCCAGAATTCTGGAAAGCAACTGAGTTCAAACCACCCATCCCTCAAACTATTTCTCAGTGATTGCTCGGGTGTGCTCTGTTTTAACTCCTGTCCAAACACGTTAAACCCCTTTGCTGTAAGAGCGCACCTAGGCTGTTACTCAGACTCGTTGCTCTCCGGTTTGGCCGGTCAGGTGTCAGTCAAAACTGTGTCCCAGTTCAATGCCGTTATGTCTGTTTCCCCCCACTCTAGATAAGAGAGTGAGTCTATTTACAACTCAAAAGGATGCTCATTCTAATGCCTTACATTTCAAAGAAACATCTGCTTCTGACACAATATGTGCTGCATACTTCCTAGCAGAGGAGAAAATCTGGCATTCGTTGTCTTAACCTTTGTTGCTGGCTGTTAACCCAATTTGTAAGGACATTGGGCTAGTCTGCAGTGGCTTATAAACCCAAATGCTGTTTTCCATCTCAGGTATTAATTTCAGCAAGTCACTAGTTTCCTGTCTTTACCACTATTTGCCTCAATATTTCATTTCCATAAAGTCCGTGGTCCTGGTTCACCTCTCATTTATCCCGGCATAAATCAGAAGTGACTCCACTGAAATGGGCCAGAACCCCAACTGCTGTAAATCGGGGTACTTCCATTGTCCTTAATCTGTGTATTTTGCCCAACAGAGTTACACCAGTGTACGTGAGACGAGAACTAGGCCCTTGGTTCTTTTTTTTCTGTTCTCTGTGATCTGGCACAAGGGTCCTAGCCACACAGTCCCTGCCCAGGTAACTTTCATCCTAGCACCAGCAGTGCTTGCTGCTGTCCACACTTCTCTCACTGTGATTCTCTCAACCCTTTCTCCCCAACTCGCTATCTTAGTGGGCGTGATGTAGCCGGTCAAAGGGGCCCCGATGCTGGTCCCAGTTTTAAACAGAGTAGATGGAAACCGTGGGCCTTCGTTAAACAAAAGAATAGGAGAACTGTGTGTCTTGAGAACAGGTGACTAAAAGGAAAAACATCAGTTCTCTTCCTGATATTATATGAGACCTAAGGCATGTCATTTAACTTTTCTTTGCTTCAGGAATAAGACACACCTCATGGTGCATTGTGATGCTTAATAAAGTTCTCCGAAAGTGCTTTGAGACCCTCTGCTGAAACACACCATGGACTACATTCTGCCATCCCGATTTATGCTCCTTGCGGAGTGAGGTACCATTCGGCATGAGTCAGAACAGCAGAATACAGCCCTAGGGAAGTGCAGTTATAACGTGGCTTTTGTCATGTGTTTATTTAAAGGCAGCAATCTCCCAAAGTAGCTTAAAGACAGACTGTGGCATTTTCAAAGCAGAATTCTGATTGCACAGCCATAAATCCCCTGGAATAATGAGATTTGTATGGGGGAGGTGTCTAATTCCTTGCATAATAAACAGATTTATGAATGACAGACGTGGATAAATAATGAATGCTTCTAATTCAAGATAAAGGGCTGCATAAGCATAAGAAAGAATGGAAGCTCTCATGGCAGCTGGATGAATTTTAAACACCATTTAGAAACACAGAGGTTAGAGATGAAAAAGATGCATTCAATCATCCAGTCCTGCCAATGCACTTTAATTTGTTAGTATTAAAGACTTACCATTCTGCAGCCACAAGTAAAAACAGAGGTGGGCTGAAAACAAGGAGAAGTCAAATCACTAATAAAATTCATGCTTCATTCAAAGTGTTCTTTACTGCTGTTTCACTATGAACATTCAAACGCAGACATTGCTTCCTAATTGAATTAACTGATGCACAAATCAAACTCATCAGTGTGGTTAAGACTGAAGAGTTCATAGTGAGGAAAGAACGAGGAGTACTCATTGCACTATAGAGACTAACACATTTATTTGGGCATAAGCTTTCGTGGGCTATAGCCCACTTCATTAGATGTTGCATCTGATGAAGTGGGCTATAGACCATCTGATGAAGTGGGCTATAGCCCACGAAAGCTTATGCTCAAATAAATTTGTTAGTCTCTAAGGTGCCACAAGTACTCCTCGTTCTTTCTGTGGCTACAGACTAACATGGCTGCTACTCTGAAACCTGTTATAGTGAAGAAAATTACACAGCAAAAACAATTGTTACAAGAACACCACGTTTTTGACAAATTCTCCGAAGCATATAAAGTCTGACTTAGGGCAACCTCGGTCCGTAAAATTAGAGATGGAAATAACCTGCAGTTATTAGGTCACCTCATTAATCTCCATGCCAATGCAAGATCCTTCCCTATGGTATATTTTATAGTGCTTTGCCTAGTCTACTTTTAAGATCTATTCTGCATGGACACAATGTATAATTAACTTGAGGAACTCACTACTGAAGAGTATTGTTGACACAAATAGCTTAGTATATTTTTAAAGAGGTTTAGACATACAGTAGGATAAAGGTACAGAGGCTATTACGTATATTGGCTCACTGGATTGAGTCAGGAAGACAATTTCCCTAATGGTGTAGGATAGCCCAATTAGATGTATTATGGGGAATTATGTCAACATCTGAATCATCTGGCTTTGTGCACTGTTAGAGACAGGAAATCAGACTTATCTATCTGATTGAGCTAATGTATGGGCTTTTCCACAGTATCCACCAGCATAGAGTCGAAACTACTAGATGGATCATGGGTCTGTTCCAGTATAGCGGCAAACCTAAATGCAATGATAGAGAGTCCAGAGTCTGATTAAACAGGCTGTGTGCTCATCCTGTGCTTGTGGGGCTGAGGAAAGGATGCCTCAGACCAAGCCAGCAGTATGTGGGTCTGCTGCTACTATTGCAGACTATGGACAAGAGTAGCAGCTTCATTCAAACATCCATCATGTGCAGGTTTGTGAGCATATGGATCAAGGCAGCTCACTGGCCATTCCCCCATATCGGGTCTTTGGACCAAATGCAATGTGAATGGAACACTTATGGTTCTTCTGTTTCATCCCTGCAAGGTAGAGACCACCAAGCCTAGACCCAGCTCTTGCACTGATCAGCGAGGATGCATGGGATTCATGTTATATAAGCAGAGCATTCAGGTTTACATGAAACTCTGGGTAGGGTTTCTAGACTTGAGTGTGATTGTGACAATGTTGCTATCCTAGCCTTCATGTCCTGTGCAACATTGCTCCTGCCTCTCTCTCTAATCTTGTCTCCTTTCACACTTTCCCTCTCTCACTTCACCCCACCCTGTCCAAGCAGAAAAATTTGCTGCTCTCTGTTTCCTTCTCCAGCTCTTGTCTTCGGACCTTCATCTGCACAGCTCCCTATACCTGTAGACCCCTCACTAGCCCAATCTGCCATGCCCCCCAACTACTCCTCCAAGACCTTCCTTAAAATGCATCTTTTCCAAGAGGCCTATAAATCCTAGTCTCTGCACAGCTAATCTGACAGCCAGTCATTGAAACACTACACACAACTAATTTAAAGAATATAAGCCAAAAGCGTGGAACTAGCAAGATATTTTAAGTGCATACGTGGCCTTGATTCTTATAGTATCTGAGGGCCTGACAGTCTTTATTGTATTTATCCTCACAATGTCCCTGTGAGGTAAGGAGAGAAAACAGAGGCAGGAAGTGACTTGCCCAAGGACACAAAATAGGTCCTGCGTAGAGCTGGGAACAGAACCAAGGTTTCCCAAGGCCCAGGTTAGTGCCTCTCCTGGAGAACATGGGCTCAACTTCACTGCTTGGTCATGTCACTTTTCATCACATCCCAGCTCCTGTCTTTCATTTGTATGTTGTCGGTTTAGATTGCAGGCTTATCAGGGACGGCACTGTGTCTTCCTCTGCCTCTATTCAAAGTGCCCATTGCTGTTTGCTCTAGAAAATAATCCATAACAAAAACATTTGCTCTGAAACATATTTAACATTTCAATTAAGATTTTCATATTTTTATCTGGTACTTCGCAATTATTCATGTTCACAATGCAATTAAACTGGAGTTGATCATCTAATGTTAATTTGAGACATTTCTACAGTGATGCCCACAGCAAACTAACCAACTAAGATTCTTATACATTTTTATATTAAACCCCCTCCACACACACCTTTCTCATGTAGTCATGCTGTGTGCTAGTATCTATCGAGTTCCTGTGTCACCATACTGAGGTTGCTTCTGTTCTCCTTCCCCCAAGCGTCCTACTGTTTTGTTAGCCCTCCCCCTGCTTCCTTATTTTTCTTGCATCATGTTTGAAATTAGGCCACCATCCTGCAAGTTACTCCATGAGGCAGACCCCTGTACCCATGCCAACCCTGTTGTAGGCAGTGGTGGTCTCCAATGATAGAGCAACTTGTATGATGGGAGCCTTAATTTGCAAATTCTTCAGGCTAGCGTATTATGGCAACACCTAGAGGCTTCAATCAAGGTTGATGCCCTTGAGATGATCCCTACCTCAAAGAGTTTACAATCTAAATAGGCAAATGAGACAAAGGTTGGTAAGTGAAACAGAGGCACGGAGACTAGTGAAGTGCCTTGCCCAAGCTCACACAGCAGGTCACTGGCAGAGCTACCATATACTGTACCTGGGCACTGAAAAGTAATAAACAATAAAAAGAATGATGCATTCAAAGGATAACCTTTTACAGTTCCTTTAAGTGGATTATATCTGAGGGTTCCATTAAATAACAACAACACAAACCCTCTAATAAACCAACAGCATATAGGCTGATGTGTGCTTATGACTTCTGATCAGGAAAAATAGTTACCACTGAAGTGATTTAGGGTTAGTAACCTAGACCACCTACACATTATTGGACTGAAAAATGCTATGCTCCAGTTTTAAAAATGCTTCTCTGAGAATAGCCTGCCTGCCATATGTCTGCAAATGTTGCTTTCTACAGTACATTCTAGGAAATCCAACTGCCTTGGAAAGCTCATATTTCATTTGATGTCGCTGCTGTGTTTATAAGAAACAGAAGAAAAATAATGAGCTGATGGCAGAAGATGATTTATCGTTTTGTGCTTCGGAGTGGGATTAAAAACCTTGCCTCCTGGCAGACAGCCTCTTGTCCTGCATCTTTCCAGTTGATTTCAGCACAGTAACAAACGCTCTGAGGGAACAAGGATAGAGCTGCATGAGTTCTCCATTTAGGAAGGGTTGGGTGCTGGCCAGACATTGTAAAGTGATCTTTGACTGTATAATCTACGAGCAGACAGAAGCATTTCCATTAGCCCTTTAAACTGAATTTTACTTGTAAATACATTTTGTTTTTTGGTTTAGAATATTATTGCTGACTTTATGCATAGTTGATGGAAATGTACCAACATGCTGAAGTGGTTATTTTACATATGGCCAAAGCCTGCATTACTGGTTAGTAAGAGTAGCAAATAGGAGGCCTTGGTATGTGAGTTTCCTGGAGGATTTGGTAGGAGATCCATACATGAGTCCAGATCCTGGAGCTAAACTGATTTACACCCACTGCGGCTCAGACCTATGGAGAGCCTACAGGATCAAGCCAAGTATTTTCACTAGAGATGGAGAAAACCCTGGTTTTAGGTTGAGCTGCCCATAGAGAGAAGGTTCAGAGCTTGTCTCCATTTTAGCTAAACCCTAAATTTGGTGGGGACGAGGAAGATGTTGGATAAACAGTTCCAATTTTGGGACAAAATTTTCCAAAGTGGCTAAGTCCAAATGACTTTCAATGAGACTTAGGTTCTTTGATGCCCAAGTGACTTATGAAAACGGGATGTGGGTTACTAAGTCATTTAGGCACTTTTGAAAATTTGGCTATTCATTTCTTTCTTTTTCAGACTGAGTTGTGTGTGGAGTTGGTTTGACAAAATTAAATCAGTTGGAGGTAACCCAGCTCTTGGTCTCATTTTGTCCAACCCCCTAGAATTTGGGTAGTTCCAATAATTGGTTTTAGTCTTGTTCCTTCTATAATCTGTGCTATGGCTGAAGGTGTTTGTGGACTATGTGTGGAGAGCATAAAAGAAATTAGCTCCACAAACTGCTGCCATATGTCTATAAGCAGCAGAGAGCACTGAAGGATCTTTTCCAAGAGTTTACCATCATTGGAATAGGGAGAAATATTTTCAAGAGTCCCAGGACTGGGAATCCCAGCTGACTATTAGGTGCATGCCTTCTTGACACTTCTCATTCTTGTCCTAAATTAATGACTTGTTGGCTGTTTTGCGGATGAACAGGCACTAAGAGATGAAGAGGACAATTCTTGTGCCTCCTTCAAAATGCTATAAACTCATCTTTGTTTGAAAACCCATAGAACGCAGTATATCCACTGCTTTCTCAAAGGAATTAGGCTGATCACGGCAAGTTGCCTTTTGCTAGGAATTCTCTCAAAAAGACACCAAATTGTTTCAGTCATGGCATTGGCAAAACAGGTAAAACAACTGATGGCCTGAGTGTTCAGGCAATGCTCATCTTTGCCACTTGATTTCACAGTTCCTCAACCACACTGAAGATGGTGTCGACTGGATTACTGAAATGCAATTGTATTATAAAGGACCTGCTTTGCTGCTATGGACATTTGAAAAATAAACATTTCAAGACTGGGAATGAGAATGAACACAGGAATAGCCAGACTGGAACATGCTTAAGGTCCATATGGTCCAGTATTCTGTCTCTGATTGTAGGCAGCACCCGATGCTTCAGAGGATGGCACAAGAATCCTATAGTAGGCAGAGGTGGGACAATCTTCCCCCAGCATAGATCTCATCCTGATCTCTAATAGTTAGAGACTGTCTTAAGCCTTAACTATAAGGTTTAATATCCCTTCCAAATGGCCTTTCATCTCCAAGCCATCAGTCCAAACCCAGATCAGACTGATAGTGTTATCTAATGCCTGTTCAGTGACCTCCAGTAAATAAGCCACAAACACTGCCATCACAATTGGCAGTTCCTGCCCCAGTCTCAGCAGAAGGGCCAAGCCCTGAAAAGGCATAGAGACTGAATTGCCCTCTTACTCCTTAGTGGTGTTCCCAATAAGTCAGAGCTGAGACATATGAGCCGGGGACAGTGTGGGGAAACTTGAGAATTGAGAAACAGTGTGGTCTATTATATCAGGTACTGGACAGTCAGTCAGAAGACCTGATTCTAGCCTTTACTTTGCCACTAGTCTGCTATGTGACTATGGGCAAGTCACTTCTTACCTCTCTGTGGCTCTATTTCCCCTCCTTCCCTTTGTGTATTTAGATTGTAGACTCCTTTGGGCAGGATTTTCCTCTTTAATGTGTAGCACCTAGGTCAATGGGACCCTGATCTCAATTGTGTCCTCTCAGAGATACTGTTATACAAAAAATAATTGCTGCTGTCTCTGCTACTAACTTGATGGATACACAGAGGAGTCAGCCTCCGGGGCTTTCAGTCTAGTAGCTTGCATAATCACAGAGAATTGATTTAAATAATTTTTTTAATAGAAGCATGTTGTGCCCAGCTAATGAGCTTAACAATTAACGCTCGGTTACTTTGGGCTTGCTGAGATGGTGTTTCTGGTCGATAATCAACACCTAGAGTAAAACGCTGTCCAAAAACATAGTTCGAAAAGCATTGTTACCAGTAAAGGGGAGAGTTTGTGATTACCTGAGCCAGTGGTTCATCTGACAGCTATTTTAATGAACTCAGATAAATGACCAGGAACTGACCAAAATGGAGAAGACCAGGAAAAAAAAGACTTCAAGCAAATTTCTTGCTACTCACTAAAGGTCTCCCATTATTGTCATTTAATGCAAGACCTTCCTACCTCTGGAATATTCCAGCACCAGCCGCTAGCATTGCTTCAGCTCAGGTTGTGGCTGCATTTCCTTTATACAGCCTCTTTTCCCCCTAGGGGTTTATAACTCAGCTGTAAAAAATTGCTTCTGGATGAAAGTTGGCAGAAAAGGTCTCGTTCCAGGCCAGGATTGAATTTTTCCCCTCCAGATTTTCAGAAAGGTTTTTTGGGGGGTCAGATTTAAGCCGCAGGAGTGAGAGGATTAGAGGGAGGGATAGTCCATACAGACAGCATAGAAGATGACTGCCCCTGGGGGTGTTTATTGTGCTCCAGTAGTGCTCTGTTGTTTCGTTAACAAAATGTAGGTGATAACTGCATAATGTGGCATAGACATTTTTGTGCACATATTTATTTCTGCATGGAAAATGGCTGAGTCACTTCTGCTTGAAAATTGCTTTGCTGAGCTGTTTTCTTCTGGTTTTGCTTAGCTCTTTTTAGTGCTAACATTTAAAAAGAAAGTGCAAAATAATGCAATACTCTTTGGGCCAGGGAATGGGACTGTGCATTTATAAATGACTGCATGCCGCCTTTTGATTACTGCTATAATATAAATAATACAGAATATAGATGTGGGAATGTTGCTAATGTAGTAATACACAAGCAAAGAAATAATAATACTTTGGATGACTTATAATTTGTATTATAGTAGTGCCTGCGGACCCATACTGAAATCAGGATCTGATTGTGCTAGGCATTGTACAGATACGTAGGAAGAGACGTGCCTGCCTTCGAGTGCTTACAGTCTAAACAGATAGGAGAGATGAAAGGCGAGAGGAGAAACAGCGGTACAAAGAGGGGAAGTGACTTCTTCAAGGTCACTCAGCAGAGCCAAGAATAGAATCCAGCTCCCCTGGCTTCAGCTAGAGTACTCTTAACCAGTGGATCACTATGACGGAATGCACCCCTATATTCACACCCTAAGCACTATTTTTAAAAATCCTTGTACAAAATATGCCTTGTAAGGTATCGTCCCTTTCTGCTCAGAAATATCACGGTGAAATGTATGTAGCAACAAGTCTGGGAAGTGGGTAAATCTATTTCTCAAAGACAAAGAAAAAGTTGATGCCTCTAGCCAGGTGTCTTCAAAGCTGATGGGCCATCACCTATCAAGTGGCCATTTTTGGCACGGAAAGGGGTCAGGAACAAACAGATCTGCTTCTTGACAAACAACAGCATAACACCTCTTCTCTACTAGACTCCATGTCTCCTTGTTCTCAGCAGGAAAGAATTTTATCTAAGGATCACCCTCAGGAAAATGCATTTTAAAGGGTGACTGAACTGTAAAAATGAGGGGCAAAACACCCCAAGTTATCTCCCACACTACCCATCTCTCATTTTTCACTTAAGAAAACAAAAGAAACAGCCATTGGACCTTGGAAGCAGATCCTGGGCTGAGAGTTTGGTCAGCAATGTTACTGGAACACATGGTAAGGGACTTCAACTTGAACCAAACCTACTTTGTTAAGTATGGAAAGCATTCTATCTTTATTTTTCTTGTCATCATTTCTGACTTTAGTGCATCATTACTTGTAGTCATTTAAAACCTACCTCTTTGTAGTTAAATACACTTGTTTTGTTCTTTAATCAAAGCTAATCCAGGGTTGTGATCTGTATGGGTAATTCCAAGTAAAGTGGAAAATTGTTGTGTATTGACCCGTTCGAGGGGCAACTGACCTAATATATCTGGACTGTCCAGGAGATGACTGGATAGTGCAGAACACACCTTTTTGGGGAAAATCCAGGATTGAGAGTGTGTTGGGATCACCCTGCATGTGACAACCAAAGCTCGTGGAAGCCAGAGTATGATTGATGTGTGCTGACAGGCTGCTGGGGTCAGAGCTGCTGGACCAGGGCTGTAGATATACACAGACACTCAGGGTGTGAACTTCGTGCTAGCAGGCTGTTTGTGAGCGACCCAGGTTGGGAGTTAAAACACCAAACCAAACAAGGTTGCAGGGTAGGGGTGACACAGCCCCTCACTGGTCTGGATTGCACCCTGGAATGTCATAATAACACTGCACTCCCTATATTATACTAATAATGCATATACAGAAAACCCCTTTGTTAAAAGAGAGTTAAAGTTGTCAAGCACTCAGAAGTTAGGAAATGCCAGAATTAAAGTTGAAAGTGACACCTTCATTTGATTCCCTTGTGCATATGCTTTGTGCTGAAGTTCTCGCATTTCTAAACTTTGAAGTGTTTGATTTTGCAACCTTAATATTGTTCTTTTAATACAGTATTTTTTGGATGTCATTTCCAAATTTTTTTTTTTAAAAGAGGAAAAAACAGAAATTCCATCATGTGGAATCCACAGCACAGACCTCTGTCACCAGTTAAAGGTAGCAAGTAGTAAGCAGTTATCCTTTACAGTATTACCAACCTCAAGAGATCAAAAATCACGAGCCAGACCCTCAACCAACATGAGATTTTCTTTAAAAAAGGTTTTTAGTCTGTGATTTTCATGTTTTACTCCTCTGCCAATGTGTGTGTGGTAATTTCTGGTTAAAAAATCTTCTCTGCCTCCCACTGCCTCCGGGCTTCTCTACCTGGGACCCAACAGTACCACTTCCCCACCTCCTACTCACAGCAGAGGAGAGTAGCAAGTCAGGACTCCTGGGTTCAATTCCAGGTTCTGGAGGTGAGTGTTTTCTAGTGGTTATAGACTATTCTGTTCCTGTGACCCCAGCCTGTCTCTGCTCTTATCTGATCCATCCTGGCTTCTTTCTTCCTTTCCCTCCATACCTACCCCAGCAAGCACACATAGTCTACTGAGGAAGGTTGTGCCAGCCAGAGTGACCACGGTTGACGATGTACACTAGGCACCACATAGTGAAGTTCTCTGGCTCAATCCTGAGAATCTATGACTCTCTGGTAGGGTCAGGGCATGCACCCCTTCGCATGTTGATGGAGAGTTTGAAAGCATGGTGTGCTGGGGTGTATTTGTTCATGCTGGTGATGTGGGCAAAGAGCATGCAATGCCGTTTTTGTATAATGAGTGATTGAATGAAGGCTGGATTTCTGCTAGATTGTGACATTTTGCACAAAGTCAAACCACTTTATGCTCAGGAATTTGCGAGTGTGGAATGATTGTGATACAGTGAAAGGGCTCAGTCTATTTAGCTGAACAAAGGAAATGTTAAGGGGTTACTTGATTACAGTCTACAAGTATTTAGATGAGGAACAAATATTTAATAATGGGCTCTTCAATCTAGCAAAAAAGGTGTAACAATGCAATGGCTGTAAACCGAAGCTTGACAAACTCGGAATAGAAATAAGGTGTACATTTTTGACAGTGAGGGTAATTAACCACTGGAACAATTTACCAAGGGTTGTGGTGGATTTTCCAGCACTGACAATTTTTAAATAGAGCTGGGTCTTTAAGTTAAACATGAAATATGGTGAGACTTGCAATAAAATCATGAAGGTTGGGAATACCGTGGAGGAGATGGTAGGATTTGGGCCAAAGGGTACAGCAACAGTGAGTTAAAGATGGAGTATCAGCCTGAACATGAATATTGCTTATGTTGAGTTGTGCTTTGTAACAAATGTACAGACTGTATTGGAGGGAATGTAGTGCTTCCTGGTTTGGTTTTGTATGTAGCACCATGACATTATTTCTTCTTGTCTCAAAGTCATCCTCAAAGTTTGGAATTCATTATTTGAAGAAAAAAAAATGCCATTAAAGAATGTGGCCAGATGTCGATGCCTGTTTCAAAATTATTCAATCTCCTTAATTAACTGACATGACATCATATTTATTGTGAGTGTTTTAAATATATTTCCCTCCCTTCCTTTTTCCAAAGTGAGAGCTCAAATCAACCAGCCTCAGCTCACATGCCATTCGCGGGTAGAAATTTATATGCATCCAGAAGAGAGAGCCTGAAGTAGAAAACAGCACTGGAGGCGGGGAAGGAGGGCGTGGAGGGAGAAGGGGTGGGGAGAGAGAGAGGCTGTGCTGTAGCCAAGAAGAGAGATCATATCATAGTAGTCACTGGAATGAGTGAGAATTACTCCCTACTAGTGCATCTGGAAACTTTGGCAGCCATACTTGAGTGGCTTTATAAAATGTCAGGCTACGTGACTAGGAGCTGCTTTGCTTTTGCTATTTACCACAGCAGCCCAATTACTGATCTTAAAGCAAAGTCCTGACATTATTGATTATCCTGATTTTGAGTTTCTGATTAATTTTTCCCAGCACCTATTCTCACCTCATTGACCACGGTGTTACATTATGGACTGTAAGCCCTTTGGGAAAGGAACTGTCATTTATGAATGTTGTATGGAGTCTAGCACCATAAGGCCCTGAGTTGTTAGCCTCTAAGCACTGCTACTGCATTAGTGATGGGGTATGTCTACACTACTCGCTGGATCGGCGGGTAGCGATCTATCTATCCATCTATCTATCTATCTATCGATCGGGGGTCGATTTATTGTGTCTAGTCTAGACCCGCTAAATCGATCCCTGAGTGCTCTCCCGTCGACTCCTGTACTCCACCATGGCGAGAGGCGCAGGCAGAGTCGACGGGGGAGCGGCAGCAGTGCTGTGAAGTTGCTCAGTAGCTGAAGTTGCGTATCTTAGATCGATCCCCCCCCAGTGTAGACCAAGGCATGAATAATAACAGCCTCCCATTTCCCAGACTATGCCAGCCATCACATGAGCCTGGGTGGATCCTGTGATGCTGCCAGTAGTGACTCAAGAGCATGAATGCCAACCTCAGAGCAGACTGTTAAGAACCCGTGCAGAAAACCCAAATTGGCTGTGAATCCTATCCTTTGATTTCACCAATCAATTCTCAAGTGTAAGCTCCTCAGGCACTATAACAGCCTCAACACGGAGTCACAGACAGTCCATTTGGGTACTCCAATGTATCTTGCCACCCAAGTGAGCATCCCTTTGTGACAGGTGGTCCTTTACACCAAGAATCACAGCAATATTCAGGTTACTTCCAGTCCCAAAGGGCCAGTCACTTACCCTAGATCAATTGCACCTTAGATCTCACACTAAAGACACTTTTAGCCAATCCTTTAATACACTATATAAAGATTTATTAAATTGGAAAAGCAAACAAGACAGTTATTTACAAGGTTAAAGCAGGTAAACATATTTACACAAATGAGTTACAATCTTAAGTTTCAAAAGATAACAGAAGTTTCTATAATAAGCAAGATCTATATGTATTTTAGGGTTAACCTAGGCTAAGCAGCTGGGGATCTCCTGCTTATGCCTAGAAAACTTTGCTTCCCAGAGTCCAAGCAGCACAGAGATCATTGGTTCCTTCTGTTTGGGGTTATTTTTTCCCTCCTTCCACGTGCTCTGAGCTGCAAACTCAGCTGACAGGAGGAAGGGGAGGGCAGAACAACAAGCATTTTTTGTCCTTTTTAATATCCCACAATAGTTTGTCAGGTGTTGATGCACATTTCCTGTTGGGCAGGACATAACACCTTTTGTTGGAAACCAGCACTTCACACTAATTAATGCCTCTCTCCTGTCTGATGATTTACACCATCAAAGAGGCTCACAATACAACCACTCAGATATTATCTTACAATAGGGGATACAGAGGTTATAACTTAGATTAATGCATGCAGCAATGCACAAGCATTTAATAAAGTCTAAACACTAAAACACATTCTTATAATGCTAACACCTATTTTAATAGTACTAAGACACAGGTGAGCCAGGCTGATCTCAGCTCTGTAGTTATCAGTGTTCAATTGAGACATGGGGACCTTGGCAAGAGGTGGCACCTGGTCTGCCAGCATCACAGATGCCCATTACACTTTCTCCTGCACTCTTTGCATGTGGTGCCTTAGTAATCAATCTAACTCAAATGGCCTCATCTGTCACTCTGGCAGCAGAAGGCTGTATCAGTGCTAATATCAAGGTTAAAAATAAAGAAAGGACCATTAGTTCAATTATCATTCCAGGCACGTGGTGCAATTGCTCTGTTGGCTGTCAGCCACGCAGCTCTTGTGGCAACAAAGAGTACTCCCCCTGAAGCAATCCCATCAGCATTGCTTTCATAGGGGCTGAGAAGGTAAGAAAAATCAATTAGCAATATCATGGATATTACTCAAAGCCAAGTCTAAATGTGACTTTAGATACACCTTTATTAAAGACTAACGTAGCTTGAAAATAACAGTCAGATCATTTTTATAACTGCGAATTTTTGGTGCTCTTCAATCAAAGGGTACAATAGTAACCTTTGATGCAACATTGTTATTATTTATTTCTATTGTAGGCGCTCCACTGGACCCTGAGCAGGGATTAAGTCTTATTGGGCTAAACACTGCAAAAACAAAATATACAGAGACAGTCCCTGCCCCCAAGAGCTCACAGACTAGGATTTAGACTACACACAGCAGGTGAACAAGCAGACTAATGGAATGAGTGGAAGGACCATGGAAGAGCAGAGATATATGCGATTGCATGAGTTACTAATTCAGCTGCCCCGGTGAGGGGTCTGGTTAACACCCCGGGACAGTCTTTTTATTTTTTTGTTTGTTTGTTTTATTTTTCAGGAATTTTGAGTAATTTCATTGTATCCATTTTATACACACAGTGGGTGAGGGTGTCGGGTCCTGCCCCATGTGGGGGGGAGGCCCTGGATGTGTGTACAGAGTGAACCTGTCCCATACTCGCCATGCAGCGGAGGCTTCTGTCCCCTGGGGTTGGGCCCGGCTGCTCGCTCTAGAAGTTTCAACCTGATGCACCAGGTTGTAGCACTGCCCAGGTTTGGCCTGGAGACCGGGCCAAATTTGAATGAGTTCCGTTGCCACCTGGTGCACGGGGTTGCAGCAACACTCACTCAGATTTGGTCTGGCTGCCCCTGCATCATGATTGGCAGCTGTGCCAAACCTGAATGGCACTGGGACCCCTTGTGCTGGGTCACAACGTCTGGAGCAGGGAGCCTGGCCCAGCTTGGCAGGAAAGGAGCTACCACTAGGGGCTGAGTGTTTTGTTTTAGTGCATTTGATATGTTGTTTTTCTGTTTTATTTCATATTTGTGAAAAACAAGGACCGCTACATGTAGGATAAGAACCTGACTAGATAGGTGTATCTAGTGGTTAGTTCAGGGGGACCGGCTAGTTTCTAGGTTCTATTTCCAACTCTTGTTGTGTGACCTTGGGCAAGTCACATTCCTGTTACCAATGGCTAATAGCAATACCTGGCAGGCGTGTTGTGAGGTTTATTATAAGCGGTGCTATATAAATGTAAAATATCATTCAATCCATTGGGAGCTGGAACAGCATGCTTCATTTTTTGTTTATCTACAATGTGACTCAATTGCATTTTAAAATAAATATTTCATGTCCCTCATGACATAAAGTAGAATGTAAGGAATAATATTGCAGTCCATTTGGGGCAGTTTAAACTCATATATAATATATCTGTTGGATAGTTACACTGTTTTTAACACCGTTTGCATTCTGCATTGTAAGCGGAATCATTTAGAGCGATGAAAGACACTCAACTACTCCCCTGGGTCTATCTTTGAATTTTCATACCTAGTAGTTTTCATTTGGTGAGAATTTCATTCTTCTGTATGTTTTATATTTTAATGCAATACACTTTAACAAAATCACAGCTGGTGAAATGATCTCAACTGACAGAGTCTACAGAAGAATGATGTGACTCTTCATAGGCTAATAGGATAGTATGTATGATAACCATATTGGCTCCAGTGACATTTGCTAAGATTGCACATTGTTTTGTAAATAAGATCAGAAGTGTTTTGATCGTGTTGATGGACTTCTGAATTTTGTTTCAAGTGTATAATACATATTTCCACCATGGATTGTACAATCTGTGATGCGAACCCTACTAAAACAAGAGAACAAATATTGGGGGCGGGGAAATCAAACCTGTAAGTGTCTAAGCGGTAATGGACCTATGAGTTCTTATCAGCAAAGATTTGTAAAGAACAAAATTATGCCAAGCAACGACATGGAGCATGCTTACGTAGAAGCATGCCTCTGATTGAGCTTGCTACTGCTGCACTTGTGAGCAGAAGTGTTTGAATTCGGGTCCACCTGGCTTGAAAGAGCAGGGCATTATTGATGAAGGAGGCTCAGTTTTGGGAGTCACTTTCACCTTCGATCCTCCAGAGCCTGGAATTGTTAACCTTCTGGGTTTGGAGTGTGGCAGGAAGTAGTGTTGGGCAAGGCAAGAAGTGCCACCTCTGGACAGATCCTCCAGTCGTCCCCCAGCCCATGCCTTGGGGCTACAGATGGACACTTAAATCATTAGGCTGAATGAGTCTTTGCAGCATGGCTCTGTAGCTGAGATAGAGGAGGTGATTTCTTTCCCTGTGCTCAGAACCCCACCAGCTACTCAGATATGGGTGCTGGGTCCCTTGATGTGAATGTAACTAGATTTAGGATGCCGCAGGATCTCTAACGAACCTGGTTTTGGGGATTCATTGGCTATTCACTGTAAAACTGGATATTTATCTGGGGGTAAAGAAGGCCTGTAGTCTGATTCATTTGGTTGCTGTTGTTCAAACAGACCCACTGATTCAATATGCTCAACAAGCACAAACCTTCTCTCTGTTCCAGAGGCAGGAAAACAAGCAGTAGGAGGCCAGCCCATCTCTATGCTGCAGGGCCGATGTAACTACATTTGTCATTGGGGGCAAGCTTCTTGCCAAAGAGCAAGCATAACCCAAACATGATCTTAACACTGTCTGGCGGTAAAAACTCCACCACTTCTCCTTACCCATTCTGTATGTTCCAGTGGAGAGCAGCAGGCTATGGAAAGCCTTGCTTGGGGCTGAAAATGAATAAATAAAACTAATAAGCAATGGAATCCAATCCTCTGCTTATAACGAGACGCACATCTTCCCTGCTCCTAAGTATCCCTGCTGCAGTTTGGTTTCTGCTGACCCAGTAAAACAATCCTTTAACTGTACCAGGGAGACATTTACGGGTAATCTGTTTCCTAAACGGATTGCAAAACACACATACTACTGGGTATCCTGTTCCATTTCCTGCAAGAAAGTTGCATGTGATTAGAAACAGGCAGTGGGAATGTAATGTGAAACGGGTACTTTGTGCAGAATTGCGGCATCGAGCCTGTGCTCTTCCACGTCTCCCTGAGCAAAGCTGAAGTGCCGAAAGGAAAGGCATGTTTAATGGCAAAGGTGATTCGAGTTCAAGCCAAAAATAATCCCAGACAACCGATTTCTGGATTCCTGTTGTACTCAGCATTTTCCAGATGGTTGAAAATGACAATTGGTGTCTGGGGCTGGGGATGTCAGCGGTGAAGCCCCTTGCAAGCTATTGAAATGTCCGTCTTTATTAGGTACAAAATCCCCATTATCACTGTATAATTCAGAAGAGGAAGCCAGCCGTGCAGGTAAATTTGCTGCATATGTCAGGGCTCCCACAATGGCTATTTTCTCTTTAAAATCAAAACCCAAGGTGAAGGTTTTGTTCCCATAACATTTTGCCCTGCTTTCAGTAAGGCAGGCCTGCACAACATGCAGCCTGGGGGCCACATGAGGCCCGCATGGGCTCACTGTGCGGCCCGCAGGGGGGTGAGTAGGTGGGCTAACTGTGCGGCCCGTGGGGGTATGAGGAGGCGAGCGGCGAGTCGGTGGCTGGAGGGGGGCAAATCTCCCAGATTCAAAATCTGGGAATGTGTCCATTGGTCCTTTTTGCTGCTTGTCTCTGGGCTGGGGGTTGTCCCAATGCTGCAAAGAGGGTGTTCCCAGCAAGGAAGGTGCTTGCTTCTAACCCCCGAGGCCGTCAGTATGTCTGCTCTTCTCTAGTCAGCCCACTTTACAAGTTTGATTGTCCTTGGTCTGGTTCCCATCCCCTCTCCAAGGATTACAGCTGTCTGGAGGTGCCTGCCTTCCACGCCTTCCTCATTCACACCTCATTCATTCAACAGGGCAATTGAATACAAAGTGGGGGGAAGATCTTATTTTACTTCTAGCAAAAAGACATTTTTCTTTTACCTTAATTATACTACCTTAGGGGCCTGCTATAACATATTACCAAGGTTCAATACAAAGTCATATAAAAGTTATACAAAAATGCATAATACAGAGATTTATCTACAACTGCATTGATTGACTGTTGTGTGCAGTAATATAGTGACCCCTTGGGGGGTGGGGTGAAGAGGGGTGTGATGGTGTGGCCACGCAGGGAGGGGGCGGGTCCTATTTTACTGCTGTGATCTGGTCACCCTATGCGTGCTGTTTCTTTCCCCCTCTACAGGCTTCCACACCCGAGCGCTGGGGAAGGAGGGGTTGTTTCCGCAGGGTGGGAGGTGCTGGGGGGTGTGTGTTTCTGCGGGGCCGGGGAGGTTTCGGCCCTCAGCTGTTTTCTTTGGAGTAATATGGCCCTCGCCACTTTATGAGTTGTGCAGGCCTGCAGTAAGGTATGCTTATCAATTGGTATTGATTTGTTTTTCCTTGCCCTTGAAAGGAAAGATAAACAATATGGCCTAAGTACACAGGTATACTCCTGGGGGAATTCTGAGCCACTGTGCAATGCAGAATTTTGCATAAATTAACATTGTGTGCGCAGAATTTCCTTTCCCCGCCCCAGAAATGGGCTGCAGTGCCACTAGCTGCCACTAGGGGCCACTGGATTCGGCAGAGCCCATCTTGGCCATAGAAAACACTGCTGGGGGGAGGGAGAGAGGGATAGAAGGTTCCTAGCAGCTGCAATTTTCTAGCACACCCTGAGGGAAGGAGAGGGTGGTGTGCAGGAAACTCCATGCAAGCCTGGGATGGAGCATCAGACTGTTTCTTCCTCTGGATCCCTGGGCTCTGGGAGGGGGACAGGTGTCTGGGGATGGGGGGCCCTGTGGCTGGGCTCTGGGGTGGGGATGGGGTTTGGAGGTATTGGCTGAGGGGGTCCTGCAGATGGGCTCGGGGGAGGGGGGGAGCCGGGCGGGTAGGGGTTGTATGTGTCCACCCCCACGCTGGGCTCTGGGGCCGGGGAGGGGGCAGAGAAACAGGAACTGGGTTGTCATAGGGGTTTCTTTAACTCTTTATTCCTGGGGGGAATTTTTGTTTGTGTCTGTATTGTTACAGGCATACTTGCTGGCAGGTATTTTGAAATACATTACCAGAATAATTGAAACTGGCATGATTATGTAGTGTTATTTTAACAAATAAAATTTGCAGAATTTTACAGAATTTTAAAATATTATGTGGAGAATTTTTATTTTTTTGGCATAGAATTTTTAAATTTTTGGTGCAGAATGCCCCCAGGAGTAACAGGTAAGATGTAACAGGGTTGTCTACCCCTTTTAAGGGCCAGAAGGCCTGGGGCCAACCAGCCCTCTTCTGAGGTGCAGCCCCTTTAAGAACAGATTTTCTCCTGTGGGAGGCGGGACTCCTTAGCCGATGGACTCCCAGTAGGAGGACTGGGAAGAGCTGTCAGGGGCGTGGAGTCTCTGAAAGGCAGCTGTTGAATTTATGCAGAACTGTACTTGGAGTTTGCTGAGGAGTGTTGGTGCAACCAGTAAACTGGTGCTCTGTAGAAGAGTCCTGAACAGGCTCTGGATGTAGAGTTGATCCTTCCTGGGAGGAGACCGCTCAGCAGCTTACTTAGGAAAATATCCGTTAAATGTTGAAGGTACAGGTACAAGGTACAGGATGGCATACACAGAATAATTTGTCTGTCTAGGTGTCTACAGAGAACCCCTCACTGGCGTATCCTGAGGAATAGCAAACATTCCTTAGCATATGGGCAGATTGAAACACTGTAGGATTTGAGATCTATTACCCTGCATCTGGTGTGGTCATTTACATTAATGCAAAGTGGATATAAAATGCTACCTAGGGTAAATGCCTTCCTTTGGATTATTCTTGGAAAGGTTTCTCCTGCCTTTATTTCTCTTCATTTTTTTCCCATCTTCTGTCTGAACCCAGTTGTTTTTGAATGGCTATTGGGGGAAAGCAATGTCAGGGTGATTGGTCCTACACCTTACTCTGACATGATGAGCTCCTTGACCATCCTAACATCTAATAGAAATGAGTTTCATAGCCATGAGCCCTGTTCTTATAATGTCCTCCTTCTTTCTGTTAGCTCCATCACTCCAGATAATGACATGCTTATAGTCAGACATGGTCATAGGAGAAAGAGAGCCTGGTCCTGGCCCACCAAGGGCCTTGAAAATTGGATTAAATTCTTAAATTGGATCAGCTTCCAATTTGCCTTGAAAGAACTCAAGACATTTGTGTGAAAGAGGGAGTTTGACCACCACCCCTCCTCCCCAGCATCCCCCGAGAGTAATGATAAAGCAGAGTAAACTGTGAAAACATGGTTTGTTCCTCCAGTGCAGTGTGCAGAGGCCTGGGCTGATGTGATCTTACTGCTCTGTGCTGTCCAAGAGATGGGTAAATCTGGCGTTGATTGATGGCATTTACTGTCAAACTTGAGTACAGCCCATTGCAGTAGTGGAGCCTGGAGGTGACAAATGCATGGATCACTTGGCAGCTTCTTGTTTGACAAGGATGGGTGTAGGCTCTTGTCCAGCTGCAGATAGCAAACGGCCTTTCTGGCTACTCAGTCTGTTTGGGTCTCCAGAAGCAGAAGGAACCCAGAGCCTTTGTACCATCTTGACTGCACTGAAATACTCAGGCAAAAAGGTCTCAGGGCCAAACAGAAAACTCCAGGCATGGAAGCAGGGTTCTTTCAAAGACTCTGAAGACTGGCACCCTATGCAGCACTCCTGGGCAAGCAGAAACCAGAGAGACACTGGGCCACCAAAATAAAACAGTAAATAAAAAGAACTGGATCTGAATGGAAGGCCAGGAGGGACACACAGAATGTCCTGGAGAAGTCACAGCCGGCAGAATCAGAAGAGCTGGTGCATTGGCTGGAGAAGCATTGATCCTGCAGGGAGCAACTTTTACTCCAGCTGTCACAAAAGAACTGACTGGATGGACCTGAAAGCAGTGCTGGGTGACACAGAAATCAGTGGAAACACATAGAGATTAGGGAGTTCTGCCTTTCTGTGTGAGACAACCCCAGAGCCAAGAAGAAGATATCATAAGAGAAGTCAGATTACAAGGTAAATCATTTCCCCTTATTCTCTTCTTTCACTGTTAAGGCAGTATCCTGAGTGCCTCAGCAGGGAGGCGAGTGTGGATGCTTTATAAATAATAATAAATGAAAGAAAGATAGAAATCTATTCACAAAATGGAATACCCAGCATGAAACAAAAATTCATTAAAAATGTATAACCAGAGTAATAAGACCAGCTCTCTTTTGGCACTGGTAGCCTGAAGAAAAAGGGAGCAAGAGAATTATATTACAGAGATGAAAAGCAAGGAAGGAAGAAAAACTATTGCTAAAAACATTAGTTTTCGGGCTTATTATCAAGAGTTGTATAAATCTGAGAATATTCAAGATCTGGGATGACAAAACGGGTTGTTGGATGATACAGATTTAATTGAGAAGAAAGAAAAGACTAGACGCGAAAATTACACATCACAGAAAACGAAGAAAGCAACGCAAAGCTTGGAGTGAGAAATCTGCTGTCTTCTGAGAAATCGGCAGATGGAATGCCTTGCCAAGAGGACAGAGCCCAGAGAAGAGATGTGTGCAGCTATTTGGTGACAATACGCAGATTACAGAGCACCGTTAGGCTCAAAGGGATCTTGCACCATAGTTTAGGGTAATGTTTCTCAATCTTGTGAAAGCTGAGGCCCCTTTCAGAAAAATGAAACCAATTACACCCCACATTGGAGCATTGCCATGTGTTATTAAAGCTTTCACGTGCCTGCTACCTTTGACAAGTTCTTCCCCCATTTGGGAAACAGTGGTATAGCTCTCCATAATATGATACTTCTTTTTCTCATCTCAAAGCCTCTCTACAGTAATGGGAAGCTGGAAGGCAGGGGTGGCCAACCTGAGCCTGAGAAGGAGCCAGAATTTACCAATGTACATTGCCAAAGAGCCACAGTAATACGTCAGCAGCCCCCGCCCTCAGCTCCCCCACCCTGCTCCCAGCGCCTCCCGCTCACCAGCAGCTCGACTGATCAGCGCCTCCCCCTCCCTCCCCGCACCTCCCAATCAGCTGTTTTGTGGCATGCAGGACGCTCTGTGGGGGAGGGGGAGGAGCGAGGGCACAGCAGGCACAGGGGTGGGGATGGGAAGGGGTGGAGTGGAGGCGGGGACTGTGGCAGAGCCAGGGGTTGAGCAGTGAGCACCCCCCGGCACACTGGAAAGTTGGCGCCTGTAACTCCAGCCCCGGAGTCGGTGCCTATACAAGGAGCCGCATATTAACCTCTGAAGAGCCACATGTGGCTCCAGAGCCACAGGTTGGCCACCCCTGAAGTAAAGCGTCACCATTCATTCCTGTCCACAGCTTGTTCCTCCATGAAGCTGAGCCTGGTCATGTCCCTGCATACAATGTCCCCCCATCGAGTTGGTGGTTGACCTGTAGGTCTGACTGCCCTTGGTTGTGTTTGCATTATTTCCTTTGGCCTCCTATCATCTGTTTGTCTTCTATGGTATCCCCACCATCATAACCTTTTTGATTGCAGCCAATCCTGTACCCTGACTTCACATCATACGCTGCTTCCAGCTTCTTCATTTGTCTTAAAATCATTCCACTGTCCACCTGCCATCTTCCAAAGAACTCTCGTCTCTACTGCACCCAGCCTCCTGATGTCTTTTATTTAATGCAGCTGCTTCCAGACAATAGAGTAATACTGTCAGTACACTGGTTTGGTACATTTTCACGTTGTTATTCTAACAGGGGTCCCACTCACTGCCTGTGCACCTCCTTGCGTTAAGGTCTGGGAATGTTGCTCTGACTGTGGCAGGTGCCCCCTTGCTGTTCATTGATTGCTCTGCGATAGTTTTTCTTCTGGTAACTTGGCCTTCTGGCCAGGTCACCATTTAATCCACCACTTCCAGGATTACCAAATCCAACAGGACCAATGTGCAAATGCCGTCTCCATACAGTGTTCAGCTCCAACAAGGGGCTCTGTGCCACTATACCAGTGGCTGGCAAGGACACCTGGGCTTGCCTGCCACACCGGGTTCCAGCCCAGGGACCGACAACCAGCAATCCAGGTCAGCCAAGTCCCTGTTGCTGTTTCCCTGGGCTTCTTCCTATCTCTTTCCAGTCTTTCTATCTTTGGTGACTCATAGTCACCCTGTTATGGACCAGTACACACCTGTCTTTCTCATCCTCTGTCGCTTCCAACTGGTAAGTGCCCAGTTTATAGCAAAAACTCTTGCTAGTCTTTAAGTGCATGACTTTGCACTATTAAATTTCATCCCATTTCTATTACTCCAGTTTTCAAGGTCAAGCAAATTTTCTTGTATGATATTCTGCGCCCCCCCCCCACTTTGTGTTACCTGTAAATTTTATTAGCACACACACACTTTTTATGACAAGGTCATTAATGAAAATGTTAAATAAGATTGATCCCAAGACTGATCCCTGAGGGAACTCCACTAGTAACCTCCCTCCAGCCTGACAATTCACCCTTCAGGGTGATCTCTTGTGGTGTCCCCTTAACCAGTTCCTTGCCCACCTTTCTGTTCTTGTATTAATCCCCATCTTCTCCAAATCAACTAATAATTTCTCATGTGGAACTATATCAAATGCTTTACTGAAATATGGGTAGATTAGATTGACTGCATTTCCTTTGTCTAGAAAATTGGTTATCTTCTTAAAGAAAGAGATCAGGTTGGTCTGGCATGATCTATCTTTTGTAAAACCATGTTGTATTTTACCTCATTTCTCCTCCTCCCTCTTTTGTGACTTTTTTTAAAAAGAAGTGCACAGAACCACATACTGCCTTTGCTTCACTTGATCTCTGCCAATGGTTCCCAACTTTTTGGGGCATCATTACCAGTTTACCACAATAAAACCAGAGGCTGTACCAGCTAGTACCTAATGCCCTCTCTTCAGTTGCACATGCTGTTAACGCACGATGGAGCTTTGCAATCACAACAGTGCAGTGTGGAGGAGCCTAAACACTTTTGGAGTTTGTAACTGAGTGAGACCTCCTATCAACCAGCTTTTAATCACACAAGTAAGCCCTGAGCTCAGGAGCAAGGAGCTTAGAACACTAGTCATTAGCATCTGTAATATTAGCTGTGGTACATAGATAAATGGTTAGGTCAGGCTTTTAAAGTACTAGCAATCTATTCGTCCCTTGTTTGCTCTCAAAAACCAGCACCGCAGAGTCGTCTGCTGGGTCACTGCTCATTTCTGAGTTTTCTCAGGATGATAGATACATATTTTCTTAATAAAGTCAAAGCCAGGATCCAGTCTGCCCACATGCACGCAATGGAATAATCCAAAAGGAATCAAGACGAGTAATGCATTGCTTCAAAGTGAACTTCAGAGACAAGTCCTCTGGTTTCCAAAATGCTGCTGTAATTCTTTAAGTGGATTAAAACTTATTTTTTATGTGATAAAACTAAACCTAGAGCCTGCTTGGCCTGGGTGTTGGTCTGAGTGTGACACTGTAATTTCTTACTTAGCCAAGCTGCAAAAACTTGGGGGTTGGCTGTGGACACATTATATAATGTAACTTAGGTTTGGGTTTAGAAGTTCAGAGTTATTGGTCTGACTTTGAATGGACACTGAAAAGCTTGAGAAATTAAAGACTGGAGACTAGAAAACTGTAGAGATGCAGGTTTTAAAAATGACAGCAGAAGTGAATTGCTCCAAGGATAACAACTCCTGTCCTTAGATCTCTTCTCATTGACACTTGATCTGATGAGTGTCTGGCAAAGGCTTTTGGCACTGCCTGCCAAAGACTTCTCATGGCAGATTTTTGGGTGGTTTGTGGATTGTGGTTGGAGGTGAGCACAGAAACATAATATCAGATTTTACTTCAGAGATTTCCGGTCTCTGCTACAACATTTTTTTCAGTGAATCTGATAGAAATAATCGAACACTGCATGACCAGTAATATGTAGCCAGCCACTTCAGAAGTATCTCCTTCAGTCCTACAGCCTGTGTGTAGTCAAAGGAAGTCAGTCCACGGGAATAATACAGAGCTAAAAAATAATGGTGGAAGGGACAGACTGGTGTTGCAAGTGAAGAGTTTGAAATACCTAGACCTCTGGGAACTACAAATTCGAATTTCAACATGGGTATCACTGATATAACATTTCACATGCACCAAGTACCCTACAAAGTGATTAATTAGGGTTGTCTCAACTCTTCATCTTTCTGAGGCAGGTAAATGGAATTCCATGGAGTTTACTCTGTGTGATTCGTTCAGATGAGACTGTGAGGCTGAGGCCCTGCCTATTCTGCATGGATGGTGAACCTTCTAGTACCACAGTATCCTCAGAGTACACAGTAATCCCCCACAGAGCTACAACAACACATTGTTTCATTCGGACTAAACCACTGCAGCTAACACTTCCTGCAGAATATAGTTCCAGATCCAGATGGCTGAAGCTGGCAATAACCAGGAACCCAGGCATTGGTGAGTATTGTTATGGGTATGCCTAGAGGCCTCAGTCAACACCTTGGCCCCATTGTGCTAGGAAGACAGAAGGACACAATCCCTGACCTTAGGAGTTTACAACAAAACAGGTGAGACAGACAAAGGGTGGGAGGGGAAACAGAGGCACAGGAGGTCAGTGAGAAAACTGGAGCTGCAACCCGAGTCTCCTGCCTCCCAGCCCAGTGCCGTATCCAGTCGATACTGCTGCCTGCATCCTACTCTTATACTGAGTGTGTGTGTGTAAGATACCATAAAAAGCCAAAAATATTGGGACAGAGGAAAGTGATGAGAAGAACACAATAAAAAAAACACACACAGTACAGTGCAATTGACTTGCTGTATATCCAAGGTAGGGAAAGATTTCAATATCAAATGTTTGAGGGGAAGTAAACAAAATGTGTATTTCAGTTCTCAGGTTTGTTTTCTTGCCTTTTCTCTTATCTTGCATATTTGTTTATTCATTTATTTGCAAATTATTTGTCCTATTTACTTGACCTAGAAAGGAGCCAGTGATCTCTGTATAAGTTACATCTCACTTACACTGGTTTTACCCCAGCATCACTCCATTGACTACAGTAGAGTTAATTCCTGATGTATCCTAATGCAAGTGAAATCCTAATAGGCCTTTCTTGTATAATCTTTCCAGTGATTAATTATTTCAAAAGCTCATGCTATCAAGTCTATTTTGGGAGAAGGGGAGAGAAAGGGTTGTGCTGTATTTTCAGCTTGTGTTATGCTCACTAACATAACGATTAGTGGAAATGGGAAATCATGAATAAATAAAAATTTACTGAACGTCTCTCATTTTTGCATCTTTAATATCCCTTTCTGATCTAGAGAATACATTTGATCTAGAGCCAAATGAGAGTATGTATTCTGATCACCTCTGAAATGTTTGGAAGGAGCTTCCAGCCCTCATCTCTTATGCGTGGGTCATTATGTTGCCTTCTCTGCCACACTTGGCTGTGTCTCAATAACTTAGTTAAAATAATTGCATCTTCTTTCTTTGACTTGTGATTTTTAATGACAAGTAAATGGAACCCAACTGGAAAAACTCCCAGGATGGAATTTGCTGAATACAGAGAAAGATCCATGGTATTGAAGAAAAATAATACATATTGATTAATATACTGTACAACTAATAATCAGTGGCCAACTCCCATTTGATTCAGCAGTCCATCCTTATTCAGGAGAATTTAAGCACATGCTTACGCTAAATCAGTGGGACTTAAGCATGTGCATTCCTGAACTGGAATGGATTTAAGCACACGCTGAAATGCTTTCCTGAATTGGTGCCTAAGAGAATTTAGTTGTCAGAAATAAGACATTGACTTACTGGCCAGGTTCTGTAGGTCCCAATCTTGTGAGGTGCTGAGCATGCTCATCTCCCAACCCAGCTAATGGGAATTATGAACACCCAGCCCTTTGCAGGACTGGGCTTCTGAATTTTCATACTGGGCACCAGCCCGGTGGATGCAAATTGGCACAAACATTGTGGAAGAACATAGGACTCTGCCATCATGATAAACTATTTAAGACTCCTGTACTGTAAAAGTCATGCTGCACAACAGTGGAATAGAACTCTCCGTTTTTAATTCAGCACAGACTGTCTAGATACCAGTGACTTGTACACAGTAAATGTTAATCTTACATTCTAGAGACTGCCCAAAACGTATTCCTTAAAGTGAGTTGTTTGATAGATAAGTCTTTATCTCTAGGTTGTTTTGGAGCTGTCACTCTTGTCAGCTTCAAAACTCTGTTTGTTTGTCCTCTGTTAAGCTTACCTGAAGAAAAATCAATAATCTATTCAACTCAGGTTAACTCTTCATTATAGTACGTGGGGTTATATGCACATGCATGTAAATATATATATACACACACAATATATGTGTGTGTCCCTAGCCTCTGACTGCCAGCAGCTGAGAGTGGGTGACAGGGGATGGATCAATTGATAATTGTTGTGTTCTAGTTACCAGTGATTTGTACAGTAGCCAATGCCAAGTGCTTCTGAGGGAACGAACAGAACACGGCAATTATCAATCGATTCATCCCCTCTCGTCCACTCCCAGCTTCTGGCAGTCAGAGGCCAGGGACAGCCAGAGCATGGGGTTGTATTCTTGACCTCTAATAGCCTTTGATGGACCTATCCTTCATGAACTTATCTAATTCTTTTTTGAACCCAGTTATAGTTTTGGCCTTCACAACATCCACTAGCAACAAATTCCACAGGTTGACTGTGCATTGTGTGAAGAAGTACTTTCTTTTGTTTGTTTTAAACCTGCTGCCTATTAATTTCATTGGGTGACCCCTGCCTCTTGTGTTATGTGAAGGGATAAATAACACTTCCCTATTCACTTTTTCACTATTTTATAGACCTTTATCATCCCCCCTTTAGTCGTCTCTTTTCCAAGCTGAAAAGTCCCAGTTTTTTAAATCTCTCCTCATATGGAAGCTGTTCCATGCCCTTAATCATTTTTGTTGCCCATCTCCACACCTTTTCTAATTCTAATATTTCTTTTTTGAGATGGGACAGCCAGAAATGTGAACAATATTCAAGATGTGGGCATACGGGATTTATATAGTGGCATTATGATATTTACAGTCTTATTATCTATGCCTTTTCTCATAGTTCCTACCCTTCTGTTAGCTTGTTTGTCTGCTGCTGCACACTGAGCAGATGTTTTCAGAGAACTATCCACAATGACTCCAAGATCTCTTTCTTGAGTGATAACAGCTAATTTATATCCCATCATTTTGTATGTTTAGTTGGGATTATGTTTTCCAGTGTGCTTTATTTGGTAATTATCAACATTGAATTATATCTGCCATTTTGTTGCTCAGTCACCCAGTTTTGTGATAAATGTCTCTTTACAGTTAGATTAATCTGCATTAAAGAACCCCTTTAAAAGGTAAATTCTTGATTGCATGGATGGCAGTGGCTTCTTGCTTAATTTGCAATAATGAAATTGTTTGTATTCATAGATATACTGGTCATTTTGAAAACATGCATTTTTAATACTTCTAGTGATGCTTCCATAATGCATGTAATTTAAGGGCCTGAGTCTCTGTCACCCTTCACAATCTGTAGTCATTGACACCAGTGCAAAGTAGGTGGGAAATGCTGATCTGGCTGTGGTTTACATCAGCTTTGGACAGGTGCTAATGCTAACCCGACGTGCAGGGCAACAGGGAATGGGGCTGATAGTGTTTGTGTCTTTTTTAAGTTCAGTAATTTTTTTTCTTCGTTACACAAGTGCAATAAGACCTCTCGAAAAATCAGTCAAACCCTACATTTAATCTACTGAAATTCCACTAAGAACAAATTCTCATCTTTAATTAATGCACGACTAATAGAGTGCGTGTCAGCTCATAAGCAATATTAAGAATCATGCAGGAGGCGCTAGATGAATATGGGTACACGTTTCTCCCCCTCTCTTCTGTTTAAACGCCTTCAACTTAAGTTTATCTAACCTGATTTATTTTTTTTCTTTAAAAATTGTGTGTGACATTTATTGCCTTTAGGGTGGTTACTAAATTGATAGGCCCTGGAGACGGAAGCTTTCTATTTATTACTCTACAGAACAGATGCCACAGGACTTCCTGCTAACGTGACTCAACCCTGGTGGAGGGACCACGCTCCTGGTTTCAACAGATAGCCCCTGTGTCAATGCAAATTCATTGCCCTCTCTGCCATGACGCCCGGTTACAGTGATTCTTTTTGCTGTGTGGACTCATTAATTGTAAAGTGGATTTCATAGAATCATAGAATCATAGAATCTCAGGGTTGGAAGGGACCTCAGGAGGTCATCTAGTCCAACCCCCTGCTCAAAGCAGGACCAACCCCAACTAGATCATCCCAGCCAGGGCTCTGTCAACCTCTGATTTAGGTTGTTATATTACACCCCTCACTGTTAGGACATCCTACAGAGCAGAAAATAAATCAGGGTGATTCATCCTTGGGTTTTTTCCCCTCCCCACTTGTGAGGAGTAGTTTTGGATTATATATTTTAATTGCTACAATTATCTTAAATTATCTGCTGCTGTATGGGGAAAATAAAGTGGAAGAAGGGAGATATACACTGGGACCAGAAGGCAGCAAGATCTGTGGTCAGTCTCATCACAGCTCCTGTGCCTCTAAGTTTCAGAGCCATGGTCCAGCCAATGAGAAAGCCCTGACTCTGGTGCAGGTGGACAGTTCCATTGTTCTTGTGGAATGGAGCTGGCCAGGGACATGGAGATCCTAGAGGTGCAGGTGGTCTTGTCAGAATCCTGGGCACATTCCATTGAGGCTCTTAAGGATAAATGCTGTGAACTTAAACTTGGTTTGATGTTCCATAGGAAGCCAATGAAGTGAGCACAGCATGATGTGTTCTCAGTGACCTGCACTGCTGAGGAGGCAGGATGCTGTGCTCTGCACCAAATGAAGATTTTTTAAAGAGTTTGTGCTTTCCCATTAAGTGACAGAGCATTGCAGTAGCCTAGGCTAGAGGTCACAAAAGATGTCTATGGCTGGAGTTTGGGTGATGCATAAAACACAAGAAAGGTTGGGGTGTATGGGGATTCCCCAGGTAAGGGCGATGGAGGAGCAGTCTTCTATGCCCACTTTCTGCATAGAACCCCAACCATTTGAGTGTGGACTAAGAACATCCCCTCATCTGAGGCCAGTAACTGGTAACAACATTGAGTCACTATGACCCAGAGTGAACTTGAACCCGCAATGTAGGTCTCTGTCTCTCCTATTCGTAATATTGCTTATTTTAAAAGCTCAGCCTGAGTCAAAATCAAATGTACTATGTTTTTTTGGCTGGGAAGAGGGTTGGGAGACCTTTGGTTACCTGTTCAGGGCCCAAGTATCCCTCCTCAATGGCTATTTTTTATCCAAGTCTTTGTGTCATTTAGGTTGAGGAGGGATGGATGGGGTTTCCTTGAAAGCCAACCTTAGCTAGAAGGGTGAAAATGTGCTAGTATAAAATTAAAGGCTTTTCAGCTGAAGGCCTAGTTCCAAGCAACTGTGAGAGAAGTACACCCTAAATGTATAAATATCAATGAGGCTTCTATATTGTGCCTTGATACTCAGTTATGCACCATCTATCAAAGGTGTTAAAGAGACAAAGAGAGTGAGAGAAAAAAAATCCTCCAATTGAATAAAACAAAAAGTCACTGATCAAACCTGAATAACTCCTGTCACTTACGAAACCCACATCAGAGGAAGAAATTAACACCACCTAACAGAAATCCCACATGTACAAAAAGCGAGTAATGTGGGAGAAGAGGCAAAAAAAAGGGATGAATATTAAAGTAATCAGTCAGAGCTATCAGTCATCTCCCGCTTCTAACTGTGCATGGAATGAAAAATAAAATGCAACAGAGAAATTTTTATAGGCTGAAAAGCAGCTGGGATACTCTAGGGAGATGAGTCAAAGCTTGGGAAACTGTGAACAGCACATGAAGAAGAGCTCAGCTTTATCAAACATGGATGGATAAATATCAGTGAACGGAGAAATAATGGATGAATAGATGAGTAATGGGGATAAACAGTGACTTAAAAGAAAAAGCCTGAGTAGAAAGAAAATCAGTGCTTGCTAGGGAGCAACAAAAAGAGGCTGAAGCCAGAACACTGACAAACATTTCTGCTGACAGAAAGTCTGATATAAATTGTATTTGTCATTTTCTAAATGACTTGAGACAATTAACAACTGCATGCAAGAAGTGTAGAGATTTCCTCACCTCCTGGGTCCAGCCAAAAGTGGGGGAATTAGAGAAGACCACTTATCTTTAACAAAAATGAAAAGTCCAGAGAAGAGCAGAAGAAAAGAGAAGAAGTCCGTTACTAAATTATGGAGAAGTGAGAAAGCACAGCAGTTGTGGACCACAAAGTATTATTTCAGATTATTGAATGTCCCTGTAATGATAAGTACCAGAGGGGTAGCTGTGTTAGTCTGGATCTGTAGAAGCGACAAAGAGTCCTGTGGCACCTTATAGACTAACAGACATATTGGAGCATAAGCTTTCATGGGTGAACACCCACTTCTTCGGATGCAATCTTCTTGCATCTGAAGAAATGGGTATTCACCCACGAAAGCTTATGCTCCAATATGTCTGTTAGTCTATAAGGTGCCACAGGACTCTTTGTCACTCCTGTAATGATATGCTTTATGTTTCTGTTTCTGTCCACCCTTGATGGTCTGGGTGTATAAAATGTATCGCTTCCCTCTACAGGTTGGAATGAGGCAAACATGCTCAAGTGTGTTTATTCAGATGAGCAACCATTTTCATGTTCTCTCCACAGGTACTAGTGCAGAAAGTGGAGTGGATGATACATCTGAGGGAACAGAGCAGAAGGAGACTACACTGATTGGAAGGCATGAGATGCACCATCGTAGGGATGGGGGTTCCACAACCACCACTCCCAAGAGGAGGAGGAGGGTGGTGGTGGTCGGGGACTCTCTCCTCAGGGGGACTGAGTCATCTATCTGCCGCCCTGACCGGGAAAACCGAGAGGTGTGCTGCTTGCCAGGGGCTAGGATTCATGATGTGACGGAGAGACTGCCGAGACTCATCAAGCCCTCAGATCGCTACCCCTTCCTGCTTCTCCACGTGGGCACCAATGATACTGCCAAGAATGACCTTGAGCATATCACTGCAGACTACGTGGCTCTGGGAAGAAGGATAAAGGAGTTTGAGGCGCAAGTGGTGTTCTCGTCTATCCTCCCTGTGGCAGGAAAAGGCTGGGGTAGAGACCGTCGAATCGTGGAAGTCAACGAATGGCTATGCAGATGGTGTCGGAGAGAATGGTTTGGATTCTTTGACCATGGGATGGTGTTCCAAGAAGAAGGAGTGCTAGGCAGAGATGGGCTCCACCTACCGAAGAGAGGGAAGAACATCTTTGCAAGCAGGCTGGCTAACCTAGTGAGAAGGGCTTTAAACTAGGTTCACCGGGGGAAGGAGACAAAACCCCCAAGGTAAGTGGGGAAGTGGGATACCGGGAGGAAGCACAAGTAGGTGAGTGCAAGAGGGGAGGGCTCCTGTCCCATACTGGGACAGCAGGACGATCAGTGAGTTATCTTAAATGCCTATACACAAATGCAAGAAGCCTGGGGAACAAGCAGGGAGAACTGGAAGTCCTGGCATAGTCAAGGAATTATGATGTAATTGGAATAACACAGACTTGGTGAGATAACTCACATGATTGGAGTACTGTCATGGATGGATATAAACTGTTCAGGAAGGATAGGCAGGGCAGAAAAGGTGGGGGAGTTGTGTTGTATGTAAGAGAGCAGTATGACTGCTCAGAGCTCCAGTATGAAACTGCAGAAAAACCTGAGAGTCTCTGGATTAAATTTAGAAGTATGAGCAACAAGGGTAATCTCGTGGTGGGAGTCTGCTACAGACCACCAGACCAGGGGGATGAGGTGGACGAGGCTTTCTTCCAGCAACTAACAGAAGTTGCTAGATCACAGGCCCTGGTTCTCATGGGTGACTTTAATCACCCCGATATATGCTGGGAGAGCAATACAGTGGTGCACAGACAATCCAGGAAGTTTTTGGAAAGTGTAGGGGACAATTTCCTGGTGCAAGTGCTGGAGGAACCAACTAGGGGAAAAGCTCTTCTTGACCTGCTGCTCACAAACAGGGAAGAAATAGTAGAGGAAGCAATAGTGGATGGGAACCTGGGAGGCAGTGACCATGAGATGGTCGAGTTCAGGATCCTGACACAAGGAAGAAAGGAGAGCAGTAGAACAGAGACCCTGGACTTCAGAAAAGCAGACTTCGACTCCCTCAGGGAACTGATGGGCAAGGTCCCCTGGGAGAATAACATGAGGGGGAAAGGAGTCGAGGAAAGCTGGCTGTATTTTAAAGAATCCTTATTGAGGTTGCAGGAACAAACCATCCCGATGTGTAGAAAGAAAAGTAAATATGCCAGGAGACCAGCTTGGCTTAACAGTGAAATCCTTGCTCGTCTTAAACACAAGAAAGCAGCTTACAAGAAGTGGAAGATTGGACAAATGACCAGGGAGGATTATAAAAGTATTGTTCAGGCATTCAGGAGTGAAATTAGGAAGGCCAAATCACACTTGGAGTTGCAGCTAGCTGGAGATGTTAGGAGTAACAAGAAGGGTTTCTTCAGGTATGTTAGCAACAAGAAGAAAGTCAAGGAAAGTGTGGGCCCCTTGCTGAATGAGGGAGGGAACCTAGTGACAGAGGATGTGGAGAAAGCTAGTGTACTCAATGCTATTTTTGCCTCTGTCTTCACAGACAAGGTCAGCTCCCAGACGGCTGCACTCCGCAGCACGGTATGGGGAGGAGGTGGCCAGCCCTCTGTGGAGAAAGAAGTAGTTCGGGACTATTTAGAAAAGCTGGACGAGCACAAGTTATGGGGCCGGATGCACTGCATCCGAGGGTGCTAAAGGAGTTGGCCGATGTGATTGCAGAGCCATTGGCCATTATCTTTGAAAAATCATGGCAATCGGGGGAGGTCCCAGATGACTGGAAAAAAGCTAATGTAGTGCCCATCTTTAAAAAAGGGAAGAAGGAAGATCCGGGGAACTACAGGCCAGTCAGTCTCACCTCAGTCCCTGGAAAAATCATGGAACAGGTCCTCAAGGAATCAATTCTGAACCACTTAAAGGAGGGGAAAGTGATCAGGAACAGTCAGCATGGATTCACCAAGGGCAAGTCATACCTGACCAACCTAATTGCCTTCTATGATGAGATAACTGGCTCCATGGATGAGGGGAAAGCAGTGGATGTGCTATTTCTTGACTTTAGCAAAGCTTTTGATACAGTCTCCCACAGTATTCTTGCCAGCAAGTTAAAGAAGTATGGGCTGGATGAATGGACGGTAAGGTGGATAGAAAAGTGGCTAGATGGTAGGGCTCAACGGGTAGTGATCAATGGTTCCATGTCTAGTTGGCAGCCGGTATCAAGTGGAGTGCCCCAACGGTCGGTGCTGGGGCCAGTTTTGTTCAATATCTTCATTAACGATCTGGAGGATGGTGTGGACTGCACTCTTAGCAAGTTTGCAGATGACACTAAACTGGGAGGAGTGGTTGATACGCTGGAGGGTAGGGATAGGATACAGAGGGACCTAGACAAATTAGAGGATTGGGCCAAAAGAAATATGATGAGGTTCAACAAGGACAAGTGTAGAGTCCTGCACTTAGGACGGAAGAATCCCATGCACTGCTACAGACTAGGGACTGTATGGCTGGGCAGCAGTTCTGCAGAAAAGGACCTAGGGGTTACGGTGGACGAAAAGCTGAATATGAGTCAACAGTGTGCCCTTGTTGCCAAGAAGGCTAATGGCATTTTGGGCTGTATAAGTAGGGGCATTTCCAGCAGATCGAGGGAGGTGATCATTTCCCTCTATTTGGCACTGGTGAGGCCTCATTTGGAGAACTGTGTCCAGTTTTGGGCCCCACACTACAAGAAGGATGTGGATAAATTGGAAAGAGTCCAGCGGAGGGCAACAAAAATGATTAGCTTATGAGGAGAGGCTGAGGGAACTGGTATTGTTTAGCCTGCTGAAGAGAAGCATGAGGGGGGATTTGATAGCTGCTTTCAACTACCTGAAAGGGGGTTCCAAAGAGGATGGGTCTAAACTGTTCTCAGTGGTAGCAGATGACAGAACAAGGAGTAATGGTCTCAAGTTGCAGAGGGGGAGGTTTAGGTTGGATATTAGGAAAAACTTTTTCACTAGTAGGGTGGTGAAGCACTGTAATGGGTTACCTAGGGAGGTGGTGGAATCTCCTTCCTTAGAGGTTTTTAAGGTCAGGCTTGACAAAGCCCTGGCTGGGACGATTTAGTTGGGGTTGGTCCTGCTTTGAGCAGGGGGTTGGACTAGATGACCTCCTGAGGTCCCTTCCAACCCTGAGATTCTATGATTCTATGTGTGAGATCATGTTGCCCTCTAGGGGCTATATACTACTTGCAAATGGCTAACTACTACTCCGACAGGGAGAAAGTGTCCCCCAAATACTACATAGGCTACAATACTGTCATCTCTGCAGTGGGCATGATCATGTTGTCTTCTATGGGCTGCAGCCTACAGAGGCTATAAGCCCTAATACTTCATAGTAAATATTTCATCAGTTACTACTAGTATCAAAGTCTGCCCTAAGTCACAGACAACTCACGAGGCAGATGAGGCTTAAGGCACGTCAGTTTCTATGGCCCACAGTATTCAAGCAAGTGATGCAGCTAGTATCATGTCCAACCACCTTCGGATCATGTACCCGTTTTACAGTTGAGTGAACTGGAAGCAGCCTGTTAGTGTGAGGTCAAGTGAGACCCAGGCCCACCTTGACCACTCAGCCACTGCTCTTCTATGCACTGGCAGTGTAATATGTTTTATGTATACATCACATACAAAAACTCCGCTCAAAGAATGTTATTTAGATTACAAAGTCAATCACCTGAAAGTTAGCAAATGCTAGTTTTATGGTTGCCCTTGTGCGTCCAACCTGTGCACGGAATGAGGCAGGTGTGGACAAAATAGTATGTGATGGTGTAATTACAGATCATATCATAATAATGCATGTGTGTAAGGGGGGGAAATTATGGTTGCACAGGCAATCTTAATTCCGGCATTTCCTAACTTTGGAGTGCCTGACTTTGCAACCTAAATGCTCCTAGTGTTTTGCTTGTTTTAAGGTTAAAGATTAAAACCATTATGTGTAACTGTAACAGTTAACATTGGGGAGGGATAGCTCAGTGGTTTAAGCATTAGCCTGCTAAACCCAGGGTTGTGAGTTCAATCCTTGAGGGGGCCATTTAGGGATCTGGGGCAAAAATCTGTCAGGTGACAGTACTTGGTCCTGCTAGTGAAGGCAGGGGACTGGACTTGATGATCTTTCAAGGTCCTTCCAGTTCTATGAAATAGGCATATCTCCATTTATAACAGTCTTCCTTCTATGCGTCATCAACAGCGTTTATACCCTGAGACTTCAGCATTGTAACATAGACTACTAGTACTGAGCTACAGGATTAACTACACCATGTTATACCAGGAGAAGGCTTTATCCCAGAAGGAATGGGTCACTAGTGCTATTTGGATCCAGAGAGTGGCCTGGGGGACCCTGACCTGGCTTTCTTACCGATTTTGGGAAGTCAGAGCACCTGCTCCATGGGGTGCCCATGTGCTGGGTGTTTACTAGCAGAGCTTGGCTCCTCTGTCTCTCCTTTATCTGGGTAACTCCTGCCCCATGTGTTGCCCCCGGGGCATGTGTATTTGTGGTGTGTGTCGGGGAACCTGGGACCATACTCTGGGCCCAGGTGGGTTAAGGGGACAGCCTCGCTTGGAGCTCTTCCTTACCCAAACGGGAGTTGGAGTAGCTCCTGGAACTGCTCTAATCTCTGCCAGCGAGCAGCAGTACCAAAGGGATGGCCAGATGAGAACTGCTGGAACATAGCAACACAGCAACCATGTCTTGTTATACGCCCCCCACAGCCCCTAAACCAGGACAAGGTGGTTTTCACACCATCTGAGAACTCCCCACATGGGGAGACTTCTCAGCTGGCCAGATATTGCCTGTATGTGAGCAACACAAAGGGGCTGGATTCGGGGAGAGAATTGGGCACAGAGCTTTCAAACTAAGAATAGCTTCTGCAGAACGTATAAACAATGTGAAGCATTTAGAATGGGGACCACCTGGTATTAAAAATTAAAACAAGTAAACAGAAAAGCAATATAGTCTGCCCCTGCCCTACTATTAAAAACACTTTATGACCTGACAATCATACACTGGTTAATTTTGGCTGCACGCCCTCTACTAATTTACTCTGCATATACTGGCATCTGTCTTGTTACTCATTGCATTAGTTGTCACCATGAAACTTTGTCTTTGTTTTCTTCAACAGCTTTTGAGTGGGATCTTCAACCCAAGTAATATACAGACTTCCCTGCAATACTTCTCTCTTAAACCCCCATGTGCTGATAGGGTGAACTTTAATATCTAGCAGCCTGGAAGGAACTGCCACTATTTGGCATTATCTGAGTGAAAGACCATTAAATTATCATGTAGATAAAGAGAACTTGCAGCTTATTTCAACATAGCCAATAGAAAATGTAGAGCCCAATCCTGTAAATACTTTCACACAGGGCCAGCTCTAACTTTTTTGCTGCCCCAAGTAAAAAAAAAAACCTAAGCGCCACCCCACCGAAACAAAAAAAGCAACCCCCACAACGCCCGCCAAAACAACCACCCCCAGCGCTGCCGCCCTGCCAAAACAATCCCCCACCTGCTGAAACAACCGTCCCCCACAACGACCGCGTCTCCCACTCAAAGCACTGGCGGGGAGGGCAGCATGCCGGTGGCCCCACTGCCCTGGCCGGGGCGCCGGCGGGGAGCACGGCATGCCCGCTGCCCTGCTCCCCCGCCAGCATGGAAGAGTGGTTTTTTTATTTAAAAAAAAACAAACAAAAAACCCTGAGCGCCGCCCCACCTGAAGGTGCTGCCCCAAGCATGTGCTTGGTTGGCTGGTGCCTGGAGCCGGCCCTGCTTTCACATGTGATATTTAGGCTGTAAATTCTTTGGGAAAAGGACTGTCTTTTCATTGTATGTGTGGACAGTGCCAAGCACAATGGGACACCCAGTGCCTGACTGGGCCTCTAATAACTAATAGATTCATAGATTCCAAGCCATAAGGAACCATAATGACCATCTTATCTGACCTCCTGGCATAGGCCATAGAGCTTCCCCAAAATAAGCCCTAGTGCAGACCTTTTAGAAAAAACATCCAATCTTGATTTTAAAATGGTCAGTGATGGAGAATCCACCATGATCCTTGGTGAACTGTTCCCATGGTTAATTACCCTCACTGTTAGAAATGTGTGCCTTATTTTCAGTCTGAATTTTTCTAATTTGTCTAACTTCAATTTCCAGCCATTGGATTGTGTTATACATTTGTCTACTACACTGACAAGCCCATTAATAAATATTTGTTCCCTGGGTAGATAATTATAGACTGTTTGTTAAGCTATCTAGATTGAGCTCTTTGAGTCTGTTACTACAAGGCATATTTTCTAATTCTTTAATCATTCTCGTGGGTCTTCTCTGAACCCTCTCCAATTTATCAACATCCTTCTTGAATTATGGGCACCAGAACTGGGCACAGGATTCCAACAGTGGTTGCACTAGTGTCAAATACAGAGGTAAAATAAGTTCTCTACTCCTACTTGAGAGTCCCCTGTTTATGCATCCCAGGGTCGCATTAGCTCTTTTGGCCACAGCATCACTTTGGGAGCTTATGTTCAGCTTATTATCCACCATGCCCCTCAGAACTTTTTCAGAGTCACCGATTCCCAGGATAGAGTCCCCCTCCGGTAAGTATGGCCTAGCTGTTCTTTCTTCCTAGAAGCATAATAAAATAAATAAATAAATATTAATATAATTTGAGTGACTTTACTCAGTTCAGTGTGACTATTCATATAAGTAATGTTACTTCTTTGTGTAAGTGTTCATAGGATCGGGCTCCTGGTATGTTTGGTCTGGATGGCTTCAGGCCTTAGGAGTGGACAAGGGAGCCTTTTATCTCTAGCTCATGCATTCAAACCCAACCTATGGCTGGGGTGACCAAAATTTGTTAATATGTGGTGGTGGAGAGGTGGCCTATGAAGAAGCAACTGACTTTTATCAGGTGCATCCCTGGGTGATGGATAGGGGACCATCCTGCCAATGCAGGACAGCTGCAAATATCCAATTAGCAGTCGCAAACCATGTGGCAGCATCTCTCAGCAGGGCCAGGGGCAGAGGGGGAGGTGGATGGTGACGTGGCTACCTCTATAAATACCCTATGACGAAGACATCCAGGTGAGACACAACTGCCTTAAAGTATGACTTGCCGGGGCAGGTGTGGTTCATTAGCCTCCATAGGCAGCCTAGAAGAAGGGAAACTCCAATTTTAAACCAAGGGTGTCAGTCTTGGACAGACAATCTGTAAAGCTCATCCAATAACAATACTCATGTGAACTCAGGGGTTCATGGACTGACTATCAGTGGACCTTAGAGAGACCAGTTTGAACCACAGCCAGACTTACAATAATGAATGTTGGAAGAGGGCTATAAAAGTCACTGACCCTGCATAGGGAAGTGGCAAGGAAGAAGAGAGAGGTGGCCTATGTGAAACGTGCTAGGTAGTTTCAACAGGTACAGTGCCAATCTCCCAAATCACCACCACAACTGGCACTGCTTGGCCTCATTGTGTCAGTCCCAGAGCAAAGGTCCAAGACTGAATGCACCATAGAAACTGACCTATCCCTTTCTTATAGAGATGGTCCCTCCAGACTGGTGCTGAGGCAGGTTCGTATGGTAAAGATAAGAAGCTTACTCAGCTGCTGCTCATGCTGTGAATCTTTAGAGGACCCTGCTCTCTGAGGCTGTCGATCTGCTTCCACACAGTTCATCTGTGCTAAATTCCTTACGCAATCAAAAAAAAAGGACAACCAAACTCTCAGCAGGCTAATTTCACTGATCATTTTAGAATGCCAAACCCATATGGTCTTATTTATATAGATGTGTGTATGTATTTTTTTTTATCTAAAAATAACAGTACTCAGGATAGGAAGACATATTTGCGCAGATTATTTTAAAATGTAAAAGCTGCTAATCTTTGAGATAAACTTCAGCTGTATAGCATACGGCACAGGGAACCCCTGCAGAATATGGCTGTGTGCCAGTCTCTGGGTCCTAGGGCCTGGTAGCACCCTCTTGTGGTGAGTGAACATGGAATTTGTATAATAGGGGTGGATGAAGTGCAGCTTGAATACCAAATGTATCCCATGGAAAGCTACAATGTGACTTCCCTCTTCTTGAGCATGGAGGTGAGCCCTACACATAGGTGCTAGAACTAGGGGTACTGGGGGTGATGCCACACCCGCTGGCTTGAAATGGTTTCCATTATATATAGGGTTTACAGTTTGGTTCAATGGCTGTCAACACCCCCACTATACAAATTGTTCCAGAATCCTTGGCCCCAGAGTTCATTCTGCTATGTTCTACCTAGATCCTAGAGGAAGGATGTTTAGATCAAGATGGTACTATGCATGCTAAGATCTATATTGCCCCAGGGATGAACCGCTGTGTTAAAGATGAGGCCTGTTGCAATTTGCTCCAATTTTCCATGCGTCTCTAAGAGCCCTTGCAAATCTTCATTGTGCCCCCTGACCTCAGAGGAGTTGGACACCTCCAACCTACACACAGCTACTAAAACTGTCTCTTGGATTAGTATCTCATTGCCTCACAATCTGTTCATGTTTTTACCTTCTCAACACCCTGTTAAGGAAGTGCTATTATCTCCATTTTATCCATGGGGAACTGATGTAGAGAGGGGATAAGTGATTTGCCCAAGGTCACATAAGCAGTCTGTGGCAAAGCAAGGATTTGACACTGGTCTCCCAAGTCCTAGACTAATGCCCTAACCATTGTATTATCTTGTCCTGCATCTTCTCCCCCCCCCCCCCATGGTCCCACTTACTTTCTTGAAGCCTGGGAGACTTGGCTGTTGCCGCTGTGGGGTTTTTTTTGTTTTTTTTTTGGTTACACACCACACACTGTCACAGCTGTGGTTAGAGAGCAGCATTCTCACATCATGGCTGTACTGGAGAGTGCAGAGTGCTGATCTGGCACCTGGCAAATGGAGCTGATTGCCAAGCAAAGGAGGGCTTGCCTCTTACCAGCTCAGTACTAACCTTCCAGTGGAGCAGAGATGGTTCCATAATATTACTAACTAGTCTCTCTTTGGCATGGTCTCCTACTTACCTTTGCCCTCCACAGCCAACTGCTAATTCTCGAAAACCCTTTTTTTCCTCGCTCTCCAGGGCTAAGAAGAGTACAGAATTTTCCCCTAGGCTAAGAAAGTTACTGGGGATTTATGCATGTTTTCAGTGGAAGCACACTAAATCCATATGGCTACACTTGGAAGTGTTTTCTATTGTTTTTGGAAGCAAAAAAATTTAAGCTTTTGCTTTATAAAAAAAAAAAAGAATCTAACGGAAGAAAATCAGTCTACAGAGCCAATTTTGGACTTGCTTTGACTTTTTTGTGGCTTTAAAGTCCTTCAAAGATAAATTAACTCAAGCCCAGAGGAGATGACTAACCTGAAAAACTCAGGTTTCAGAGTGGTAGCCGTGTTAGTCTGTATCCACAAAAAGAACAAGTTCTTGTGGCACCTTAGACACTAACAACTTTATTTGGGCATAGGCTTTCGTGGGCTAAAGCCCACTTCATCAGAATAAATTTGTTAGTCTCTAAGGTGCCACAAGTACTCCTCGTTCTTTTTGCCGAAAAACCCAGACTCTACTTCCTACCTAAGCTACCAGAAAACTGGGCTGCATTGTCTCAAGTCTGTTCCAAATACGTTTCCCCAATGCCCGTTTTCTCAGATAGTTTGAGATATTTTTGTTGTTTGAATGTATTTCATATTAGGAAGGATAATCTATTGTTGGGTTCAGAAGTGACGTGAGGCCATATCATTCCAAAGTAAGTATGGAGCTTTCCACCTAAACACCCATGGCATGATGTGGCCTCAGGATTGTTATGCTGTCTTTAATGCAGGCATGAAGTGTGTAGAGAGGGAGCTTTCAAGAGGACCCCATCAGATCGGCTGAGAATCTAATTTAAGTTTTGTAAAAGCAAGTTTCAGATGAGTCAAAATGTTTCATTTTTTAAACATTCCAATGAAAACATTTTTGATTTGAGTTATTTCTCTGCAATGTTTACAAGCAGTGTATCATTTTGCTAGCACATTGGAGCGGCATTGTGAAATTGACTAGTCTATTTTCATCTTCCATGTGGAGTAAAATATAAAAAGTAAACAGGGAGCATAAAAGAGGAAAGGTAAGTTATGTTCTTGAAATTGTTTCCATTTTTTTATGCTGTGGTGCTCTTAGGAGCACAGAAAGGAAAATTATATTTTAAAATCAATGAACATTAGCTTAACAATCTCTCCCTTGCCTCTACAAATCGGAGAAGTACTTATGTACTTTCAAACTGCATCATGTGAAAGATGACTGCAATGTTCTCCCATAAAAGGTGAATAATACAATGGAGTGTTAATTACTCAATGATGTGTACACGCATTTGAGGAGAATGAGAAATAAGCAAGATGAGCTAAAAGCCGTAGTAACTGATGCAGAGTATAACCTAATGCAAATAATGAAACTTGATGGGATGAGCCCCTGAACTTGAAAGTTACCATAGAAACACAGAAGGAGAAGACAGGATGATACAGTGGGCCAGATTGCCCCCCTCCCACAGAAATAATGATGGGATGGGGTTCTGAGAGGAAAGTAGGTTCCACGGGGGATCTTTGCGGAGATTTCCTGGGTTTCCTGACCTAAGGATTTGGTTCCCCCCCACCCCCCAGCCTCTAGGAAATGCCTGGATTCTGCGCACAGACTGTTCCTCCTTGCCAGTACTCCTTGCCAGGGGCTGCTTCTCGAATCCCTATATAAGGGTGGGGTTGCCTCAGTGTGGATAGCCACATTCTTACCCTCTTCATCAGCCCTAAGGAATGAGCTGCCTGGAGGGCTCCATTCATGCATCTGTGTAGCACTCTAAAGCCGATTCTTGAATAATATTATACTCCCATGTGATAATGAGCTAATTTTCATTTAAAGCAACCCTAGGCCTGGTCCTGCTGCCCCCTGAAAGCAACAGGAGCTGGGCCATTGAGTTCAGTGGGAGCAGTGTTGGACCCTCATTTCTTTCATACATGCTGTATCCCCAAAGGGCTTCAGAGGATTAAATAATTCACATACAGCGTTAATAAATAATAACCGAGGGAGAGAGGAACTCTGGAGATAGGTGAGGGAGGACAGGTCATCATCATTTATGGATAAAGCTCCCCTTGAATCCAGATTCTCTGCCCTGGGGCGTGGTGCTATAAAGCCCATGAAGCCATAATTAAACATCGCCCCGTTGAAGTTCAGACAGGGAAAGTGAATGAGAAGAGTATGATGCACACAGTTATGGGCGGGAAAGGGGCTAGGAGGGGTCATTCTGAAAAGCTCCTTGGAGAGAGCGGGGCCTGTAACACACTAATTGTATGTACTCCTTGATGGTAGGGAGGGGGGAATTCCAGAGGAAAGTGAATTCCCCATCCCCAGGCCTGCCTCAGCAAAGGAACAGTCACCAGCTGATTAAGGCTTAATCCAGCAGATGCCCGGTGCTTGGAATATTCCTGTAGACTTCTGAGCAAACAGGGCTGGATTCATTGTTGCTCTACAGCTCCTTTGCTAGGCTGGTGCACAGGGGCCACACACAGGGCAGGCAGAAAGCCTCCCCGGGACAGCGCACTTGTATGACAGCCACAGAGGGGGCTCCACCAGGTCTGTACCAGGGTCTTCAGTGTGTTCTATTGGGGGCATGTCAGTGCAGACAGCAGGTGGAACAAGGGGGATGGGGTAGTTGCCAGTAGAAGCCATTTGAACACAGGGGCAATTTAGAGCAGCTCCCCTCCCCTGCATGCCTCCCCACCCCCATCAACTTCTGAACAGGAGAGATGCAAGCCACCTCCAGTCTACCTGTGTGCCAGCACCCACATGAGTACAAGGATGGATCTGAGCATGCAGGATCAATGGGCTAAGGTGCGATAGCGGGATTCCTGACATCAGATGGTAGGGGAGTGCAGATGCAAGGAGGTCTCGTATATAGCAAGGGCCAGGTAGCCTGATATTTTCAGATGAAGTTTGAAAAGAGATAGTGAGTCAATGAGCCAGACAGATAGAAAAAAAGGAGCCTCATTACTGTTCATTTCTGCATCTATCCAGCATTTCATAAACTGCTGAGTGAAAATCAATGAGTGTGAATTATAACATTTTAAAAACTGTATGGAAAGAGAAAAAATGCTATGCAGCCTATAATAGCTGAAAAGACCAATTTACGGCCACGGCCTCCAGGCTTTGGAACAAAGGAAAAGGTTTTATTTGTGATGTTCAATAGAGCTGAATGTTTGAATCACCACAGAAAACTAAGATTTATTGACATTTGCAAGCTTTGCAGTTGCATGGCTAAGATTCTGCATCTCCCACGTTGCTTTTCGAGTGTCCAGATTTGAGAAACAGCTCTGTGTTCATGAAGTTTTAATGTAATGTAATGTACGCAATGGGAACAGGAGACTCATTAGTCAGCGGTGAGCATTCCATTTCTCTTACTGTATGCGCCCCTATTATTAATCTTGCATCCTTATTCAGGGAACACTTGAAATTTTGCTTATGCAAGAACTACAGGATGGAACCCAAACACAAGCCTGCCCAACCACTTGGGTCACTAGCTTGTGACGCTGCCCATGACACAATGTCCACACTGCTATTTTGAGTGCACTAGCTGTAGGAGAACCAGCGCATGTCTGTCTACCTGGGCTGGAAGACACGCTCCCAGTTATGGTGTAGACATACATAGAGAGTGCATTTCCCTTTCTTCCCCCAACCCCAAATGCATATGGCTGGTACTCAGGCCTTAGAGCAGTGGTTCGCAAACTTTCTTTTTCGCGGACCACTTGAAAATTGCCGAGGGCCTCGGCAGACCACTTAATGATCTTTCCAAATGTTGTTTGTACCGTTAGCTAGCTATTGTAAAGTGCTTTGGATAAAGGTGCTACATAAAAAACCAAATAATAATAAACATTTTTTGTTCTACAAATAAAAGCACACAACTCATATTTTAATATCAGTAGTCTTACCTTTCTAATGCGATGGATGTGCCCTCTCTCCCCTGCTGTGGCAGCCCCCGAGCTGGGGCTGAGAAGGAGGGGGGTCTCTCCCTCTCTCCCCCACCACAGCAGCCCCTGAGCTGAGGCTGGGAAGGAGGGGGTTCTCTCCCTCTCTCCCCCACCGCGGCAGCCCCTGAGCTGAGGCTGGGAAGGAGGGGGGTCTTTCCCTCTCTCCCCTGTCACAGCAGCCCACGAGCTGGGGCTTGGAAGGAGGGGGGTCTCTCCCCAGCCACGGCAGGCACAGAGCTGAGGCTGGGAAGGAGGCCGTCTCTCCCCAGTAGCCACAGCCCTGGAGCTGGGGAAAGTAGCTTCTTTCTCTGGCTACCACAGCCCTGCATGTCCCAAAATCCCCAGATCCCCTCTTCTCATCCCACTGCCCCCTTCCACCTCTCCCCTATTCCCCCAAGACAACCACCTCACCTTACATGTGCATCTTCTCCAGGGTCCAGGCACCTAATTAGTGGAGCCACGTCTGCACGGCTCCACTAATTAGGTGGGTGGCCCTTCATTCTCTTGTGTGTGGCTGCCCAGGCGTGCACCTTAGGGAGAACTATCCGCAGACCACCCGAATGGAGCTCGGTCCGCGTACCACAGTTTGAGAACCTCTGCCTTAGAGGATTCGTCAGTACGTTGTAGCCTTGGGATACAAGGCCTCATCTCCTTCATCTCATTTATAAACTGTGCCTCAGTTGAACTGAGGTAAACGTTTAGCAATTTGCCTCTCTGTACGCCATAAATGTCTGAGTTTTGTAGAGACGCAAACAGAGCACATATTCAACCCAGTCCCTGACACAGACATTTTGCAGTAAGTCCAAAATTTCAACAGTTTGATTTTCCGTTTGTCTCTGTTCCATCGGCCCGACCCTCTTTGAAGAGAATGTTAATATTTCGGAACCAAACCCTGCGCCGGCTGAAATGAATGGGAGTTTGGCCACTGACATCACTGGGACTAGCATGTGGCTGTTGATCCATGATACAGAAATATATCAGTCTATTGATCTTTGGCGCTTACGTAGCCCCCCATTATGTTAGCATCTGAGCGCCTCGCACTCTTTAATGGATTTATCCTCACAGCAAGAGTCTGTGCTATGCCTCTTAGGGCTGGTCTACACTAACCCCCCAATTCGAACTAAGATACGCAACTTCAGCTACGTGAATAATGTAGCTGAAGTCGAACTATCTTAGTTCGAATGAAAACGTACTTACCCGGGGTCCACACGCGGCGTGCAGGCTCCCCCGTCGACTCCGCCTACTCCGTTCATCGAGCTGGATTACCAGCGTCGACGGGGGAGCACTTCCTGGTTCGATTTATCGCGTCTAGACAAGACGCGATAAATCGAACCCAGAACATCAATCCGACGCCTCTGATCCAGCCGGTAAGTGTAGACCTACCCTTAGAGACTCCGCAGAATGCTCACAACACAGAGGGAGGAGGAGCTAAAGTGTCGTCAAAGTTACTTTTGCGCCTTCCTGATCCTGGGTTGCTCCAGGGTCTGGAGTAGCCCTGCCATAACTCAGATAGCCTCAGGGGCCTAAGTTACAGCAGCCTCCCCAGGCTGCTTCCTTGTGTGTACTGTGAATCAATGCAGTGTGTCTCCCAGGGCCCTATCCTTGAAACAGCCCTGCTGCTCCCAGCCCTGCCTCCCCTATGCCAGGGCTTGTGGAGGGTCTTCAGTGGGCAGCATTATGGCCATCCTGCACAGTGCCTATGTGAGGGGCATCTTCCCCCAGGCAAACCCGTTTATGCCACACTGGACCTTGTACTTGGCCTAAAGGAGCCGAAGGAGGTGGGGATGAGGATCTAATCCCCATTGTTTACATGAGACAAAGATAGACCTAATGGGTAACACCACTTCCAAAGCCTTTGGGATAGTTAGGGATACAAATCTAGGTCTCATTCCTGCTATCAGTGAAGTCAATGGCAAAGCTCTCATTTGTTTCCCTGAGGCAGGCTTGAGCCCAGAGTTACAGAAAGGTGCCTTGAACCCTATCATAACATTACAAAAGGATACTGAATATGACTAGTCCCACCTTTGGTAACTTTGGATTTGGATCCAATTCCCAATCAGTTCCTGCAGCTTGGGTTCATCTCTGATTTCAACACAAGAATTTGAAAAGCTGCTTTCACTGGGAAAACTCCAAAATACGGTGTGCTGAATGAAAAGCATGTTGCCCATGCAAAAAGCAACATTTCTTCTCTGTGAGCCTCACTCATGTAGAGTTTTGACACACATTTGCTTTCTAAGTGATAGTTCACCACTTTAATTAATATTTATAAAGCAGCCTGAACGTAAAAAGCATAAGTGCTTTTCATTAACTTGCAGAGTATAGTGATCGTGAATATTTTTAACATAATCTAATTCCAAGCAAATCATTACATGATTCAAATGCTTTCTAAAGAAATCAAATAATACTTTACTAGATAATTTTTTGTATATCAGTTTTTTTTGCTAATGTTTTATTTGCTTCAGTGATATCCCAAACAATGCCACCTTGAGATGGTTTAGAGATATGACAACGGTAAACTGTAGCACCAAGGGAAGATATACAATTATTTGGTATTGTAACCTGATCTATAGGTTATGAATAAAAATTCCCAGTTATCACTTTGAGGGCTGACAGGTTCTTGTCCCAAGATCAGGCCCAGTGTTATTAAAATGATGATATAGTTGGGAACCCCGATGTGCACAGGTGCAACACTAACACTCTAGGAGCTTTTATATTTACAAATAAATAATTTATTAATACATTTAGCAAAGTCACACACACTCTAACTCAGTAAGGTAGACAGAGATAATACAGAAAGTACATCTGAACATCCATACTCACATCATCTCTTGCAGAACAACCTGAAATGTTAGCTAGTATCTTCCTTATCACCGTCACGTTCCTCATCTTCACCAGTGGTCATTATTCTGCCCCCTCCCCCAAGGGCTACATCTCTCTCTCCTACTGCCCACAGACTGGGATGCCACTTTTATAATATGTTACACTGATGTTACCATGTCTAATGCATATTCAATAGGGGTTTCTCTCCTCTTCCTTATTTGTATTTCCTCCCCTTACCAATGTTAAGGTGTCCTTCTTCTATAGGTTAGTGTATTTATGATTTCACCCCATTATCATATATGTCAATTTGTTGCCATGGCACTCTTGCGGTTGGATGTTCTATCCCAAACCTTCCAGAAGCCGGTGTCAGTTCTTGTTTCTGTGGTTGGCTGATGTCATTATGGACAAAATTCCCCCCTACACTCTACTTCCAGTTCCCCAAACTTATGAATTACCTAAATTTATCTTTGCCAAAGTTCGTAGGCCTCAAGCCTCATGCTAACTGCTGAAGCCAATGTCTTACAGGATACAAGTCTGTAAGGTTCCTTGCATTACTGCTGACTATAATAAAGCAGAATATAATGCAAAGCAGAAAATAGAATAGAGGTAAGGAAACCCACTGGGCTACAGTATCATGGATGAGGATAGTGCCAGGGACTGTAGTCCTGACAGTTCCTGAACCACAAGATTATCCTTCTTCCCTTTAAAGAGGGCTTTACAAGGTTTTATGGCTATGGTATAGACTGAACCTGAGAGCTCCTGAGGCCAAAGTGTAACTGTGAGCACCCATCGTGACCCATCACAGAGAATTCTTTCCCGGGCATCTGGCTGGTGGGTCTCACCCACATGATCATGGTTTAACTGATCTCTATATTTGGGGTCAGGAAGGAATTTCGCCCAAATCAGATTAGCAGAGACCTCAGGGCAAGGGGCAGATCATCTTCTTCTGTAGCGTGGGGCATGGGTCACTGGCTGATTTGAACAAGAGTAAACGATGGCTTGTTTGTAATTTGAAGACTTTAAATCTAGAGCTGAGGACTTCAGTAACTCAGCCAGAGGTTCTGGACCTGTTGGAGGGTGGGTGAAGTTCTGTGGCCTGTGATGGGCAGTAGGTCCCACTAGATGAGCATGATGATTCCTTCTGGCCTTGAAGTCTATGAGACCCAGTACGATGGGAAGCTTCATGCTCCATTCAGTTCTGTTCCACTCACAAAGGCAGCAATTTTTTGTGATCAGCAATGTCTTGCCTTGCTCCTCTCTACTGTTGCAGCATGTCTTTTTGTACAGCACAGAAACCCAGTTCTGGAATGCTCAGTTTATTGAATATCTGGCAATTACTTGCAAACAAGTTTTCATAAAAATAATGTTTGCTGTGAAGCCTCCATGCAGTACTCATTTTGTTTACTAAATTCATAAATTGGTCTCTGAAGACAGCCACTGATTAATCACCCCAGGGAAGATAATTATTACTATTCAAGCTTGTGGTAGCTGTGCATGGTTAAGAGACAATTTTTCCATTGTGGACACCTTAAGGAGAGGTTGTAACTCAGTCTATAGAATCTACATTCACCCCAAAATTAAAAATCATGATGTCAGGCAAGGCACAATTTTTAAATAATGGTTTCTGGTTTCACACTCTTGTACGAGATCCTCTAACTAAGTGCTAAACTAAACCAGCTCCATGCTCTATCCCAAAGCTAAAGAAGCTTCACAGCACCTTGCAGAGGTTAGTAAGTGTTATTGTACCCAAATCGTTACATAGATAAACTGAGGCACAGAGAGGTTAAATGATTTGCTCAAGTGAGATGTAGAGATGTGAATAAAACCCAGGAGTCCCTTTCCCCTAGACCTCTGCTCTAACCTTGAGATGACATGTTATGTTCCATACGTTTGGGGTACAGAGGCTCATGAATGCAAATGGAGGTCTTTACCTGTGATGGGGCTTAACCCTATCATGTGTAAGGAAAGGGAAAGGACCTCATTAGTTATGCTCTGCACTTGGGAGGTGATTAATTGCCTCCTGGCCAGAGGAGGCAGACCTTGACTGTATAAGGAGCCATGGGAGTTCAGCTGAGGCAGACCCAGAAGGGAGGAGGTAGGGAGAGTTCCCTCTGCACAGGAAGGACAAGGAGGAAGATCTGGTAGTCTGAAATTGATTATGGTCAGGAGGCAGAGCTATAGGAGTAAGGTTATGTCCTGTGTGGGACCCTAGAGTGGAGACCTGGGTTAGGATCCAGGGAACGAAGTAGACACCCATGAGGGGTGGAAAGCCAGTTTAAGAGGTATTTAGACTCCCAACAGGGAAACACCTGGGGGGTCAGTAACCTGATAAGGGGGAAAAATTGAAGTTCAGCCTGGGAGGGGCAAAGGACTTATTATATGGAGTCCAGGCCAGGAGGGGCAAAGTTCCTTCTGTTTAGAGCTGAACCTTGGAAGGGGATTGAACTATTGTGTGACTTGGCCGAAGGGCTGAGGTATAGAAGACCCAGAGAAGAGGCCGGCTGGGACCGGACATAGTGGAGAAAGCACCTACCTGAGGGGGTGTTGGAATCAAAATCCCCTGCAAAACCACATCTGGGCAGGAGCGGGCGGTCTAGGGGGAAGAATGCACACTTACATTGTCCTGTTTTAAGAGACTTCTAATGTTCTGCAAAGTGTTGTTGCAGGAAGTGGGACAAGTGAATGAAAAATGAAGATGAAGCTAGTTCTTTCACACTGGGCAGAAACAATGACAAGTGGACTGGCCATCTCTTTGAGGCTGTTTGTTATTTTAGACTCTAACCTGCATCCTATAGAAAGCGGGTGTTTCTGTCACTATTTATGACTGTGAATTACTGACATGCGCGATGCTAATTCTGGAGTCAGAGGTTATAGACAACTTCATGTGTGTCAAAACAGCACATTGTGCACCATCGCAAAAGCTCTGGTCTGCTATTTTTATGTGTTTCCTTTTAGGAACACATTCCACTTTGGCCAGGTTGACATTGTATATCTAGGTTCATTGTTTCAGATTGAGAACCGGGTCTGTGTTCTGAGAAGAGATGCTATTTATATCCCAATGTGTTCAGTGTAGTTTGTGAATCTCATTGATTCCACTGAACTTAGGAGAGGTTAGATTTTCATAATGGCAGGTCCCTCAGGACCATTCTCATGTCAGCCCCTTTGCTGATTTGCATCTGAAGGATGCTCAAAACCTTGGGGAAGGGAAGTGAGAAAGAATGGTCCTTCACACTTATAGCATCTGTCATCTGAGCATCTCAAAGTGCTTTGCACAACAGGGTAAAGTGCTGCTATTATCACTATTTTACAGATGGGAAGACCGAGGCACAGAGACATGAGTATTACAGGACCCTTCTTTAATTAAAATGCATTTCTATAAGCTAGTGGCTGTATGGAGCTTTTGTATGGAGTGTTTGCTGTATAGCCCGTTAATATGCATCACTGGCTAGGCACACTCATTCTGTGCACTTGATATTTATCTTTTCATGCCGCAATTCAAGCAGTGCTCCCCAGAGTCTGGAGTTGGCCTTCAGTAATGATTGTAGACTTAATTCTTCAGGATTCATTGCAGGAAAGATTTATGTGATTGACAGATTCACAGCAGGTCATATGGACAATCACACAATTTATGACTATAAACAATGTTCCTGCTCATTTGAATTATCCTCAAACTAATTGATTGTATTATTATTTGTTTTAAAATGATACCTAGAGGCCCTAACTGAAATCGGGGCCCAACTGTACTGCACATACACATAGTAAGAGACAATCCCTGCTGAAAAAAGCTTAGCATTTCAATACACGAGATAGTCAAAAGAAAGGAAATGTTAGTATCCTCATTTTGAGGCACAGAGAGATTAAATGACTTGGCTAAAGTCACACATAGTTTGTGGCCCAGCTGGGAGCTGTATTCAGATTTCCTGATTCCCTGTCTAGTGTCTTACCCACAAGACCCATCCTTCTTCCCAAAAGACTCAGTTTATTCTGCTACTCAGTTTTCTGCTTTTATTTCCTGTAAGCTGTTGATTTTCACTATAGGTATAGTGCAATTCTTAAATAGAATGGGAGATTTGTGAACACCAGTGACAACAGAAGAATAATACAAAGGAACCTGGACAGGTTAGAAATATGAGACAAAACTGAGAAAATGGGAGTCACCTTGGAAAACCGCAAGCCATCGTAATGCATTGGGTGGAAAATAACCCTGAACACAGACATTATGGTGATAGTGGACAATGTGTTTAGGGCATGTCTACACTAGAAACTCAAGTCAGCCTGTGTTAGGGCAACTTACAACCACTGCAGTAATTTCTGGGTTTGTTCCTGTTCACACTGCCCTTCTTTTATTGGCGTTGCGTGTCCACTTCCACTGACTTAAGAGGGACAGGGTGGAGGGCTCAGAGCCTGGGCTCTCAGCTCCACATGCAACTCCCTGGGACCCCGGCTGTTCCCCAGGCTCTCGGCTCTCCACTCCTCACCCCTGGGAGCCTGGCTGCCCCGCTGGGCTCTCGGCTCCCCACTCCCATCCAGGCTGCGCCCTGGACTCCCCACTCCCTATGTGGAGCATGGCGGCTGCCTTGAGGCTCCCGGCTTCCTTCCGGGAGTCCAGCTGTGGCAGGGATCAGGGAGATGTGAGCCTGGGGGAGGAGGCAACCGGGCTTCTGGTGGTGGTGAGCGGGGAGCCGAGAGTCAGAGGGGGCAGCGGGGCTCCCAGTGGCGGAGAGCCGGGAGCCTTCGGGCAGTACCAGGGCTCCCTGTCCAAGCTGGTAACATAAGCATCTGATTAAGAAGAGAAACAAAGAACTTCCTTAGCCTCTGATGGCCTCTCCTACCAACCTAACAGTACAGAAGAACTGGTTACACGGCCACAAACACTAGGGATGGAAAAACCTTTGATTCCCCCTAACCACCTTCTCTGGCCCAAGCACTTACAGACTTTCACTTGTGATGAAAATCCATTAGGCTGCACCCATGAAAAAAGATGGTTTAAAAGTCTTTGCAGCACACTGGCACAAATGGCTATTTTTTCTTCCATAGCCATAACCTTTGGGCCCACATCCCATGGGTGCCAATGGAAACTCAGTGCAAGGAATGAAGTAAAAATATGGTCCCAGGTGTGGACCCTTTTCCCACAGACCCAAAAGGACTCCTGAAATTCCTCACTGTATCATGATGAGGCTTAATTGGCACCAGAAGCGTTTGCCCAGCAATAAAAGTAAAATAATTCATCTGTAAACATTTCTCCAGTGCCAAGGGCAAGAGCCATTAAAAATACACCATGGAGGAGAAAGGGGTCAGCCTGGATGTCATGAAATCCACGTCTGGAAATGCCTTCAATCCAACGAAGGTGTCTCCTATGGACTGTATTTTTTTTGAGCACTGACCAATAGACGGTGAGTCACATAGAATGAACAACATAAGACTAAAAACTGTCATTGTGCCTATTCTGCTCCAGGGCTCCAGAAAAGTGCACAGATAAACAATACATTATTTTTTTCTGAAGGGCAAGCAGAAGAGGAACAGAAATGTCAGCTCTGAACTCTTTGAAGCGGGAATTATTATTCACGAGACCGAGCTGTTATAAATAAACCAAAACCACATCAAAGCGGCTGAGGTTATGTAAGGATCCAAGTCTAGTCCAGCTGTGTAGAATCCACAGTATCTGGACCAAATACCTTGAGCTGAAATCAGAAATGTGAACTGCCAAGTGTATCTGACACAGACCAGCAATTAAGCTAAATGATAATACTGCACTTAATGGTGGAACATAAGGAAATACAGATAAAGGCCTCCCATTCTCAAAGATTGTAAGCACTTACTTAACTCCATCTCCATTCAGCAAAGCACTTCGGCATGTGCTTATGTCCTGCTGACGTTAATGGGATTTATGCATGTGCCTAAAGCTAAGCATGTACTTAAGCGCAGCCCTGAATAGAGACGCCTTCTTGAGTCAGGGCTGAAATAAGTAAATTCAATAGGTTTATAGATTTTTAAGACCAAACTAGACCATTACAATCATGTAGTCTGACCTCCTGCATAACACAGGCCAGAGAATTTCATCCAGTGATTCTTGCATCAAACCCACAACTTTTGCGGGAGCTAGAGCATACCTTTTAGAAAGACTTGCTTTAAAGACTTCAAGTGATGGAGAATCTACCGCAGCACTAGGTAAGTTGTTTCAATGGTTAATTATAGTGTGTGTGTGTGTGTGTGTGTGTGTGTGTGTGTGTGTGTGTGTGTGAGAGAGAGAGAGAGAGAGAGAGAAACTGTGCCTTATTTCAAGCTTGGAATTTGCCTTATGTGATAACATCACCATGGTCATAAAAAACATATAGACCATATGTATCTACCTGATGTTAGAGGGTAGAGTATAGCCATGTGACATCATTACTATAATCTCCCTGTGACCGGGGCTCCGTGTGCTGAGCCGGGCTGCCCCCATTCACCCAGTGTGGGGTTGGTACACACCGTCACCCAGTCGTCGGGATTTCCTGCTAATTCAGGGAGTTGAAGCAAGGTGGGCTACGGTCCCCTGGTGGGGCCACATAAACAAACAGTCCGTAGCCCCTGAGCCTCCAGGCTGGGACCAACAACCACAATTGGAGTTCTGGCCCCCTGGGCAGAGCAAAACAACAATCAGTCTGTGGCCCCTGGGCGGGGCAAACCAAACAAGAAGTCTGTGGCAGGGGAGGCCAAATTTACTGACCCTCTGACAATCTTCAGAAGTTCGAGAGCCGGGGCGCACCTGCTCAGGGCTTCAGCCCCACTCCTGCTGAAGCCCTGAGCCCTGGAAGGTGCGCCCCACAACCCCTCCCACAGGGCAGAAGCCCCGAGGCTTCTCATCCCCGCTGGGCAGAAGCTCCTACCCCACCACCTCGCTGCAAGGCAGAGGTGCTGAGTTCCCTCCTCCCAGTCTGGTAGGTGGAGAATGTGCGGGGTGGGGGGGGCACCACAAGCCACACTTTAACAGTAAAAGAGCCACATGTGGCTCGCGAGCCACAGTTTGGCCACCCCTGGTCTATGGTCTCTAAGCTTCTGGGCTGGGATGTAAAGCAGACATCAGCCATGCCTGATGGCCCGTGGGGTGTGGTAGGGGAACCCAGCCCTCCCTCTCCAACATGATCCGACCCAGGGCCCTATGAAGCCAGGGAACTAGCCATTAGGGGTTCAAGCATCGGTTTCTACTACCTGCCATGAGGTCACTTCCTACCACAAGCTGTGTTCTGGGCATCTCCTCAGCTGGCGGCAGCTTGGCTTCCCTGTCAGTCTCCACAGCCAGCGAGTCGTCCGCAGTGTAGTCGGGGTCCTCAGTGTGACGTTGCACTCGATAATGTTTTATGGAAATATGTTTATAAGTGTGAATATCATGTAACTGGAATATGCTTTATGTAAAAGGTCTCTTGTAGGTTATCATTACAAAGCTTATAATCTACTGAGTGTGTTCATCCTATTTGTATGAATGTATCATTCTTGTATCTGAAAGTAGGAATATGAAGTACAACTCTGAGGCCCTATTGTAATTATGCAAAGTGTGGACCATTAATGGTGGTTTGGAAGCTTGATGGCTCCCATTTACTAGGACAACTGGTTGTAAATGGTCTGTTTACTTGCAAACCTTCCTGGGTGCGTGTGGGCCAGCCCTGGAAGAATGGAGGCTGGGGTCCCACAGGACATGTGACCATGTCACCTGATACTGGAATCCATCTTAAACCTGGTGCTTTTCCATTTAGAAGGAGGGGTGGGAACCCAGAGAGATAAAAGATTGCTGCCTGGTGCCAAAGCTACAAAAGGGGTTGGAACAGAACAAAGGGGGCTGCCAGTCATGAGAACACCCCTGCTTTCCACCTAAGATGTCTGTTGGAACTAACAAGGATTGTACTGGCGAAAGGATTGGGCCCAGACTAGGAAGGAGTCTAGTCTGTGAAAGAAGCTTATTGGAACATCTTTGAGGGTGAGATTTTACCTGTAAACAGTTTCTTAATGTATTAGGCTTAGACTTGTGTGTTTTTGCTTTATTTTGCTTGGTAACTTACTTTGTTCTGTCTGTTATTACTTTAAACCACTGAAATCCTACTTTTTATACTTAATACAATCACTTTTGTTTATTAACTAACCCAGAGTAAGTGATTAATACCTGGGGGAGCAAACAGCTGTGCATCTCTCGATCAGTGTTATAGAGAGCAGACAATTTGAGAGTTTACCCCGTTTAAGCTTTATACAGAGTAAAACGGATTTATTTGGGGTTTGGATCCCATTGGGAACTGGGTTTCTGGGTGTTGGAGATAGCTGACCTGCTGAGTAGTTTTTGGTTAAAGTCTGCAGGTTTGGGGGCGTGGAGCAGACCTCGGTCTGTGTTGCAGCAGGCTAGCGTGTCTGGCTCAACAAGTCAGGGTTCTGGAGTCCCAAGCTGGCGGGGAAAACGGGCTCAGAGGTAATTCCAGCATGTCAGGTGACAGTCCGAAGGGGGTCTCTCTGACCGAACCCGTCACACTCGGGCTCTACCGCCTGGAGTGTCACCAGCACCTTTACTGGAGCCTGCCATCCACATCCTTTCTCCTCCACAGCCAGCCCCCTTTATCTGGCTCTTCCACCTTGAGCACGTGCAGCAGGGGAAAGGCGGCTGCGCTCATGGGCACACAGTGATTGGTTTGTCCCCATTGGCCCAGTGCAGGGTTGGTACACCTCGTCACACTCCCCTCTAGGGCATTTTTAGGGACCCAAATGTTATCTGCTTGTGTAATGAAGGATTTATAGGCCACAAGGCCTATTAACCAATCCCCACCCCATCTCATCTCTGCTGATATTTAAATTGTAAGCTTCTCAGAGCAGGGGCCTTGCCTCCTCCATTTCTAAAGCATCTAACACATTGTTAATTATAATAATTAATAATAGCCTTAATTGTGCCTGTGGTCCAGCATGCTGTAGCCCTAAATCAGGGTAGCTTTCACAGAGAGACACAAAGCAAATACATACAATGTATTACACTGGGAGCTGCGGGGGGCCATGCCTAAGGACGGTCAATGTAAACAAACTGTCTCGTGGCCTGCCAGTGGATTACCCTGATGGGCCGTGTGAGGCCCATGGGCCTCAGTTTGCCCAGCACTGCCATAAAGACTCACATTTTCCTCAGCCCATACTCTTGCAATAAGCAAAGTATGAGCTATAGGATTGCTTCTACTGAGTTAAAATTCAACAATATGTTACAGGCACCAAATATCAAGTCTGATCAAAGAGTCTAAAGCCATTGGAAAAGAGGTTGCATATATTGCCTACAAAGTGTCTGCTGGGTTCCACAAAGTGCCATGGGGTGGGGTGGGGTGGGGTGGGGGGTGGGGTGGGGGTGTCTATTCTATCAGTGAGCATAGAGAACCGCTCATTAACGCTAAGGAGGAGGAAAACATGCATGTGGCTGGAGACTATACTCCACAGTTGCATTTTGCAGGGACAACTAATTTGCAGGTAATATCAAGTGATCTGCTCACCTCTGCATTGCACAGTACCAAGCACCGTTGGCAGCACTCAAGAAACAATCGATCATCATAGACCAGGAGCCTTGACATTCCATCTACCCTGCAAGGCAAATGCCAATGAATTAAGACTGAGCTTCTGTAATAAATGAAGCGCGGGGGTGGGGGGGGGGGCATGGACACCCAGCCAGCCAGTTAGCTACAAAATCCCTGTTAGTAGCTGTTCTCTACTTGCTTTACCTGTAAAGGATTAAAAAAAACCCATAGGTAAAAGGAAGGGAGTGGGCACCTGACCAAAAGAGCCAGTGGGAAGGCTAGAACTTTTTAAAATTTGGAAAAAGCTTTCCCTTTGTCTGTCTGTTGTTCTTCTCCGGAGAGAGGTGACACAGAGCAGCAATGCTGAAAAAAGCTTTAAACCAGGTCTGAAAAATCATCAAATCATACCTTGAAACTACTTATCTGAAAACCCAGGTATGTAAGTAGATCAGGGAATGTCTAGGAAGATGCGATTAGGTTTATCTCTTTTATTTCTTTATGGCTTGTTGACTCCTCTGTACTAACCCCAGGTGCTTTTGTTTTGCTTGTAACCTTTAAGCCCGACCTCAAGAAAACCATTCTTAATGCTTAATTATTATATTTGCTCTTTTTTAGCAATAGCTAAGTTTCAGATGTATTTTCTGTCTTTTTTATTTTTAATAAAATTTACCTTTTTTTTTAAGAACAGGATTGGGTTTTTTGTATGCATATGTTGTTTAATTAGCCGGTGGCAACAGTTGATTTCCTTTGTTTTCTTTTTTAGCTCTTCCCCGGGTGTGTGTGAAGGGGCTTGAGGGTACCCCACAGGGAGGAATTCCCAAGTGTGCCTTCCTGAGTCCAAGGGTTTTTTTTACACTTGGGTGGTGGCAGCATCTACCCATCCAAGGTCAGAGAGAAGCTGTAACCTTGGGAGTTTAATATCAGCCTGGAGTGGCCAGTATTAATTTTTAGAATCCTTGTGGACCCCCACCTTCTGCACTCAAAGTGCCAGAGTAGGGAATCAGCCTTGACAGCTTCTGTGGGGGAAATAACACCCTGGGTGAGATTGTTACCCCTGCTCTGGTCTCAGTATACTGCATACACACTATGGGACTGTCCCCTCCATCAACAGAGTCAAGAAGGGATTTCCCCTCCACACTCCATTTTCTTGTCTCCTTCCTCTGAAGCATCCAAGATGGCCATGGCTGGAGATGGGGCTTTTGGCAGGGTGGGCCAGGGCTCTGAGGTGGCACTGAGCATTCTCTCTCTCCGCTTGGCTGGCTGGTTCTTGCTCACATGCGCACGGTCTTTCTGATCGCCATATGTGGGGTCAGGAAAGAATTTTCCCTCAGCTCAGATTTGCAATGTCCTTGGGGGTATTTTCACCTTTCCCTGAAGCACGGAGTGCAGGTCACTTGCTAGGCTCATCTGAGTGTATCTCACTAAAACTTTTCCCTGTTATTGTGGGGACCTTGGGGATTAGAGTGCCTTGGTCCCTCCTATTCTCTGCCTCTAGCACATCATAGTTTAGTCTATGTTGTGACACTTTGGTCTAATTTCGGTCGTTGGGTTTAGTGTGCAGGTGCTGGGTGGTCAGGGGCGGCTCTCACCATTTAGCTGCCCCAAACAGTTGCCGCGGCCCCGCCCCCGACACAGGCAGACGTAGTGGGGCCCTGCCCCCGATGTCTGCTTGAGTCGGGGGCGGGGCCACGCTACGTCTGCTTGCGTCGGGGGCGAGGCTGACGCAGGCAGTCCCAGTCTGCGGCGGCAAGGGAAGAGCGGCAGACCTGCTGCCCCATTGCCACCGCGGCAGGCGAGAATGGGGCAGCAGTATGAGTCCCGCGGTGGCAATTCGGTGGTGGGAAGAGTGGACCTGCCACCGAATTGCTGCCGCAGGACTCGGACTGCCGCCCCATTCTCGATGCCGCCCCAAGCACCAGCTTGGAAAGCTGGTGCCTGGAGCCGGCCCTGTGGGTGGTGTTGGTAGCCTGTGATATTCAGACGATTGGACTGGCTGATCTGATGGTCCCTTCTGGGCTTAAACTCTGACTCTATAGACTATAACAGGTGCAGAAGAGTCTCATTTTCTCTCTCTCCTGCAAGACAAATGGGATGAAATCTTGCCCCCGCTGAAGGGAATGGGAATGTAGCCAGGATTTCACAGGACACATTTTATGGCCATGGGACTGTAAGAAACAAATCATTGCACAGCTGGCGCTGCTGGCTCTGTGAAATCCATTTCAGAAACAAAACTACTAAACAAATGTAGCAGGTTTGAGAGGGTCACTGCCAGCCTCAAACATGTTTTGAAAGAGACCCCTGCTTCCGTACTGGAAGATGGAGTCAGTCCTGGAGCCAGGCGAACCTCGTGGGCTTTGTGCTTTTTGCAGACTGCTGGAATGAATTTTTAGGTCGACAAAAACAGTTCAAGGTCACGGACCTTTCCTCCACTAAAGGCTGAAACAATTTCAAAACAATCAGCTGTTTTTCTAGCTGAAGGGAAGCCTTTAAAACGAGTCTCAGGAGAATCTCCCCGGAACAAGGGCATCTTGTGTACTAATACTGCATTTCTAGTTGTTTTATTAGACGTTCTCCCTCCCAGCTTCCCGGCTCCTTCCCTTGCTCTGCCCACTGTCTGCTCCATTTTTTTCCATTGGAAATCTCACTCCTTCCCTTCCCTGCTCCTTTTTAAATGTCTCTTCTGAGTACAGCATGGATGCAAGGATATCAAGTTTGAGAGCAATTTTTAAAACCACCCTGTTCGAAATGCTGCACAATGAATTTGCTCATCCCAGGCCAGTGCATGACTTTACAGATCAAGGCAGGATGTCATGATGCAGGAAAGAATAGGGTGTGGATGTTATGTGGTGGTTATATTTGGGAAGGAAGTGACTGATCTCTGGCCTACAGAGATAATAAATAGCTGGAGAGTCCTGCATCTTGAGTTTTGATAATAGGCATAATTGGTGGGACATGCACGGTGCAACTGTGTCACTTCGCTGTAGAAATCCCATTTATTTAAAAACTAACAAAGCTGCAAAGCAGGGAATAAAATCTGAGGGTTGGAAGGGGTGAGACTGAATGAGAAATCTGATACAAAGCCCACTGGATCAGGCCCTGAAGGAAGGGAAGGTTGGTGTATATGGGATTAGAGAATAAAGATTAGACAGTGTGGCCCGGTGCTGATGAGTTTGCCTGTGGATGGGCCCAGGAGAAGGCCCACTGTGTTTTACACAGCACCCAGGATGCTACCGAATGGAACAGTGGTTTGATCCTCTCATTGCTTTTTGTGCTACTTCTCCCCTGTGGTTAATTTCCCACAGAAATTAAGACTGAGGATGAAAATACGCCATTTTTTTCAGATAAAATAAAACCTGGCCCAGTCCTTTGGCCAAAAGCCTCTTCTTGCAACATCTTTTACCACTTGCCTATTGCTACTGAAACTGGTAAGAGCTAAGTGCTAATTATTATTTATGGGGACGGATCCAAACCCTGCTTAGTAGACAGTTGGCGAGATCACTTTAGATTTAGTTGGACCCAACCCCTGGATCTGAACACCCCTGAACTCTGGAGAAGGTAGAGAGGTATTTCAGAATCCAAGCCCAGATCTGGAACTGAATGACATGGCTGGGCACTATTTACCTAGGGCTAGACTGCGACTCTACAGTCAGCTCTGAGTAGCTGCACTGCCCCAGGAACAGACCTGGGAACAAATTGTGATGCAGAGACAACCCTTCCTCTCGAGGTCACCACTTGCGCTGTGGGTAGTGATGGAAGAGTCACTTCACACCTTCTTATTGAAGAGAGTCCTTCCTACACAGTGCATCTGGCCAGCGAGCTGGAGCGGTGGAGCTTCGGTTCCTCCAATTCTCCGTCCCCCGCACTGCTTCCCTGCCCACTTACTCACAATGGCATGTATCAGGCAAGTAGAACCTGCTCCCCCCGGGCTGTAGTAACAATCTAAACAGGGCCAAACAGGGAGAAAGGAACACCTTCCCCTGCTCCCCTTTAGTCCCTTGCAAAGCCAAGTAATGGCTGTGACCGTTTAACCCCTAATGTGCTATCTCAAAATCCCAGAGCCAAACACCTTAGACCTCTGCAGGTTAGAAACCCAGGGCTGAATTTTGCATCTTGGACCCACCTCTTTCTAATTTAAATGATCTGTATTTGCAGAGTGAGTTTTATTTTATTTTGCATGTGTATTTATTTTTCTTTTGCTAATAGCCTGACTTCCCCTCCCTTATACATCACCTGGAGATGGCTACATCTTATCTCTGTTTTTTAAGAGACTAGAGCGTGAGGTGGCTTTTCAGTGTGTTTGTTTCCAGATCTCTCAGGCCACCCTCTTTCACCAGTGCTAACATTCATTATACAAATATGAAGAGTTAAAGAGAACAGAATAAAGGTTGTTTTCCCAAATGGCCTAGAAGCCTAAGTCCCCTTTGAAGAAAGCACCTGGCATTAGCACAGTAATACATTTAGAGCTAATGAAATATAAAATGCACTGAAACTTATTTAGCTCTATATTGCCTCATCAGAAGGGAGATTTAATTTATCCTGCACCAGGATGGCTACGAGCTATAAAAAGAATGATGGGAGTTATAAAAATCCTCATGTGCTCTGCCTCTGAATGGATTAAAAATATAAGGCAAAAGATGCTGTGTGCATAAAACTGGTAGCAAGGTGATCTTAGTTCTGTCCTGGCTTCCCAGTTGATCTCTGGCAGGTCACTTAAAATCTCCATGCATCCATTTGCCAATTTGTAAGCTGGGGACTCAGGATAATAATACTTCTGTACCTCTCGTGTAGTATTGCAAAGCTCAGTCCATTGATGTGTGTGAAGGGCTCTGAGATCCTTGGGGAGAAGGTGCTGATAAGTGCAGAATATTATTAATATTATGAAATAATAGACCAAAACATTTTCCTAAATGCATTTCAGTAGAGCTCAATGTTCAGAAGCAACACCCATTGAAATCAATGGCTGGGCAGCTGGTGAGCTGTGACTGCTAATTATTATACTGTTATAGCTGTCTGTTACCAGGCCAAAATGATTAGGATAAGCTTTGATAAATGCCTGAATTCTTGGATGCTCGTCTAACCCCGGAAGTTCGGTGTGAGGTCTGACCCACTTCCATAATGAAGGTTTATTAATAAATGTTGAGAGGCAATATATCAGATACACAAATCTCTTCAGAGCAATCATGCCCAATCTTTTCAGTGTCGGGGATGACAGATTATTTCATAAAGGTCAAGGGGCCACAATCAAACTTTGGGGGGAAGAGTTTCTTTCTGTTTTCCTTCCTTTGCACTGCTCAGTGTCAAATCGCACCTGCCTAGGGGGCAGCAGTGGGAGACAGAGCCCCGCTCAGTAATGGGGTGAGTCAAACACTTCTGTTTAAAAATCACCGTGCATGGTTCAGAGAGGCCAGTTGTGTTTCATCTTCAATTACACGTTTGTTCTGAACACAGTTGCCCTTGAGGGTCACGGTTTAGGGACTCAAGGGCCACAGGTTGGGTGCAAGAGCATATTGCTGGTTGAAATTCAAAATTTTCCTTTCTTGGGAAAATTCATTAAAATCAATACAGCTCTTTCCGGCATAAAACTGTTTTGATGAAAATTTTCTGATCAGCTCTACTTAGACCCTTAAGAAAATTTTTTGCTTGGTCATATATATTATCCCATTGGTCTCCCCATATTATACCCAAGAACCTTATCCTTCCAGAGCACGGGGTACTTAGAAGATACATTCAGCTGATACTTTGCATCCAGAAGATACAGTCTACAAAAAGGGTTTGAAATGTCAGCTTTAATCTGGCACAGTGATTATTCTATCTTGGTAAAGTAACCAGTAGGAAACAGAGAGAGAACAAGGAGGGAAACCATTAGAAATAATAATGGAACAAATCAGCTTTTCTTGATATAGAGAAAAATGGGCCACAGCTTGACAACATGCTGTTTATTAAACATGGTTTTACTTTCGTTCTGTTATTTGGTTGAAATGTTTCAGAGGCTCTAATAAATTGGCCAGCTGTGAATTGAACTTGTCTGGGAGGCAATGCCAAATGCTTCAGAAAGAATCGTTGTGATTGGCCCAGATAAAATGCATTCCCCTTTTCACTGTATATAGTTTTTCTCTCTTGTGTCTTTTATTTTTCTTTCCTCTGCCCATTGAAATTAGAGATGATGAGTTAAACACTGAGTTAAACATTTTACACAATATGAATATTTTGACCTGTTTCAGCAACGATGACTGCTTCAGAACTGATCCTGGGCTTTATACAATGTGCCCTGTCTAGAAGGTGGTTCAGGGTCATAATAATATTTCTTGTAAAGCACTTTTCATCTCTGGATCTGAAAGCACTTTGCAAAGGAGGGTGGAGTGTTATTAAATCCATTTTAAAGATGGGGAAACTGAGGCACAAAACAGTGAAGTGACTTGCTCAGGGTCATGCAGCAGGTTAGTGGCAGAACCAGGAATAGAACCCAGGTCTCATCAATCCCCCTTCAGTGTGCTAAGGCTGACAAAGGATCCCAAGCAAAACCAGGCTAGAAGGGCAACCAGGTTGTGCTTTCAGTGAAGCTGTCCTGACTTACAGTAGCTGAGGATCTGGTCATTCAGTATATAGCAGCATTGTCTTTGTGCAGCATTGTGAAGGCCAGTTAAGCATGATGCTGCTCTCCTGGTTGTGTCCAGCTGTTTTGTGGTTTTTAAGGTTTACACATCCTTGACTAACAAAAGTATTTTTCCACAACAGAGCAGGTAAATGATCTAGAGTTGCTCACGTAGGAAGTAAGATGTATGGATGTCCTAAGGCAAGGTGGAAGGTCAGGAGACCCTTGACTATTTCAATAAGTTGAGAACGTTACTGTATTCCCTGCCTGTGTTTCTTTTCCAGGCATGTAATACCAATAGGGTGGGGGCATCCCTAGTTGGGAAATGTCTTCTGCAGTGAGGTGTGTGTGCACGTTTATCAAGCAGTATCTCCCATGTGACAACTGAACTCAGTGATGTGCTGGGCTCCACTGAGCTTCCAGTGGGCAGGGAGTGGGTTAAGACATTAGTTTTGAGCTATAAAACCCGGAATGGGTAGTGGCCTGGCTTCCAGATCAGTTCTCTCCCTGTGTGAGGATATGGCATTTTGTGATCATCAGAGGCACTTGAGTTCCTAGGCCTCTGGTTTGGAGAGAGGGGAGCTGTGGGCAGGCTGTCATCACGGAGGGGCCCTCTGCTCTGGAAATGGCTCCCCCTAAGGGCTGACAGAGCTTGGAACTGTTGGTGGAATAGGGCCTGCCTTCAATGGCATCTCTTCTCTAAAGGCCAGATTCATGGCTCAGCTTGTGTGAAGTTCCTATTGAAGTGCGCCACCTGGGCACACAGGGACTCCCCAGAAGGCAAGTCAGGGATGTTGCTTGGATTGGGAGAAGGAGGCAGGGCTGGGGCGTTCTTGAGCCTTAGCTGTTCCCAGATGCCCTATTATTTAGTCTGCAGAAGAGAAGAATGAGGGGGAATTTGATAGCTGCTTTCAACTACCTGAAAGGGGGTTCCAAAGATGATGGATCAGATGGAACAGTCTAGTTCTCAGTGGTAGCAGATGACAGAATAAGGAGTAATGGTCTCAAGTTGCAGTGGGGGAGGTCTAGGTTGGATATTAGGAAAAACTTTTTCACTAGGAGGGTGGTGAAGCACTGGAATGGGTTACCTAGGGAGGTGGTGGAATCTCCTTCCTTAGAGGTTTTTAAGGCCCGGCTTGACAAAGCCTTGGCTGGAATGATTTTGTTGGTGTTGGTCCTGCTTTGAGCAGGGGGTTGGACCAAATGACCTCCTGAGGTCACTTCCAACCCTGATTCTAATATCCCATTGATCATTGGCAGCTGAGCCAAGGGTGCTCAGAGCTTCTGAAAATCAAGCCACATGGGGTTTAATTTCTCTTTTAAACCATATTTGTTATTATAGAAAATAAGAATTGCCAGACTGGATCAGACCTGAGGGCCAACTAGTCCACGATCCTGGTTCCAATATTGGCCACCATCAGATGCTGCAAAGGAAGGTCTAAGACCCCTACAGTAGACAGCTGTGGGATAATCTGTCTCCCACATTACATCTCCCGATCTCTACTAGTCAGAGATTGGCTTTCTGCCTGAAGTATAAGGTTTTATAGCCCTTCCACATTTTTTGCTAGCATTAACTATGATCCCACTAGATATTCTTGATAACCATATAAATGTCTAATTCCTTTATCAATCTTGCTAAATTCCTAGCCACAACTTCCTGTGGCAAGGAGTTCCACAGTCTAATTATCCATCGTGTGAACAAGTATTTCCTTTTATCAGTTTTGAATTTGCCACCTTTACCTTCATTGAAGGTCCCCATGTTCTTGTGTTCTGAGACAAGGAGAACAGAAGTTCCCGGTCCAGCTTTTCTAGACCATTCATTATTTTATATACTTTGTATCATGTCTCCTCTATTTCATCTCCTTTCTAAGGTAAACAATCCCTGTCTTTTCAATCTCTCTATTCCTATGAGAGTTTATTCATTCCCTTGATCATTTTCATCATCTTGTACCAAAGCAGTGAGTTTGGTATATGGATGTGTTTTATTTCCAAAAGGACAGAGAGGATACATCAAAATACAGCTGCTGGTTAATAACTGTATCTGCTAATGGGAGAGTTCACGGAGCCATATTTGCCCTCCATGTACATCTTTGTGCTGGCCTTGTCTTTTTGCTCAACTGCACTGGCTCTGTGCTGAAATTAATGATACTTTCCATGGGCTGCATGTCTGCAGCAGCCCTGAGAAAGCAGAAGTGATTTATTTAGAAAAATCCTTTCAAGAAACAGGGGAAAGAAAAAGGTGAACCAGTGGTTCAGAATGTCCTTCTCTTTTCTAAGGGGAAAAGAAAAAAAATCTTGTATAGCATAGACTCTGGTGGCCTGAGCCAATCCTCTATTTAATAACAAAGGGAATGTTTGTCTCTGTGCAGTTCTTGGGAACGCAGGCCGATTGTCACCAGAGAGGCTCTAAAAATATCAGATCAGATCTTCAGGCTACTTTGAAAGACAGCAAGCTTCTCTGCAGGACGCAAGAGAATAAAATCAGATCATAGGAAAGGCCAGCTCAAAGCTGCAGAGTGTTACCTCTCTGTATAGCTTGCCGAATGCTAGCAATTTAGACATGGAAACAAATCAAAAACATGAAGCCATAAGTTTTCCTTCTGGTAGGTGGGTGTAGATGAAAGGAACAAACAAGATTCACAGTCCCTGTTTCCTCTTTAATTTATGCAAACTTTGATCTCACATCTCTCTTTCAAAAACGGCTCAAGTGAACTGTTTTTCTTTCCCTTTTCTTGGCTTTGGCCAGAAGCCTGCTTTTTAATGCACACTGAAGATATAAAAATTGAACTGGTGCTAAACGGGGCATACTGTCAGTATGCCTCCAGGTTTTGGGCCCATTGGATGTGTATTGATTTACACTGGCTGAGGATTTGGCCCATTGTACCAATTAACATCTATCAATGAAAGCAGTTTATTAAAACAAACATTTTTCTCTCTTGTTTTAATATAGTTTATTTCTTTTGTGCCTTTCATGTTGCTTTGCATATAGTTGATTTCACTGTTTTCCCTCCAATCACCACCCAGCTGCCCTTTTTTATGTGAGTTTTTTGAACAACAGGATAGGAGAAAAGAGCGTTTTAAATACACGAGGGAAATAATTGTAAAACCAGAGAAATTGGAAGGGGAATGGAAATTACTTTAAAATCATTAAAGATAAATTATTTTTAAATTGAGAGGTTCCTCTAATAACCTCTAACAGTTTACTCCAGTGCCCTGAATGAAAGGTATCAAGTTATAAGTATGGGTGTGACTATTTTAATACCCAGGTTAAACCTCAGAGCATGCCCAGTGTGAACTAGAAGCCTCAGTAGACTCACACTGACCAGAATGATTGTACAATTAATCCAAGTGCTGGGCCTTTGCTCCATCCAGTGTGACTCCTTTTATAACAACCTCTTGCATTGGTAGCCAGTCGGGTTTGAAGCTGGAATCTTCAGCAGTGCTTCATAGACTGCTACCCCTTGAGCTAAAGGATTAACTCTCTTTGGGTGATACCAATCAGCCCTGTGTTCTTGGGGAGCCAGGACACAGTATCTAGCCTGTCTGACTCATGAAGGACATCTCCCCCACCCCCAGCTTCTGCTTGAACCAAAACCGATCAGAAGAAAGACTTACAGAAAGCAATGAAAAGGCGATGGGAGATGCACCTAAACCCCTCCTGACAAGGGTGACAAGATTAAGGCAACTCCCTTAGCCTCATCTGCATCAAAGAAGGGTCAAGGAGGCATCTCCATTAGCATACAGAATGGAGAACAGAGAGTCCAAGGCAAGAACCGCACGGAACTCTGGGACCAGAAAAGCAGGGAAGCACTGCATCATGGGGGATCTCTGCTCCAGATGTTAATGAACCTACACCTGCACACACCCAGCTCAGCAGTTATCAGACCAGTTCTAGTAATGAATCCTTGACTGATATCCAAAATACTGAAGCTGCCTAATTGCATTGTGAGCCCCCTTGAAGGAACACTGCTCATAGCCAGGAATAATCAGTTCCTATTGTCTAGCCTATAGAAAACCCTTGAGTCATCAGTTTACCCATAAACAAATCTATGTTCTCCCTTGAACCATAATCCCCTACCCCCCGCTCAAGTAAGTGTTCTGATGCCTGGATCCAAACTCTGCATCAGTTCCACTGGGACTCCATCTTCTCCTGACTGATCGTGGTGGAAGCTCTGCCTGTCTCCCTGAGCTACCACCATCACTTGGGAACCCCGACCAGTTCAAGCTTCAATAGAGTGGTGAGACCCCATCTCTCTCGCTCTCTCGCTCTGTTTTCTTTTCTACCTCAGGTATAACTTTTTAACCCTGACTTTGATCAGTTTTGTAATCTTTAATAATGTAACTGTTATGTCTGTTTAGGCTCTCCTTGTGTAGTTATCACTATTATTCAATAATTAACTTTTATGGTTAAGCTGGTTGCTTCCCTCCCTCTCGCTCTGAACTTTACTCTTTTGTGTTTTGGCTTCCCCATTTACTCGGCAGCAACATTCCTCTTACCTAAACTAAAGATCCGTGTAGCGCCCAAATTACTGTGGGGTTTGCTCATCAAGTGGGTTACTACCAGAACAATTGTAACGTGAAAGTGGGGATAGGGATGTGCTGAACCTATGACATATGAAGGTGGCAGCTTGGAAGGGCTGCTTGACCCAGTCTGCTGAGTCCAGGGGCATATAAGGGTGGCAGCCTGGAAGTGCTCTTCGACCCAGCCTGCTCACGCTTACTCTATTCCGGTGCGGTACCTGTGGCATATAAGGGTGGGACTGGCAGCTTGGAAGTGCTGCTTGGCCCAGCCTTTTGAGTCCAGGGGCATATAGGGGGTCAGCTTGAGAGCGCTGATTGACCCGGTCCACTCAGACTTGCTCTGTTTGTGTGTGCGTGTGTTCATCTGGTTCTGGGGCTGGAGGAACCCAGCCCTGGGGGAACCTAGGTCCTGCAAGATAGCTCCATTGGGAGGGGACTTGCAGAAGGGAGAAATAGAGCTCCATATGAACACACAAGTGACACAAGCAGTACATTGATAAAATTACAGAACACCCGCCCCCCCCAGAAGAGTAACCCTAATAAATGAGCATACCCCAAAGTAACGGGCACATCTGGTAACAGGGGCTTTGCAGCAGTAGGCTGTTTTCCTTTCCTGGACCAGCTACGAGAAGAGGATGTAACACGCACTTTACCTGTGTGTTACACTTACCAAATGTTATGTCCCCCAGCTAGCATTCACACCTGTGCTCGATTATTTCTGTAGGCAGAGTTCAAGGATCAGAGATGGCCTTGAAGAAGCAGTGCAGTCTGCAATTGGGCTTATGAGTAGCTTTGCTTCATATAGGTTATTTTCTTTTCTGTGTACTAATGACTACCTTGTCATTGTGCAGAAGTGTAGAAAATGGGAGATTTTGTTGAAGGGAACAGCAGTGCATGTATATTTAGTAAGAGGGCAGCATGATATATGGTCCTAACCAAAAGTGACTAACTTTTTCCATTAACAGAAGAGGAGATTTTTGCACAGTGGTTATCTAAGCGCTGGAGTTCCCAGAACTGTGCTGACAGCAATGAATGCTGCTGCTGCAGCACAGACAGCGATGTAAACAAAAAGGTGGCGTGTTAATTTCACCTCCATTAAAAACGGGGGCAAAGCAAACAAACAGAAAGCAATGTTTGGCATATGTGAGGGGATAAAATCTGCGGAGAAGAGACGTGCTATTGCCGAGCTTCTAGGAGGGGATGACAAACAGTGCAGAGCAATGAAATAAAAGGGACACTGTAAACAGTGCCTTCAATCCAAGAATTTCCAAGCACTTTACCAATATTAATTACTTCTCCCACATCTCTATGAAACAGGAAAGTAGTGTCACACTCACTTGACAGATGGGAAGGGCAACAAGGGTCTATGCCTCCTTGTGTCAGTTAATTGACTCCACAGATCACTTAATCTGCTTGGAACTTGCGGTGGGGGCCAATGTCCCTCTAATATTTGACAGGCCGTGTGCGCAAAAAAATTCTTCTGTGCAATTTTTTGACAGGCCGTGTGTGCAAAAAATTTCTTCTATGCAAATTGTGCTGCTGTGCAAATTTTTGTGCGTGCGGTGTTTCGCCGTGTGCGCGGGGTTTAGGATCTGTGTGCGCGCGCGCACACGCACACAGCTTAGAGGGAACAGTGGTGGGGTCAAATCCCTGGGAATAGGGAATACCTTCATGGTACTTTCCTCCACAGTGCGGCATAGCTCTTTATGATGGAGCCATGCCACCTGGGACTTCCCTGACTGCTGCCCACCCCTGGAAACCATCCCCCTCACACTCAGTCTGCTTTACCCTGCAGGTTTTGAGGGGAGAATCTGACACCGCTCAGCCAGCTGCTCAACCAGTCCATGTCCCTTCCCTCATGTCCCACCCCTTCTCAACCTGCAGGGCTAGAAGGAGTGGGAAGCAGGGCTGGCATCCCCCCTTGTGTGGCATCCTCTAGCCATGATACACAAAGCAGTCTCCTCTCTGTTCACGGAAACAAAAGGGAGCATTTGTCCAAGAGGGGTTGTGACGGTGTCCCCATAAAACTTTATGGGGAGATGCTTATAAATGTATACATGATGTAGCTGGAATATGTTTTATGCTACATGTGTCATGTAATGTATCTCTGTAAAAGTTATGATCTACTGAATCTATTCCTCCTGTTTGTATGCATGTATCATTGTTGTAGTTGAAGCTATAAATATTGGTTGTATATTTGATGGTTTTATACATAGCCTTTGTAAATGCATGGGATCATGTCTTGTGAAAGGAATGGGCATGTAAAGAGACGAATCAAGAAACTCTCACACAGACAAAAGGAGTTGCAGACACCAATCCACATCTGAGCTTGGCCAGGAATGTGACTGCACTGGTTACTGAGTGGTGCATGGACATGTGACTTGCCCATGTGATCCCAAAACTCCAGGGTAACATGATGCTACACAGGGAGTGGGGAGGAGCGTCCATCCAGGGGAGAAAATCTAGTTAAACCCCTGGAAGACCCCTCCATTTTGTCTTCAGCTGGCTAAAGAGAGAGGCTCTCCACCCCTCAAGGACACACCTGAAAGAGACTGAACAAAGACAAAGACAATAGGGGGTGTGAGCAATTGCTGGACCCTGGCTAGGAAGACCATAGCCTGTGAAAGAAAGACTAGAACTGGTGAGGTTTTTATCTGTGTTGAGTTGGATTAGACATAGACTTGCAGTTTTATTTTATTTTACTTAGTAATTCACTTTGTTCTGTCTGTCACTACTTGGAATCACTTAAATCCTACTTTCTGTACTTATTAAAATCACTTTTTACTTATTAAGTTACCTGGAGTACGTGTTAGTATCTGTGGGGGGAGGGGGCAAACAGCTGTGCATATCTTTCTATCTTTGAAATAGAAGGCGAACTATTTATGAGTTTACCCTGTATAAGCTTTACACGGGGTAAAACGGATTTATTCAGGGTTTGAACCCCACTGGGAGTTGGGCACCTGGGTGCCCAAGGCAAGAGCACTTCTTGAGCTGCTTCCAGGGAGGCCTACAGCTGTTAGTGGACGTGGTTCAGACCTGGGTCTGTGTTTGCAGCAGATCAGCGGATCTGGCTCAAAACAGACAGGATTCTGGAGTCCCAAGCTGGAAAAGGCAGGAAAGCAGGGGCAGAAGTAGCCTTGGCACACCAGGTGGCAGCTCCAAGGGGGTTTCTGTGATACCAACCCGTCACAGGGGTGACCTGAGTTACGCTAAGACATGTATGGAGCCAGTGGCAGAGTCAGAAACAGGCCAAAGCATCCTGACTCCTAATTCTCTGCTTTAGCCCCTCGATTGCAGCGTTGATAGCATCCTTTAAAATACTGCAATGCAGCCTGAGATGATTCTTGCTCCGAGAAGGTCTGATCGAAAGACCAAATGTGTCAATGAGAATCTTTCCATGGACTTCAATGGATTTGGATCAGGCGTACAGTATGTTATTGTTTGTCACATTATCATAGTGTTTTAGAGTGGTCCGAACTCAAATACTGTCCCCAGGGCCCAGCAACCAGTCTGATAAAAAGCCGCACTTACTGGGACTGAATTTCAAAGATGCAGAGCACTTGCGCCTCCAGATGAAGCGCAGGGATTAAATTAAGGGAGGGAGAAGGTAAAGGTCAGAGCACCTCCCCGTTCTCTTCTCACGGTACACCGAGATCTCCCCCTCCTCTCTGGTTGGTGCTGTGATAACTCCCCCTCCTGATTCAACCTACTTTACCCACTGATGAAGACAACGGGGAACTGCAGGGATCTCTGAAAATCAGGTCAGCTATATCTCAGTGAAAGGTCTGCAGTGGCTGATGCAAGCATAGATTTTTGGAAGAGACTGGTGTGTCACAATAATGTCATCAAGTCATCCATCCCCTGCAGAAACATCACAGGCACAAACAGCTATGAACATGCTTTTGGACTGCTAGCATTAGCACTGCCCTCCCCAGGGAAACCAGAATTCTTACTCCCAGATTCCTAGACAGGGTAAAACTCTGGACCCAGAGCCGATGCTTTGTTCACACTTAATTCACAGGAATTGGTGCAACCAGCTACGCAAGGAGAAGACACACAATTCAATATGAAATGCTCACAGGTAGTTTTACAGTTGAAAGAGGTTTGCACTGGTGTTACAGCACAACAGCCGTCAAGATATGGTTTTTCTCACGCCTCCGTCGTTTGCACGAAATTGGGATAAAGCTAAAAAGCTGTTTGCCTGGTAGGCAGTATGAGTTCAGGTCTAGCATCAGAATGCAGGCAGTATGCAGAGATGGAGGCAGGCAGCTGGGGTGAATGAGGGATCAAATCCCAATTTAACAGAGGACCTTGCAAGAGCCTGCCCGCATTTCCCGAGTCTGGCTCCTTCTCATGCTCAGCCACCATATGGGCCCATTGATCTCTCTTAGTGAGAGCTATAAGCATCTCTGTTGTGTAGGAAGCTGCCTCCTGAGATTTTTTTTAGCAGGATGCCACAATTAGCTGCATTACAGCTAGGTAAAGGCCAGGAGCATAGGTCAGTGAAGGAGCGCACAGTTCAGCAATGTGCTGAACCAGACTTGAACAGCTCTCTGGCTCCCCCTAGTGAAATTGCATGGGACTACATCTTCCAACATACCCAGTAGCACAGAACTGAACACACGATTGAATTTACAGATACCGTTGTTGACTATTTTTAATAGATGGCATTCAACAGGAAAGAAAGAGAAATGTCCCACACTAATATCTTTTCCATAGCCCTATCCTAATTAAAACAAAATAAGATCCTCTTTTAATACTGAGTACCTTTTGATTAGGGCTGTCAAGCAATTAAAAAAATTAATTGCAATTAATTGCACTGTTAAACAATAATAGACTACCATGTATTGAAATAGTTTTTGATATTTTCTACATTTTCAAATATACTGATTTCAATTACAACACAGAATACAAAGTGTACAGTGCTCACTTTATATTTGTTTTTGATTAAATATTTGCACTGTGAAAAACAAAAGAAATAGTATTTTTTCAATTCACCTAATACAAGTACTGTAGTGCAATCTCTTTATCATGAAAGCTGAACTTACAAGTGTAGAATTATGTACAAAAAATACCTGCATTCAAAAATAAAACAATGTAAAACTTTAGAGCCTACAAGTCCACTCAGTCTTACTTCTTGTTCAGCCAATCGCTCAGACAAACAAGTTTGTTTACATGTGCAGGAGATAATGCTTCCCACTTCTTGTTTACAGTATCATCTGAAAGTGAGAACAGGCATTCACATGGCACTGTTGTAGCTGGCGTTGAAAGCTATTTATGTGCCAGATGCACTCCAGCTTCATATGTCCCATCATGTTTCAACCATCATTCCAGAGGACATGCATCCATGCTGATGACGGATTCTTCTCGATAACAATTCCAAGCAGTGTGGACCAACACATGTTCATTTCCATCATCTGAGTCAGATGCCACCAGCAGAAAGATTGATTTTCTTTTTTGGTGATTCGGGTTCTGTCATTTCCACATTGGAGTGTTGCTCTTTTAAGACTTCTGAAAGCAGTCTCCACACCTCGTCCCTCTCAGATTTTGGAAGGCACTTCAGATTCTAAAACCTTGAGTCGAGTGATGGAGCTATCTTAAGAAATCCCACATTGGTACCTTCTTTATGTTTTGTCAAATCTGCAGTGAAAGTGTTCTTAAAATGAACAACATGTGCTGGGTCATCATACAAGACTGCTATAAGATGAAATATATGCAAAATGTGGGTAAAACAGAGTAGGAGACATATAATTCTCCCCCAAGGAGTTCAGTCACAAATTTAATTAATGCATTATTTTTTTAATGATCATCATCAGCATGGAAGCATGTCCTCTGGAATGGTGGCCGAAGCATGAAGGGGCTTATGAATGCTTAGCATAACTGGCATGTAAATACCTTGCAATGCCAGCTACATAGGTGCCATGTGACCACCTGTTCTCACTTTCTGGTGACATTGTAAATAAGAACAGGGCCGCATTATCTCCTGTAAATGTAAACAAACTTGTTTGTCTTCACGATTGTCTAAGTAAGAAGTAGGACTGAATGGACTTGTAGGCTCTAAAGTTTTACATTGTTTTGTTTTTGAGTGCAGTTATGGAACAAAAAAAATCTACATTTGCAAGTTGCACTTTCATGATAAAGAGATTGCACTACAGTACTTGTATGAGGTGACTTGAAAAATACTATTTCTTTTGTTTGCCATTTTTTACAGTGCAAATTTCTATAATAAAAATAATATATTTTTAAATGTATTAAATATTTTGGAAGATTTTCTACATTTCAATTGGTATTCTATTGTTTAACAGTGCAATTAAAACTACAATTAATCACGATTAATTTTTTTAATCACGATTAATTGTTTTGAGTTAACCACGTGAGTTAACTGCGAGTAATCGACAGACCTAGTTTTGACCAAATCACCCAAGATCTGATCCAACTTCCGTACAGGTCAATGGAAAAAATTCCCATTAACTGAATGTCAGCTAGATTGGGCCCCAAGAGAGCAAGAAAAAATGAGAGATTCAGAAAGAATCCTTCAAATGAAGCTATTTAAACTAAAAATATGTGTTCAATATATTTCTTTATTTCTTCTTCTTTCATCCAAGATCACATGAAATTTGAGTTCGTGTTAGAGCGTGTCAAAGAGCCTCCAGATAGAGCACATCAGCCCTGATGCAGCGAAGCACTAAGCATGCACTTAAGTCCCATTGGTAAATGCTCTGCAGAATAAGGATGCACTTAAGCACATGCTTAAATGTTTTTCTGAACTGGGGCTGTAACTCTCAGCCATACCTCCAACTTCCTCAAATGTACCTCAGAACACAAGAACCACATTCATGCAGTTGTTACTGTGCAGGAAGCCTTCACCTTTCTATTGTGTATTCACCACAGCACTCCAGAAATTGGGTCAGTGAGTTTCAGCATGCACACAGGTTTCTGTCCCAGCTGGAGCTCTTAACCCAGCAGTTTCCCTTCACTGGCAAATCTGCTCAAATTGAGAACCAAATGTCCAGTGCCTAGTTTACATTCATCAGGTGAACTGTGAAGCAGAGGGGGATTTATAAATGTGTCCTCAGACTCAGCAAACATCTAATTTAGCGCTGCATGAATACTTTGTTAAACCTCAAAGCCAGAACTAGCAAACGGCAGGGTCACAGAGCCACATTTTAAAAATAATCTTCTCAAGAAAAACCCTTCTGCTTGTTCTCTTTTGAATGCATCTATGTTCTCAACAAGTCATCTCAAAAGCTTCAAATCCAGCACCTTTCTCTCTCCAAATGAAGTGATGAGAGCTGGCAGGACACTGCGATTGTGGTAACATTTGTCTTCTATGACATCTGATGAAGGCAGACTAAATGTGTCTGATTCAGATCTTACATATGCTGGTGTAACTTCCTTGGCTTAAGTGTCAGAGGGGTAGCCGTGTTAGTCTGGATCTGTAGAAGCGACAAAGGGTCCTGTGGCACCTTATAGACTAACAGAGGTATTGGAGCATAAGCTTTCGTGGGTGAATACCCACTTCTTCGGATGCCTTCCCGAAGAAGTGGGTATTCACCCATGAAAGCTTATGCTCCAATACGTCTGTTAGTCTATAAGGTGCCACAGGACCCTTTGTCGCTTCCTTGGCTTAGATAGTTACTCCAGTGTAACGGCAGAAACCAGCCCCAGGTTTCTGAAAGAATTTATGTGCAAATGCTGGCATTTATTCACTCCAGTTATTTTGAATCTCTCTCTTTTACTTTGATGACACAAGAGTGATGTGTTTTTAAATGTAAATTTGCAAGCAACGGGCCAGATTCTGATCTCACATGTACCATGTTATTTCAATGAGACTACTTCAGGTTTACACAGGCAAAACTGAGAGCAGAATTTGGCAAAAGATGTACTACGGAAATAAGAAGGAGCAAATTATGCTCTCACTGAAATCAAGGGCAAATTTTCCATTTAGCAGGACAGTGTCCAGTATTGGCATTGGGCCAAATATGATGCAGGAAAATACACAGTTTGCCTTACATTTCTTATCTGTAATCTCTGCAAGAAGGGAAAGTGCTGATACTAAGTATAAACTTATTTCAAACAACCACAGAAAGGTGCTTTACTGTTTAGAAGAGGGTTTGTTGCGAGAGGGTTTACTGTAAAAGGTTTTAAACCCAAGGCACTGCATGGCTAAGCAGTAAAAAAATTAATTGCGATTAATCGCACTGTTAAACAATAATAGACTACCATGTATTGAAATAGTTTTTGATATTTTCTACATTTTCAAATATACTGATTTCAATTACAACACAGAATACCAAGTGTACAGTGCTCACTTTATATTTATTTTTATTACAAATATTTGCACTGCGAAAAACAAAAGAAATAGTATTTTTCAATTCACCTAATATAAGTACTGTAGTGCAATCTCTTTATCATAAAAGCTGAATTTACAAGTGTAGAATTATGTACAAAAAATACCTGCATTCAAAAATAAAACAATGTAAAACTTTAGAGCCTACAAGTCCACTCAGTCTTACTTCTTGTTCAGCCAATCGCTCAGACAAACAAGTTTGTTTACATTTGCAGGAGATAATGCTTCCCACTTCTTGTTTACAGTATCACCTGAAAGTGAGAACAGGCATTCACATGGCACTGTTGTAGCTGGCGTTGAAAGCTATTTATGTGCCAGATGCACTCCAGATTCATATGTCCCATCATGCTTCAACCATCATTCCAGAGAACATGCATCCATGCTGATGACGGATTCTTCTCGATAACAATTCAAAGCAGTGCGGACCAACACATGTTCATTTTCATCATCTGAGTCAGATGCCACCAGCAGAAAGATTGATTTTCTTTTTTGGTGATTCGGGTTCTGTAATTTCCACATCGGAGTGTTGCTCTTTTAAGACTTCTGAAAGCAGTCTCCACACCTCGTCCCTCTCAGATTTTGGAAGGCACTTCAGATTCTAAAACCTTGAGTCGAGTGATGGAGCTATCTTTAGAAATTTCACATTGGTACCTTCTTTGTGTTTTGTCAAATCTGCAGTGAAAGTGTTCTTAAAATGAACAACATGTGGCACTGTTGTGTAGTGGGTAGAGCAAGGCACTGTTGTGTAGTGGATAGAGCAAGGTAGGATCCCTGAATGTTAGTGATGGCTCTGTCACTGACCTAGAACAAGCCACTTGACTGCCTTGTGCCTATCTGTAGCATGGGTATAATACTTACCTCCCATTAATGTTGATGTTGTGAGGCCTAATATAAAATGCTTTGAGATCCGCAGCTGAAAGGTGTTACAGTAGCACAAAGTTTTGTAACAAATCTGTGGCCATCTAGAACATTCTTGGTTGTCACTATGCTGCTAGCAATGGCCACCTAGAATGCCGAAGCAAAATCAGGGATAGACCTCGGATTATCCTGCTTCAAAAGCACAAGCTTCCACCATTTGAACCAAGTATCAGAGGGGTAGCCGTGTTAGTCTGGATCTGTGGAAGCAACAAAGGGTCCTGTGGCACCTTATAGACTACCAGAGGCATTTGAACCAAAGGAGACAATTCTGATTCCATCTCAGAGAGGGCAGTGGTACACACACAGACTACACGGTTCATGATTTTAGCCCCCAAAGTGTTTAGCGGCAATGAAAACAAAGTGTGTTTGTCAAGAGAAATTCAGAGTGCTTTAGCAAGACACCTGTGGACTTGTTCTGTGAAGTATTAATTGTAATAAGAAATGACACACTCTCTTACAGAATAGGTAGGTTATTGTAAGGAGGTAGCAATAACTTCAGCCTGCCTGAAAACAAGGATAGAAACTCATAACTGCTACTGTTGGCCTGCAGACCATGAGAGTTAAAATAGACAGAGGTATGTTGGTGTTGATGTTGGTGTTGGTCCTGCTTTGAGCAGGGGGTTGGACTAGATGACCTCCTGAGATCTCTTCCAACCCTAATCTTCTATGTTATATTACGCAGATGTTTGCATATGCATTATCTTTGTCTCTGCCCTTTGACTAAGTTCTAGTACATGATCGGTTATCTGTTTAGTATTAGCTGTGTTCTCTGTCAATTGATAATGTCCTGCCCTCCTAGGGGAATGGATTGGATCCAGGCTTCCCATACTTCTACCTACTATGATCTTATGACAAACTACTCAGGATTTCATGTGAAAAATAATGGACTTGTCTTCAGGACTAAAGTTTAAACAGCTTGTGAGCTACAAGGTGGGATTTTATAAAATCACTTGGCATTGGCCTAATTCTGCCCTACGGAAGTCATAGTGAGGTTTCAATTTGATTTCAGTGGGAGTAAAATTAGATCACCACTGAACGCTTTTGAAAATCTCACCCAAAATGAGGAAGAAATAGACACAAATGGCAACTTTATCATGCATTGTAATGGCCTCCCTTTATTTCCACTGTACAGGACTGTGACCATGCAACACTAGATCAACGTGTACCTTCTATCCAAGGGTCTCAAAGCATTTTACAGGCAATAATCAACACTCCCAGCCCCCTTTTGTGGGAGGTGTGATGCTACAGATGGGAGAAACTGATGGACACTGTGTTTGTGCAAGTCCTCAAAGCCACTCACCTAGTTAAGTTGGGCTGGTTAAGGCTGCCCTCCCTGGGCCACTGTCTATCACCGCCCCCTTGCGATTGTCCCGAAGTCACCATCTTGGTTAGGCGGCATGAAGGGAATCTGCTCACCACAAGGCACCATCTGGCAGTTACATGTAGCATGGTAGCTTCCTCTCTCTTGGGCAGCAACAGCCCCCTCCTACAGTGTGGCCCACCCTCCTGGGCCAGCTCAGTCCTAGGGCTTTCCCGAACTGGGGTAGTCCAAACAAAGCAAAGGGGAATCAACAAAATTCAGAATCCATATGAGAGGGAGAGGGGAATGCTTCCCTTTCAGGCTGTCTCGGTAGTAGGTCCTCCCTTTCCTCAGGGAGGGATCTTTGGGTCGTAGTTGTGAGAAGCGATTCTGCCTTTTCCTTCACTCAGCTCTCCTCTGCTGGAGCTGCAGGTGGCAGGTCTGCTCTCTTCCCTGGTCTGCCACCAAATGAGCCACACCCCTGCCTTTTAACTCCTCCTCCTGTTGGAACATTTCCTACAGGTGTGGCAGGGCCAGGCTGGCTGAGCCCACAGCAGTTCCTTAACCCCTGGTGGCCCAGTGTGGGGTTTGTATACCCCCATCGCAAAGCCTGAGGGCGAACATTTTCAAAAGCGGCCACTAATTTTGGGGCCCCCAAAACACAGACAGCACCCAAAGCCAGTGGCTACTTTTGAAAATGCGAATTGTTAGAGAGCTTTACAATGTTTGTTATTGTAGTAGGGGTACATCTGTCCAATGAGGTTCACTGCAGGTTTAAGGTTAACGAGGCAGGAAACATGAGGTGAGGTAAGGTAAGGAGGGGTCTAGGATGTGGGGTTTGGTATCAGGAGAGCTATTTCCATATTGCTCTGGTTAAAACACTTTTACTAAATGCTGAACAGAGCAGGATGGAAACAACTCGTCTGATGCTCGACCACATTTAGAACCCAGTCAAAATCTTTGAAGTGTAAATAATATTTGGCACTTACATAGTGCTTTAATGCACTTTCCTAACATCCACTCATTAATCCTCATACAAGTATTTTACAGATGAGAACGCTCAAGCAAAGAAGGCATATAGGGGTTTGTAGCTAAGTTTATAAGGAGCCTTCTGGCTTTCTCATTAGAACATTCAACGTCTGCTGTAGCAAGCACTTGAATTATACCATAATGCCCCAAAAAAATATTGTTTTTTGTGTGTGCACTCATACATGCATATACTGACCTATATAAGTACACATATGCACTCACACACAGAAAACAGCCTAAGACTTAGCACCACTTTACTCTCTCAGCTGTCGCCTAGCATGTGGCTGATTTGAAGGTGAGAACTGCAAATGCATGTGACGTTTCCGTTGTGCTGCGCAGAACCCAGTAGATTCTTGTTGCACTATGAAATAACAATAAAATGGCCATCAGCAGGGGGAAAGCAAAGACGGGTAAATGGCCATGTGAAGAAAACCAGTAGGTAGTTTAAAATGGATTCACTCTCTCAGTGAAATAAAGTAGAGTCTGACACAAACTGGATGGTAAAAGTCTCACCTGGTTAATTGTTATTTGATATAACAGTCTTAATTTTTGTTTTAAGACATGAAACAGTAGGTCACTTTGTATTTTCTACACCAGCATGGCTGGTAGATGTGCACAGCCTGGGCCCATGGCAAAAAGAGAAAGAGACTGTATTTGGGGGAGGAGGAAGTTTCTTTGAGTAGTGGGGGGAAGACCATCACCAGGTATAAGCAGGGCCAGATGGAGGGGGAGCAGGCAGGAGGTCCTCTGCCTAGCCTGAAACTTTGACAAGTCCCGGACCTACTGAAGGGGTGATATCAGAGTAGGGGCGGGGTGCCATCTGGCCTGAGGGCACTTTTGTTATTTGTCAAGGATCTGTGGCTGTCTAGTGCTGTTAAGATTAACGTGACTGTGATTAAGAAATTCCTGTGCTAAGCTGGTGGTTCCTTGCTTTCCTGTCGCATGATCCCTGAGGGGATTGAGCAAGAACTCTGAGGAAGCATGAGCAAGCAATTGCTGGGTGGGGTAGCTCAGAAGGGCTGAGGCACCAGTGTCAGGGTCTAGTGGGCTGGTCTGTGGAGTCCCAAGGAAGCGCTCAGACCTGGGAGTGCAGCCTAAAAACCCAGAGCTAGAAACAGCGACTAGGCTCTTCCCAGACCCACTGGGCTTAGAAGCATGTGGAACCCGGTGCTTGGGTCCACTTGCAACAGACCGGTGTCCATACAGTGCAGTACTGGGTCAAGCTGTGACAACATGCTTAAATACCTCGCTCAGTCAGAGCCTTAACGCTGACTGCTGCATGAGCTGACAGCATCCCTTTAATATGATAATGCAAAACAATCGGGCTAGATCCCCGAACAGTGAACACCCTTTTGTGGGCATTGACAGCTTCTGTTGAACATTGTTTCAAATTAGCAGACTGTCAGCTATGCTGCAGGATCTCCTTCCTTGGATGTGCTTAGCATATTGTTTTCTCTGACATGTGTTGCAATGTAACAATTAAAGTGCTATACCTCTGAGAGCAGCATCCTATTGTTTTCTATACAGTACATTTCCTCACCCTCAGTTCTGCTGTCACTTAGCAACCGGGAAGATAACTGGTGAAATTCTAAATATTAACTTGTCAGAGAGATCAAAACAGAAAATACACACTGAAAATATTGGGGAAACAACTTCCCTCATTTTTCCCCCTGATATTTCAGCATCTTTGAGTGGCAGATGCACAGGAAGCTGCTAACCATACCGCAGCTCAGGGCAGTCTAAGGATCGACATGAGTTCTGCGCAGGTGGATCTCTACCCCACATGGAGTCCATTCATAGCCACTAGTGCTCAGCACAGGCTCTGGGGACTGTCTGTGCAAGGCTCATTGCAGGACTAGGGTCTAATTTGCTCAACACGGTACCAGCAACAATGCAAGCTAAGGTCCTGAAACTACAATTTGATCTGCACAAGCAGACCATTTTGCTCACATGTAGCCCCACAGAAGTCAACGGTGCTCCACCTGGGTGCAGGCATCTGCCCACATAGATAAAATTGCAGAATTGGGGACTAAAACGGAGAGGCATTGTGGGCTAGTAGGTAGTGGCCCTGTACTGGGACTCAGGAAAACTGGGTTCTCATGGATTTCAAGGCCAGAAAGGATCATTATGATAATTTAGTTTGGCTGCCTATGTAACACAGGCCATAGGATTTCCAAGTAGTTTCTGCATCAAGCCTTCTGGTTGAGCTAGAACATACATTTTAGAGAGACAGCTAATCCATATTTATAGACTTCGAGTGATGGAGAATCCACCATGTCTGAAGGCAAAGTATTCCAATGACTAACTACCCCTACTAAAAATGCATGCCTTATTTCTAGTCTGAATGTTTCTAACTTCAGCCTGGGTCATATTACGCCTTTGTCTGCTAGTTTTAAGAACATCATTCCTGTAGCTTGTTTCTGAACCCTTTCCAGCTTGTGGAACCCATTATTTTTAAAGTGTCAACACCAGAACTGGACTTGGTATTCCAGGAATAGTCTCACTAATGCCACACATGGTGGCAATGTCAATTCCCTGCTTCTACTTTTGCATTTGCTCTGTTAGCCACAGCATCTCAGTGTGAATTCTGTTACCCACAGTGACTCCTAAATCCTTTTCTGAGTCACTGCTTTCCAAAACACAGTCCCCTCATCCTAAAAGTACATTTTTGGTTCCTCTGATAATTAATATCCTCCTTTAATAATAGCTGTATTAAAATGCATGTTGTTCAAGTGAGCTCAGTTTCCCATGCAACACCATTTCACCAATTTTTGTGTCATCTAAAATCTTTACCAATAACGATGGTATATTTTCTTCCAGATCATTGATAAAGATATAAGAACAGATCGCTGTGGAACCCTACTAGAAATACTCCCATTGGATGATGATTTCCTGTTTACAATTCCTTTTTGAGATCTACCAGTTAGTCATTTTTAAATCCCAGGGCTGCCACTAATCTACTGTGTGACCTTGGGCAAATCACTTCCTTCTCTGTGCCTCTGTTTCTAATCCTACCCTTTGCCTGTCTTGTGTATTTAGACTGTAAACTCACTGGGGGAGTAATAAGGAAGCTACTTACTTAAATTTTTTACAATTATTTTCTTTTACACTTTTTCATAGATCAATACTTTGGATTTTTCCATCACATTTCCCAAATAGTGCACCCATTTGCCATATTCAGCCCTCCTCAGACGTCAAACTAAGAATCTTTGGGTATATTAGCATGTGAGTGGCAAAATATAGAAATACTCCACTCTACATATAACTTAGGATACTAAAAAAGCAACATGTTTCTTTAGCAAGTAACCAGACTTCCCCCCTCTCCCGCAACAGTCCCATTCTCATGAATTTTTGTGCAGAACTCCCAATGACATCCATGGGTGACATGAAAGAAGAATATGGCCCTGAGTTTGTGGAGATGTAAGAAATCTGAGTATGGCTATTTTAGAAAGCAGGAGTTTAAAGGGGTAGGAAGGATGATGTATCTCTGCTCAGAGACATCTCTGTTGCTGCAGTCTTGGAGAAAGGTGGGGTGCAAAGCTATTGAGTTTTGTTCAAGAGCATGTGCAAACTGGCGTTTTCTGCACATTTGAGACTGCGATCCTGTTGAAAAATGGTTATTTCCTCTGTCAAACAAATCTTTTCTGGGTGAAATTCCACTGTTCAATCCACAGTCCAGGATGAAATGTGAATTTGTGACAATGCACAACAGTTTAGGGCAGGCAATGAAGCAGAATACCTCAGTCACTTCAAACTGTAGGCAGAATTCAGATAGGCATTTAACTACTCTAGAATTCAGCCAGGACCCTGGTGTTAAACATCTCTGCTCATGTAAAAAGTGCCAACCGAAGCAATGGTGAAGGAGGGGGCCTGGTTATAGGATATTAGAGGGACACATTGTTGCTGCATTGCTTCCAAATGCTGCTGGAGTGTAGACACTATTTGCTGGATTTGTTCAGGGTACTGGAGTTCAGAAGAAAGATAGAAAAGTTTGCACTGAACACCAGACTGATAATAAGAAGTGTACTTGAAATTCTGTTTCATTTCCCCAGCATTTGACAATAGTCACGTGGCCTGCTTGCTTTGTAAATTGCTAAGTATTATAAATGCCCTGGGGTCATTTTGGTGTTACTCTGGGTACTACAACATATTTTGTGCTTTTCAGTTTGCATGTTTTACAACCCCAACCTACAAGTGCTCTCCAGCAGATTTGGTGGTACTCAGTAGATTCAATAGTGCAGGGATCCGCAACCTTTGGCACACGGCCCGTCAAGGAAATCCGCTGGTGGGCCGGGATGGTTGTTTACCTGCAGCGTCCGTCCGCAGGTTCGGCCGATTGCAGCTCCCACTGGCCGCAGTTTGCCTTTCCAGGCCAATGGGGGCTGCAGGAAGCGGCATGGGCAGAGGGATGTGCTGGCCGCCGCTGGCTGCCTCAACACAAAGGGCTAAACTAGATGACCTCTTAATGAGCCTTCCAGCCCTACATTTCTATGATTCTATATGATCATTCAGGTCAAAATTAATCTTTGATTTTGATGAGGTTTCATTGGTAAATAAGGTGACATCTATGAACAAAGAGAACCTTAACTAACACAAAAGGAAACTATTAATATAAATTAGTAATAAATCATGTTAGTTGGTACACAGCTCATTTGGGAACCAGTGGCAGTAATCAATGAACTTTAGAGTCCCCTTCCACGCCTTATGCCACATGGCTCACTTGAAGAAAGGCAGAATTTAGGCCAGGCAATAGACATCTTCAAAATGTGGCTGTTGGTTATCAGTAACCCACCTCCTGTCTACACACTAACCCAGGGCTCAGACCCAGAGTCCTACGATCCCATAGGGTGGAGGGTCTAAGCCTGAATCAAGCTTGGAGCCAGGGTTCAAGGCCAATTGCTTTTCAGTATAAACATAGCCCCACTGGACTTGTGCTCTGGGAATCCATTACAAGTATCCCACAATCCCATGGGGCAAGTTTCTTTGTCCTTTGAACAGTCAAGTTTGGTGGACAATCAAGTTTTCCCACACTGCACCATAAACAAAGGGATAGAGCAGCCAGGAGGAGGACGTTAGGAAGTCTGGGATATGGGTGGTTGGACCTCCATAATGCAGCATAGACAATGGAGTCCCAGGTTGGGACCCAGGGTTCAACAATTCCTAACCTGGATTTTCAAATAAGTGTAGCCGCTCAAGCCCTAGGTTAAAAAACCCAGGCTCTGCTAACTTGAGTTTTATTAACTCTGTGCTTACATTGCTGTGTAGATATATCTTTAGGCGGCCAAGGAACATGGCAAGTTCTACCACTGTCAGAGGTGTTCAAGAGGCCCTGCCACACAAATTCCCTGTCCATTGGACTGGATGAGAGCTCAACACCAGAAGCAATGGCTATACAGGGATAAGAACGGCTTCCATGGAAGACTGACCTGACACTAGACAGCAAAGGCTCCCTCTAGAGGGGAATCTGTATGAGTTCAGGAAGGGGTTGAGGCTGCCCAACTGATGTCAGCGAGAGCTTGAACATTCACTGCTGAAGTCAATGGATCTCTGCACAGGTTAATTACAGAATCAGGGTCAGACTCACCCACTTTCAACAGTGTATAGCTTGTTTCGCTAAATGATGGGAAGGGGCCTTTTGCGGGGGGGCGGGGGGGAGGGAGGGCAAAATAGGCCAGGTCAGTGTGAAAATAAAAAGACTAAAAATGGCCTACTGCAACCCCTGGCCCTACATAGCTAAAAGGTCAGGGGAGTTGTCAGAGCACCGTTTGAGGCCCCCACCCACATCCCTGTGAGGTAAATATTATTATCCCCATTTTGAAGACAGGGAAATACAAGGCACAGAGAACTAAACTGACTTGGGAAAGGTCACACAATGTATCAGTTCTGACTCCTAGTTCTGCACTCTAATTAATTGATCACACTTCTGTCCTTGCAGAAAATATGCAAGCTCACTTGCTATCCAGGAACCTGCTGAACTTCACCTTTCAAACCATTGCATCAGAGGGGAAGAAAAGAATACAGCCCTTGTCTGTGGCTGATTTTATCCAGTAGACAAGAGAAAAGAGACTACTGAGTACATATGGGACCACAAGGCAATGTGAAGTAGTCAAAGTCTGATCAAGTTACAAAGGAAAACCGGTCCACTGTCAATGTTCTTGATTACCTTCCATAAGAGACCAGTATGAGCTCTATGCGCTTGAACTGTACTGACTAGATCAGACACTTTTGGCAGTGCAAAGCGCTGTGTTGATAACTTTCCAGGAGCCCCAAGGGTGCAGCTAAATTGCACATATGTTTTCATAAATTTGCATTCATTTTGATGTCAATTTGTATTCTCCCCACGATGCAATTTGCATAAAAGAGACATATAGCCCTAGATAAAGCACAGCTCATTACCCTCTGAGCTGGGCCTTTTGCTTGCTTTTTCCCTCTCTCTCTATCATCCTCTTCCTTATTCTCATAATTAAGGTTAAGATTTTGTCACAGACAGGTCGCGGGCAACAAACAAAAATTCAGTGAAGCTATGACCTGTCTGTGACTTTTACTAAAAATAATGGGGTGGCAGGGTGTTGCTGGGGGGATGACGGAAGCCCGAGCCAGGGCAGGGACAGAGAACCAGAGTCCTGCTGCGGTGGGGGAGGGAGGGCGTCCAGCATCCGCATCTGCGGTGACTGACAGCTCGGGGCCTCCACCGCAGCCCCAGTGGCTCAGACCTCCAGGGTCCCTGTTGCCTGTGCCCGCGGTGGCTGACGGCTCCTGGGTCCCCGCTGCTTGTGGTAGATGAGAGCTCCATGGTCTCCCCACTGCCTGCAGCGGATGAGAGCTCCATGGTCTCCCCACTGCCTGCAGCGGATGAGAGCTCCATGGTTGCCCCATGCTGATGGGAGCTCTGGAGCCCCCTGCTGTCCACTGTGGCTTGGGGCTCTGTGGTCCCTCCCTGCCCCCGCTGCCTGCGTCACCTCAGAGCTCCGGGGTTCCCCCACCACCCATAGCACCTTGGAGCTCTGAGGTCCCCGCCCCCAACACCCGCAGCACCTTAGAGCTCCAGGGTCCCCCCGCCACTTGCTGTGCCTCAGGGCTGGGAGATCCAGGGCCCCTGCCGGCTAAGAGCTCTGGCCCCGCTGACCCAGGGCTGAAGCAGAAAATATCACGGAGGTCTCTGAAAGTCACAGAATCTGTGACTTCCATGACATAATCTTATCCTTACTCATAATATTTTTCTCCCCTTTTCCTTCTTTGTTGGATTTCTCCCTTCCCTCAGGTTCTCTCCTCTCTCTCTTCCACCATCACTCCTTTTCCCCTCTCCATCCTGCCTCCCCATCCCATCCCATCCCTTTCCTTTCATTTTCTTTTCTGTCATTCTACTCCACTCATTATCTATCTCCCCCCTTCCCCCAAGCAGAGTGGGAACCGGGTTGTGAATCACAATCTGGTTTCTGGGCTGTGCACAGCTATGCATTGCTCTTTACTCAGGATACCCCCACTGCCCCTCAGTTCTCCATCTCCGTTAGCAACCTCTGGCTGTGTCTGACTGACCCATAGCATCTGCACAGTCGGAAGAGAGACCAGGCTCCACTCTAGGCCCATGGCTGCTGGCCTGCGCTGTGCTCTGTTTTTGTATGTTCCAGCTATGCCGGAAGGAGTGGAACACACTCCTGTTCCCCTGAGATCAGTGGCTGTGGCAGGCAAGGTGCTGGTACAAGTGGCCACCCAGGAAGTTGGTGCTGGGAGCCAGCAGCTCGGGAGGGATATGGTTGGCTGGGGACTTGCTGAGCAGCACTGCTTGTGAAACACAACAGCCCTTCTCGACACCGTGGGAATTTGTGTGGCAGCAGCCCCAGGCTGGGAAGCAGCCCCCATCGCTCAGTCCAGGATTCTGAATGAAGATCAACAGTAAAGAAAATCTTATATGGGGGCAGTCTTCCCCTTGGTGCCAAGCTGGGCTTGAGCCAAGGCAGAGGGGCAGAGTACTCCTATCATGCTGTGGTAATGGAACCAGCCACCCCACAGATGTCATGGCAGCCTTGTGCTCCAGCTCCGCCTGCAAGCTCCCCCTAGCATGCTTTCCTGGGCCTGCCGGTATCATAGCCTCTCTGTGCTGTAGATCTGCACTGCACCCTCCGTGACCGTGGAAGTGATGGGACTAGGGTTAGACCCATGGGACAGAGTACATATATTGTCACATAGAAGGACAGATCCTGTAACACTTACTCAGGCAAAGCTCCCATTGATGGCATGATTTGACTCAGATGATGCAACAGAAAACAAAAGCCCATCCGTTTCACTGCACTACACTTTTTTCAGCATGTATTAAAATATAATAGTGGCGATCTACAGCACCGCAAGTAAAGATCACCTGTTTATGTGTTTGACAGTAAGTGATAAGAGGGATCCACATACAGAAAAGATCAATATGCCAATTGTGTAGATGGCATTTTCCAGGGTGTCCCAGATTTCTGGCAACCAGTGATCATTGGCCCTCTGAAGAATATAGAGGCTTCCTCCGTGAGCTGCTACTTTGATTTGAGCTGCTGGCACAAGGAATTTAAAAGTGCTTTTGTCTTGCTCACTAGCCTCTTGTTATGCTCAGAGCTGGCCAAGGAATTTTAATATATCCTGGATGTGCGTTCTTGAACTGCAAAGTAATTAAAATAGGCATTTCTGAGCCCTTTGCTGTGGGGTGCCCTTTGGTTGAATAGTGGCTTCATTCGTAACACCGTCAGTATAGGAACCCAATGTCAAAGTTTGGAAACCTGCTCTCTCCTGCTTTGATGCTGGTTTACCATTAAAGGAAGAACGGCTGATGTTCACACACTACACTTTTTGTTTAAATATTGAACATCAAGGGCTAAATTTGTAACGCGAGCCACTAAGTCTCAGCTGCGTGACTCCCATTAAAGTTAATTGGAGCGGCAGAGCTAAACCCTAGCACACCTTATTGATATTTACCCCTAAAGGTCTTCTTCCTCAGCTGAAAAGATCTGAACACGTTGCACTCAGGAAGGCTCTAGCAGGCATTCTAACATCCCATGCCAGATAACTGACTGTGCCTTTTGCAATTTGCATATTAACTTTATGTCGTGCAGTGCATATGAAAAAAGACAATTGTGCCACCCTCCAGGCACTGAGAGGCGGTTGAAGGAATTAAAAGAGAGGGTTTTTTTAGTTAATTAATCCAACATAACTAACAGAATATGCTAATCTAATATAATTAACATGAAAAATAACTGATCTGCTACTTTGAGGATCCAATATATTCAGATCTTTGCTACAGTGGATGTTTTATATGTATGTTATGTTTTATCTAAGATAGGGAACAGGATTTGCTCTCCTTTATGCCTGAGTAATCGGGATCAATTGTGACCGTGCCACAAACCCTGAGTAAAAGGCAGTGCATAGTTCTCCTGTCCCAGGAATTAGCTTGCATGACTCAGGATAACAATCTGGTTCTCATCCTGCTCAGGGACTCTGCACCTGGTGCACTGTAAGTCTCCCATCCATGCCTACTCAGCTGTGCTGGCCTGAACACTGTGTGTGGGAGGAGACAAGACACCACACCCACCAACCTGCATAGGAGGGAAAACAGTGGCCATCCATAAGCCATTCTACACCCCACTCTACTATTTGTGATATGGGTAACCAGATCAGAGAAATAGGGAGACACTTTATACCCCTTTACTCCTGTGCTTGGACACTCAAGACAAGTTGCAACATTGCTCTCAGCAATTTTCAAGGGGGCAGAACTCAGTTCAAGGGAGACTTATGAGCCAAATTCTGCTTTCAGTTACACCAGTGCAACCTAATTGATTTTAGTGGGGATGACTGGGTATAACTGAAGGCAGAATTTCACCTTACATGGCGAAGATCTTGTGTTTAGACACCTCGACAAAACTTTATCTCTGAGTAGGCAGCGTATAACTCAGCTTGCTAAAGTTACTTTAACAACAATCATTTTTGCTACAGCTCTTTGAAAAATTACTGATGATGCTGGAGCCAATAAGTAATCAGATAAAATGTATACCTTCTTACTGAAATGGTCCTATGAATATTTCTAACTGATTAATTTATTATTTATATATTAAAATAGGATCGATTACTGGTCCTGGGTTCAAGTAGAGACAGGCAGACAGGTTCAGAGAAAGCGAGAAATCCCATCTGAATCACAGTCTATTTGTAAAATCAACCCTGAATTTGTAGTATCATAGGTTGTCACTAAATTATATTGGTACCAATAATAAAATTTTTGTTTTATCTTATGATGTAGTATCTGTATCTTAGGGAAATGCTTATTCTTAGCTGTGATGCAGTTCTTTAGCTGTTGAACATATTACCAGGGGATTCTGTTGTCACAGCCTGAACCTTTTGGCCTAAATATCTTTTCTTCTGCTTGTGGCTTATACTGATTAAAGCAAAGCAAAGCAAAGCAAACCTATATTAAGGTTCTAAAATTTATTTATTTATTTTAATGTTCAGGAAATCCCACGAGAGTCAGATCTATTCTTTGTCAGTTTAGCAAATTCAATGGTTGGAGAGTTTCAAGTAAGTCCCCAAACTTTTGCTTACTTAGCTGAACCCAACCCAAATGTTTAACCTTCAGAAATTGTCCTGCCATCTCTAGTTTCAGGTGTATTGTCCTTGTGCTTTGAATTCTTGCATTTATAGTGACTGGTTATAGGAAACAGATTTGAAGATGGATTAGAAGAATGATCAGTTACTGCTTGTGATGGCCTAATGCAAATGTATTATGGATTATTTTCTGACATCTAGTAGCTAATTGAGCCATTGATTTATGACTTAGTAGACTTCAGGCTCTACGCAATCTTATATTATCTGGTTAGGATTGTTTCATCAGGATTATGTTAATATAAACCATATAAGGAAATGACTCTGATTGATCCTGAAACAGGTAGATATGCAGTGTTGGCTATCACTTTACTTCCAAATAAAATTGTTTGAAAACTATAGATGTGTTGAGGTGTGTGATGTGAAGCTTGCGTCTGTTACACACCGCCTATAGCGGGTGGCATTGAATATGCCAGTCCTATTTGCTTTACTCATGCAAGAGGTCCCACTGACATTGATGGATACAATTCCCAGTTCTGCCACTGGCAAGATGGGTGATCTTGAGCAAGTCACTTCTCTTCTATGTGAGAGAACCAGAACCGCTCCCCTGCTCCCCTCTTGCTCTGAGTAAGAAGTAAGTTACACCATCCCTTTACAGGGTGTATCTTCTTCCCCCCCTCTGTCACCTCAGCTATGACGGCTGATGGGTGTGGGGAGCAGAGCCATGGCTCCACCCACATAGCAAAACACAGACACTGGCCAGTTTAGGCAGTCTGGATTGATGGGAATATCACAGTGTAGGCAGGGAACTATGCAGTCTGAAAAACTCCTGGCCAGGATGGAGAGAGACAGATGGTGTCTGCCCAAGAGCAGTGACAGCGGAGGAGTTTGGAGCATAGAGGGGGTTCACTTTGTGCATGAAAGGGAAATACAGGTGCAGTTGTCCTGACAAATTCCAGCCATTATTATACCTTTCTTTGGTACACGGACAAGCCCATTATAAAATATTTGTTCCCCGAGGGACTTATAGATTGTAATCAAGTCACCCCTTAATCTTCTCTTTGTTAAAATAGTCTATCACTATAAGGCATGTTTTCTAATCTTTTAATCATAATTATGGCTCCTCTCTGAATTCTATCCAATTTATCAACATCCATCTTGAATTGTGGACACCAGCTCTGACCACAGCAGTTGCACCAGTGCCAAATACAGAAGTAAAATAACTTCTGTAGTCCTATTTGAGATTCCCCTGTTTATGTAGCCAAGGATCACATTAGCCCTTTTGGCCACAAAGTCATATCATGAGCTCATGTTCAATTCATTATCTACTATGATCCCCAAATCTTTCTTCAGAGTCACTGATTCCAGGATAGAGTCCCCCATTGCGTAATGATGACAACACATATTGTTTGCTTGCCTCAGTTTACCAACTGATCCAGATCGCTCTGTATCAGTGACCATCCTCTTCATTATTTACCACTCTCTCAATTTTTGTGTCATCTGCACTTTATCAGTGATGATTTTATGTGTTCTTCCAGGTCATTGATAAAAATGTGAAATAGCATAGGGCCAAGAAAAGATCCATCTCCGACCCTATTAGAAACTCACCTGCTTGATAATGATTCCCTGTTTGCAGTTAAATTTTGAGATCTATCACTCAGCAGCTTTTAATCAATTTAATATGTGCCATGTCAATTTTATATATAGTTTTTTAATCAAAATATCTTGCATCAAGTCAAATGCTTTACAACAGCGTAAATATATTACGTCAACACAATTACCTTTATCAACCAAATTTATAATCTCATAAAAAAAGATAAAGTTAGTTTGAGAGGATCTATTTTCCATAAACACATGGTGGGCGTCTTACTCTCTTCCACTTCCTTGTGCAGCTGTGTTTGGGATAGTCACAACTGAGCCCTATATTTGTGACTTAGATCTATAGAGATGACACCCTAAATATACATAAAATAGGTTAGATTAGATAAATAAATGGATAGATAGCTAGATTAAAAAATGCACTACTGTAGCCCTGCTGTAGTTGTGTTGGTCCCAGGATATGAGAGACAAGGGAGGTGAAGTAATATTTTTTTATTGGATCAACTTTTGCTGGTGGAAGTGTCAAGAACTAGACCAGCTAGGAACGGCTTGATCCTTGACTAACTCTGCGGCTAGGCAGCCAATGAGCCAGGGGCACTGCCTTAGAACTCTCAGAGTGGCCACCCCCCTGTTTCTGGCATTTTACTTCTAACCCCCCCGTTACTGGCCCTCAGCTCATTTCTTGGTGCCCATGCACTCTGGACCCAGCTCTAACTGGTAAGCTGAACTCTCACCTTTACCTCTAGGCCTGACTACTCACAGTCTGGGTGGCAATAGGAAGGTACACGTTTTCGAGCTACACAGAGATCTTCTTCAGGTTTCCTTCCCTGGACCTGAAGAAGAGTTCTGGGTAGCTCGAAATCTTCCACCAACAGAAGTTGGTCCAGTAAAAAATACTACCTCACCCACCTTGTCTCCCAGCATCTGTCTGAAGAACCTCAACCATTGGATAGACCAAAGGTCAGAGCCTCTTCTCTAGAAATACAAACCCTTCTCCCATTTTAATTAGAATTTCCCATTCCTTCTTCTTGCTCAGCCAATGCTAAATTGTTTGGCTCAGTAACTGCATTAATTGTACTCGCTCTTTTATCAGATTACAGACATTATCGTTAGACTATCCATAGTGAGTAAAATTGTTTCCAAAACTGGTTCGTCCAATTCTCCATTCTCTGCATAAAATATTATGTTCCATTGGAGTTCTAAGGTGCTCACCTAAAACCAACCTTTCTTTTTCAAGGAAATTTGACAAAGCAAATGGCAGATGCTTTCCTACCTGTGATGTATGGGGCGGGGTCCTGCAGTGAGGTTGAGTAAGGCATTACCTCTTCAGTAATTAGCATGAGAGGGAAATGGAATCTATTCCATCTGAAGCAGCAGCAATGTCAATCCCAGTTGATTAGATCAGAAGGAGTATAATTGCTGTTCAAGTGAAATATCTCTGTTGATTGCTGACTGCACAAATGTTGGAGGTGGCAGTAACGACCTGGGGTTTAACACTTCATGGAGCTTGTGCGCTTTAAGTGAGGTATAGATGTTAAATTGATAATGACAACTGTTATTTTTTTCATACTGTACCTATAACAGCATGTGTAATGCAATTAAAGAGCGTTGTTAAGTGGCCCTGTGTTGCCACGCAGGAGAGCCAGGCTTAGTTCGCAAACCCTGGCCTGGCAGTAGGGGAACACTCAGCCTTTAGGAGCCAGAATGGGGAAGCAACCACTCCAGCTGATCTAGAAGGGACTGGGGGGCTCACCTTCCAGCTCTCCTTGACCAAGTCCAGATTGCTGTAGTAGGAAATCAATGGGAGTTTTCCTTAAATAAGGCCTGAGAAGAAAAATTATTTTGTGGTTAAAACACTGGCCTAGGACTCAGGAGACTGGGTTCACTCCCTGCTTCTGCCATAACCATCCTGTGTGACCTTGCAAGGGTCACTAACTTCTCTGTGTCTTAGATCACCCACTGTAACCTGGGGATGTAATACTCTTTCTCCCACCCTGCATCTTGTCTATTTCAAATGTAAGCACTTTGGGAACATCTCTTACTATAAGTGTGTACAGCACCTAACACAGTGGGGCCCCACTCCCTGCTTTGGCCTCCAGATGTCACTGTCATAGAAATAACAATGAACCCATCTGTAAGGTGAAGTCTCCTTTTCCAGTATATTCATACAGGCTCTGTTCTTTACAGAGGGTTTGCTGAATAAAACGAAACTCAAATACCCCCTTCCCTGCAGAGGACAGCAATTGTAGTCTGCGGAATGGGATATTTTAAAACCTGATTTTGCACCTCTTCTTCTCAAGGGTGGTAAATTATGATGTGAATGTAGGATAATGGGAGATGAACTTTTTGCAGGAGCCAGCATTCAACTGACTTTGCATGACGTTCTGCTGACAGACCCACATAAGCTCTTGTTTGACTCAGAAGCAGTGTTAACAAAACCAAAAAGAGGTGACAATTTTAATAAAGGAAATGCATTAACACTCGCTCTGTGATTAAACAAATGCTGCAGGAGGGAAAAGGCAATGCAGGAAGATAATACGACTATATCTTATGGACAGTTATAATATGGGGCTTGAATGTGCCATTTAAGCACTGCCCTGCACTGAGGTCAATGCAGAACTGCCCTGGCCTCCTGGAGCTCGTGGGCACAGACACCAGGCACCCACTGCCGCACCCCTTTGGAGGATGCAACCTGCTTTCCTGTCTGTGCAGACTGGTTCTGCCAGTCAGTGTGTAGGGGGATGGATCCATGCCTCTGCATGGCCCTGCAAAGGAAGCAGGGAGGCAGCAGCTGGTGCACTCTCCAGAGCTCAGGGTTGCTATTGTGTCTGAGTCTTTTATGAGCCATGCATGGGGTTGTGGGAAGGCTCCTTACGGGCTCCCCCCCCCGTGCACCTGAGTAAGGGCCAGCAAGGTTTTTAGCCCATAGAGAAGCAAATAGATACATATTGGGTTCACTTCTGTTCTCGCTTACCCCAGTGAGAATTGGGTGTAACTCCACTGAAATCAGTGGTGCTTCACCAGTGTAAACCCGGAGTAGCACAACACAGTAGCGAATCAAGTCAGTAGAATTCAAAGTGGGATTTGTTAATCTTCTTAGCGGTGTATTCATGTGGTTTCATATGAGATGTTTAGACACAATAACTACAAATGTTAAGCCTTAACCTCAATCTGTTTGTAGCTATTCATCTAGGACCCAGTCAAGCTGTGGAAAGAGTCACTTTTGATTTTAATGGGATTGGAATTGAGCACTTAGTTAGTCCTTAAGTGAAAGATTGTTATTTACTGAGTGCTGGCAGTGTGTGCTGGGCTGTAGAATCTGGGAGCAAATCATGATCCCTGCCCTGAAGTGCTTTCCGCCTCAATACTGAAATGTCTTCAGGGAGAGGCTCTTGATGCTGCATCTCAGTACTGTGGCTCTTCCCATCTGTTGGATTGGTAATACAAAATGCACATCCTTAAAAGAGCTGCTGTGGGTTCAGATCCAGTCGGGTGTGTTCACATGGTCAGTTTTGATTGGGGACCCCCATCCTGTTCAGCGGTGCCGCCATTTTTGGCTCAGCGACAGCAACAAAAGACTCTCCCAGTGTCCCATCAGTGCCTGAGGCATATGCTGCGGCCACGTGATCTGCTGAGTATCTCAGTGATGACTTCACCAGTCATTCAAGAGACATCTTGCCTGGTACCGACGGACACTTGTGTGGATTTGCTGGTGACCAGAGTTCAGCCCCGAGTACTGTGGGCACATCTGGACACTGTGATACCCCCTTATACTGTGCTATCAAGAGCCAGGGTGGCTATGACTTCCCCAATGACATCTTCTTCAGACTCCCATCACCACTCCCCAGCACTGACAGGCACTGCATCTCCCTGGCAGGATGACTCGAGTTTGTTGTATAAGTTGGAAGTTGGATCTTATGTGTCACAGCCACGTCATGTAAGCCATCACTGTCCTCCGAGGGGCTTTTACCCCTGGTATTCAGTGGAGTCTCCGCATTGGTCAGCTAGCAGGGAGCCACTGTTGGGCTCCCGTGCCATATCAATGACTGTACTGGAATCTGTGGGGGTTTCCTCTTGCCTCCAGATCCTCTCCATGCCCTCCCCTTTCTACATTCTCCAGTAGATGTTTCGAAAATGCACAGCAAGAACTGCAGGCAGCTGCTCCCAGTGAATCCCCCTTTGCACCCTCTCTAGCTCGAGTCCCTATACTGGACATTTGTAGAGCTGCGACTTGGTCTTCAGTACATATTTTTGCTTCTCATTTATGCCAGCTCTCAACAGTATAGAGATGATGCCAGATTTGGATGTACCATCCTTCAATCATTATTTAGGTACACTGTAATCGCACCTGGTGAGTCACCCGAAATAGAATGGGCAATCACTCGAAGAAAAATGGTTACTAACCTGTTCTGCAACTGTCGTTCTTCGAGATATGTTGCACACGTCCATTCCATGATTAACCCTCCCTGCTGGACGGCCTCTGATATAGAGGGGGAAGGAATTGAGGGGGGGCCTGGGCTGGCTCTGCCCTTTATTTCATGCCCAATTGTGCAGCAGCATGAGGCAGTAGAGGGTGCATGCACCACCCTGACAGGTAACACTGAGGGAAACATTTCCGCTGCTAGTGCACTGGGCATGTACACATCTGAAGTGGAATGGACATGTCCAACACATCTCGAAGAACAACAGTTACAGAACAGATTAGTAACTGTTTTATCCAGCTAAAAACTTGTGTGTGAATCTTTCCTCACAGCAATTTCTCAGCAGATGGCACTGTCTGGCTGAGGAATTTTAAAGGACGGTATTTTTTGCTAATGTTTTCTGTTCATTACAGCTGGCAACAAAATCAACTAGAATTGGCTGGGAGGTGCAGGAGGGAATTGTGAGCAATTCAGAAACTATTTCCTGGCCTTTTATATACCAGTTTAAATATTTTTTACTTTCTCCTTTGACCAGTGGGCAAAGAATCCATGAATCATTCTTCGTATAAACCTGTATCCCAGGGCAGTGTTTGTGTTGTTAATTATACTCTCGCCTAATTAGAGTAGGTGGCTGAATTAGGCATCTTCTCTTATGGATGGCTATTACACAGACCATTTCCTCTTCTGAAAGTGGTAGATGTGTAATTATGTAGCGTTTCTTCAGGGTATGGAATGTTTTCTCATCACAGAGCTGGGAAGTAATTCCAGGCAACTTGCTACGTGGGTAGTATTTGTGTATAAATGATCTTTCTCTCATTTGACAACCTACCTCCACCTGCTTTAGTTTCCAAAAGTATGAAATCAGGTACTCCATAGAACAGCATCCATGAGAAATAGCTGTCACATCTGAGTTGAATTTTTAAACCAGCTAAAGCTCTATAGGCCCTAACACCCAGTGGGTCCCCATACCCACTCCTTTAACTGCCTTCAGTTAAACTGCCTAGAGACTGAGATACCCTGCCTCTGTGACCCAGCCAACCTCCCAGATGCCATGTAATTTTCTCCAATTGTCCATCTATAACCCTTCCCATCTGGAGAAGGTGAACAGCAGATTTGCCCTCATCAGCCTTCTACTACTGCTCAGCAGATTCACCACACTTTTGAGCCAGTGATGCTGAGCTACTCTCCACCCATCTGCTCCAGAGAGAGAGCAAACAGATGAGTAACTGCACTCAATCCCATGAGCCTGGACCCAAGGTCCAAGTACCCCATCTATGTATCTATGCATCTCTTACTTCCCCTGTTCAGGTACGTGCTCTGATTTAGAATCTAGTCCTAGGAGAATTAGCTAACTCATTCACTAGACCCAGGATAGCTTCTTCTGAAAAATCATGGATAACTAGGATTGCTCTGAAAAGCTAGAGAAAAGTTTTCAAACAAGGAAAGAACGATTCTGGCAATTAGCATCCCTTCCATTTAACTTCTGTTGCTAATAAAATAATGAAACAGTACTGCAAGAAAGAGAAAAGAGGGTAATGGTACCATGAGCAATCAGCAGCCAAATGCATTTTCTTGATTGCTTTTTGCTAGAATGATAAAGGTCTGCCACCCGCAGCACCCATTGAAGTCAAATATGGCTCAGGATGTAAGTGGATGAAGGAAACACAGTCGCTGTACTGGATTTGGATTTAAGGGAAGCATTTGGTGCTGTCTCTCAGGAAATCTTACTCAAAAAGTTAATTCACAATGTCTTACTGGGACCACTGGCATGTGAATTGAAAACTGGCTGGAAGTAATAAAACGGTAATATTTTGAGGGGGTTGGCTAATGGGGTACCATTAGAGTCAATCTTGTTTAACACCCTCATTAATGGTCTGGGAGAGTGAGTAGGCAGCATGTTAATGGAATTCTCAGAGACTATTAAATTGGAAGGAAATGTGAACACCAGTCAGGAGAAAGAACTAACACAAAAGGACAAGGAGTTGTTAGCAGGCTGGGTGGGCAGAAAATAAAATGAGATTCAATTTAGAGAAAAGCAAGCTAACTGATCTGGGGGGAAATAACCTGAAACACATACTGATCTACTCAATGAGTAGGGGACACTTGGGAGTCATTAATGCTGAGAGAGACCTAGATGAAACTGGACAGCAAATTAGATACGACTTTGCAATATATACAAAATAATTAGACCACTAAGCACAGAGGTTCTGGTTTCTGGTGTTACCATAATTGGGATGTTGGGTTCAGTTCTGGGCACCACATTACTAGAAATAGATTTCCAAATTGAGGGGGTTCAGAGGAAAGAAACTAAAATGAGCAGGAGGATTCAGGAATTGATCTATGAGGAAAATTTAAAAGAGCTATGCTGGCTAAGTGATGACAAAAGGGATACATAAAAATGGCTACAAATAGCTGAAAATTGCAAGACCTTTGGATCTACCCTCTTACTCTTCGTCTTTCTTGTCTATTTAGACTGTGAGCTCCTCAGGGCAGTGCATTCTGCCTTTTGCTGTGTGTCTGTACAGTGCCTGGGCCCAACTGAAATTTGGGCCTTTAGGTGCTGCTGTAATACCAATAATTCATCATCATCACCACCACCACAAAAGAGTATCTACTTTCCTATTGGGGCATGTATGATGTATTATTGACACTTCATTGTAAAATTGTAACAGCCTACTACATTCGTGGACTATTAACACACTGGTGGTGTATTTCCAAATTCTCTTTCCAAATCTCGTTATTTACTTAAACTGCATGCCAGCAGGAGCAGACACAGAAACAGCACTAGGTGGTGAGTAGGAAAGATGGGGCCTAGCTGTGGCCAGCCCTGCACCTTAGCACCCAGAAGCATGCAGTGGTGCCCTCTGTTCTCTAGGGGCACTAAGATTCATACAGTTCCATCTTTTCCCTTAAACCGTATGGGCTTAGCGAATCAAAACTCTGGGGAGGAGCCAACCCAGGCAGTGAGAGAGACTTTCACCAGCAGAGCAGACACAGAAGCAGTGTCAGTAGGGAGCGCTGGATACTGATGATATCATCAGGCTGCTTTCTATAGTTTTCCCTCTGGACATTCTTTCCCCTGCTCTGATTGGCTGTGAGCTCAACTCCATCTGCCTCTTCTCTCACCCCACTCTAGCTCGTCTCCATTCTCCCCACCTTCCTTCCTTCACTCCTCTCCTTCCCTTGTCCCCCGAGCCCTCCTCCTCTTTCTGTCCCCCTCTCCCTTCCTTTGTTGTCTCTCCACTTAGCAATCATCTCCCAACAAAACCCCACCCTAAAAAATTAACAAACAAAAATATCACCGCTTTAACGTGACAATTGCAAACTATCACTGTTCTATTTGATTGTATGTTCTATGCCTTTCCCCAATTCTGTGTGTGTCTTGATATACTGTAAGCTCTTTGGAGCAGGGTCTGGCTAGCACTCTAGCACAATGACGCTTTGTTTTCTGTCGCCCCTTAGGCACTACTCTAATAAACATAACTAAATAAAACAAAACTAGTTTGTTGTTCTTTGTGAGCAACAAAAATGAGAGGTATTGCAAGAATGTAACTGTGAGAAAGATAATGGCTCTCCCAGCCAAAAATGATAGTACAATGCATTACATTTTGATAGTTTCTGTTGTCAAAACCCGAAACAAAGCAACCAACAAAAATCAAAACAACCCCCCTCCCCCGCCCAAGACCTTTGGAGAGACATATCTTTTTTTTCTACTGATTAAGTGATTGAGGTTATTTTAGTGTTTGAAGATGAACTAATGTGGAGAATTCACAAAGCATGAATAAGAATGGTTGTTGGTACATTTTGGCAACCAGGACCCATCCACTGGTATCTGAATGACTGGAGAGCTGAATGGATTTGCTCATTACTAAAAAATAGGAGGGTTTTGTTCACCATGGCCTTGTCATTTGCTCTGTGCAGAGAGGGTGTTAAATGCTATGATGGGGTAAGTGAAAGGAAAATTCTGACACGACAACATTTACATCCACTTTGCACAGGGGTAAGGACTACACAGTGTGCAGGGCAGTGGCGAATTAGGACCCTGAGGATATTTTTCAGATGACTTTGCCCATAATAGTAAAGTGCTGAGGTTGTGCCTTAAATCTGACATGAAGAAAAAATCATTAAATTAAGGGCTAGATTCTCTGTCCTTGTAAACAAGTGTCGCTCCAATGAAATCAGTGGAGCTGTGCCAGTTTACGCCAATGGGGGAGCTATGACAATTGACATCCACTGAGAATCTGGACCTACATCTCTTTGAATGCCTACAGCACACTTCAACACTGTAGTTAGTTTTGCTCCTCATACACAGTGTGTTTGCTAGTAAGGAAAACAACAGACCCTACCTGCATTCAGAAAAATGTCTGGAAGCAGTGGTTTAAATGAAGCAATCACTAGTCTCAACAGACTATTTGCTGCCGGCATGTGCGCGGTTCTGTTGGCTAGAACTCTGCTGCATTTCGGATGTGGATAAAGAGGGTCACCAAAGCTCAGAAAGGCCATATAGGCTGAGAGATGTAATGGGGTGGAAGATTGTTATTTATGTTGCAGTAGCACATAGAGTCCCTAATCGGGCCTCAATGCCCCATTGTGCTAGGTGCTGCACAAATGAGTAGAACAAGGACAGTCCTGCTCCAGAAAACTCACAGACTAGGACAGACAACTTGCTAGCTATGTATTTTGGAGTATAGGCAGACTGAGGATTTAATGATTTTTTTTGTTTCTCTACCACCCAACCAAGCACTCACTTGGCCAGTCTAAAATTTCCAGCATTTTCCCCCTTTGAAATACAGTGGCAGCTCATCAGTTAGTGAACCAGTATCGCTCCAGGGAAGTCAAAGGAGCCACGCTGATCTACACAGGCAGAGGATCTGATCCACAGCATTTACCATTTTTTTCAATGTGTCTTTTGTTGTTGTTTCTTACAGAACAGGGACTGACACCGGTTCTTCCACACTGCTTCTGCCTCTTGGGTGAGCCACTTTACTGTTATCTCTGCTCATTTCCCACACCCTCTGGAAGCCCACTCACTTCTGTCCATCTGTCCACAGGCCTTCCCACAGATTTCCTGATGCCCTTTAGCTGGTACATTGGGCAGTCAGGCCTACCTATCTCTGGGCTGAGCCCTGGGAACCTCCATTTTGAATTTTCATGAGCTCAGGATTACAATGCTCACTGGATAGCGTTGAACCCCAGAGTTCATGAATATTAAAAACAGAGACATGAGAAACTCCGCACAGGGGAAGCCGGCTCCGATACTATTCACTTGGAAGATAACACTAATGCACTAGCACCCTCTGCTGTGACAGCACTAACATAAAAGGACACTGCTGGTGCTGTGGAAATGTCCTCTGGGCAATGCATTACTCTATCCAGCAACATCTGGTCTATTCTAATCTTGGGCTTGCTTCAGCAGAAACTGCAAATCATGCTCAATTGCTCCATAGTTTTTTTTGGGTAGAGAAACAGCCATTAGACGATAGGGAAGTACAAGACTACCAACGTAATTTTCACATGGGACCAAACCTTGAATCGGGGCCTTCCAGATTCATACACCCACCCTCCCATCACCACCACAGAAAGGAGAGCTCTAAAGAGGGTCTGAGTTAGATTATTGTGAGGTCATTATTAATGTATCTGAACAAGCTCTCTGATCCCTAACCTTTTTTTTTTAAATGAACAAATGAAGTTCCATCATTGGACAATGGCAGACTTGCCACTTCTTGCGGGAGACCCACTATAATCCTTGCTGACAGGCTACACAGCCAGAACCTGGGTTCTTCAGATCTGAGCAGCCACCGCCCCACATGAACTGCTTCTAAAAGTGTGAAGCCAGAGGCGGATGAATGATTTTGCCGCCCCTAGGCCCTGAAATAACTGCTGCTCCCATATGAACTTGTTTTTAGTTTTTTCACAAATTTGCGCCATCATTGGTGGTTTCAATACATGCTATGATAGGTAGAATCGCAGTGTCCATAGACGCCGACTCCGGGGCTGGAGCACCCACGGAGAAAAATTGGTGGGTGCAGAGCACCCACCGGCAGCTCCAGAGCACCCACCGGCAGCTCTCCTCCCCAACCCGCCCCAGCTCACCTCCACTCTGACTCCAACTCCTCCCCTGAACACGCCGCCGGGTCCTGCTTCTCCCCACTCCCTGCCAGCGCTTGTGCGTGAAACAGCTTCGCGCGGCTGAGAGGGAGGGGGAATGCCGTGCACTCAGGGGAGGAGGCGGGGCCGGGGCAGGGAGGGGGCGGAGTTGGGGCAGGGGTTGGAATGGGGGCGGGGCTGGGGGCGAAGGGGCACGAGCACCCACTGGCGCCGGGGGAAGTTGGCGCCTCTGGCTGCTATTATAAATTTGCCGCCCCTGCCAATTTGCTGCCCTAGGCCTTGTCGGCCTAGGGGGATAATACGCTGCTGTGTGAAGCACTACCTGGGTTTTGGAAAATTCTTAACTCCGCTTCCTAAAGATTTAGGTTTAAAACATAATGATAAAAATTCAAGGTAGCCCCCCCCGTCCCGAAAGTAACACATCACTGAAGTGACACTGCACCTATAAAGCCCCAAGGTCCCAGAATTTTTTATAGCACTTTGTTTTACCGAGATGATGTAAAGGTTTATTGCAGGCAATCTCTGTACTTTCTCTGACTGTGCACCAAGCAGGCGGCAGCCCTGTAGCTCACCCAGTGCCTTATTATCTTTCTGGGCCACCCTGTATCGGGTAATAGCATTTGTTTACTTATAAACTGAGGTTACGCTGTAGCTTTCCTCGGCCGAGATCAGACCTGTTAATGAAATACAGTGAAGAACCTATTACGTCTATATTGTAATACATCTTTGCAATTGCTTTTTCTAATTCACCAATACAAAATTATAGTGTTTGCTTATGGTCCCACCAGGGAAAGGCATCTTTAAATTGTAGACAGGGATGAGGCTGCCCAGGGGATTGACATAATCAGTCAATTAAGGGATTTTATAGCATCCAGTATTTTAGTATCCAAGGGCCTGACCCTAAGTGCATCACAGGTCAGTTAAATCTGCATAGTGCGGTTCATAGTACACTCCATGGTATTTTCTGCTACCCTTCCCTCCTTGGGTAGGGGTGACTCTGCTTTGGGAATAAAATATTATACTTTGTATTATCATCATTATACTTTGGAAATATTTTGCCAAAGGGAAGGATCTTGCAGTGAGCCCTGACAGTGGTCAAGTTTTGGGTAAGCCTCAGGAGGAGCTGAATCTTCTCACCCAAGAAGGCTTTGTCTTTGTCTCTCGTGTGTCCTCTCAGCTGCATTGTCCCAGAGGACCACAGCTGTTTTGGAGAGTCATGGGTAGAAACACAGTCACTGATGGTGACATTCATGTCAGTGTACAAGACCTGTGTACCACTTGAGTCCCGCTTACATTCCCAAGATTGATATTCTTCAAACTTGACTTGCTTTATAGGTCTCAAGGAGACTGTAATTTCAATTGGGTGACTCTCTCGAAGACAATGACGCTCTATGAAGTCTCTGTTCAACTTGTTTGCCAATAATCCGGCATATATAGTCTGTATCGCATATGGGAAAGGGGTTCTTAGTTTTCAGAATGTGTTTTAGTTAACGGACAATAACAATTAGCTGTTAATCCTTTGCCTTATTTATTTTTCCAAGACCTCCTCTAATTCTCTTACAGGTGTGAGATATTCTGTCTCAAGATGTGTTATTTGATACACAGGTAACTTCGGGGACCCTATTGTCATGCCTCAGGTTAGGAATTGTTCCCATGTACTTCAATGGAGTCACCATAGTATGTGGGAGCAACATGAGAATTTCATTTTGACCTGGTCTATAGAAAGTAGACTGCTTCAAAAAAATCACTTAAACGGTGTTCTTGTCTGATTCCAAGACACCTTGTTTTTTCTGCTGGTTTCATTCAGCATTTCAGCTTTTGCCACATGGAAGCTGACACTCAAAGGGAAAACTCAATGGGTACAAACCATGTGAACCAAAACAGAAAGTCTCATTTAGCTCTACACCTGGTTTTTTTTTCACTTCATGACTAGGTTGAATGAAGCCTTTTTCTTTGTTTCAATAGGCATTTTGTCAATTGCTCCACAAGATGGCAGCAAAGGAAAATTGTTGCCCAAGTACAGGACAAAGACACACAAGGACATGCAGCTTTCCAACTGTGATTAAGACACTGAAAATACCATTGTGATAGAACCATGAATGCTTGTGGGAAGCCACCTGGTGAGAGGGATTTGTTTACTGTATATGCCTTCCAAGCTCCCAAGTCTATGAAGAGCTAAATGAAAGTTACTTTGTATTACATTAACGATATGCCCACCGTTCATGTGATACAGTGCAACAGCTAAGCTCCGACACCTGGGCTTTGAGGTCCTGATTTCAAGTGTTAATTTTTGTTCCCCACCCCCACCCAATAAGTTTAACCACAAAAATAGCTTTCTAGTCCTCTATTTTTATTTGTGTTGCAGTTACACTTAAATGTGCCAACAGAGATTTGGCTCCATTGTGTAGGCACTGTATAAGCACATACAATCACTGCCCCGAAGAATTCACAGTCTAAATAGACAAGACAGGCAGAAGGTGTGAGAGGAAATGGCGGTGCAGAGAGGTGAAGTGACTTGCCCACGGTCATACAACTGGTCAGTGACAGAGCTGGGACTAGAACCCAAACAGCCTGACTACCAGGCCCTATCCACTAGACCATATTACCTCCCTGCTGCTTTATTGTATCCAGCACAATGGGACCATGATCTCTACTGGAGCTTCTGGGTGCTACCAGAATATAAATAAGGACCATATAATTATATCTTTACTCACACTGAGTAGGACTTTACTCCAGGTGAAGTTCCGCTGAATTTAATGGGAGTGTTGGTGGAATGTGGCAATACCCAATGTGAGTAAAGGTGTTGCATTCTGATCCATAGTGAGGAGTCATGGTGAGTTGATGGCTTGACAGAGGAAAGGAAAAGGAGCTGAGGAGCACTGGAAGGCTAAGGGGGATGTAAAGGAGGAAATGAAGATTTTTTTCCCTTTCACTATTTATGTCTCTCTCTCTCGCTATAGGTCAACCAACTGATGAAAGAGAGGTTGGATATTTCCTTATGTAGGAAAGGGAAGCCCCAAACAAATTCTAAATAGATGCAGAATTTTATTGTTTCCCTAATGATAGATATGTCCCCCAGAAACTAGTAGAATGGACGCCTCTGTAGATCACTGTCAGGCAGATGTGATGAGTAGGAATCATTGTAAACCCTCATGCCTCAAGTCCCATTGTGGGCATCAGCCCTGAGTCCTGGTTACTCTTGGCTAACCACCGTGTAATTGCATACAAGCTTTCTTGGTATGTCCCCATGATACCAGCCCTCCCCCGACCCAATTAGTCTTGCAGAAATCTAGTTGTCTGCCACATTAATGCTTACCAACATGGTCTGCTGGAATAAAAGGAGTGACTCTGATTCTAAATGGCTGCAAATAATTTATTTAAGAGCCTCAAGACAACACTGACAAAAATCAAACCCATTTTGTAGAGATGAACCCATTTTGGAAGATCAAAAGAAAAACACCTAATAAGTAAAGCCAAAAGGCCAGTTTCAAATATGCAAAAAATCCTTTCAGTGTTAAACTGGGTGTTTAGATAGTAACCCTGCGCTATTCTGTATTACAGAGCTTTGACACGATACTGTTTGGATGGTAGAGTAGGAGTGTTTTTTAAGCAAACAACCACAAAGTGCCACTCTCCATTATTCTAAGCTTGTAGAATAATGAAAGAATCAACCAATCAAATCTTAACAGTGACAGAAAATAGATCAAAATTCTTGTGAGTCTCTCCTGAGATTCTAAAAGGATTAGGCTCCTCAGGCAGGAAGTCTTTTCTTTAAGGGTTTCTTTAAGAAATAGGTTAAGCAAAAACATATAGTCAATTCAACAAGCTGGGCTGTAAAACTACATGTCCAAGAGGTCTTGGCTTCCAAGTCTCTTCTATAAGTCACTCATGAGTGTTATACCTAATGCTAACATGGTAGGATTGTAGAGGAGGTGACATTGTCTAGTGGGCTGGACACTATGACACTTGCTGTAGAAGGAAATGTTTTCATGATTTCCTAATATTGTACTTGCAGTAAAAAGAGTTTTTAATATAAACTGTCCCCGAACAGAGCTGGAAACCAATGAAATCCACAAGGTGAAACTGTCTAGCTAAGTTTTACTTCCCACACTGAATGAGCATTCCAAATTATAGAAGCTTTTCTTGGTAAAATAATTTACCTGATAATACCATGTGTGTGTAAACTTACACACTGCCTCAGAGTATAGCTGTGAAGATTGGTCAGGAGTTGTGAGGGTCCAGGCCTGATGTACAAGATGAAAACACACCTATTAGACAACTACAGTCCAATGAGCTCCTAATGAATCCAAAAACCCAAAGTGATTCTCAGACAACCCCTCCCCCCTGTATTGTTATATATTATTGTTCTTCATTATTTGTTAAGTGTTGGCACCATGACTTGCTGCTATCTAGGACACAGAAACCAACATGATCCCTGTGTCAGGCAGCTTGGAGTCTAGAACCACAAACTGCAGACAACACATATTGATGCAGGGGCTGCTCTACTAATTTTGCCGCCCCAAGCAGCTGCTGCCGAATTGCCGCCGCGGCGGGGAGAGTGGTGGCGCTGCCGCCGAATTGCCGCCGTGGTGGGAACAGTGGCGGAGCTGCCGCTGAATTGCCGCCGTGGGACTCGGACTGCCGCCTCATTCCGGATGCCGCCCCAAGCACCAGCTTGGAAAGCTGGTGCCTGGAGCCGGCCCTGTACCGATGATTCAGATGCAGAAGTGACCTTACATGATTCTTTCTTCTTCTCCCCTCCCACCACTGACTTCCCTCACCCTCATTTATCTCCCACTTAAATGTGATTTTATTTTTATTGTGATTTCATATCAAAACCACAAATTTCCCAAGGTTTAGGTTTGAAACCATAAATTGTGCAAGGATAGTGTGATGGGATGTCCACCCCACACAAGACTGGAAGGGATTCAGGTGTGCAGGTAGGCCAATTAACTGCCCAGGCTGCACCTGGAGGAGGAGCCCGGGAGCAGGGAACTGATTAAATGTGAGGCTAAGGTGGATAGGAGGGGGCCTGTATAAAGCCCAGGAGCTGAGAGCAGAAAGAGGCTGCAGGGAAGTAGTCTGCAGTCCTGAGAGGAGGGAGCTTGGCCTGGCAAACCCAGAGAGAGCGGGGGAGCCAGAGGGTAGAGCTATGAAGTAGGAAGGAGGTCAGGGGAAGGCCAACACAGGATGGGACCAAGCAAGTCACTGTTGCCAGAAATAGCATCCCTAGACTGGAAATCGGAGTTGAAGGAGGGCCTCGGCTCCCCTACCAGCCACTGGAGGAGTGGCATGGTCACAGCAGTGAAGGAAAGATGGCTATTTTGTATAGCAGTATTTTGATACTCCCGGGAGGAGAAACATGCACAGTGACCTGGCCAGAGTTCAGGTCACTTAAGTTGCAGAGGGTGTGAGAGGATGACAGGAAAGACACCACCAGAGGAGGGCGCAACACCCGGCCAAAGCTAATCCCCAGGAGGAGGTACCACTAGTGGTGAGTGGAGTCCATGACAGATAGCTTTAAACTAGGCCCCAATTTCACTAGAAAGATTCATAGACTTTATGTAACCTTCTGGTAAACCTAAGCAGAACTATGGGCTTGCAACAAATCCTAAAGCCAGATGAGTTCTTTGGGGTTTTAGGTTGCATTGTAATCATTTTACACAGCCATCAATGCCACAGGGTTATTTTTGGACATCATCAGCCATCCTTGTTCTTGAGAGAGAGAGAGAGTGCTAGGCTTGAAAGAACAGTGTTTGATGCTTATTTGTAAGATGTTTGTGCTACTCAAGAGCTACTTAAAAATGATGCATATACAGCACCGAAACTTCCGACCTGTGTGCACATTGCAGCCTGTACTGATACAAGGAAGACAAGTGCTACTTGGAAGTGTCACAGGAAGGCGAGAAACAGGGAAAGCCATTGGAAGTGACACTCTCACTGTTCACTGAACAAATGAATCTCACAGCAAACACTGAGAGCATTACTAATGCTAGCAGTTTTCCTCTGAGAAGTATTAGGATGGATTTCTAAATGAATCTGGATGTCAGAGTCAGCAGATATGACCATGTTTTAATGGTATTTTTTTAGTGCATGCCTGCTGAAAGCGCTGCATATTCCTTGACTTGTTTCAAGGAGCAGGAGCATGTTGTGACGTTGCACTCCCTATGTTTCATGGAAATATGCTAATGAGTGTGAATATAATATAATTGGAATATGCTTTATGCAAAAGGTCTCTTGTAAGGTATCATTACAAAGCTTATAATCTACTGAGTGTGTTCATCCTATTTGTATGCATGTATCATTCTTGTATCTGAAATTAGGAATATGAAATATAACTCTGAGGTCCTATTGTAGTTATGCAAAGTGTGGGCCATTAATGGTGGTTTGGAATCTTAATGGCTCCCATTACTCAGGACAATTGGTTGTAAATTGTTTACCTGCAAGCCTCCACTTTATCTGTTTACTTCCACTTTATAGTGTGTGCCAAAAAGTGGGTAATGAAGTCTTACAGTGACATGTGATCATGTCACCTGAAATGGAATTGATCTTTAACCTGGTGCTTTTCCATTTAGAAGGAGGGATGGGAACCCAGAGAGAGACAAAGGATTCCCACCTTGTGCCAAAGATATATAAGGAGGTGGAACAGAACAAAGGGGCGGCCAGTCATGTGGAATCCCCTGCTTTTCACCTAAGATGTCTGCTGGAACTAACAAGGACTGTACCAGGGGAAAGGATTGGGCCCAGACTAGGAAGAAGTCTAGTCTGTGCAAGAAGCTTATTGGAACATCTCTAAGGATAAGATTTACCTGTATTCAGTTTCTTAATGTATTAGGCTTAGACTTGCGTGTTTTGTTGTATTTTACTTAGTAACTTACTTTGTTCTGTCTGCTATTACTTGGAACCACTTAAATCCTACTTGTTGTACTTAATACAATCACTTTTGTTTATTAATTAACCTAGAGTAAGTGATTAATACCTGGGGGAGCAAACAGCTGTGCATATCTCTCGATCAGTGTTATAGAGGGCGGGCAATTTGACAGTTTAACCTGTTTAAGCTTTATACAGAGTAAAATGGTTTTATTCGGGGTTTAGGCTCCCAGCAGCACTGAATACTGGGTGCTGGGAAAGTCCCTGTTAACTGAAACAACAAGGAGTCCGGTGGCACCTTAAAGACTAACAGATTCATTTGGGCATAAGATTTCGTGGGTAAAAAAATACTTCTTCAGATGCATGGAGTGAAAATTACAGATGCAGGCATTATATACAGACACATGAAGAGAAGGGGGTTACCTCACAAGTCAGAAAGGATCAGGAGTGTGAAGGAAAGCTTATTGCAAAGGTTGCATGGTGAGAAAGAGTTACTGGGTTCATGGAAATGTAAGCAACCATGTTGGAAGCTTGAATTGGGAGGAATGGGAGAAAGAGCCTCACTTGAATTGATGGCAGTAGAAGTCTGACCTGGGTCAGCTCTTATATTCAGACAACTGAAACAAATCAGTCTGAGCACAAGGCCAAATGGAGAGGGACTGCAGTCCTCAGTGACAGTGAGGGTAACCTTTCCATGAATGATGGTGAGAAGTGGGATGCTAACAGCATTAGACACTGGTGTGATTAAAAATAGTCTCTGCAATTCCACAAGCTGGGACAGAAGTTTCAAGAGCTGTTATTCCCTCCTATTTCAGGTTGTAGATTGAAAAGTAGCTGGGGCCAGGAATGAATTTGGTTTCATGATACACTATTGAATGATTATATATTTCTACTATTCAGCAATGGGACTCAGTGTTGCCAGGATAAGCTCTATCTGGGGAATGTCCTTGGTCATCCCCCCACACTATAGCCACACCTCCATGTACTGGGTCCCTACATCTTCTTGGGGCAGCAATGCCAGAGGCCACCTACATGAGAGTATTGTGCTGGAGTGCCCACTTTGAGCAGGCACCAGGGTTCCTTGTCTACAGGTAGCTTGGGGGGTATCTATAGGTGAGAAGATTCAGATGCCCTCCACCCCTTGTGTGTGTGGGTCCCTTCTGACACCATCCTATCAGAACTAAGATTGGCCAGTGACAGTAAACCCCCTCCTTTATCCCCTCATATAGCCCCCTGGTGGGTGGCACAGGGTAATGTATTTCAGGGTTACTAACCCAATAAGATGAATGGAGCAATTCCCATCTCTCCAAGCTATTGTTTCAGGCTGCCTGCAGACTCCGGAAGACATTGCTATGACACTTATTTCACATTTTGAATGTTTTCTTCAGAACTGTTATCAGAATCTGGCCCTGGGTTTTGTAGATAAAATAACCCAGTCAGTCAGACTTAGAATCCCACTTGTCCCACCTCACCCCAAATCCTTCCTCCTCTTCTGCAAAGAAGAAAGTTGGAAGCAGGGAAAGTCATAATTAAAAATGCATGGACAACAAGGACTCAGCATTAGTTCTAAGAACAGCCCCAGAAGGAGCCTGATACTAAGGGAGGGGAGCCTTAGCTTTGGCCTGATCCAGCCTGGATCTTTAGCTGGCTGATGGGAAAAGTCACCTCAGCTGAGAGCAGTTGCTTGGGTAGATCACGGAGCTGAAGCTAGCCCAGGAAGTACCTCATTCCTAGTTCATTCAGAGCTTTTCTATTGGTAATTACACCCCGGTGTGTATCTGTTGGCTTCCTATTTAGCCAATTAAGTTGGCCAAGGGTGGGGTGACAGTGACACCCATGCAACCATATTAGGTCTGGCAAAGAGCTATCCCCGGCAGCCTTTTGGTCAGCTTGGAGGGAAACTGAAGGAGGCCTCATTAGGTGCAGTATAAAGGTTTTAATGTCTTAGCATGAAGGATCAGACAATGGGCACTGCAAGAGAGATCTTAACAGATGAAGGTCATGATAGATGGCAATTCCTAGCTTGCATCCTCTCCTGGCACTGCATGGAGCTTGGTGGCGTAAGAGAATGATACAAATTAATTAGTTTCAAAGGGGAGATTTTCCAAAGAGCCTGACAGATTTAGGAACACTGATTCTCTCCCTTCCACTTTTAAAAAATTCCCCCTAAAAGCTTAGAGCAAGAGTCTGATATCAGGTGCCAAAGGAGCTTGGGATCTGTGTAAGAGGACTGGAGTGGGACAAGGCCCATTGTGGAATAGCCTGGTGAACTCAGAACACTTTTAATAGGCTTAAAGTTCTCTAGAAGTATGTCACTTTTTTCCTGAGGCAAGAGAAGGAAGAGCAGTGTGATTTGGGTGCGCGCTGAGCTGATAAACAATTAATAATTCAAAGCAGCAGAAGCTTTTATTCTGCCTTGATGCTTTGCACTGTCACTTTCATCAGTAAAAACTCTAGCCTCTGTCATTCGGCAGGAGCGGCTAATCCAAGTGAAATACTATGATTTATAAACATGACTTTTGTCTTGAGACAGATTCAGCTAACGCTGCAGTTCAGACTTTGCCGGGAGAGAAACAATAAAACAAATAATTCACTAATTCCCCTAATTAGCCTTCCTGACAAGTACAGGAAACACATTTTTAATTATGGATTGTGGTTATGTAATGTTTTTCTTTTGGAAAGATCCCTTTGAGCATCTAAAAATAACCCCTCCCCTTCCCCCAACCCCAGGAGAAGATTTTCTCTCCGCTCTTCTTTTACTGCTTTCTGTATTCTCTATTCTGCAGCAGCCATTTGTGGCCTTTGCGACACAGAAGACTGCATAAGCCATGGAAGACTGCAAAGTTATTTATATCGCATCAGATGCACACATGCTTATTTGCAAATGATGGAGACATTTAATACTAACCAGATATGGCACTTACCTAGCACTTTTCATCCATTGAACTCAAAGCACTTAAATTATACGGGAACATATTAATACCCCCGTTTGGTCAAGGCCACATCTTGGGTCACTGTCAAAGAGCTGGGAGCAGTCTCGTGTCAAGAAAAGATGGATCCTGCCCTGAGGATCCTAAAATCTAATTAAAACAGATTACATGGAGAATTGTCACAAGACACTATGGAGTGGGTGAAGGGAGTGAGAAGTTGGGGGGTGTTGAAGGAAATGCTGTTGGACTAAACAATTTTAGCTTTTCGTCTGATATTTAGTTGTTAAGGTCTTGATGGGTTCTTAAAATCAATCAGCCAGACATAGGGATGACAAGTTCCGTGGGTGCTTTCCCTAGCAAGATGCAAAGAGTGAGCACTGTTTGCTAGGGGTTTTACACACATTAGTAACATGGAAAATGTCCGCCTTTTTTTTTTTTAGCACTCACTCAGTGATGCTGAACATTCCAGAGGCTGAATATTTTGCTTCTGTAGTCAATGGTCAGTCAGTCCCAGGAGCCAGCCATGGACTACAGTGAAGAGATCATGCTAGATTCATGAAGATTAAGGCCAGAAAGGACCATTAGTTCATTTAGTCTGACCTCCTGCACAGCACAGGCACAGAATATCCTCCAGTTATTCCTGTGTTGAACCCAATAACTTGTCTTTGACTGAAGCATCTCTTCCAGAGAGGCATCCTCAGTCTTGATTTGAAGACTTAAGAAGATGGAGAATCCATCACTTCCCTTGATAATTTATTCCAATGGTGAGTCATCCTCACTGTGAAAAATGTGTATCTTATTTCTAATTTGAATTTGTCTGGCTTTAGCTTCCAGCCATTGCTTCTTGTTATGCCTTCTCGGTTAAATTAAAGAGCTCTTTTGTATATGGTATTTTCTTCCTGGGAAGGTAGATATCTACCTTCCCAGGAAGATAGATAATAAAACAGAAAATATCATATTGCCTCTATATAAATCCATGGTACACCCACATCTTGAGTATGGCATGCAGATGTGATCACCCCATCTCAAAAAAGATATATTGGAATTGGAAAAGATTCAGAAATGGGCAACAAAAATTATTAGGAGTATGGAAAGGCTTCCATGTGAAGAGAGATTAATAAGACTGGGACTTTTCAGCTTGGAAAAGAGATGACTAAGGGGGCGATATTATTGAGGTCTATAAAATCATGACTGGTGTGGAGAAAGTAAATAAAGAAGTGTTATTTGCTCCTTCTTATAACACACGAAATAGGAATTAAATTAATAGGCATTAGGTTTAAAACAAACAAAGGGAAGTATTTTTTCACACAATGCACAGTCAACTTGTGGAACTCCTTGCCAGAGGATGTTGTGAAGGCCAAGATTATAACAGGGTTAAAAAAAAAGACTAGATAAGTTCCTGGCGGATAGGTCCATCAATGGCTATTAGCCAGGATGGACAGGGATAGCGTCCCTAGCCTCTGTTTGCCAGAAGCTGGGAATGGGCAACAGTGGATCACTTGATGATTACCTGTTCTGTACATTCCCTCTGGGGCACCTGGCATTAGCCATTGTCACAAGACAGGATACTGGGCTAGATGGACCTTTGGTCTGACCAGTATGGCCGTTCTTATGTATTTATACACTGTAATGAATTAAATGAAATCCAATGAATCCCTTCATTTCCCATAAACCTTCCATCTGATTCAGTCAGGCTTGACATTGGCACTACGCACCAGCAGAACCTGTTTGAGAACCACACAGAAACTGAGCTGTCAGGCTGGTGGAGCACAGAAATTAGAGCTATGTAAGGAGTTATGGGCCAGTCTTCGACTATGCCCTGTCCCTGGCAGAGTAGCTTACAGCCAGATGAGAGAAGCACTCAGCTGTAGGGTGGCAGTGTGCAGACTAGCTGGTAATACTTAGTGAAACCCATCTGGCATTTTCAAACTTGAATACACAGAAAGAAGGGGGAAGCAGGATCAGTGAAAATGTTTATAGGGGTGAAGTCCAGACACTCTGGTTGAACTCCTAGCCAAGTGTCTGTCTGAGGAAAGTTGGGGGACTGATAAGAATTAGCTGTCTGAAGCTTAATTCAGATCAGACTGAGGTTATGCTGGTAGGTTGGGGAAAGAGAACAGAAGCCACGGGAGGCTGATACCTCAGGGATTTGCCTGCCACTCACTTCTTGGGCGCATTTGCAATCTGGGGGTAGTGCTGGATCGCCAGCTGCTGTTGGATGTGTACGCTGCAGCAGTTGTCATCATTGCTTTTTACCGGCTTGCACCTGTCCAGGAGATGGCATTCTTCCAGATGTGGACCTTGCTCCCAGGCTCTAGCCTTACCAAGACAGAACGGTTGCCCCATGTAGCACCCCAAGATCCAAAGAAACCCAAATTTGCTGACCTTCCAGGCACACTGCAAGGCCTGTCTGTTTGGGCAGGGGTGGCTGAGGCTTAAGGCAGGTGAGGGTGGGAAGTGCAGCTGGGGTTGTAAGTTGTATTGGTCACATGCCTGGTGATCAGCTGGTGTGCGGCAGGGTGGGAGGAAGCAGTGCTCTTGCTCAGGTTGGGTTTTATTTTGCATTTCCACTGTTCTTGTCTCTTTGAATTCAGACTGAAATCCGAATGAATAAATAAAAGGGAAGCCATGAAATGGCATTTTGCAGCCAGGACACGAGACTTTTTAAAAAAAATAGGGTGATGGATTGGTTTGCATGGAAACTGAACTCCTCCTGTTATTCACACAGCAGGCGCTGAACAGCATGGGAGAACAGCACCCACATGATCTCCCCAGTGTCCCTCTGCCCTCATGGACAGTGACTGCCAACAAACGGACCAGTTGTGTTGGTGATGGTGGCTTTCCTACTGCCTTTTCACACAGTGACCAAGCCTGACACAAACAACTCATTTCACCCAGGCCACTGAACAGCCATCATCCCGGAACAACTTGCAGTCAATGGGCTAGACTAGAATCAGCCACCTAGAAGTCCTATCTGAGCCCACCTCCCTGTGAACCATCCAGGGGAGGTATTCTTTCTCCTAAACCTGGATTAGCCTCAATAGGCCTCTGGCTGGCACTTTGGGGAGCCAGTATTTCTACTCAATATGGGTGAGGATGAGTGTCAACGTATAGAAAATAGTGAGTTAAAGAAATAGATAACTAATTAAACTGATCCTTAACTTACTGCCATGAAAATCTCAGTATCATTGCTGCTGTGTGTGAGCAGGTATAAAGATGAGAGCTTTGTAGCTAAAAGTTGGTAACAAACCCCTTTACTTGTTTGTATCGGTGGACAAAAATCCTCCATTTTCACACTATCCCAGTAAGAGTCGTCACGTATTTTTTTAACCTATATCCCACTGTCTCAAGGCAAAGCTGTGCTGAATTGTGTTCCTCCCCCAAATCCGAATGGAGCTCTACTTAAAAGAGCTTCAGAGGTACATTAATTGTGAAGTAGCAAGGCCTTCGGCGCGTCAGTTTCAGCGTGTTTATTAGGTAGTAAAAGGGGAAAATCATAGAATTATAGAATCTCAGGGTTGGAAGGGACCTCAGGAGGTCATCTAGTCCAACCCCCTGCTCAAAGCAGGACCAACCCCAACTAGATCATCCCAGCCAGGGCTTTGTCAAGCCTGACCTTAAAAACCTCTAAGGAAGGAGATTCCACCACCTCCCTAGGTAACCCATTCCAGTGCTTCACCACCCTACTAGTGAAAAAGTTTTTCCTAATATCCAACCTAAACCTCCCCCTCTGCAACTTGAGACCATTTCTCCTTGTTCTGTCATCTTCTACCACTGAGAACAGTCTAGATCCATCCTCTTTGGAACCCCCTTTTAGGTAGTTGAAAGCAGCTATCAAATCCCCCCTCACTCTTCTCTTCTGCAAAATGGTTTAAGGAAAATGACTATATAAAGAAACAGGCTTCACCCATTAATGTAACATACCCCAGGTAAATATTACTACCAGCAAGGCTAATTAACACAAAGTGCCTTAAATGCGAACCCACGCACAGCAAGCTTCAATGACAAGGGGATACTGACATGGCGTTTTAAAGCATTCTCTGTGTGTGCTGTCTATTGCATTGTAATCTTTCCCCTTTGCTGTAGTGAAGAGTGGAGTTCAAAAGACTGCAAATGCCCATCCATGTCACTCTGCCATTGGATGACAACTCACAGGAATTCTCAGCCAGGTTAAGAATTTGACTGTGCTATTACAAAGCTCTCCATGTACCAAAGGAGAAGCTTAATGTGGCTCTTTTCTGCTCTAATCATTTCATTGCACCTCTGCCAAAATCAAGTCGTGGGTAGGACTCTGCTTCTAAGGTGTTAGCTTGACAGTGTCAAATGAAAGGCCATTTGGCCATTATTAACTGCCATTGAAAACAGGGAGGCACTGCATATTTTTGACATGGAAACTCTTTGATGCCCCTTGCTGCATAGAAAAAGGAGGCAAATGCCTATAGATACCAAAGAGAAGGATTAAATGAAACTGTCACTCAGGGTACGTCTACACTACCCACCCGATCAGCGGGTAGTGATTGCTCTATTGGGAATCGATTTATCGTGTCTAGTGTAGACGTGATAAATCGATTTCGCTCTGCCGTCGATTCCTGTACTCCACCGCGGCGAGAGGCAGAAGCGGAGTCGACAGGGGAGCGGCGGCAGTTGATCCTGCGCTGTGAGGATGTGAGGTATGTCGACCTAAGATGCATTGACTTCAGCTACGCTATTCTCACAGCTGAAGTTGAGTATCTTAGGTCGATCTGCCCCCAGTGTAGATCAGGGCTTAGAGGAATCTTTGCTGGCTGTTTTCAGATGTGCGAGTGACTGAGGTAATCAGGAATGAGTGAGAAGCTGTTTTTTTTCCCAGTTGTTACATACATAACAGCCACCATTATCAAGTCAGCATTTACCCAGGTACCACACTGTGGTATCTGACAGCTTGTCTCAACAGTGTAAATTCCTGCATGCACTAGCGTGTGGTGCACTATCACTATGGGCCATTGCTAGACCCTGCCAATGCACGCTAAAAGTTCCCTACTGTGCATTAATGTAATCCTGTTTCAAAGAGTAGTACATTAACACACACTGGCGACCTTTTAGTACGTGCCAGCAGGGTCCACACAGGCCACTTAGTGTGCAGCACAATAGTGCAACACTGGAGTTTACATCCCTTTAGCATGTACTAATGCTCTGTGTAGAGAAGCCCTGAGATACCACAGTTCATCTTTATGCTAAGTAAATAGGGAAATGAAGTATTGTCTACTCAGGGAACATTAATACAGATGAACTAAATGTGTGAATTTAAAGTGGATTCGTTAAACCACATTAAATGCTTGTGTGGATGCTCTCATTCAGAATTCAAATGGCCTTAATTTGTTTTAATGTAATTAACTTCCAAAGTGGATTACAGCGTGCACTCAGGGATTACATGTGGTCTAACTAATCTACTTTGAAAATTAATTTGGACTAATTTTCCTGAGTGTCCCTGTGTAGACAAGCCCTACTACTCTCAAATCTCACTTTGTGATAAATTTTGTCTCTGTAGTGGTGAGTTGTATAGCATTTTCACCTCTTCTGGAACTTTGAACATTAAATATGGTATTGTCAATCAACCAGAAGGAACCTCAAATATTTTTTTAATATGCCAAACACAACAATTTTAGCCCCAAATTTGCCCTTTATTAAAGTGGGTGAATGACCTTACATTGTAAATATATACACATGGAGGAGTGTAAGATCAGTGGTCCAGCTAGTTCAATATCCCATCTGAGTCAGTGACCAAAACTGGATTCTTCAGAGGCTGGGAATAACTGACCATACCACAATTCATTGTGTGTTGGTTTAGCAGATGCTATTCTTATTTCTACAATTAGATGATTTTTGAAGCTATATGAAGCAATGTATTGTTAGGGGAGATGCATCCAAACCAAAACTCTGGATTCAAACATGCCTAAACTTTGGGTAAATTCAACTCCAGCTCTATACTGGGGCTTGAGCTCATCTCTGGTATTTACGAGGGTGCATATGCCTAGTCACTGGCTACACTGCTTGCATATTGGACTTATTGCTGGACTTATTGTAGGCTGCCATTGGGTAAGTCTTTGTTCCAAAGACCATCATAGACCTAGTTAAAGCCAATGGGTGTGGCTAATACTCCTTCAGTCTCAATGGAAGAAGCAATCAAGCCCCTCTGTGTAAAAGAGACAGCTACAGACAATGGAAGTACTGCCCTGGGCACACGGCAAGTGGAAGCTAAACCATATGGTCTGAGGGATTTCCCTGATTCCAAATACAAGGGCGAGGCTATTGGTTTGAGCTTGGGGTCATGGAAAGGTAGACTTGGGAGTTTCTGAGCAAGGAAACTGCCTGCTGTTGTTCCTATTGTGTTCAGGGAAACATAACTTTTTGGACATTTTTTGTGCACAAAGAATATTTCACCAAAGAAATACCCGACTCACATCATCTATTTCTCATCCTACCAGAAACAACCCTATAAGGCTAACCTCTTGTGCCAAAGATATCATGACAATTTGCCTGCATAGCAACATCCTGTACTACTAAGCCTGTATGTACACAGAGAAAGACTTAAGTTTTGTACTGGAATGTAGAAATCAAGTATGTGGTCTGGATGGATTCCTCCTTCTTTAACCTGAATAGCGCTACCTGCATCAGCACACAAGAAACACTGACAATAGATATAAATATTGTTATGGGTTGACTGTGAGCTCACAAGCTACAATGCTATTGACAAGTCATAGAGTATATCTATAAAACAGTGCATAGGTAATAGCTAGGGTTTCACTTGTAGCCTTTAGGCCAGCGGTCACCAACTGGTCGCTGTAGCAGCCAGTGCACCTCTGTGGCCCTGGGGGTGAGGGGCAAGGTCTCCCTCCGTGCACTGCTCCTGCCTGCAAGCACCACCCCCGCAGCTCCCATTGGCTGGGAACGGGGAGCTATAGCCAATGGGAGTTGCGGGGGTGGTGCTTGCAGAGACGGGCAGCGCACAGAGCCACATGCCACCCGTCCCCTCCCAAAGGGGCTGCAGGGGCATGTTGGCCCCTTCTGGGAGCGGCGTGGGGCCGGGGCAGACAGGGAGCCTGCCTTAGTGGCAACCACGCTGCACTGCCGGCCAGGAGCCGCCGGAGATAAGTGCTGTCTGAGCCCCTTCCCAAAGCCAGCACCACATACCCCCTCCTGCACCCTGAACTCCCTCCTGCACCCCAACCTCCTTCCCCAGGCTCAGCCCACAGTCCCCTCCCACACTGCAACCCCCTTGGTCCCAGCTCAGAGCCTGCACCCCCTCCCAAACCCCAACCCCCTACCCCAGCCCAGTGAAAGTGAGGGTGGGGGAGAGATGGGAGGGGGGGATGTAGTGAGTGGGGCAGGGCTTTGGGGAAGGGGTGGGGCCTTGGGGAAGGGGCAGGGTAGATCCTGGAGTGGCCTTAAATTCAAAAGGTGATCTTGGGCGTAAAAAGGTTGGAGACCACTGCTTTAGGCTATCACATTTGCATAAGTCACAAGCAGTGTAATCGGTGGAATAAGTAGGATCCATCAAACAGACAAGTAACTCCAGGCTGGGATTTTTTTACCTGTGACAGTCACAGGCAAAATGTCCTCACTAGCATATTATTCCACAAGACTGGACAAATTTAGCCAGCACTTTATCTGTGTAACACAAAGCTCAGACTTCATTAGCAAAGAATTCTGCTCGGGAATATAGCTACGCTAAGGGGGATTTTGGAAGGACTAACAAAAAAAGCCACCCATGCCTATGTCGAGAAGCACACAATGAAAAGTGCTGTTATCCTCACATCTTCAGCATGGATTCCTGTTGTCTAGTTAACACCTTCCTCGTGCTGGAAATTGTTACTACATGGGTTGGCAGCATTGACAATGAGAATGAGAAAACTGGTCCGTCAGGGACGTGTGTTTAGCAAGGATGAAATGCCAAGTGAACCACAGGAAACACTGATCCATTCATGTGGGTAGGAAAACGAGCTCCTAAGGAAAAAACCAGCTGTTTTTTAAAGCGCTGCTTAAACCTGCCAAGACTTGGTTCCCTTAGTGCCCCAAATGCCACGTTAAATGTGAAATTAGTTTAGCTATCTCAGGGCTTGTCTGCACAGTGTGGATTATGGGGGAAGAGATGAGTAGCAGCACACACTAAAAAGTTGCACTCCAAGGGTAAGTCTACACTGCAATTAAAAACCCATGGCCAACCGGTGCCAGCTGACTGAGACTCGCGGGGCTCGAGCTAAGGGGCTGTTTAATGGGGGTGTAGATGTTGAGGCTTGGGCTGCAGCCCGAGGTTTGGGATCCTCCCACCTTGCAGGGTCCTGGAATCGGGGCTCCAGCCCAAGGCCAGATGTCTACACTGCAATGAAACAGCCACTTGGCCCAAGCCCCATGAACCCGTGTCAGCTGTCATGGCCCAGTTGCAGATATCTTATTGCAGTGTAGACGTACCTTAACTGCCCCACGTAGGCCCTGCTAGCATGAACTAAAAGGTACCTAGTTCACATTAACATAGTGTAGTCCATACAGTAATTATAGCAGTAATCATCAGAGAAAGGGGTAAGGAACTAGTGGCAGAAACGTGAGACCTATAGGCCTAGACCTATAAGAATAGCTTATGCAGTTAGCATAAGGCCTTATTGCGTGAGTAGGAGTAGCTGCTCAATAAGTTAGCATAAGTAAGTAACCGAACAGTGCCCTTGAGTCACAAGAGAGCATAAGACTTTGTTTATTGTTTTGAAATAAGCACAAGTGTGGCACACACATGGCAGGTAACTGCAAGACGGCAGTTTGTACCACTTTAGAATATTTTGGAGGGACTCAACAGCAGATACCAGTGCTAGAATATAGATATTCAGGTCTGCCTGTAAAGCCTGTACTTTAAGAACGTAGGTGTATTTTTATCACTTAGCTAGTTACAGAGGTATAAAAACAAAGAATCAAAATCACAGTCCGCCTGTGTATGGGCCTTCTCTCACTAAGATAGTCTGAGGCCTTGTTCTTAGGCTAAGGCCTTTGACTAAGCAGCAGGGGCAGCCATAACCTGGGAAATGTACAGTCAGATCCTCACATCCCAAACCAGTCACACTGAAATAAGGTGGTATTGGGCTGTTAGAAAGATGATCCTGTCCTGATAGTGCCCATCACCACCAGATAAAGAAACAGCTCTTAAGATGTTTAAAGAAAACTTAGTTTGATAGCATCCTGTCTGGCAAGAAATCACTTATCCATGGTTGCAGTTGTGAAACCCTCATTTCTGTATTGTTTTATCTTTTTGGCCCCCACTTTTCTATTGTTAATCTGTCTGGTTCTCTAATTGTTTCTGTCTGCTGTATAATCAATTTTGCTAGGTGTAAGTTAATTAGGGGAGTGGGATACAATTGGTTAGAGAATTAGGTTACAATATGTTAGGATTGGTTAGTTACATTTCAGTAAAATGATTGGTTAAGGTATAGCTGAGACTATTACTATATAAATTGGGGTCAAACAGGAAGTGAGGGGAAGGGAAATTGGAATTATGCATGCTAAGTGTGTGTGTGTGAGAACGGGAACAGGGACACAGGCAAGGCTCTGTGGCATCAGCGCTGGGAAAGGGGACATGGGGTAAACGCTCTGCGGCATCAGAGCCTGGAAGGGGAACACGGGGTAAACGCTCTGCAGTGTCAGAGCTGGGAATGGAACACTGGGGAACAGGCTCTATCGGTGTATAGAGATACGCCCGATTGGTGTGAAGGGCCTTGGAATATGCTTGCTTGGAAACTAACTGCAATAAACATGGAATAGTTTGCACTTTGGACTTCTGGTCTTTTGCTGCTTGCGTGACAAGAGCCAGGGAAGTGGGAGGGTGAAGGGAAAGCCCTCTCACAGCCTAACTACAGGTAAGCATAGTAACCTAATTAACATATATATTAATGTGTTTAACTTAACTAATATGCTAACCCATGGGATAAGGGCAGCCCAATGGTACGAGGGTGAGGAAGTTAAGCTATGGTAAAAGAGGGAAGATCTAGGCATACTTACGCATACACAACCTTAGAGTATTTTCTCTTGGCACAGTAATTCTATTCCAGTCACCTGAACATTACTCTACATTTCAAGCTACTGTATTTACTCATTCTACTGCTGTATACACGGGAACTGCGTTTTGGAGTTTCCAGAAAGGCTGTTTCCTGCCTCTTTGCTTAGTGTGAATTTTTCACATTTTTACATTCACATCCACAGCTTGCTTTTAAAAGTGATTTTTAGTGCTGGTGAAAGGTGCCAGATTGGCAGCCCTGGAGAAAAGAGTCCTCCGTTTAATTGGCGGCAAATATGGATATCAGCAGGGCAAGCTTCCCCCCTCCCCACTAAGGGTACGTCTATACTCACCCGTCGCGTCGGAGGAGTCCAATCGATCTTCTGGGTTCGATTTATCGCGTCTTGTCTAGACGCGATAAATCGAACCAGGAAGTGCTCCCCCGTCGACTCCGGTAATCCTGCTCTGCGAACAGAGCAGGCGGAGTCGACGGGGGAGCCTGCGCACCGCGTGTGGACCACAGGTAAGTTCGAACTAAGAGACTTCGACTTCAGCTACGTTATTAACGTAGCTGAAGTTGCGTATCTTAGTTCGACAGGGGGGGTTAGTGTAGACCTAGCCCAAGATGTCTCAATCCTGGCATAGAGATCTACATCCAGAAGGGTAGTTCAGTCTTAATTCTCCATCTGGAGGGCCTGGATCAGCATTCATGTTGTGCTCCCCGGCAGTACCCAGCCCCGGTAAAGCTAATGATCCAACCAGTGGACCAAATTCGGTGATGAATCCTGGGCATGTACCACCCGAGGCACGTCGTGCATATGCTAAGAAGAAGTACTCAGCCTCTTTACAGATTGTCAAAACGGCACAGGAGCCAGCAAAGAGAGCTGAAAACAGGGGAGTTTGAGTGGCGATATGCTGGAGGGGAAGGGAGGCAAGCCCTGGTTCCATAGGGGCAGTGTGAGTTCTTGAGAGTGTTTGTTTGCTGGTTTGTAGAGGATGGTAGGGGGCAGTGTGTTTTGACAGAAGCAGAGCCTTTGATCACGCCCTCATTGGGGGTGGGAATTCACTGATCAGGTTCTTATAAAAGCAGCCAAGCGGCCAGTCAATGGCACAGAACTAGAAACGGGAGTTCGAGAGGGAGGGAGTTTGTACGGGGAATCTGGGTGAGAGAGTGTCTGGTGTTCTGTTTTTGTTTTGTGTGTTTCTTAATAGTTACATAGGAGGAAAGGCTATGAGAGCTACAGTGGCGGCAGTGGTAGTGACTCAAGGAATGAAAGAAACAATGAAGATGACTGGATGTGGAAGCTGTGGGATGTACATTATCCTGGAGGAGGTACCTGAAAGATGCTCCATTTGTATGAAGTGCCGCCTGATAGATCTGATGGAAGAGAAGACCTGAGGTTTGGAGATGCAGCTAGAAAATATGGGTGAGTTTCAAAGGGGATTCAAGCAGATGATGGAGGGAAGGTGAGAGGAGGCTGAAGGGAAAACTCAAGACTTTCAGATGCAGGCTGGACTGGAAAACTCTGAGGCTAGACTACTGGAGGAGGAAAGTGGCCAGTGGAAGCATGTGACTATGAGAATAAGGGCAGAAGCAAAGACTGGCTAGTGACGTGGAAATAGAGCTGAGGAACAAGTTTCTGAGTTGGAAACTGAAGGGGCATGGCCGGCAGTAACAGCAGATGGGAGGGTAATGAAGAAAAAAAAAGTGGCTAGTCCTACAAGGGAAGAGACAATTGAAATAGCCAGAGATCAGAGCCTCAGCAGGACAGAGGATGACTCACAAAAGACTACAAGTGAGAAAAAATGACAAGAGGACTTGCAGCCTGAAAGAACAGGTTGGGGAAGGCTGGAGAATCGCACCCACACCAGGAAGATGCAGGTCTATGTGACTGGGAACTCCCTACTAAGAAGAACAGACAGGCCTTTCACCAGAGCTGATCCAGAGAACAGAAGATTCTGGATAATCTCGCTGGATAATCTCCATTCAAGAATATTAAAGGAGCTGGCACACGAAATTGCAAGCTCAACAGCAAGGATTTGTAATGAATCCGGAAACTCGGGGCTCAGACCCTGTTACTGGAGAATTGCTAATATAGTATCTATTTTTAAGAAAGGGGAAAAAAGTGATCCAGGAAACCACAGGCCTGTTGGTTTGATCTCAATTGTATGCAAGGTCTTGGAACAAATTTTGAAAGAGCAAGTAGTTAAGGACATAGAGGTAAATGGTAATTGGGATAAAATACAATATGATTTTACAAAAGGTAGATCATTTCAGACCAACGTGATCTCTTTCTTTGAGAAGATAATTGATTTTTTAGACAAAGGAAATGCAGTAGATCTAATCTACCTGGATTTCAGTAAAGCATTTGATACAGTTCTACATGGGAAATTATCAGTTGAATTGAAGAAGATGGGAATTAATATGTGAATTGAAAGGTGGGCAAGGAACTGGTTAAAGGGACGACTACAGTGGATCAGACTAAAAGGTGAATTGTCAGGCTGGAAGGAGGTTACTTGTGGAGTTCCTCAGGGATTGGTCTTGGAACCAATTTTATTTAACATTTTCATTAACGACCTTGGCACAAAGAGTGGGAGTGTGTTAATAAAATTTGCGGATGACACAAAGTTGGAGGTATTGTCAATACGGAGGAGGACCGGAATATCATACAAGAAGATCTGGATGACCTTGAAAACTGGAGTAATAGGAATGGGATGAAATGTAATAGTGTAAGGTCATGCACTTAGAGACTAACAACAAGAATTCTTGCCATAAGATGGGGATTTATCTGTTGGAATCAACAATGGAGTGTTATTACTATTATACAAGGGACTGGTGAGACCTCACCTGGATTAATGTGTGCGATTCTGATCTCCCATGTCTAAGAAGCATAGTATCATAGAATCATAGAATATCACGGTTGGAAGGGACCTCAGGAGGTCATCTAGTCCAACCCCCTGCTTAAAGCAGGCCCAATCTCCAACTAAATCAAAGATGAATTCTAACTAGAACAAGTACAAAGATGGACTACTAGGATGATTAGAGGAATGGAGAACCTATCTTACAAGAGGAGACTTAAAGAGTGTGTCTTATTTAGCCTAACAAAACAAAGGCTCTCTATAAATACATCAGAGGGAAAAATATGAGGGAGGGAGAGCAGTTATTTAAGTTAAATACCATAGTTGGCACAAGAAGAAATAGCTATAAACTGGCCATAAACGAGTTTAGGCTTGAAATTAGATGAAGGTTTCTAACCATCAGACAAGCTATGTTCTGGAACAACCTCCCAAGCTCAGCAGTCGGGGGGAAAAAATCTAACCGGTTTCAAGACTGAGCTTGATAACCATAGGGAGAGGATGTTATGATGAAACTGACTACAGTGACATATGGCCCATCTGCGACTGCTAGTAGCAAAGATCCCCAGTGATCATAGATGGGACACTAGATGGGGAGGTGGGTCTTTCCACTATGATCAGGCATAGGCGCCGACTCCGTGGGTGCTCCGGGGCTGGAGCACCCACGGGGAAAAATTGGTGGGTGCTCAGCACCCACCGGCAGCTCCCCGCCCGCCCCGGGGCCCGTGCCCAGCTCCCCGCCAGCCCCGGGGCCTGCACCCAGCTCACCACAGCACCGGGCGGGGCCCCGCAACGTCACCCGGCGTCGGGGGTGGGGCGACGCAATGTCACCCGGCATCGGGGGCGGGGCCCCGTCCCCAACACTGGGTGACGGCACCCATGGGTGCCGCCGGAAGTCGGCTCCTGTGTGCTCAGGGTCTAGCTAATCACCATATTTGGGCTTGGGAATGAATTTTCCCCCAGGTCAGATTGGCAGAGACCCGGGGGTTTACATTTTGGCTTCCTCTGCAACGTGGGGCTGGTCTGAACTAGAGTAAACGGTGGATTCTCTGTAACGTGAAGTCTTTAAATCAAGGGTTGAGGACTTCACTAACCCAGCTGGAGGTTATGGGCCTATTACAGGAGTGAATGGGTGGGTGTTCTGTGGCCTGCGACCTACAGGAGGTCAGACTAGATGATCACCATAGTCCCTTCTGGCCTTCAAGTCCACTAGTCTAAAAGGAGCAGCAGTTGAACTGGTGAGTCTCATGATGTGGACTAGACTGAGACTCAGTAATTTCATACAGGCCAAAGAGCCGTCAGATGGTAATGCTGTAGACCTGGTGTGAATTTGAAGTGATGCTCACAGAGATGAAGGACAATCTTGTGGTTAAGGCACTGGACTGGAAATTAGGAGATCCGAGCGCAATTCCTGGCCGTGCCACAGGCTTCCTATGTAACCTTAGGCAAGTCACATGACCTCTCTGTGCCTTAGTTCTCTCCCCATTTGCTCTATTAGTTCTCTTTAGATTCTAAACTCTTCCGGGCCGGGATTCTCTTTTATCAGGGGCTTGTGCGATGACTAGCACAATGGGACCCTGATCTTAGACTGGGCTTCTAGCTTACTATGGTAGTACAATGGAGAATTAAGGCTAAGTAATGACTAGAGGTCTCTCAGTCCGTTACTAATTCCCGAAACTGCTGGTGACTTAAGTTTTGCATGAACATTGTACCAAAAGGGAAAAAAAATCATACTTGTTCTAAAAAAAATTAAACCCTTTTTATTTGTATATTTTTTTTATATATAAAAGAAATTAAAAAAAAGAACACAAACAAAATGTTTATTATGGCAATTCAGTTTTGTCAGAGCCCTCTGCTTGGGCCACTGCCTCTGGTCCACTGGAAGTTAGCAAAGTCCGCCGGTTATAATGTCCCTTTATGATGCCAGAGTTATTGTTCTCATTAAGGATTTGCTTCTGTTTTTGCCTGTTAAGAGACTGTACAAGTCCTAATACAACAGCCGCTAGGGAATACTGTCCAGTCAGTTTTCTTGGTTGTAAGATTAAAGGATTTGGTTGTACTCTTCCTAGAAGAAAATATGTTTTGATTTTTCCTTCCTGTTCGCTGATACCTTTGACATAAATCTCTCCTCGGTAGTCGAAGGCAAATCCCTTGTCCTTCAGGATCAGATACGTTTCTTCAGGCACTTGTATTCTGCCACTTACACCCGTGCTGTCCATTCGACTAGCTAAGTTAACTGTTTTGCCCCAGATATCATATTGGGGTTTCTTAGCACCGATAACTCCTGCTACAACAGAGCCATGGCTAATACCTACAACCAAAATAAAATCAAGAGGAAACATAATTAGACAATCAGGCAAGAACATTTGAAATACCAAGTTTGCAATTATGCTTTAGAAGTTTGCTTCAGACACATTTTTCTCTGAGGTTCAGGAAAAGGGTAGAAATAAAGAGAAATAAGGACATAAAACATTGGAACTTCTATCTGGATGTTGATTGTATATGGTAGCTATCACAGTATGATGTGAATATCTGTGAACTATGCATCACCTTGACACCAATAAACTTGGTACCGTACAAGGGCTCAGGACTAGCCCTTGTTCCAAGTAGGTTTTCCATTTTTTGGGAGTTTGTCCTGCAAGACAAACTTGTTAGTATTGCGCTCTCAAGATGTGACATCATCATATTGTTACTTCCCATGAAAAGACATCACAACATCACTATGCAATTGCTTAAGAATGTCATAGTTTCTTAACAGTTTAGCATTATTTTGGGAAAGCTAAAATTGTCCTGCAAGCTCTCCCAGTACATTTAAGACAAGGGGTAATGCTGTACGATTAAAAGGGTCTATATGCCTGTTTTAAAAGTAAATTCAGTACCGGTGAAAGGTGATAGATACACAGCTCTGGAGAGAAATTGCTTTGCTTTCTCTCAGATTAGGTATATATGGACAATGACAATGTAAACCTCCCCACGTTGCCTGATCTGTATAGCTCAACCTTGATGTAGAAAGGCCACCTCTAAGGGATCACATTTCTGCTGGGTGTGTTTTGGGCTTGTCCAGTAATGCAGTCTCCTATAGTGACTGTCAGGTACCGGCATGTTACTTCTGTTTCCAATACATATAGCCTATCACTTTTGTGTCCCATTCTAATGGTTTCATCCAGGATGCCAGGTTCCCCAAGGAGCAATTCAAAACCACTGGTGGTCCTACAGTCTGGTCAGAACTGGAATTAGATTTTTGTGAAAAGCCAAGAAACAAGTTACCGTACTTAGAATAAGCTCTCGTTTCTACTTTACAGGAGAAGCAGCTGAGGCGGGGAGATTAAATGAAAAAAGACAAGGTGAGTCAGTATCAGATCCAGGATGAGCTATAGTTGCTCCTAGATCCCAGTCTAGTGCTCAGACCGTCACACAGTGATGCCTCTCTGTCAGATTCATGCGAGTGTACAGGATGTTATCATCCATTAGTACAGTAGCTTGCACAAGAGATTATAAGCATTATAAAAAGAGAACCAGAAGATTCTCTTTTAAGCTAGGTAGTAGTAGCCTGTATTTTGTGAGCCGGAGGGTCGGATTTCTATCCCTGCTCATTACTTTGAAGCCAATGTGACCACAGAAGACAAAACAGCTGGTGGTATTGTGTGCTTTCAGGTCGTAATAGGCGAAGGAAGGTAACAGGAAGCAGGTTTAAATCAAACATAAGGAAGCTCTTCTTCACCCAGTGCACAAGCAACCTGTGGAACTCACTGCCAAAAGTATATCTGGGTTAAAAAAAGAATTAGATGAGTTCATGAAGGATAGGTCCATCAATGGCTGTTACCCGAGATGGTCAGGACGCAACCCCATGCTCTGGGTGTCCCTAAACCTCTGACCGCCAGCAGCTGGGATGGATCACAATAATTGCGATGTTCTGTGCATTCCCTCTTAAGCATCAGGCACTGGCCACTGTCAGAAGAAAAGATACTGGGCTAAATGGACCACTGGTCTGACCCAGTATGGCCATTCCTATGTTCTTATGTAAAAAGAGTGTGTGCTTGCAAAAAACAACCCATTTTTTTCAAATGCTTGCACTGTACTTACCGATGCGGAGTTCAAAGTTGTTGAACGAATGCTTGTTGATCTCCTGTATACTTTCATTCAAAGCTATGGAGAAATCAGCCAGAGCACACAAATGTCCCCATTTGTCTTCACATTGCTAAGAGTGAATTAAAACAGAACACATTATGTGTGTTTTGCATTTGCTATACAACTATCTCCCCAGAGCTAAGTATGTGAAATCATAATTCATAAGAACAGTCTCATCATACCCTATTAAATCTCAGTGAAGTGGTTCACTGTTAATGGAGAGGTAATACATTCCATTTATAGTGCACTGCTTATACGTTTCAGTACAGAGATGCCTTGCTGTGAAATATTGTAGATGCTTTGCTTGAGATCAGGAATTTGATGGGTAATAATGGGAATAAGCGGGAGGTGGGGGATTTCAGGGGATAAAGTTAAAGCTGAGAGGCGGTGAGGAAAGAGGGAAACACAACTTGGCTTAGGAGGAAAATTAATGAGAACGGGAGTCAGGGGGATAAGGGGAGAAACAGCATTGAGAGTGAAAGAAGTAAAGAGGAGAGATAATTCTTTTAGAACAATTATAATTTTCATTTGCTAGAAGTTCCAAATATCAATTTTCTTCTAGTAAATATCACCCTGTGAGCATCTAAAAATGACACCAATATCCTTTGCTTTGCAGGAATGGACAAAGAGCATCAAACTGACATCTCTGCTTGTTTTAAAAAGATTGAATTAGTCCCTTACCTGTTTTTCAGGTGATAATCCTGATACAGCCATGTATGTGCTACCAATGGTTTTAATTTTTTCAATATCTTGAAATCTTTCTTCACCTAGTAACTAATGTAAATGAGACAAAAGGCTGTTACTTCTATAGTACCTGATGCAAAATGCTGTAGAGTTAAACTGTACAAGTACAAAGACCTAAACTAATAATTATTCTCACAGTTCATTGTAAGGAAGATCTAATTTGGGAGAGCATCTTGTGTAATTGACAATGACACACAGTTCGCTTGAACTTCTTTGTACAATGAGCTTAAAGCGTTCAATGTTTCCATGCTAGGTACTCACAAAATCCATTCAGTTAAACCCTGCTGTGCCCTGCACTGGGCTGCTTGGCACATCATATTATGGACAGTACAAAATACACATACTCAAGTCCAATTTAAATTCAGGCAATTGTTGCAGTTCCATCATGCACACACACACAGATACACATACATGTACACACACACACACAAACTGAGCATAAACAAACTGAAAAAAACCCCAACCAGCACCCCAAAATGTTACAAAATCTCCTTAAATTCCAGAGGAGAGTTCTCTCTTATTTGGCAAAACATTAACACCCTTACACAATACACCACTATGCAAAGTTCTTCCAATTCATGCATCTGAGGTTCCCATTGATTAAAAGCTAAAGGGATTACTTTATTCAAAGCAAGATGCATAGAGTCATAGACTTTAAGGTCAGAAGGGACCATTATGATCATCTAGTCTGACCTCCTGCACAACGCAGGCCACAGAATCTCACCCACCCACTCCTGTATAAACCCGCAACTTATGTCTGAGCTACTGAAGTCCTCAAATCATGGTTTAAACTCTTCAAAGTGCAGAGAATCATCCAGAGAATCATCCAGCAAGTGACTCATGCCCCATGCTACAGAGGAAGGCAAAAAAACTCCCAGGGCCTCTGCCAATCTGCCCTAGAGGAAAATTCCTTCCTGATGCCAAATATGGCGATCAGCTAAACCCTGAGCATGTGGGCAAGACTCACCAGCCAGACACCCAGGAAAGAATTCTCTGCAGTAACTCAGATCCCACCCTGTCTAACATCCCATCACAGGCCATTGGGCATATTTACCACTAATAGTCAAAGATCAATTAATTGCCAAAATTAGGCTATCCCATCATACTAGCCCCTCCATAAACTTATCTAGCTTAGTCTTGAAGCCAGATATGTCTTTTGCCCCCACTACTCCCCTTGGAAGGCTGTTCCAGAACTTCACTCCTCTGATAGTTAGAAACCTTCATCTAATTTCAAGTCTAAACTTCCTGATGGCCAGTTATATCCATTTGTTCTTGCGTCCACATTGGTACTGAGCTTAAATAATTCCTCTCCCTCCCTGGTATTTATCCCTCTGATATATTTATAGAGAGCAATCATATCTCCCCTCAGCCTTCTTTTGGTTAGGCTAAACAAGCCAAGCTCTTTGAGTCTTCTTTCATAAGACAGGTTTTCCATTCCTCTGATCATCCTAGTAGCCCTTCTCTGTATCTGTTCCAGTTTGAATTCATCCCTCTTAAACATGAGCGACCAGAACTGCACACAGTATTCCAGACGAGGTTTCACCAGTACCTTGTATAACGGCACTAACACCTCCTTATATCTACTGGAAATACCTCGCCTGATGCATCCCAAGACTGCATTAGCTTTTTTCATGGCCATATCACATTGGCAGCTCATAGTCATCCTGTGATCAACCAATACTCCAAGGTCCTTCTCCTCCTGTGTTACTTCTAACTGATGCGTCCCCAGTTTATAACAAAAATTCTTGTTATTAATTCCTAAATGCATGACCTTGCACTTTTCACTATTAAATTTCATCCTATTACTATTACTCCAGTTTGCAACCTCATTCAGATCTTCCTGTATGATATCCCAGTCCTTCTCCATATTGGCAATACCTCACAGCTTTGTGTCATCCGCAAACTTTATTAGCATTCTCCCACTTTTTGTGCCGAAGTCAGTAATAAAAAGATTAAATAAGATTGGGTCCCAAAACCGATCCCTGAGGAACTCCACTAGTAACCTCCCTCTATTGTAGTCTCCCCTTTAACCAGTTCCTTATCCACCTTTCAATTTTCATATTGATCCCCACCTTTTCCAATTTAATTAATACTCCATGTGGAACCGTATCAAATGCCTTACTGAAATCAAGGTAAATTAGATCCATTGTGTTTCCCTTGTCTAAAAAATCTGTTACCTTCTCAAAGAAGGAGATCAGGCTGGTTTGGCATGATTTACCTTTTGTAAAACCATGTTGTATTTTGTCCCAATTACCATTGACCTCAATGTCCTTAACTATTTTCTCCTTCAAGATTTTTTCCAAGACCTTGCATACTACAGATGTCAAATTAACAGGCCTGTAGTTACCCGGATCACTTTTTCCCCCTTTCTTAAAAATAGGAACTATGTTAGCAATTCTCCAGTCAGACGGTACAACCCCTGAGTTTACGGATTCATTAAAATTCTTGCTAATGGGCTTGCAATTTCATGTGCCAGTTCCTTTAATATTCTTGGATGAAGATTATCTGGACCTACTGATTTAGTCCCATTAAGCTGTTCAAGTTTGGCTTCTACCTCGGATGTGGTAATATCTACCTCCATATCCTCATTCCCATTTGTCATCCTACTATTATCCCTAATCTCTTCATTAGCCTCATTAAAGACTGAGGCAAAGTATTTGTTTAGATATTGGGCCATGCCTAGATTATCCTTAACCTCCAACTCCATCCTCAGTGTTTAGCGGTCCCACTTCTTTTTTTCTTTGTTTTCTTCTTATTTATATGGCTATAGAACCTTTTACTATTGGTTTTAATTCCATTTGCAAGGTCCAACTTTACATGGCTTTTAGCCTTTCTCACTTTATCCCTACATGTTCTGACCTCAATAGGGTAGCTTTCCTTGTTGATCCCTCCCATCTTCCTTGTAGGTTTTCTGCTTTTTCTTAATCACCTCTCTGAGATGCTTGCTCATCCAACGTGGTCTACAGCTCCTGCCTGTTCTCTTGGGATGCAGGCTTCTGATAGTTTCTGCAACTTTGACTTGAAGTAATTCTAGGCGTCCTCTGCTTTTAGATCCACAAATTCTTCAGTCCAATCCACTTCCCTAACTAATTTCCTTAATTTTTTAAAGTTAGCCTTTTTGAAATCAAAAACCCTAGTCACAGATCTATTTTTGTTTATCCGTCCATTCAGTTTGAACTGAATTAGCTCATACTACAGGCTTATCACAGATGACCTCCCATCAAACTAACCAACACTGTAGGTAATTTAAGAATCTGTGGTCTTGGAAACATTATATCTCATTTATGGAAATCACACCACCTGTCTCTAATGGGATGGTGCACTGCCGCCTATGCAGGGAATGTAAACCCATATGCCCTTCCAACCATGGGAACGCCAACATTTGACCTACTTTTATTTTCTTCTATCTGCTTGTAAAGCCATTTATGTGCCTTTCCCTGCCCAAAAGCCAGCAGCTTCAATGCTCTCTTAAAGAAAGGAATCACTGCTTGTAACGCAGCCTTCATGAGCAATCTGATGGCAACAGATCAGTGTGAACAGGCATTGGGGGAAAACAATGTTGGTAAAGAAACAGATTTCATTTTCAGCTTCCAAAGGATTTTTGCAAACAGCAGTGAGCAACACAGTAATTTAAAAAGCATGACAAATATCTGAACCGTGCTCTTTTCAGGCACAAAGAAGCCATTGGCTCTTAGATCATTTACAGAGAATATCTCAAGCTATCTTTTTTTTTTGTCTTCTATTATTTTAAATACCCTTATATTTCAGCTTTAGCCTTTTTATCAGCTGCTTCCTTCCATGTTTAAAACAATGCTTTCTTTTTCATTTTCTGCTCTGTGGCATCTTAAAGATGGATTTTAATATTGTGGGAAAATATGCAAATTGACTCAGTTCTGGTTTTTTCCCCCTTCATGTGTTCACTAGTTTGCCCGGGCAATTTAGGGCACATTTTCTAACACTAACATCTACCTTGAGTCCAAAAACTAATTAAGGGCCTGATCCCACATTCTTCACATATCCCAGGTCGGGGGATGTCATTGATCATGCAAAAAATGCAAGATTGGTCCTCAAGTGTACACACGCAATATTACCCAGTTGCATGCACCTGGGCATATTATGCAAGTACAATTTAATCAGTGGAGTGCGAAAATGTGATTCTGCAATTAAATCATAATTTATATTTGTGACAGGATAATAACAGCTATGGCAAAAGACTGATATCATAAACACGGCTTAAATCATTGCAGCGTAAAGAGAAAGGAAAAATGGTCCATGAAGTAGAAAGCCCTTATTAAAATACCAAAACAAGTAATATCAGCACTGAGACACCACTAAGGTGGTAAGCACCATAGATTAAACTGATTAGATCGAAAATGAGATTCAGAAAAAAAATTGCCTTAGATCTGCAATTTTCAGGGCAGGGACAGTGTCTTCTGTACAGCATACAAAACACTGAGGGCTTGGTCTTGGTTGTGGCTCCTGGGATACATCAAATAATTATAATAAAATTCATCTTGGACTCTGAAAAGTGGTGCTATAAAAAGGCAGCACAGCATCGGTATAGTAAATGTGCCTGTCAGTGCCTCTGAGCACGTCTACAAAATAGAAAATCACGTATAATTACATTCTCAAATGACACGTTGTCACACTGAAGGACTCCCCATGCCAGTCCAGACGTCAACACCTCCCGGCTCGCCCATCAGGGAGAAGCCTGGATAACTAGACAGGCCCTACAGCAGGTTCTGAAGGTCAACAGACTTTTGGAGCTTTAGGGAAAGCAAGTTCCAGAGTCACATGCCCCCAAAATAGATAAATTTGTGGCCAGACTGTGGCCTGGCCTTATGTGAATGTACAAGGATATAAGAGGCAGTTAGACACCTGCCTCTACACCCAGGTGAGTCCTCTTTGGACTGCTGCTGTAGCACACAAGGAAAGCAGGGCTTCATGAAGCCACTGCTTCCCCCTCCTGTGTGGGAAGCTGGAGGAGAGGGGTAGGGAGTGGGCAGTCTTGAATTCATTCCCCACAATGTAGGTTATTTCTCCCCAGGACAAAGGGCGAAGAGGGGTGGGATTATGACTCTCTGAGGTAGTGTACAGCTTCCCAGAAGCACAGGAAGCACAAAATGGCTGAAATCCAGCCAAAGAAGTCTTCTGTTTGTTTTTCTCTCCTCAACATAGATCTACTACCATGAGGACAGAAGACCAGACCCTTGGAGTCCGGTTCACCACATTATAAAGCAATCAACACTCATCTCCGTTTTTGAGCATAGCCAAACTGGTTTCCTCAGGCTGTCTACATCCAGAAGAGTTCTGATGCACACCACTACTCCTTATTTGTAGAGTGCTATGGTGGTGAAAGAGGTGGTTTACATCACAGCCACAGCACATGACTTAAAAGTGTACATGCAGCAATTGGGTGAATCCAGAGCAGGATTTTCACCACTAGTGCTCTAACCTCCCTTCCTTCATGCTTCTTCTGCCAGAGAAGGCATACCAAAGAGAATGGTGCAGAAGGACATTTAGAAGACACCGTATCTGTGTGTCAAGGAAAGAAGATAATTATATTGTCCCATCAACATATACACCGAATGGTTCATCACAGTATGTTCCTTTGTGCAGCTCTCACACCCAACTAGGTGGTGAGGGAATATCAAGAGAAAAGGTCCTCTGCCCAGGTAGGTGCAAATCTGAGCCCGGATCTCAAACTGAATAAAGAATGGTTTGTTATCATTCAGTGACTGCATAATTAATTTGTTCCCCTCCACCTGCCAGATCTGTAAACTCAATCTAAGCTCTGACAGGCAAACTGGATTTGTTCCGGCTCACATGCCATCACCAATGACAACTACATTCCAGTTGCAGAATCTTTAACAGTAAACAATCCATCTCACTCTCTCTCAGCTGTGCTGGCACTGACTGGGGCAAACAGGGAATAATAAGCAGTCACAATGGATGTTGGTCACTGAAGTCAGTGGCTCTGACTCCAAATACATGCAGAGTGCAGAAACATTGACTAAGATGTCACCATTTTTCATAATCACACTTCTAGCTCTTAACAGCTGCTGCGTAAAGCAACTGTTTTTCACTATCTTTCTATATGTAATGCTGAAAAGCAGCATTTTCCCAACACTAACAGTGCTGCTCCCAAGCGGTGCATCCAGAAGTGCTCACAGGTCAGCAAATAAGGAGTAGGGTGAAATATTGGCAAGGAAGCATCATGCACACCAAGGGTAGGTCCCTTCCACCCTGTCCTTAAGTCAATATTTGCAAGAAAGTGTGACCAGCACACTTTCAGCTAGGCAGTGGCGTAGCCAGGTTTAGCGCACAGGGGGAGCGGAGCTAAAAAAAGGCGCCGGGAGCAAAAAGCATTGGGAGCAAAAAAAGGCGCCGGGAGCAAAAAAAAATGCTCCACTCTGGCTGCAGCATGGGAGCAAAAGGTGTCGGGATAAAAAAAAGGCGCCAGGAGCAAAAAAAAATGCTCCGCTCTGGCTGCAGCATAGGAGCAAAAGGCGTCGGAGCACAAAAAAGGCGCCGCTTCTGCTCAGTGGGGGAGCGGTTGCTCCCCCTGCTCCCCCCTGGCTATGCTACTGCAGCTAGAGGGATGTTGCACAGCTGAAAACGGGAAGCTTAATGACTTCTCTGGCTCGTTGCAGTACATTTTGTTCATGCTTCTCAGCTTTCCTTCTTTTCTGCGTGTGATCATTAACTCTTTTCAGTTATTCTCTCTTATTTGCGTCCTTTCAAACAGCTGAGCTGCACACCAGAGTCTAGCTGGATTAAGCAGATTGCATCTCCACACTAGAAGTAGGTTAGCAGCCAGCAAGGGATCACATTATTTCATTTAATATCCACATCAAAACCTATTATACAGCTAAAGATGTCCGAGAGTTAACATAGTTCCTCAATAGGCTCTTTATTAATCAGAGAGTAGGTGTTAGGGACTTGAAGGTGAGATAACATTCATATTCTTGGTGAAAGAGATGCCTTTAATGATCATAGCTACCGCAATATGATTCTTCTGCCAAGATTGCACTCACATGCACGACGGGACTTCTTAAAATTAATTCTTAGCATAAACTTTGCATTATCTTTGAGGCATAAAGTTTTAAATCAGATCTACAAAGAAAAACAAAACTGTTAATAAAGAAATATGGTGACAACTGGGTGTGAGCTTACGTATAAAATCAGATATTTATACCTGTGCAGGAGCCTAGCAGGTAGCAAAGCTTGTTAAGTAGCAATGGTATTTGAAAGGTAATTATGGTACATAGGGACATCAGATTGTGCCTCTTTATTCCTCCCTGACCACCACTACCTCACTCCAGCAATTGTGGACACATCCTCAATCTTCTCCTCTCATCCGCCTCTTTATCCATGATGTCTATATTCAGCAAATGCCAGTGAGTCAAAATCCAAGATGGACCCACCACCAGTCTCCCTCTCACACTACCCTGGGAGAGGAAGGTGATGGTCCTGGCTTTGCCTCTTTGTGCCTCAGTTCCTCACCTGTAAAATTTGGATAACAACGCTTCTGGCACAGGGGCAATATGAGGATAAATTCATTTAAAATTCTGAGGCGCTTAGATACTGTGGTGCTGGAGGCCATATAAAAACCCAGAGAAACGTATCTCCTCTACTTCATTCATGTTCTTATCACTCACGCCCTCATCCTTTTCCTTTGGTGCACGTTGAGATCTCATCCTTTCAGTAGAAAAGCACCGTGAGCCTTGATTCCATTCCCTCTCACTTTATCTCCTCCTGACTCCCAGTACAGTGTCACAGCAACAGACATCCATCCACTGTCCTTTGCTACCTTCCCGGGTGGTCTCAAGATTGCCACTATTCCGACCCTTTCTGAAGATCCCTCCTTATTTATGTCCTTCTCCACCCTCTCTCCATCTGATCTCCAATCTTCTCTTGCTTAGCAAAATCCTGGAAATCCAGATTTTTTTCCTGAGCTCTCTAATTTGCTTTTCCAAAAGCAATGCCGTGGATCTGTGGTGCTCAAGCTTTTCCACATTGAAACCAGGACCTCTCTCCCATCTAGCCGGGATCTAGAACTGCTGCCATGTAGCAATATGTGAAGGGCAGAGCGGTCACAACCTACTGAAACTTGTTTGTAGCCCCCAGGTTGACAGTCTCTCTCTGATAGTTTCCACTCTGGCTTCCAGCTGCTTCACAGTCCTTCAACTGTCCTGCTACATGGGCTCAAAGATCTTCTCAGGTCTAGCCCTTGTTCCTTGTCTCTTCTAATCCTTCCTGACCACAGTACAGAATTTGACACCATCTATCTTGACATCCCTATTAATTGATTGGCAGAGTTAGCAATAGCCTTGGACAACTTGCTTCCTGCTCTCACTCTGCTAGCCAACTGCTCCTCTCTTGCAACTGGCAATGGTTACTTCTCTGCCGTTAAACCTTAGGGGTTTGTCCTAGGCTGGCTTCTCTCCTCTTGTTTATCTTATCCCCTTTGGTGCCTATTTTGAAATCAACCTTGGTTGTCCTTTCTGTGGAAATAATACCTAAATATAGCCCTTTACTTTAAGTCCTTTCCTCACAGATTATTAGCATCACCATGAAACTTAGTTCAGCTTAATATATCTAAACCTGTATCCTCCCTCTCTGATCAGGCCAGCACCCTCAATCAAAACTCAACCATCTCCCCATCCCTCATTTACCATCTTCTTTCAAGAATCTGAACATTTGACTTGACACTGTTCACTATTTTTTTTCTTTCATATTCCTTGAGTCCATAAATTCATTGCCTTCAAAACACTGCCATTACTTCCTATATCTGGACCACTCCTTTCCCAAAACTAGTGCAGATAACTTCATCCCCTTTAACCATCAATACCAAGGTATAGTCTATATCTATATTATCTAGATGTATTGGGACAGATTTTGATTGCAATCACACAGGTGTAAATCCAAGTCACTCAACTAATTTCTGTCTTCACCTTAATGATGTAATTAATATCAGTGCTTGGCACTTTCAGTAGAAGAAAAGATATAACTTGAATAGCAATTACAGTCAAGACCAGGCACAAATATTTCTGGGACTTAGTAAATATGATGAATCAAACGTCAGACCTTCTAATCTGGGTGTTCAATCTTTAAAGTCCACCAAGTCCCCTTCTCTATTAGCTGGTATTACCTCATCAAAGTCTGCAATGATTTCATTCAGCAAACGGAGACATTCCACTCCTTGGTTATTCATTTCAGTTTGAGAATAAAAATCAGCAAACCCGGGGATGGAAGCAAACATCACGCCAACAGCATCATAGGATTGAGAGTATAACTCCTAAAGGAACAGTAGGGAAGAAAAACAAGTTGGAGTGGAAATTTATCCCATAGGTTATGTAGAGCTGTGGAAATTAATTGTCTGCACTTCATAACCCATATCTTTATCTTTTTAAGAACAACTTAACATTTGTTTAATGAACAGCCCTGGACATGGCATTTCGTAGGTACTATTGAGTTCCCTGGGAGGAGGTTGCCAAGAGGGTTGCCAACACTTGTAATTTTATCATGAGTCTCTTGCAATATTTGGTGCTTTTCTTAAAGCCCCATCAGCTTGAGTCATGTGATTATGTAAGAATTTCAGCTTTCATTTAAAAGAAAAATGTTTTCAGCCTTCATGGTTCTGGAGAAGCATTGGAAATGTGTATCTGCAAGGCTCAAACACCAGAAAGCAAATAAAAAGAACCGTACATTAATAATTGTGAAAATCTCATGATTTTTAAGCCACTCTCAAAATTTTTTGAATGCTTGGGATTGGCAATAGTGGTGTTGTCTAATGGTAAGAATTGGGGACAGGAATCAAGATTCTTGATTTCTGTTCTTGCGTCTTCTCCTGACTCACTCTGTAGTAATTGGCACATCGCTTCTCTCAGTGCAGCAATTTACCCAACAGTAAAAATGGGAATAATAACAAAAACCCAGGGGTGCTGTGAGACTTAATTTGTTCAAGTTTGTAAAGTACTTCACGTTCTTTGGAACACAGCTGCCTTTCTTACCCCAGCCCCTCCCCTATCTGCGATGGAGGTGCTTCTGCAAGGACAGGGGAACCATACCACAGAGGTCAATCTCCCCCTTTCACAGCTGCAGTGCACAGAGTGGAACCTGGGGCCCTAATTATGGGAGAAGAGACAGTGTGTGAATGAATGAGTGTGTCTATATATACATACACATGTGCTCTCTCCCCAAGTGCTGTCTATAAAACCATTCAGCTGAGTCTTCCGTTGCTCAGTTTTTCTATTTTTGGTAGGAAGCATCAAGATAGAAATAATAAGTCCACGAGAAAGTGCTTACAGTACACATCTGGGGAGTCATTTTTTGAGAGCAGGAGAATTAAGTTAATAGCCAGACATGAATTACAGGATTGATTGTACAGTAATCTTCCAGATGTTAATGCCAGCCAGCTCATTCATAAATCCTTCCCAGGTATAATCGCTCCAGGAAATTGCCTTGCAGAAAGCAGAGGTGGCAGCTGAAATACAACTGCAAGTGTATTGAATGCATCAGCATTGACCTGCCAGGCATCTGGTTTCAATGCTTCTTTTGAAAATTATTTTAGCACTGAATATGAATGTGTGTGGATGTACGTTGTATCTCAATGGTTCAGTAGGATGGAGCATGTACTCTCCCAGCAGCCATAGTATATTCATGACAGAAGATGGCAGGGGCCAGAATTGGAGTTTATTTCACACTAAAAAAAGTGCTTAGCTTTTGCTCTCTTTGTTATATGCACACATATCTTCAATTGTGCAGAATAACACTGTGTTTTCTTAGCAATTTAATTTGTGCAAAGTAGGAAATTCCCCAAGAGGTGAAACTGTTAAGTGCCTGGACATGTAACCTCTGAAGATGCCGTCATTTTTTTCTAGCTGATACTGTAAAGCATAACTTTTAGAAAAAAACAATGGCTTGTGCTGTCAGACCTATTTCGGCTAGTTACATCTATTTTCAAAAAAATACTGTCTGACAAGTGGGATTCTGAACCCATTTAATTGTACAGCAAATAGCTTATTGTTGGTATCTTGATTCTAGAACTATTTGTGAACCCTTGGTTCATGATGCACAGTTCAAAGGTCATGTATATCTCCAATCCCAAGCTTGATTTCCATCGTACTTTAGAACACACTCAGGGCTTGTCTACACCTACTGGAGGATTGACACTGCTGCGATCGATGCATCGGCAGTTGATTTAGTGGGTCTAGTGAAGACCCGCTAAATCGACCACTGATCACTCTCCCGTTGATGCCTGTACTCCACCTGATCGAGAAGAGTAAGGGGAGTCGATGGGAGAATGTCTCCCATCGACATCGCGTATTGTGGACCCTGCGGTAAGTAGATCTAAGCTTTGTTGATTTGAGTTACGCTATTCATGTAACTCAAATTGCGTAGCTTAGATCGACTTTTCCCTTTAGTGTAGACAAGGGCTCAGCTTGGCCCCTACTGATGTTATTGTGAGAATTTGACTTATTTCTGGTCACTCTACTTTCAGACACGCTTTCTCCCTTTTCTTTTTTCTCGGATTTCCTTCATCCCTTGAGTAAACCCCTCTGAGATCTCCATCAAGGATCTCCAAAGCCTCCACTACCAGCAGCTGTTATTGCCTGTTTCCTCTGTCTCAGGGGCCTGTCCAGTGTAGCTTTGTATTCATTCTGATTCTTAACATATGCTTATTAAGTTTGCCGAGGCCCATTAGGATACATTCTTTAATTACATTGTCTCTATTTGTTCTAAAAAAAACCCTGTTTCATTCAGTGCACAGGATGGATAGTAAATGAGGCAAACGGCTGTAAGAAGAGAAAGGATGTTCTCTTAGATTTAAGGGACTGGACTGGCACCCAGGAGAACTCTGCCACAAACTTCCTGTGTGATGTTGAACAAGACTAATTATACATATGCATGAGCAGAGTGTATTAAGGTTGCACAGGCATTAGTTAATTCTGGCATTTCCTATTTTGTAAGGGATTTGCAACATTAATGTTCTTTTAACATTATTTTCTGCATGGAATAAATAATGTCAGACAGAGGCAACAGCTTTAACATGTTTGCAGCATCCTAAAGGACACTATTTTTTTTTGCTTGTTAGGAAAAAAGCATCAGAAACAAACTGATACGTACTTCGTTATCTCGATCCTTCTCCAGGAAGTGACGGGCAACATGACTTGGCAGAATATTTCGTAGCATATTTTCATTGTGTTCCCTTAATTCTTTCATTTCGTTGATTTCTTCTTTCGCTTGAACACGCCACAGAAAGTCCAGGCGGGCTGTGTATTCAAGCTATAGTTATGAAGAAAGGCAAACATTAAGTCTTATGAGATAAATGCAGACATGGGATTGTGATCATGGAAGCCTGTCGCTACTACCTAAATTACTTCAGTACTGTAGACACCAGAAGTATGACTCCTAAATAATTTTATTTCTCCTATGAACAAATACCAGCATTTTGTCATGTATAGTGAGAATTGCGAAGGAATCAAGGACCCAATAGCATTAGTCATATTGCTATCTTATATTCAGTGGTTGGAACATTTCAGTAAGTTATTTCCCCCTAGAACACGTCTGCATTACTTAAAGAATGATATTATGGAGTCAGACATGAGATAAAGTAACAAAATAGATAGCTAGGTTAACAACATATTCTTCTAGCGCCTGAATCAGAAAATATATTCATCTTTTTATGACTGTTTTCAACTGGAATGTACTTTACAGAAAACCAGAGCCAGGGTGAATAAGGATACTCTGCAGAGAGGTAATTTACCTCTCCAGGACAAGCACTCTTCTCTCAGTGTAAAGAAGCATGAAAAGCTCAACATGCTTCAAGAAGGACTTTCAAGTTTGAGATACCTGAAGTGAGCGGTTTCTGCTGCTAGGGCAAATAGACATTTGCTTTTGGTCTTATATTTGATAGTGGCAGCATATAGATTGTCTTGTAGCTACATAAATAATCTGTAGTTCCATTGTGATTGCATTCTGGTTCCAAAGGTTGCAAAATGGCTATTGATTATTTGTGCAACCATAGTGCCTGGTAGCCCCAATCATGGGCCAGAACCCCAGTGCAGTAGGTGCTGTACAAACAGGATCTCTGGAAAAGAGTCCCTAGAACACAAGGCAATAGGTGGATGCAGACAGACATGGGGAGCACAAGGAAGAGTGAGACAATAGTGGTCAGCATGATAGACCGTGATCTGAGGATACCAGCTGCCTCACCATTGTTCAGACTTTTTTAGGCACCACATCAAATGAGAGAGTTTTAATGGGGGATTTGAAGGAAGACAATGCAGTTTAATCCTGCTAGCGGTGCAGAAGCGGTCACTGATTGAACTATGGAAAGGTACTGAAATAGTGGGGCTGTATCTGTGTATGGATGCCATCAAAGATGTCAAAGAACGATTTATGCTGTTTGGGATGATACAACCAGGAGTAAGAGTCAAACAACTAGAACGGGAATATTTCAAATGAAAGAATAGGCACATTTTCTAACTGTGAGATGCATTAGCCAATCCAATGATTTGCCAACTACGGTTATTGAGATCCCAGCACTAGAAATGTTTGAGATCAGACCAGATAAGACACTTGGTACCTTTGTCTAGAGGATAATCCTGAATGGGTGGAGAATGGTGAACAAGGAATTTAAGTATTGCCATATTATAGCAGTCTAGTGGTCCATCCAGTTCAGTATCTTGTCAACAACACTGGCCAGTGACAGATGTTTCTGAGAAAGGTGCTAGAAATCCTGCATGGACAGTTATGGGATAACCTAACTGGAGGGGAAGTTTCTTCCTAACTCCCCATAGCTAGAACTAATGCAGCATGCAGGTTTATATCTCATTCCAAACTTGTATTTATTTTGTACTATTTTCTAAAACCCTTGTCATCCCTATGAATCCTGCTAAGCTCTTGATCTCTGTTATATCCGTGGCAATGAGTTCCACAGGCTAACGGTGCATAGCTTGTAAAACTATTTCCTTTTACCAGTTTTTTCACCTTTCAATCTCATTGAATGCCCCCTTGCTCTTGTGTTATGAGACAGGGTGCAGATAAAACCCTGGTTTACCTTTACATCACCAGGAAAAAAAGGCCTAAAATCATCTCTCATTTACTTGTCATGAGATCCACTGGTGAATTCTGAAGAATTACATGGGGCTTTAGATTAACAGATTCATAGATTCCAAGACCAGAAGGTTCCACTGTGATCATCTTGTCTGACTTCCATTGTAACACAGACCATAGAACTTCCCCAAAATAATTCCTAAAGCGTTTCTTTTAGAATAAGTATCCACTTTTGATTTAAAAATTGACAGTGATGGAAAATCCACCTTGATCCTTGGTAAATTGTTCCAATGGTTAATTACCCTCATTGTTAAAAATTTACACCTTTCTAGTCTGAATTTGTCTAGCTTCAACTTCCAGCCTTTGGATCATGTTATACCTTTCGCTGCTAGACTGAAGAGTCCATTATCAAATATTTGTTCCTTATATAGGAATGTATAGACCATAATCAAGTCACCTCTTAATCTTCTCTTTGTTAAGATAAATAGATGGAGTTCCTTGATTTTGTCACTATAAGGCATGGTTTCTAATTCTTTCATCATTCTTGTGGTTCTTCCCTGAACCTTCTCCATTGTACCAACATCCTTCTTGAATTGTGGGTATGTGACGGGGTGCAAGGCCTCCCCTCTACTGCTACCCTTGGTAACCCCATGAACTGCTCAGACTCTCTTCTTTTAGTGTTCACTCAGTATAATTTATTCCAGTGTCCTCCATAAGCCCCTGTAGAGTGCAACACAACAGCCCAAATCCCTACAACCTTCAGTGCCTGTTTATCAGGGCCCTAGAGGAAAAGAGAGCTCTATTTCTTGGGATCTCCTTCAATCCGGGCACAGCCGGCCCTATCCTCCCTCCCTCTCACACTTCCTTTCTGCCTTTTATCAAGCTAGTCAATTTATGGACTAATTAATTCCAGTTATCCAGCCTCCCCATCTGAATAGCTAATTCCTCCCTGTTTCCTCAATCAGCTGACACTGGGGAAATTAACTGAGCCTACACTGATCAGAGTGTTGACCCATCTCTTAGACCTCAGTACTCTGGCACAGGGCACCAGAACTGGATGCACTGATCCAGAAGTGGTAGAACCAATGTCAAATACAGAGGTCAAATAACCTCTCTGCTTTTACCTGAGAATCCCCTCTTGATGTATCCCAGGATCACATTAAATCTTTTGGCCACAGCATTACACTGGGAGCTTATGTTCAGCTGATTTTCCATCACCACCCACAAAACGTATTTAGAACAAGTAGGTTTCTAATAGAGTCCCCCATCCCGTAAGTATGGCCTGCATTCTTTGTTCCTAGATGTACACATTTATATTTAGCCATGTTAAAACACATATTGTTTGGCTGCACCCAGCTTAACAAGCGATCCAGATTGCTCTGTATCAGTGACCTTTCCGCTTCATTATTTACCAGTCCCCCAAACTGTGTCTTATCTGCAAACTTTATCTGTGATGATTTTATGTTTTCTTCCAGGTCATTTATAAACATGTTAAATAGCATAAGGCCAAGAACAGAGCCCTGTGGGACTCTATTAAGAACATACTTGTTCAATGATGATTCCTTGTTTAGAATTACATGTTGAGACCTATCAGTCAGCCAGCTAGTAATTCATTTAATGTGTGCCATGTTCATTTTCAATCAATCATTCTAATTTTTCAGTAATGTCATCAAATCAAATGCCTTACTGAAGTTTATTACATTAACATTGTTACCTTTATCAGCCAAACTTGTAACCTCCTCAAAAAAAAAGATATCAAGTTAGTTTGACAGGCTCTATTTTCCATAAACCCGTCTTGATTGGCATTAATTACATTACCCTCCTTTAATTCTTTCCTAATCATCTGCTTAATCCTTGTCTTGCCCAGGATCAATTTCAGACTCACAGACTGTGTCATTCTATTTACCCTTTTTAAATATTGGCACATTAGCTTTCTTCCAGCCTTCTGGAACTTCCCTGGTGTTCCAAGATTTCCTGAAAATCAACATCAATGATCCAGAGTTGACTGTATGTGAGTTTGTGGGTGAGAGTGGTCTGTATATACAGGGTTATTAAATATCTAAAATGTAAGGTTAATTTTTGTCTGTGAACAAATGGAATGGGCCCACTGTGGTGTTAATGGGAAAGGATGGTTTCAAGGGCTGCATCACTGCCAATCAGGTTTTTTGGTGCTGCCATGTGATTACTAGAAATGTGGCTACCTTCATTAGTGAGTAAAGAAAATAGACTATTGCATGGGAAGCCCAAAAGCCCCAAACCCTAGGAGTGGAAATACCATCCAGCTTCTCTGCATATATAAACACCATGCATGGTGGAAGCACAAGGTGCTAACGGGTTCAACTCTCAGTTTTCTCAGTTTTTCTAGTTTATTTTATTTTGGGGACAAGGGAGTGTAGTAAGGATATCTCTTGAAGGTGCTTCCCCTAAGAGCAAATAATCACATGCTGGACTAAAGAGATTCCAAGGACAGAGTGCTTGCAAATGTGCTTTCTCCCTGCTCACTACACTTGCAAGACCTGCCACTTCCCACTGAGTTCAGTGGAAAGACTCAATGGGAGATGGATCAGTCTTCAGAAGGGTTAGCCTGTACTCCAACGACAAGAGGGAGTTTTAACATTACATTGAATTTCAAAGCTTCCCTCAATTTTCCTTCTTCTCTCTTTCCCCTAAGCTTCTTTTCCATTCCCCAAATTCTCTACTGCTTTCACCTCTCCTCCCACAGAGCCTCTTCCACATTCAGAGTTATTCAGATGCTGAAGGGTCTGAGGAAGGATGCTGAATTCTCCTCCGTCTGCACTGATGAATCTCAAGCAGGTGGAGAGGAAGAGCTTCTAAAATAAATATAACTAAATTACAATATGTTCTTTACTGCAAGTGTGTGGACTTAATCTCCCTTGGGATTAATTCAGTGGAGAGAAGTAGCGCCAATGGAGTAACAAGGTAGAGAGAATGAGAAGCTGAGATAATCATGTTTATTTTGTGGTTGAGAAATAGCTACTTAGGCAAATCAGTCCTACCAGCCAGAATGCAGAGCTCTGCAGAACTGAAATATTATCCTAGTGTTGTGGGTCATAAATGTATAACTTTCCAGCACCCTGGCTACTGAAAATCTTTTCTTTTCAGTGTATTTTATAGCACCTTCAATTGCCATATGTTGTGTAAAAGATAAGTATGCTGAGCTCTGGTCACATTTTGCACTCGTATTTCAATGTATTTTAAGTGAGAATCAATGACTGGCTTGGAATTTCCTATCTATCTATCTATCTATCGAATGCTGAATGTACTCATGAAAAGCTACCTGGAAAGATAGGGTAAAATTAATCCACTGACAGTAAGGAATAAATCTGGCCTAAAACAACCATCTATGAACTAAAATAAGCAGAGAGAGTAATTGGCTCCAGTTTTATAAGGACTCTTGATAGACCTATCTAGGGTGGAGAAACGGGGCATTTGATTCAGCTGTGGCTTGTTTGGTCTCTGGCTACAGTTATTAAAGCCTCCCTTTAGCTACTTAGGCAGCGTGTTAGAGTTAAGGTTAGGTCTAATAGATGCTTTAGCTGCTATCCAGAGAGCTAGGGCCCCAGAATCATTTCTGCATTTGGATTTTGTCTAGAAACATTTTTTTCTTGTAGAGGAACTTGTATGTGATGTTCTATTTTTGATGTGTTTTTAAGGTATGTTCTAGTTCTATGCAATTTGGGCTACATGGTTTTTGAATGAAATAAATACTTCAATATAGAACAGCCATAAAACTGGGACTGCCTGAAATGTCAGAACAGCTTTCCTGTAGAACATGTCATTTCAAAATATTGCTATAAGTCAAATGCTTTTAGAATATAATTTCCAGGCTAAGAATGCTTGTTTTCACATTAAATTAGGTTCCTGGTATGGAAATATTTGATTTATGTTGATACCATATATTGCTAATGGAACTGTTTTTAATTAGGGATTTAGCATGACTGATTTTTCCAGACTTATTGGCTGCACCAGAGATGGATTCTTTAGGAAATTCTCTCACTGTGACTAGACAGCCTTGCTCTGTCTCGATTGTATCTTGAAAGGGTAACTTAAAAGCCTGTATGTGCAAAATTAGGGATGAACTTTAAATGAAGCTTGTCAGGCTGCATAAAGAATGGCAGACAGCTAACAATTCTGAAATGGAAAACACTCATTTGTTTTAACATGAATCTCCTGCTTAACAAATCTTCTTAGAACAGTGCATGCCTCAGCCTATTCTACCACAGCTGAGTGAGGAGAGGGACGAGAGACTGTTGGTAGGTAGCTTTAGCCAAAGGCATTATTTTCTTCCGCAAACCAGACTGTTGAACAGCATATGTCATACAGGATGAAATTCTGCTGCATTTCCTACTCGGTGCTCATATGGAGATTTGCAGAATACTTACCCTTAACAGTTGCTAATGTGTTTGTTTTATCCCTAACTTTAAAAAACTGGCACTTATTTCAGATGCTGCTGCAATGCAACAGGTTTCATGGAATATAGGACAATATTGGATATAATGGTTTTGACAGGAACCGCTGTAGGCCAAGCAGCACACCGGTATGGTGTCCCCTGGAAGCTGGTGTTCAGGGTGACCTCCCTGCTTGCCCTCCCGTAGAACCAGCCTGGGCACTGGGCAGGTACATTACTAAATGCAGAAGTGGCTGCTTTTGTATAGGGCTAAATTCTCAGTGTTCCCAGTCCTTGTGCTTTGTGGTGCATATCACAAATCTCCAGCACCTGGATTCATGTTATTATCTGGGCATCTCAGCTTTCATTTAAAAAATAGTAAGTTTCTAGCCTCATGGTTGCAGATAAAAGCTTGAAAACATGAACCTGAACGGCTCCAAGAGCAGAGGCAAATCAAAAGAACCCAGAATTTACTACTTTTACAGTCTCATAATGTTTAAGCCAATCTCATGATTTTGGAACACATGGCTTGGCAATGTGGCTTACTGAAATCCTGATCCTATATAAGAGTTTTGCCTCAGTAAGAAGTGAGTTGAAGCTGAGTGAGGACATCAGGATTTGGGCCCCACTTTACAGGCTGTTACCAATACTTCTCTCTCTTGCAGTTTAATATTCCTCGGTTTTTTGGTTTGAGACTTTGGGCCCGACTCATTATGGAAGGCAGCGAGGACAAAATTTTCACACTTATGTAAAGTTAACCATCTCAATCCATATTTAGCCACCTCAGTTTGAAAATGTTCCTGACTGCCTCCTGCCAGGGGCTCCATCACCAAAGACGTCAGCGGGGGGACTTGGCCCCTCCCAGAAGCCACCCTGCACAACTGTCCCTTTTCATTTCCTCAGCTTGTGTTTCCTACATAGACTTTAAGGTCCGAAGAGACCATTATGACCATCTAGTCTGACCTCCTGCACAGAATCTCACCCACCCACTCCTGAAATAATCCTCTCATGTATGTCTGGGCTATTGAAGCCCTCAAAGCATGGTTTAAATTCATCTTCTCCCTTTGGACATATTAAATCAATCACTTCACAGCACTTCCCCTGTCCCTAAAATATTCTGAGCATGATTCCTTCATCATATCACTCCAGTTTTATATCAATGCATGCTGAAATCAGGGTCTTTGCTGCAACATCATACTGGAGTAGCAGCATGAAGAATCAGACTGTCGTGATTTTTATTTAGCAGATTTGAGGGTTTTTTTTTTGCTTTTTTGTTACATTTTAAAGGTTTTTTTATTTTATATATAAATACAGGAATCTGTTTTATGCTCTTCTTTGAGGCGCTTTTAAAGTTCTGTTTCATCCACTTCTAAGACTTTCTTTCTACTCCACACCATTCAATACTATGTAATTTGAAAAACAAACGAAAAACCCAACACAAAAGCGTTTACAATTCTTTCAACCCCTTTCTTGCAAACCCCCATTATCTCCATGTTTCCATAGTGATTGCCTTATTTTTATATATCTATTTCTGGGAGAAATGGGCTCTTTCTTTGACTTTTACATGCTTTCAATATATAGCTGAGGTAGTGGAAGCTGAAATTAGGAGACAGCAAGGAACACAAGGTGACAGTGGCATATTATAAGCAGCATATTATTAAGGTTGCCGGATGTTGCCCATTGTAAGACCCTGTTTTCAGTTGCTTATAACTTTACCAAGCTATAGCTGTTTTGACTGAAATTTTTCATGCCAGGTGTTTGTTTTTTCTTTTTGAAAATTTCAGTCAGAATCGTTTAGCCATTTCTGAGAATGAGGCTAGGGGAAAATACATTTTGTTAAAAAAAAATGTGGGTAGCCATTTTTTAAAGTTCTAGTGCACGTCCATGTTTGGAGCAGGGTCTTGAAAGTTGGTAGGGGGTGACCTTTGTGTCAGCAGTGTGCCTTTTGCTGTCCCTGTGAAAATCCAGCCAAATTAGGCCAAGCTATAAATCTTTGGAAAATCATGGTTCAAATGGGCTCAGTAGAGACTTGTTAGGCATAAGCAGCTAAAGTCCCAAAGATTCTGTCTGCAATGAACATTTTCCAGCTGGGAGTTGAACAGGACTTTCCCTGTAATTGCAGCTCTGACCTGCTGTAGGACATCTGAATACTTAAACTGAGAGCAGAGAGCCTTTCTCTCCTGTATTCTACATGACCTCCCTGCTGAGCCTAGGCAACGTGAAGGAGGAAGATGTCTGATTTGAATGCAGAGGGGGCTAGAGCTGGACCTGGGGGAAGAGTAGTTTGGGACAACCAGCCTGGGAGTGGAATTGGGACAGGCCAAAGAGATTGGGACTGAGAATGGGTGGAAAATATTGGAGAGAGACTGGGAGCCAGTAAGCGTGTGGGAGACCAGGATCAGAGGAGCAGTCAGGGGAGAAGACTGGCTGGGCAAGGAGAGGGGAACTCAGAAGCATGGGGGAAGGCATTGAAGGGGGGAAGGCAGATGTAAACCAATAAGGAGTCAAGGCACGGGAGGAGACCTGGGACTAATTGAGCAAAGAGACCAAGACAAGGAGCTGGTGCGGGGGAAGTGGGCCACTGAAATTGGACAAGAAGCTCTGAAATTGGAGGAAAAGCTCAGGGAGGGAGACTGGGACTGGGAACCAGTGGGGACAAGGAATATGGATGAGGTGACTGGAGGACAGAGTATGGGAGAGAGACAGATTGGATGAGGAGCCAGGAAAGGGGAAGTGAAATGTCTGGGCAAGGATGCTGGGGCTGGGAGTTAGGAGAGAATGGGACAAGGAATCTGGAGTCATTAGAGTAGGATTTGCTCAGCAAGAGACTAGGATTGGAATGATAAACCTGAGGGGTTGAGATTGGGACTAGGTGAGGAGAATGGGACGGGGATTAGAAACCAGGGATGGGAAAGAGACTGAATCGGGACAGGGACAGGTTGGACAGGATGGAGCAGAAGGGGTCAAAGCTTGGGGGAAATATGCAGAAGAGTCTGTGTCCATTAGAGAACACTCCCCCCACAGAGCCTGGAATGGAACCCAAGATTCCTAAATCCCACCATTTCTCAGCAAGTATTTATTAACCTACTGGCAAAGTGTGCTTCTCATCCCCTTCTAGAGCAGGTCCCCATAGAGGATGACTACCTACTAATGCTATCACTTACTCCATTAGCTCAAGTGGCAGAGATCTCTGTGGTGGATCTAAAGGTTCCAGCCTTGTTGATATCCCATAGTGGAATTTTTGTTTTTTTGTTTTGTTTTTAAACTGGGAAATTACGTACTAACACACTATATTGAAAGAACATTAAGGTTGCAAACTCAAGCGCTTTAAAAGTTAGGAAATGCCAGCATGAGCATTTTCCATGCAACCTTAATTTGGCCCTCTTGTGCATATGCATTATGATACTGTATTTAATTACATGATCACATGCTATTTTTTCTATGAATAAACGTTAAGATCTCCAGAAATAAGATGTGATTAAAAAACATCTAGGACCATGTTCTGCCCTGATTTACAATGTGCAATCCATTCGTTTGTTGCAATCAGGTGCAAGTCAGGGCCAAATTTACACCTTAGTGTAGTCAGCAAAAGTAACTCTACATTATGGTCCAGATCCTAGTCTGTGTAAGGGCTGGCCTGAATCACAGTCCCTGAATTTGTGAGAGCAGAAGGACTGCTGCCAAGTTCTTTATCCCTAGGAACAACTCCCTGAAAGAAATTAAGAACATACAGAGCCGTGCCTTCCCCATGCTCTCCTCTCCTCCCAAATGGCAGAGGGAAGTATGCTGCATGCCCTAACAGGCTGTAGCAAATTACCCCTACCCCCAGCAGCCCAACCAGGGAGCTCCAGGAGGCACTGCATCTTCCTGAAGCAGAATGACTCCAAATGCTCCTTCTCCCCCCTCTCCCCCTGGGAGTGCTGTTCCTTCTCGTTGCTCGAATGCAGCGCCGTGGCTTGATGCCACAAGTGAACCTTGCACGACTTGAGGTGTTCTACGGGCTTGATCCTTCAGTGATTACTCAGAAAAAACTTCAGTTGACGCCAAAGGGGGTTTTCCCCCAATGGACTAGGACTGCCTAGGGTTAGATCTTAACATTCCTACTGCATAACCCCGAGAAGTTTAGACTTCGTTAGCAACCAACACTGCCCCGGATTGGTTTTGCAACAACGTCAATGAGGTTTTACGTTTAAAAATCCAGAAGCACGGATGGGTTCAGATCCTGGTCCCACTTTAACCATAACTCTCAATTTCAGAGGCATCCTAGGCAGGAAGTCTTGCCCAGTGGTTAGGGCACTCCCCGGGATGTGGGAGTTCTGCACTCAAGTCCCCATTACTTGGCCCCTCTATGCCTCCCTTTTCCTATCTGTAAATTGAGGCTAACAGCACTTCCCTGTCTCACAGGGGTGTGATGAGGATGAATACATCAAAGCTGGTGAGACACTCCAATACTATGGCTATGGGAGCCATATAAGTACCTAAGATACACAGACGATTGCACATTTGGCCTCTCTCCACTATGCAGTGCATGCATAGCACTGACTGTACTAGTTCATGCTGCTCTTAAGAATCACTAAAACTGCACCATGTTGGATGTGAGCCTTCTTTAATCAGTCTTTGCTTATGGCTTATTTGACGTTGCATTATTAAAGGTCATATACTCAAGTGGATAAAAATATTTGCTTCAAATGGCAGCTGGTATTTTGAAAGTAATTATTGCTGCATCCTGCAATTCTAGTTTGTAAAGTGAGCGGTTACAGTAACTGTTTGCTTTACCTGTTGACCATGATAAAATACGGCTAACAGGAACATTGCCATCAGTAGCAAGGACGCCTCCTTTGTACCCAGGAAATCGGTTCTGGAAAGAAAAAATCCCAAAGCAAAACATTATTATTGATCGGTCAGTGTTTTATTTTAATCAGGGGGGGCTTTAATTTGGTAGCTTTTCTACAGTTTGTTGTGAAAAACCTTGTCATTGAAAAACATAACCAATAATAATTAATTCAAAAGTACAAGACCATAATTTAAATGTTCACTGTCTAATAACCAATGTTTTGAAGGATTAAAGCGAGGCCTCCAATAGCAATCAGGAGATGCTAATCCTTCCCTTCCAACCGTGACAGAGAAGCCATGCATCAGTCACTGTCTGTGGTAGTGATCCCAGTGGCAAAAATACGCAATGAACAGAATTGACATGATTAGATATCTCCTTAAATAAGGTATGCACACTTCAGTCCTCTCTCAATCCAGGCTTTAGAGCTATGGGCCAGAGATGATCTGCAGCACCAAAACCCACTTGGCATTGAAGAAGGGGGCCTATCACAGAGCTTTATGAGCCTCTGGTTTGCCTGGGTCCTGCTGGAGTTTAGAGCAGCTGAATGGTCCCAAAAGGTCCATTGCACAAGCTGGGGCGAGCACAGTACACTCCTGCTGCACCCCTAGAAACCTCCTTTGGCTCCCAGCATGCCCTCTGTGCCAGGACCGGGGGAGAGTACACAGGGTAGGAACTGGCTATGCTGGCTTTAGGCCAGCTGAGATCTCCTTTCACTGAAGGAATTCTCAGCTGGCCAGATACAACCAACATCTGGCACCTTTTTGCCGGTGGAGCAGTGCAAAGGGTCTGGAAGAGTGGAGAGAATTTTACCCTATATCTGGGATTATGACCTACAATCCTAACTTCAGCTATTACAATATTTTGAAGGTGCCTAGCACCTTTCATTCAAGGACTTCAAAACATCTTACACCAGGCCTGCACAACTTGTAAAGCGGCGAGGGCCATATTCCTCCAAAGAAAACAGCTGAGGGCCGAAACCCCCCAGCCCCGTGGAAACACACCCCGCCCCCAGCGCCGCCCACCCCATGGAAACAACCCCTCCTTCCCCAGCGCTCGGGTGTGGAAGCCTGTAGAGGGGGAAAGAAACAGCACGCATAGGGTGACCAGATCACAGCTGTAAAATAGGACCCGCCCCCTCCCCACTCGGCCCCACCATCACATCCCTCTTCACCCCCCCCAGGGGTCACTATATTACTGCACACAACAGTCAATCAATGCAGTTGTAGATAAATCTCTGCATTATGCATTTTTATATAACTTTTATATGACTTTGTATTGAACCTTGGTAATATGTTATAGTGGGCCCCTAAGGTAGTATAATTAAGGTAAAAGAAAAATGTCTTTTTGCTAGAAGTAGAATAAGATCTTCCCCCCACTTTGTATTCAATTGCCCTGTTGAATGAATGAGGTGTGAATGAGGAAGGCGTGGAAGGCAGCACCTCCAGACAGCTGTAACCCTTGGAGAGGGGATGGGAATCAGACCAAGGACAATCAAACTTGTCAAGTGGGCTGACTAGAGAAGAGCAGACATACTGACGGCCTCGGGGGTAGAAGCAAGCACCTTCCTTTGGGAACACCCTCTTTGCAGCACTGGGATAACCCCCAGCCCAGAGACAAGCAGCAAAAAGGATCAACGGACACAGATTTTGGGCCGCACAGTGAGCCCACCTACTCACCCCCCTGCGGGCCGCACAGTGAGCCCATGCGGGCCGCATGCGGCCCCCGGGCCACATGTTGTGCAGGCCTGTCTTACACACATCGACAAAGCCTCCCAACATGCTTTTGAGGTAGATCAATATTCTATCCATTCTACAGCTGGGTAAGGAGAGGCACAGATAAACTTTGTGACTTGCTCCAGGTATCTGGAAGTCACTTGCAAAGCCTGGAATAGAACCCAGTATTCTATTCGGACTTTGTCTTCTACTCTAATGATTCTCCCGAGCTGAGCTGGTGAAATACTACAAAACCATTGTTTAGTAGCTCCGGCTGAGAGAGTGATTTGAGTAGAAGACAAAGTCAGGACTACTGGGCTCTATTCCTGGCTTTGCAAGTGATTTATAGACATCTGGGGCAAGTCAGATAATTTATTTGTGCCTCTCATTTGAATTCTAAGTGGCTGTTTGGTTAGATTATGCTGAGGCCCTTTTTAATCACTATCGATGAATATGCACATAAATAGGTTTTGTTAACACAAATATCTGGGAAATGTCTTTTATTCATACAATTACTCATAGTTAAAAAGTGAAGAAAGTTATTTGTGTATGAATAAAAGCAGACACCATTCATAATTTCTTATTCTCCTGATGTTTTAAATCCTCCTGTCGAGACGGGAAACAATATCATTTGACTAAGGTGAACAATCAGAAACCATGAATAAGAAACAGCAGGACGGATAAAATGAACAGTTTGTGAACAACCCATAACTTATACAAACACATTTTGCTCTATTTGAGCAATTAGAAATAGATTTGCAAAAAATCAGCTATATTTGGACATGATTTGTAAATAGAAAAGAGGGCTAAACTTGTTGGATAGTTTGTTGATAGCAGATAACTTGATCATATCTATCTACCTGCTTGTCAGTCTATTCTATGGTAATTTTAGAATGGCAACAGGTACCTAGATCACTCTTATGTCACAGTGATATAAAACAATGGTTACATAGTTCAATATAATAGTCTTTGTTTTTAACCTCAACATACCATTCATCAGTTTGGCCCCAAACTCATATTATCAACAAACCAAAGTCATCCCATGAAAATCCATCTGATAATATTTCCTGATGGAAAACTAGTATATTTTTAGTATGCTTAGAATATACTGCCTTTTTGTCAGAGTAAGCATCTCCTTAAATATGCCCTTTAGCAACCACTGCCTTGTAATAATTGGTATCTTCTCACTGTCATTCATGGTGCCTCAAGATTGTCAGGAAAACTGGTTTCTAATAGTAACACTCACTGTTAAGTCCCAATCAACCTGTCCTCTTTTTTCAGTATCAGATTATTTATATTAATAATAATTTGTACATTCTTTTCTACTAGATTTTCCCCCTAACAATCCAAGACTGGCTATGAACAAAGACAACTCTCTAATACATAACAATAAACCAACTGGCACACTGTACATGTCACTATAGCTGAGGGTAATGTAAGCTGATAAATCATAGCATATCAGGGTTGGAAGAGACATTAGAAGGTCATCTAGTCCAACCCCTGCTCAAAGCAGGACCAATCCCCAATTTTTGCCCCAGGTCCCTAAATGGCCCCCTCAAGGATTGAACTCACAACCCTGGGTTTAGCAAGCACTGAGCTATCCCTCCCCCAAATGTTGTCTTTGTACTACAAGTACATCAGTGCTAAATTGATTTGGATATATGACTATTTTCTCTGAAAACACAAAGATATCTGAAGAAGAATTAAATATGGAATTCTCTGGATTTGGCCCAGGACTAGTCAAAAATGTGTATCATCACTGGCAATTCTATCATTTTTTGAGTGCTCAAGTGGCACTTAGGCCAGGTCTACACTAAACTTACATCGGTATAACTGTGTCACTCAGGGGTATGAAAAATCCACATCCCCGGGCGACGCAGTTATACTGACCTACCCCCCGGACTAGACAACGCTTTGTTGACGGGAGCGCGTCTCCCGTTGACATACCTACCACCTCTTGTGGGGGTGGATTAACTACATTGATGGGATAAACTGTCTCAATGGAAACTGATGGGAATTTAGCTGTTTCATCTACACATTAATGTTGTGTATCAAAGACTACAGTCGGTAATTTTTAGAGATGGCTCAAATGTGTGGATTTAGACATCCTATTCCTGAGAAAATTCTGTGCCAAAAAAATTAGAAATTCTGCAAAAGTTACTTGTCAATAAATAAATGTGGAGGCTCCAGCATGGCCACGAGGAGCACAGGCCACTGGATGCACAGAGGTGGGAGATCCCTTCTCCTTCCCTGGGACATGGATCTCTGGGGCAGGCCCAACCCTTGCGCTGTATCAGGATTGGGTGCAGCCTCACGGCCAAGTCCGTGTCCCGGGGCCGAGGGGCTGCAGGGTGATCTCCCGCCTCTGTGAAGCCAGTCACCTGTGCTCCTCACTGCCATGCTGGAGCCTTCTCGTTTATTTATTGACAAAATTTGCTGAATTTTGCAGAATTTTAAAATATTCAGTACAGAATGTTTAATTTTTTGGCACAGAATTCCCACAGGAATAGGAGGTGCACATCCCCTGTGTCTTGGAGGGCTGGCTGAGGAAGGGCCAGTGGGGAGACTGCAAATCCACCTGTTTTTGTCCCCATGGGGCATGGACAGAGAAAGAATGGAGGCTTTGGCAGCTTTAAAGTTACAGTAGCAGTTGTGGAGTACCTTGAGGAGAGTTTTCCTTCCCCTCAGGAGCAAACTTTAAGGGGGGAGGGATAGCTCAGTGGTTTGCGCATTGGCCTGCTAAACCCAGGGTTGTGAGTTCAATCCTTAAGGGGGGCATTTAGGGGTCTGGGGCAAAAATCTGTCAGGGGACAGTACTTGGTCCTGCTAGTGAAGGCAAAGGGCTGGACTTGATGACCTTTCAAGGTTCTTCCAGATCTATGAGATGGGCATATCTCTCTCTATATGCTGCATGGTTCAAAGGAAATATTTTACTCTTGGTGCATACGAGCACACGCATCTACTACAGGTTCATATGACCAGAGTTGCACAGAATATTAGAGAACCACAATACCACCCATTTGAGATTTGAAATGGGAAGGATCTACACATCAAAACAGCTACAGCTTTATTTTTTCATTTATGAGACCTATATTAAGCCTGCCCTGTTCCATTCCTGCATCTTCTTCTATTGCTAGTTAATGAGATGTTTCCTGCAGCAAGGAGGTACTGACTTGTCTAGAAATGAGACGACTCAGGGTACATTTTTTGTGTTTCTAAGGCCCTTTTGTCCCTTAATGTTTAATGACATGACATTATACTCCTAGCAGAGGACAGAAAATAGCAATACATGGCATGAATGAAATGTAACTGACTGAGTAAATTAACCATCAGCAGCAGGTAGCTCGGAGAAAGAAGATCATGCTTAAATATATCACCATGGCATTTGATGCTTGTAGCTTGTTATCAGTATTATTTATATTATAGTAGCTCCTACAAGCCCCAAAGAAAATAATTGCACAGCAAGATACAGCCTCACTCTGAAGAGCTATGTAGAAGCTCATAAATCTGCTCCTACATGTGAGCTAATGGATATAGATCATTTAGCTCAAGCAGCAGCGGCTTAAGGCTTTAGGTCTACTAGTTCCCAAGTTCAGTCCTTGCAGATTATCTGACTTATGGGTATTATTATACATGATCTAACCACTCAAAGGGGCTATAAAGTCACACTTGTGTTTGTGTGATTAGCACATTCCATCTGCCCTGGGAAGCTCATGTTGAGAATACACAGTCCACAACCCCTGCATGGACCACCTCACATAATGATTCCCTTGGTCCTCAGGGATTGAACTCTGAATCTAAAAGCACTCATGTCTACTGCAGGGGCCTAAAGGACCAGCTCCATTAACTCACAGGCAATAGCATAAACCTCTATAAGTGGCCTGGCCACTAGAGTACAGCAAACACGCACACTGTGTTAATGTAGATTACCACTGCATTTTCTGAAGACCTCTTGTGCCATAGTAACCAGGGCCAGCTCCAGGCACCAGCAAAGGAAGCAGGTGCTTGGGGCGGCACATCTGAAGGGGCGGCATTCCGGCCATTCCTGGGGTGGGGGCACATTTCAAGGACCGTTTTTTGTTTTGTTTTGTTTTTGCTTTGGCGGGTTGGTGCGTGGGGCGGCAAAAAAGCTAGAGCCGGCCCTGATAGTAACAAGTAAGCCTGACACACTTGTCATCTGAAACCCTCCATCACTGTGTCATCACAGCTCTTATGCCTCTAACATTGTTAATTAGTCTTGTGAATGCCCTAAACGGTAACTCTTTAAACCTTAAAAAGTAGTCATACAAAGCATGCTGCAGCTTTTATCTAACAATCATCCAAAGTACTGATAGCAAAGGATCACATGAACATCATACCTAAGGCTGCTTTAGTACATTTTAAAAAGGGTTCTGAAGAAAACATGAGCCACTTCAAAAATGTTTAACATATGGTGTTGTCTGGATTGTAATAGCTAAGTTCAAACTACATTCAACATTTCAAATCAATCCCTTCTTTCAAAACACATTGCTAATGCAACTTTTTCAACTCCATTAAAATTAGATACCTGGTACAACCTTAAATATGGTGTTGCTACTCCACCGTATTATCTGAAGGAAGTACGTTACGTACAATCTACATGCACAGACAAATTTTATATGTATAGGTAAATTATGCTTAAGATGTTTGTATTTTCTCTTAATTGACACTTATTGCTTTTATTGTGTATAACTCCTGGTGAATGTCTGGAGTTTACTTTTTCTTTTTTCTTTGAGTTGCCATAATATATCGATCACTTATTGACAGTTGAAACTATTTCCAATAAACTTGAGACTATCACTCCAACTTCAATGCCTTGTTGGTTTCTTAGCCAGGAATGTATTGATTCTTTCATTAAAGGTTGTGAAACACTTTGAAATGTACGTTTGAAGAGCACCGTATCAGAGCTCAGTGCTATTATTATTTATTCAGGGCTGGATTGTGATCCTCTTTTCCACGCTGAGCTGCATATTACTCCAGAAATAGTTCCTTTGACTCTGATGGGACTATTAAAAGTACTATTCAGCATGAGTAAGGAGATCACAGTCCATTCCTTAATTATTAATGATTATTCAAGAAATGAAAGCAAGGATACAGTGCACACAGGGCTGTGCTTACTCCTAGTGAGTAGCACCTTACCATGCTAGGAGTCCCTTTTGGAGCATGGCACTACTCATTGTGAGCAAAGGTGGAAAAACCTGGCACATAAAACGTATAACAACAATAGATATTTTTTTTCCAAATGTAGCTGCTAACACTTACTCTCCATTGTGATTAAAGTTGTCGTATCGCAGGAAGAGGGAGGCATAAATGGTCTCAGTCAGCAGAGAATAGATTGCGATCATAATGAGAAGCACTGCCAACTTCAGGACGGAGTTGAGACGAAGAAACACTGCACAGGTCACCATTGCCAGGACACCGGTAAAGACAAAATACTGAACAGAGAGCATGAGTGGTCAGTTTCAACTTTATGAAGGCCTGAATTTTCAAAGTGTCCACTAATTGTGCTCAGAACTTTAGAAAATCCAGCTCTGTGTCCTATTTGGGCACCAAAAATGGAAGCATCCCTGCACAGTGGACACATACGATAATTTAGGTCTAAATATTAATGGGGGTTATATAGTTAGTAATTGGTGCAAACTAACTACAGTTTGCATGGAGATGGTCAGAGGAGGATTCCCTCTGTGCAGGAGAACTCTGCTTGCAGAAATCTGGCAGAGATAGCTCTGCCACTTCCTGTGAAGGGCATTTCTTGGACACAGTTGGGAGAGGAGAGGGCATAACACCGAGTTGCCCACTTGCAAATGGTCTCTCAGGGCATAAATTAGGTTTGCCCCTGCCAGTCCTTTCTTACACCAGGCCTGAGTGGTTCAGGATCATGGAGCCCCTGCCTTGCAACGTGCCCCCTCCATGCTGTCTGAGTGGAGAATTAAACCTGAAGGGGTACTTTGGTGTTGTAAATCCAGCAAAATTTCACCGCCCTCTTACAATGTGATGCCCAGAGCCTCATTCACTTCTCATTTTCTAGTACTTTCAACAGCTCATTTTTCTTCATGACAACATTTTTGTCAAACACCATCCTTGCACTTCACATTGTACATAAAGGAAAACAGGGACCTGGCCTCAAACGCGTTACATTTGAAATGGCAACATCAACACTTACAATCCGAACATCTTAGTGCCAATAAACATTCATAATATCTCATTAGTAATCATAGAATATCAGGGTTGGAAGGGACCTTAGGAGGTCATCTAGTCCAACCCCCTGCTCAAAGCAGGACCAATCCCTAATTTTTGCCCCAGATTCCCCAAATGGCCCCCTCAAGGATTGAACTCACAACCCTGGGTTTAGCAGGCCAATGCTCAAACCACCGAGCTATCCCTCCCATTGCATAAGATTATGCAATGGTGCAGAATTGGGTATTTTCATGTAATTTCTCTTATGCCACGTCTTTGCCCTCTCTTCTCCAGTAACGTGCTGCCACCTAGAAATTAGTCGTGTAACAATGGCAACATTATGACACTGCCAGTGCCTCTTTTGGAGCAACATACTTGTTTTATCTACAACCAACTGGCTCAGTTCTGCTGACATGTTTGCTCCCCAATGGAAGGAAGAGTCCATCTGCTTCAAAGGCACAGATTGGAAAGAAAGCTGCAGCAGTTGAGTTACTGCAGTTCTTTTTTGGTGTGTATGATTTATTAGCACACTCCCCTGACCTCCTCTGACTTACATTTATTTTTGTATTTTATTGAACCAAGGAATAATCTCTGGTTGCATTTACAATTATTTCAAAGCCCATAATGCAAACAACGATGAAACATTGACAAAAGTCAACTCAAACAGGAGTTTGAGCCAACAACAAGTGTCTCATTCTCACTGTCTAAGTTCCAGGTTTAGCCAATCACTCAGGCATATCCTTTATTCTCATTGCCTTGAATGGGACATAAGGATGTGCATAAGCGTTTGGCTCAATAGGGATATGAGCGAGCAAACGGGCCTATAAGGTGTGCTGATTGCAAAACCAACTCTTCTTTGGCCTTCACCATAGCATAGGACTTCAAAATGTTATTTTGTCATAGACACCCTAGTCTCCTAACACTGCATATGTCTGCCTATGGAAGTGATCTGTGAGAACAATGCAAAGGGCGGGGCACTCAGGAACCGCCGTATCGATAATAGAGGGCAAAAACTGGTTGTAATGTCCTACAAGATCATCAGGTTGGTTCTTTCTGTAACCTTCCATTGTGTTTTCTACCAGCATGATGATAAACACTAAGGTCTCAAACAAGTTTAAATATAAACTCAGAAATACCTCAGGATAGGAGCAGATATCCGTAAAAGATTCAGAGGAATTGAAAGTCAGATTCTTAAAGGGTATTGATTTGTCAAAATCACACCATAGCTGTGGATTAAAAAAACAACAAGTTAGGGATGTATTTAAACTGAAGTTACCCAGTATACCGTTCCCTGATGACCAAAACCCCCCATAGAATTAGGTGGACATAGAGCAGGGAACTCTTAGGTTTCTAGGTGTCCACATCACAAAACACACCACTACTACAACTGGCTCCCTTGCTAGCAGCCTCAGCAGAAAATCCAAAGGCTGAATGGGTAGGAAGATGTCTAGGAAGTCTGTGTGCAACTGCCCATTGGCATATAAAGACCAAACTCACTTCACAAGATTAGATTAATTCGATTAAGAGGAGATTAATTAAACATACCTACTTTACATGCATAGATATATATTTTTGCACACATAAAGGTTATGCACCATTTTGACGACATACACTTTGCACTAAAAATGACAGTGTGGTCCTGGCAGATATGGGCCAAATTCCCATAGCTTCACTGGAAGTTTGGCTTGTGCATTCAAAAAACAGAATTTGAGCCTAAGATTCTGGGAGTGACTATTGTGATGATGGGAAATTAGAGTGTTGTACTGGAAATAGATTTATCTGATACAAACTCAACAGATGTTTTAAATAGAGTATTTTAATTAACATATATAAACCAGCTAAAACCTAAATCAAATGGCAGTTTGAGATGCAATATATCATAATATAAAATCAGAAAAAATCTGTAATGATTTCAAGTATCAGAGGGAAGCCGTGTTAGTCTGTATCCAAAACAGCAGGGAGTCCGGTGGCACTTAAAAGACTAACAGATTTATGTGGGCATAAGCTTTCGTGGGTAAAAAACCCACTTCTTCCGATGCATGGAGTGAAAATTACAGATGCAGGCATTATATAAAAGATTTGGGTTTTGGTTCAAGCTTTTATCAGAAGGTCAAGTGGGTTTTGTGTTTCTCCAAATTGGTTCACCCATCCCTGGTGAAATATTCAGATATAACCTCTAAGCCTGCAGATCTTTTAACTAGATATCCAAAGTGGTTCTCGTGGACTCTATAGTGCAAACAGAGATATTCTCTGATGAATGCCATATGAATTTATATAAGACATAAACTATTAATTGTCACTGAGGATTGCATAAATATCCCAGAGGATGGTACTGCATTGCTGAGACCACCGTTACTAAAAGAGCAAATAGGAGAGTTGCAAATTGAGACTTCATTAGAATTTCATTATAGGAAATCGGACCTCATTAAACAAACTATCTAACTCTGTTTCCAGGAGTGAGAGGGGATTTAGCCTATAAGTATTAGCCTGCTAATAAACATCCAGACTGGATTAACATGTGTGACAAGTGACGCCTTCTGACTTAATTTTTAAGATATGAAATCATTACAAAACCAACAGGGAGTTGTTTTTGTAATGATCAGCAATCATCAGCCACACCATCAGGGACTCATTCACCTGCACATCTACCAATGTGATATATACCATCATGTGCCAGCAATGCCCCTCTGCCATGTACATTGGCCAAACCAGACAGTCTCTACTAGAAAGAATTTAATTATTTTTTTAATTCAATGATTCTTGCCCTTTTTAACTGGTGCTGTGAACTTAGCAGATGCATGTGGCTGCAAAGATGGAGTGATCTACGAGGCGCAATTCAATAGTAAGTACTGTACTAGGATCAACCAGACAGAACTCATGGGCATGCTGGAATACCCCTGAGAAATTTTTGATATGTTTTCTCAGGCCCAATATGAAGCAACAGCAATACAATAGCTAGAAACGTTTACCACAACTGTACTAACTATTGGTACAATGGTAACACAACTATAATCTATTTGCCCATTTTAGAAGCAGAAGTCATATAAGAATAAATTGCACCATTCTCCTGGTAATAATCTAAATACCATGCATGAAATCTTGGCCCTACTGAAGACAACGGGGACTTCATCTATAATGGTAAGAATCAGTGGTCACATTCTTCTTCCTGCTACTGTCCTCCCTACCACTGGCTACATGATATCACAAAGAAATTGGAAGGAAGCCATCGCACACTAATAACCATCTGTCAATCACAGTGGAATGACAACAGCAGAACACAGTATGGTCAAACCACAATGGTGACATGCGTGTAAGGGTTTGTCTCTATGAAAAGTTAGTGTGTGGCAAGCTGGGGTGTGAATTTACCTCGCTGTAGCCTGCCACGCATTCACTGTCCAAGTGGAATCAGCTGCTGCGCACTAAAAGTTTCACAGTGTGCTTTGATCTCCCCTGCTAGAAACAGGAGTAGATTGAAGTGCACTAGGGAACTTTTACTGCATGGCAGCACAACCCGCATGGACAATTAATGTGCTGCAGGCTAGAGCAGGGTAGATTTACATCCCAGGTTGCTATGCACTAACTGTTCATGCACACAGGCCCTAAATTAAACTGGGTTATTCATAGTCAGAGGTTTGACTTCAGCACAGAAGACGTTGTCTGTCATTTCACCTCATTGTGGCAACGTTTCCCCATCTATCAAAATGGGGGAAAATAATAACATGTGCCTATCATATGGTGGCTTAGTTAATTATGTTTTTGGAAACTGCTTTCAGGTCCTCATCTGGCAGGAGTTATAAAGATACAAATAGTAAAATCAAGCAGGTAAAGCACTTCAAGATCCTTGGTCAAAAGGTACTTTAGAAGAGGAGAGAATGATGAACATATTATAATTCACACAGTGAGATTTCACCTCACTCTAAGGTGGCCAGATAGCAACTGTGAAAAAACGGGATGGGGGTGGGGGGTAATAGGCGCCTATATAAGAAAAAGTCCCCAAAAACGGGACTGTCCCTTTAAAACCGGGACATCTGGTCACCCTAGCTCACCCTGAGCGCAGACTTCAATGCTGGTTGGACTGGCTTCCCTGATTATCTGACCCATTTATCTGAAGGTTGCTGGTGCCTCTGAAGACCTTCAGATAGTCTGTGCACTCTTGCATTTTTCAGTTACACAGGGCCCTTTGCTGTAGGGCTCGGCACCACACAATCGAGCACTAACATTTAGTATCTAAGCACAAATGCTTTACAAACATTGATTGCTTACTTTACAGATGGGTACACTGACAGAGAGATAAGATAAGTGACTCGCCAAAGGTCACACATTGAATAAATAGGCAAGTTAGGAACTGAGACTAGGACTCCTGACTTCTTGTCTCTTACTCTAACCAATGGACTACCCCACATTTGATCCATTCTTCCACTGGTAATGCAATGGTGTTTTCTTACATTATCAGTCAATAGCATTGCTTAGAAATCTGTTGTAAATTAGAGTTGCAACAGATGAGAATCCTGTACCTTTTATTTGTGATCATTATTTGGAATACTAGTTCTTAAGAAACCACATCATCACAGCAGTAGTCCATAAATGGTTTGCAAAGCATGGGACATGTTGAGCAGAAAGCAGCAGATGGGATTTTAAAATAGATAATCCTCATAAGGGAGAAATAATTATGCATTTTAGAAAACCATATTTTAAACAACTGATTGAATTTCCTGAAGCGCTTCAGCTTTGCCTTTTATATTTAAATCATGGGTCGCTATTTACCATATTAGTTAGCAAGAAGAGTAACAGGAAGAATGATATGATTTAATAATTCATAAAAAAGGTTTTCCGGTGTACACGTACCACCCTCCCTTAGTCCCTCTGATGCTTACAATATTTATGATGGCTCCCAGAAAGTTAATCATAATGGATGCAAAAATGATCACGTTCCTGGCCAAATAGGTCTCATTAATCCAGCAGCAAGTTTTCCGTAGCACTAGGGGTAAACATTTATAATCCTCTGCAGTGGTGATTAGCACAAGAGTGGAGTGCAGCATAATCAAAATGGAAAACTGAATGACCATTGGCATCATCCTGCAGGGAAAAAAAGAAAACCCAACAAAATATTAAAACAATACCCACTTAGTATTAAAAAAACAGACTAGTAAACTGCTAGTTAGTATTAGGAAATAAATACTAGTTAGATCACAACACATTTTCCCTCAGTTTTTTCTCTTAAAATCAGTTCTAATGACTGGCACAATTAGCCCCAAGAAACATCATATAAGCTGTGGACATCCCAGTGAATACAAATAATTGTTTATATTCCGCATGGCTGACCATTACTTCACTTATTTTATTATCCCCTAGCTTGCTAAGCAACTGCTGTCAAGGCAACATTCCACTGAAATTACTACCAATATCTCTCTACGCACTGGGTGTTCGAGTGGTAGAAATATCCTTCTTTTCAGGCCTCAGTGCTCCTCTTTCAAGATGCTTTCAAAGCCAATCTACTCATGCTCTAGGATCCCAGGGAGGGAACACTGTGATCACCTAGTCTGACTTTCTGCATAGCACAGGCCATGGCATTGACAGGAAGATAAGACTTACCTTTTTATCTGTATCTACATTTTAATATTGTGCCCAAGACCATACCAATTAAACACCATATGGAATTTTAACAATCATAATAATCAATCAGTTGTTTTCATAGAAGCCCTTCAAAATACAGAGTACATGAAACTGTGCTCAGTGAGCCTTACATTGGATTTAGTAAACCAAGATTGGGGGGAGGGATAGCTCAGTGGTTTGAGCACTGGTCTGCTAAACCCAGGGTTGTGAGTCCTTGAGGGGACGATTTAGGGATCTGGGGCAAAAATTGGGGATTGGTCCCGTTTTGAGCAGGGGGTTGGACTAGATGACCTCCTAAGGTCCCTTCCAACCCTGAGATTCTATGATTCTATGAAGGTTAACTGAAAAGTGCCCTCTGGAATATTCTCCATATATTGCTCTCTAGTCTGGTCCTTAATTAGGTACTGCCACATACATACACCACCCCACAGCCAGTGATGTAACAACTATTGTTATACTCACATGCATAAAGACCTATAGCTCCTTTGCAGTTCAATTTTTGATACCTTCTTCTGAATTGTTTAGTTTCTCTGGCTTAGGTACGGGACTTGAAATTAATGGGACCGCTCATATGCTTACAGTTAAGCATGTGCTAAAGCGGTTTGCGGAATCTGGGCCAAAATGCTCAGCACTTTGCAGGATCAAGTGCCTATATGCCATATTACTACCAATTTCTGTCTTCCTTTATCTTTTTCACTCGTTGGGCTAGATTGTTATCTCAATGAAACCCCTGTAAGTCAGGTTAAACTGGTATTGATGGCAAAAAATCTTCATTAACACAGAACTAAGGTTGCCTGTTGCTGCCTCATGCCCTTCCACAACATGGAGTGTGGCTAAATATAAACCTCTGACACGCCAGAAATTCCATTAGGGGAAAGCCTCCTGTAGTAGAGAGGGCTTGGAGCGCTGGGCCTGGCGCAAAACCTGAGACCTGAAGCAAAGTCAGGCCATGTATTAAAGCAGATGTGAAAAAAACTAAGGACATAAGATCAGGGTGAGCAAACAATCAACAGCACAAATAGACATAAATAATAAGCACGATACACGTATCCAAAATGAAATAGATCCAAGCAGAGAACTTAATCATGTATATTATTAATATTAACTTATATTTACTATCCATTTACCTTTTATAGAAATATTTTCATTTTCAATGTAATAGTTTAGCTATAGTTTGCTGATAAGGTGATATTATACACTAGTTAATTTCAATTGAGTCTTAAATTTGCTATTTGTACAATTTCTGATGCAGTTTTAATCATTCTGAAAAATGGTATTTATGGGGAAATTGTTTTACTTAGCTAGGATGATGAAATAATGCACAGCTTACAACATTATTCATCCTTGTCTGACACCTTCTATTAAAATTCATGCAATAATCTCTGAAGTGTAAACATGGTGTAAGACTTTGAACTGGCAGGCAACCGTTTCAGAATAATTTACTTTAGTGCAGGTAGCAGCTGGGATTCTCAGAAAGAATAGGATTTCATAAAACAGAGGTGTTACAGACCATAAATATAAAGATACTTCTGATGAAATGTGCCTAGACAGCTAACTATACTGTATTACAATTTAACAACTTTTGGTCAACAGTGATTATTTGCAGTGACCCTCAACATAAGCAAGCAAGATGGTAGCTTGTGATATGGGAAAGTTATTTTACAAACTGTTTTGGAATAGCGTATTGGATGATTTCAGAAAAAAAGTTCTGATCTAGTGAACTGAAATAAGACCAGCAACAGAGTTACTTTGCCTGACAGCCTTTCTGGTGGCTTTTATTTATGGCATATTATTATTTGTGATTATTAATTATTATTATTATTACTTAGATGTGTCAATAATGGTCACTACTATTTTTATTCTCATGCCAGTGTTTCCATTCTAAACACCTATTTTTCCCTGCACTGGAATTTTTTATGTGAGCTTAGTGAAGGAGATAGGTACTAGCCTGTTTGATAACTAGGAACTAGTGAGTGGAGTTCACCAGAACAACAAAAGCCAGGTGAGGAAGAAGCCGCAGAACCCAGAAATCAACAGATTGTGAGAGACAAAACCTGAGAAAACAGAGACGGTATACAAACTGCAGGGTCAAAATGAGGAATTCAGAGGTAGACACTGAGCAGAGAACCTGGATAATACCCACTGCTTCAAGCAGGAGTCCAAGGAATCAGTGGGTGCTGCCCAGAGATACTCGGCCTGGATAGGCGAATGGACCAAACACCAGGAAGAGGGAGAGAGATGCTAGACTGACAATGCTCGAGACTGAAGACCTCTATTTATCCACAGAGCAGATAGTGCACAGGCACCAGCTTTTGCTACAGAGCCACACACATGTACTCATCCCTGACATGGAGGGACCACCACTGAGGATGGAAAGTAGTTCCGTCTCCATGGTACAGTAAGTCCATTGTAAAGTGCATATTAGGTGGAAAAAAAAGACCTTTTAAAACTAGATAAGAGTGTCTGACTAGGAGTTTACACAACAGAACATATGGGTCAGCTGAGCAAGTAACATGCATTTAGATAGTGGTCTAGGTAAATATCTGAATGGTTCAGCTTTGTGCAAAAAAAAAAAGGCCTGTGACAGAGTCTCAGAGCCAGGGGGAAAAAACCCAGCAATAAAACATTGTTCTCGGGTAATCCAGGACCCACCTCCAGAGGACACTACATTAACCCCAGGCTACACCCACACTCACATGCACTACGCTGCAGTGAGTTCTTTTCTGTCCAAGGGAAACTGACCGAGGTCCCCTTTGGAGCTCCATCATTCCAGTCCTGTATTAGCCTGAAAATGAGTAATATGTCATCTGTAGAGAAACCCATGGTACCCTCATGGTACCCATGATACTCTATCGATTCCCCAGGGACCTAGCATGCTCCAACTCCTAATGAAGTCAATTGGAGTCTTTCCTTTAACTTTAGTGGGAGTATGATCAGGCACCAAGATACCAGACCGAACATAAGGTTATGCCTACACAGTAAAAAAAAGACCTGAAACATCGAGTCAACTGATTCGGACTCATGGGGCTTGAGCTGCCAGGCTAAAATAACCTGATTCATCCTGGGACTGCAATTAGCCTTTTTCATGCCTGCATCACACTGGTGGCTCATAGTCATCTTGTGATCAACCAATACATCCAATTCTTTCTCCCCTAATGTTGATTCCAACTGATAAATTCCAAGCTTATAGCGAGAATTCTTATTGTTAGACCCTAAGTGCATGACTTTGCACTTTGCACTATTAAATTTCATCCTATTTCTATTACTTCAGTTTTCAAGGTCATCTATATCTTCTTGTATGATATTCCGGTCTACCTCTGTATTGGCATTTGCAATTTTAATTAACAGGCTCCCACTTTTTGGGTCATGATCATTAATGAAAATGTTGAAAAAGATTGGTCCCGACACCAATCCTTAAGAAACTTCACTCATAACCTCCCTCTGGACTGACAGTTCACTCTGTTTGATCCATTCCATCACTTCTAATTTCTTTACAGTCTACCTTGTCATTAATATACAATGCTACTCCACCACCTTTCCCTTTATTTCTGTCTTTTCTGAACAGCATATGCCCTTCAATATCTGTACACTAGTTACTACTACTAGTCCACCATGTTTTGGTTATCCCTATAATATCCGGTTTCACTTCCTGCACCAATAGTTCTAGTTCCTACATTTTGTTACCCAGGCTCCTTGAATTGGTGCACAGACATCTTAGTTTTTTTCTGTTTGACCTTCCCTAGATTCCTCACTAGATTAGGTACAGTCATTTTACTGCCAGTATCACCTACCTGACTGTTCCTGTCAGTGGAATTGGTACTATCATTCCACTTCTTGTCCATTCTCCTTCCCTCGGTTGTTCCTTTCTTCCTTACTGTATCCTCTTTTACTTGAATTTCCTCCCACTCAATTTTAGAATCGGGCATGGAGGTTACATGAGCATCTCCCAATCATCTCCCCAGAATTTCTAGTGTAAAGCTCTTTTAATCAGTTTTGCCATCCAAGAAGTCTATTACCTTTCCTGCTCAGGTGGAGTCCATTCCAGTCCTCTGTCCATGAATGCCTCCCAGTGGTCAAACATCCCAAAAACCTCCTTATAGCACCACTGCTTGAGCCATCTGTTGATCACCATAATCTTGGCTCGCCTTCACTCTCCTCCTTTAGGGATAAATAGAATCCCTCTGAAGATCACCTGAGTCTCCATTTCTTTAAGTGTCTTCCCCAGCCTGCTGTAGTCTTCCTTGATGTGTTCCAGTGAGAATCGAACAGTATAATTTGCTCTCACATGAAGGACAGTCAGTCGATTCCTTCCCATTCCCATTAGAATCATCTTCAGCCATAGGTCCACATCCTGTGTCTTAGCTCCTGGCAGACAGCACACCTGTCTGTTCTCCGGATCAGCTCTGGTAACAGACCTGTCTGTTCTTAGTAAGGAGTCCCCAGTCATGTAGAAACTGCCTCTTCTTGTTGTTGATGTGATTCTCCAGTTATTTTCTGGCTGCAAGTCTTCTTGTCTTTTGTTCTCACTTTCAATCTTCTGTGCATCATCCTCTAGCCTTCTAGGGCTCCGAACTCTGCATTATCTCTTTCCTTCTTCTTGAAGGACTAGCCGCTCTTCTCTTCTTTATTGCCCTCCCACCTTCCTTTACTCCCTGTTGCACCCCTTTATTTTCCAACTCACCAAATCTGTTTCTCAGGTTCTTCTATGTATCTTTTACTAGCTAGTCTTTTTGTCTGCCTTGTTCTCACAGTCACATGCTTACATGGGCCACTTTCTTCATCCAGAAGTTGTCACGGTCTTAATCTGCCGTAGAGCCAGTCTCCTAGCAATCCAATGAGCACAGCTGGCCTTGATAGACGCTGCCTCATTGACTGTCCCACCTGACTGGCTGAAGGAGTCAGCAGGCTGATGCTCAATGCATTCCTTGCCTGCAACTGTGCTTGGTCCTGTACCTTCCTCCACCATCTCTAGTCTTGCTTCCACTCCTGCTCCAGCCTGTCCCTGATCCTGCTCCAACCCTCAGCTCCTTCCTGACCTCTGACTCCCAGCTCAGACCCTCAATTCCACCTTCTTACTGCAACTCCAGTTAGCCCTTTGGCTTCGGATTTGGTTTCTGACGCCCAGCTAAAACTTCTGCTACACCTTCCAGCTCTGATTCCAGTTAACCCTTCAGATAAGGCTTTTGTCTCTGACTCCCAGCTATGACTCTTCGCTGCATCCTCCCAATCTGGATTCAGCTCCAACTGGAAGGCTCTTGCGCCAACCACTGGGCAACACGGCCCATGACTCAGTTGCTGACAGAAGTCTACCCTCACAGTACTCTTGTCCAGCTTGCACCTGCAAGTCTTGAGTTTTCTCCTCAGCATCCTTTCTCCTTCCCTCACATCATTCACCCCTTCTAAATTCAACCAGAACTTCTAGCTGCATCTCCAAACCTCAGGTCTTCTCTTCCATGAGATCTACCAGGCAGCACTTCATAGAAATGAAACACCTTTCAGGTATCCTCTCCAGAATATTCATCCCACAGCTTCCACATCCAGTCATCTTCACTGTCTCTTCCATTCATTGGGTCTTTGTATCTCTCATAACCTTCCCTCCTTAACTCCTGTCAAAAAGAAGGAAAAAAAGACACCCACACCACACCCATGCTCCCCCAAACTTCCATTTTCAGCTCGGTTTGCTGGCTCCTGTGCTGCTGGCTGGCCAGTTGGCTGCCTTTATAGACCTGATGCTTAAGGAAGCCCCACTCCTTAATCAAGGTTAAGCTGTAATCAAAGGCTCAGCTTCTTTCACAACACACTGCCCCATACCCGATTTTGCAAACTGAAAAACAAATGGAAAACAAGCCATCAAACAAACAAACAAACAAACAAACAAACAAACAAACAAACAAACACACTCTCAAGAACTCACTGCCCCTAAGTTACAGGGGCTGGTTTGCTGAGACCTCCAACCTAAAGCCGTGCAGCTGGCCTAAACTACAACCGCAGCTCCTGAAAGAGAATGGGGGTTGGGGACTCCTGCTTTCAGTGGACGCGAAGCTGGATATGAGTCAACAGTGTGCCCTTGTTACCAAGAAGGCTAATGGCATTTTGGACAGTATAAGTAGGAGCATTGCCAGCAGATCGAGAGACGTGATCATTCCCCTCTATTCGGCATTGATGAGGCCTCATCTGGAGTATTGTGTCCAGTTTTGGGCCCCACACTACAAGAAGGATGTGGAAAAATTGGAAAGAGTCCAGCGGAGGGCAACAAAAATGATTAGGGGGCTGGAGCACATGACTTATGAGGAGAGGCTGAGGGAACTGGGATTATTTAGTCTGCAGAAGAGAAGAACGAGGCGGGATTTGATAGCTGCTTTCAACTACCTGAAAGGGGATTCCAAAGAGGATGGATCTAGACTGTTCTCAGTGGTAGCAGATGACAGAACAAGGAGTAATGGTCTCAAGTTGCAGTGGGGGAGGTTTAGGTTGGATATTAGGAAAAACTTTTTCACTAAGAGAGTGGTGAAGCACTGGAATGGGTTACCTAGGGAGGTGGTGGAATCTCCTTTCTTAGAGGTTTTTAAGGTCATGCTTGACAAAGCCCTGGATGGGATGATTTAGTTGGGGATTAGATCCTGCTTTGACCAGGGGGTTGTACTAGATGTCTCCTGAGGTCTCCTCCAACCCTGATACTCTATGATTCTAAGTGCTTCAGAATGGATTCCTTGAGGACCTGCTCCATGATTTTGCTGGGGACTGAAGTGAGGCTGACCAGTCTGTAGTTCCCTGGGTTCTCTTTCTTCCCTTTTTAAAAGATGGGCACTATATTTGCCTTTTTCCAATCGTCCGGGACCTCCCCCGATCGCCACGAATTTTCAAAGATAATGGCCAATGGCTCTGCAATCACATCAGCCAACTCCCCCAGCACCCTTGGATGCATTAGATCTGGACCCATGGACTTGTGCACTTCCAGCTTTTCTAAACAGTCCTTAACCTGTTCTTTCACCAGAGGGCTGCTCACCTCCTCCCCATACTGTGTTGCCCAGTGCAGCAATCTGGGAGCTGACAGTGTCTGTGAAGACTGAGGCAAAAAAAGCATTGAGTACTTCAGCTTTTTCCACATCATTTGTCACTATGTTGCCTTCCTCATTCAGTAAGGGTCCCACACTTTCCCTGCCCTTCTTCTTGTTGCTAATATACCTGTAGAAACCCTTCTTGTTACCCTTCAAATCCCTTGCTAGCTGCAACTCCAATTGTGCCTTGGCTTTCCTGATTACACCCCTGCATGCTCTAGCAATATTTTTTATACTCCTCCCTAGTCATATGTCCAAGTTTTCACTTCTCGTGAGCTTCCTTTTTGAGTTTAAGCTCACCAAAGATTTCACTGTGAAGCCAAGCTGGTCGCCTGCCATATTTGCTATTCTTTATGCACTTCAGGATGGTTTGTTCCTGCACCCTCAATAAGGCTTCTTTAAAACACAGCCAGCTTTCCTGGACTCTTTGCCCCCACATATTAGCTTCCCAGGGGATCCTGCCCATCAGTTCCCTAAGGGAGTCAAAGTCTGCTTTTCTGAAGTCTAGGGTCGGTAATTTGCTACTCTCCTTTCTTCCTTTGGTCAAGATCCTGAACTCAACCATCTCATGGTCACTGCTGACTAGGTTGCCACCCACTTCTACTTCCCCTAACAATTCTTCCCTGATTGTAAGAAGCAGGTTAATAGGAGCTTGGCCCCTAGTCGGTTCCTCCAGCACTTGTATCAGGAATTTGTTCCCAACACTCTCCAAAAATGTCCTGGATTGTCTGTGCACTGCTGTATTGCTCTCCCAGCAGATGTCAGGGTGATTGAAGTCCCCCATGAGAACCAGGGCTTGTGATCTGGAAACTTCTGTTAGTTGTCCGAAGAAAGCCCCGTCTACCTCATCCTTCTGATCCGGTGGTCTATAGCACACGCCCACCACGACATCACCCTTGTTGCTCTCACCTCTAAACTTAACCCAAAGACTCTCAACAGGCTTTTCTCGTTTCAAACTGGAGCTCTGAGTAATCATACTGTTCTCTTACATACAGCACAACTCCTCCACCTTTCCTCCCGTATTTGTCCTTCCTGAACAGTTTATACCCATCCATGACAGTGCTCCAATCATGTGAACTGCCCCACCAAGTTATTCCAATCATGTCATAGTTCCCTGAATGTGCCAGGACTGCCTATTCTTCCTGCTTGTTTCTCAGGCTTCTTGCATTCGTGTACATGCACCTAAGATAACTAGTCGATTGCCCTACTTTCTCAGTATGAATCAGGAGGCTTCCCATCTTGTACCCTCCTCCTTCTTTCAGAGTGGTAGCTGTGTTAGTCTGTATCAGCAAAAATAACAAGGAGTCCTTGTGGCACCTTAGAGACTAACAAATTTATTCGGGCATAAGCTTTCATGGTGGCTAGAACCTACTTCATCAGATGCATGGAGTGGAAAATACAGGAGCAGGTATAAATACATGATGTCAGATTTGTGTCCATTTATTCTTTTGTGTAGAGACTGTCCGGTTTGGCCAATGTACATGCTGGCACATGATGTCATATATCACATTGGTAGATGTGCAGGTGAACGAGCCCGATGGTGTAGATGATGTGGTTAGGTCCTATGATGGTGTCCTTTGAATAGATATGTGAACAGAGTTGGCACCGGGGTTTGTTGCAGGGTTTGGTTCCTGGGTTGGTGTTTTTGTTGTGTGGTGTGTAGTTGCTGGTGAGTATTTGCTTCAGGTTGGGGGGCTGTCTGTAAGCGAGGACTGGCCTGCCTCCCAAGGTCTGTGAGAGTCAGGGATCATTCTTCAGGATAGGTTGTAGATTCTTGATGATGTGCTGGAGAGGTTTTAGTTGGGGGCTGTGACGGCTAGTGGCATTCTGTTACTTTCTTTGTTGGGCATGTCTTGTAGTAGGTGACTTCTGGGTACCCTTCTGGCTCTGTCAGCCTGTTTCTTCACTTCACCAGGTGGGTACTGTAGTTTTAAAAACGCTTGATAGAGATCCTGTGGGTGTTTGTCTCTGTCTGAGGTATCAGAGCAAATGCAGTTGTATCTTAGAGCTTGGCTATAGACAATGGATCATGTGATGTGTCCTGGACGGAAGCTGGAGGCATGTAGGTAAGTATAGCGGTCAGTAGGTTTCCGGTATAGGGTGGTGTTTATGTGACCATTGCTTATTAGCACTGTAGTGTCTAGGAAGTGGACCTCTTGTGTGGACTGGTCCAGGCTGAGTTTGATGATGGGGTGGAAATTGTTGAAATCTTGGTGGAATTCCTCAAGGGCCTCCTTCCCATTGGTCCAGATGATGAAGATGTAATCAATGTATCACAAGTAGAGTAGGGGTGTAAGGGGACGAGACCCGAGGAAGCGTTCTGAGGCAGCCATAAAAATGTTGGCATACTGTGGGGCCATGCGGGTACCTGTGGCAGTCCCGCTGGCTTAAAGGTATAAATTGTCCCCAAATGTGAAATAGTTGTGGGTGAGGACAAAGTCACAAAGTTCAGCCACCAGGTTTGGCATGATGGTATTGGGGATGCTATTCCTGATGGCTTGTAGTCCATCTTTGTGTGGAATGTTCATTTAGAGAGCTTCAACATCCATAGTGAATAGGATGGTATTTTCTGGAAGATCACCAAAGGATTGTAGTTTCCCCAGGAAGTCAGTGGTGTCTCAAAGATAGCTGGGAATGCTGGTAGCATAGGGTCTGAGGAGATAGTCTACATAGCCAGATAATGCTGCTGTGTTTCCGCCTTGTGTTTCCTCCCCACTCCCCCACTTACCTCTGGGCTTAGGTCACCATCCCCCAGTGAACCTAGTTTAAAGACCTCCTCACTAGATTAGCAAGCCTGCCTGCGAAGATGCTCTTCCCTCTCTTCATTAGGTGGATCCCATCTCTTCCTAGCAATCCTTCTTCCCGGAACAACATCCCATGGTCGAAGAATCCAAAGCCCTCTCTCTAACACCACCTGCATAACCATGCATTCACTTCCACAATTCAACGGTCCCTACCTGGGTCTTTTCCTTCAACAGGGAGGATGGACGAGAACACAACTTGTGCCTCAAACTCCTTTATCCTTCTTCTCAGAGCCACGTAGTCTGAAGTGATCCATTCAAGGTCATTCTTGGCAGTATCATTGGTGCCCATGTGGAGAAGTAGGAAGGGTAGCGGTCCGAGGTCTTGATCAGTCTCAGCAAACACTCCATCACATCCTGGATTCTAGCTCCAGGCAAACAGCACACTTGTCGAGTCTACTGGTCCAGTTGGCAGATGGATGACTCCATCCCCCTTAGGAGGGAGTCCCCAACCACCACCACTCATTTCCTCCTCTTGGGTGTGGTGGTCATGGAACCCCCATCCCTAGGACAATGCATCCCGTGCCTTCCGGCCGATGGGATCTCCTTCTGATACCTTTCCTCAGAGAGCTCTTCCAAATCCTTCTCTGCATCAGTATCCGTACAGAGAGCCTGAAAACAGTTTCGCACCTCTATCTGTATTGGGGGTACATAGGTTCTCCTCTTTCTTCCTCTGGAGATCACATGCTGCCAATATTCTTCCCCGCTTTGCACTGCACTCTCTGATTCTTCAGCACGTTTTGCTTCCAGAACCAAACACTGACTTCTATCCAGAAAATCTTCATTTTCTCTGATGCAACGCAGGGTTGATACTTGGTTCTCTAGTTCTCTAAGGGCTGGTCTACACTAACCCCCCAATTCGAATTAAGATACGCAACTTCAGCTACGTGAATAACGTAGCTGAAGTCGAAGTATCTTAGTTCGAATGAAAAGGTACTTACCGGGGGTCCACACGCGACACGCAGGCTCCCCCATCGACTCCGCCTACTCCGTTCGCGGAGTAGGATTACAAGCGTCGACGGGGGAGCACTTCCTGGTTCGATTTATCGCGTCTAGACAAGACGCGATAAATCGAACCCAGAAGATCGATTGGACTCCTCCGACGCGACGGGTAAGTATAGACGTACCCTAACCTTCTCTTCCAATATGCAGACCAGCTTGTACTTCGTACAGATGAAATCGCGTCTGTCCTCTGGGAGAAAGACAAACATAGCACATTCTGAGCAGGTCACAACAGCTGATCACTCACTATCCATGTTTTCCTTCTAAGAGACTCCTCAGATTTTGTATGTACTGCTCACAGGAGCCTGAAAGGCAAAAACACTGTGTGCGAACTCCCCGCTGGCAAACTTCCTCTGTTGGTCAGTAGGAGGAGCATGGTAGGAAGCAGGCCAACGAAACTGTAAAGGGTTGGGACAAATTGGCACCTTATACAGAGTTCTGGGCTTGGAACCCAGAGGGTGGATGGGCCTGGGTTCCCCTACTAACCCAACAGGAGGGTTCATTAAGGCCTTGAGCCAACAGGTCACATTCAAAGAGGCCAGGGACTATATTTCCTCATCTAGGGCAACTGGCCTCTTGAGATATTGGACTCTTCAGCACCCTGAAAGGGGAAAGGACTACCAACGACCCAGAGAGAGGGCTGAGGTGATGATGAAGGACCAATAAGTGGGCAAGATAGCAAGGGGTCCAGCAGAGGAGATAAACTGAAGCAGGCTTTCTCTGTCATCCAGTTTTGCCACAAGGGGGTGCCGAAGGTGATTGCCAATGGTTCTGTACACACCAGATATGAGAATGGAACAAAGAGTTTCCTTCTCTATCACGAGTGCATACAGCATATCTGAGAGTGTTAGTAAAGATGCTGAGTAAAGTATTTCTCATTATCATTTAAATAATGCTTCCCTTCGCTTGTTTCCAGTAATTCACCAGAACTCCAGCTCAGCAATATGTTTAAGCAGTTACTTAACTTTAAGCATGTGTGCAATCCTATTCCCTATTCAACACACCACTTAAGCATGTGCCTAAATCCCGCTGAAGTCAAAAACATGAAGTACTTTGCTGAACACAATGGGATTACTTGCATGCTTAAAGTTCAGCATGAGCTGAAATGCTGTGCTGAACTCGGTTCCAGAAATACAATGTAAGGTGGGGGAGGGATAGCTCAGTGGTTTGTGCATTGGCCTGCTAAACCCAGGCTTGTGAATTCAATCCTTGAGGAGACCCTTTAGGGATCTGGGGCAAAAATCTGTCAGGGGACAGTACTTGGCCCTGCTAGTGAAGGCAGGGGACTGGACTTGATAACCTTTCAAGGTCCTTCCAGTTCTATGAGATAGGCATACCTTTATATATTTAACGCCCAGATCTAAATTTCCTCACCTAAATATTTTTCTCTCTCTTGCTCTAGCGAACCTATTTGTTATTGCAGGGTTGTACATGATTATGTAGCAAATAGTATTATTATTTGTATGCTTTGTAATGAATAAGATTTTGTTTTCAAAACAAAATATACGGACTTTACAAACAAGAAATAGTGGTAGGTAAACATTTGTTTTCATGAACTTTGAGAGTGATCTTTCAACTCCCGAGAGCAGAAACTTGCCCTGTGGCACAGTACTGAGTAAGAAGAGAAACCAGAGGGAAAGCAAAAAAGCTGCAGTGAAGATGGATGTCACATATGGCACTGGATGGGGTTGTGAGTATTAGCAGAAAGGAATCCATACAGATAGAGAGCACATCATATTTTGTTACTGTGGCAGAAGTGATTAAGGGGCAAAAAATTCCAATGAAAAGTAGGCTCCATAAACAAGCTCCGTCAATCCTATTGCATACGAGCAACCAGGAGAAAGTCAAGCAGTCTAGACATGGTAGATTAATGTATTGGAAGAAGTAGGACTTTAAAAAACACAAACAGATTTTGCAACACCATTGGCAGCCTGCAGTACATCAGAAGCACCAACAAGCTAAATATCAGAGCTGGGAAACGCCCAGTTACATTCACAGGTGCCCTGAGACTCAGAGGGTAGAACAGCTCATGTACCCAATATCCACCTCGCTTCATGATACTCAGAGCAGATTATTTCTAAAGAACTGAAGATAAGAAACTGGAGATTATAAATTGGTAGAAATGGGCGGGAGAGGGGCAGGGCCGGCGCTACCATTAGGCGAACCTAGGTGGTCGCCTAGGGTGCCTGGATTTGGGGGGCGGCATTTCGGCCGCTGGGGTCCTCAGCGGCACTTTGGCCACCGCTTCTTCGGCCGCTGGGGTCCTAGGCGGTGGTGGCGGCAGCCTCTCCCACCGCCGCCGCAAAAAAGCTGGCGCCGCCCCTGTAGGGGGGACATTTTGCAAACCATTGGTGGCTGGGTTTGTGATTTCTGTAAAATTCAGATCCGTTAGCATTCTAAATGTTGTGGGAGTTTAGGCAAATTACTATACACACATTTATAATGTGCTCATCACCATAATATAAAGGCATGCTTAAGATCATGTGTTTTTAAAAATTGTCAATGATAAATGAATTAAAAAGCACTTGTCCTAGGCTACGGGCACTTTTAATACTTATTAAAAGCACAAATCAGTTAGTTGAAGTCCTTAGCGCTTGTAAGGTTGCTATAGTTTCAAAGTTATCCTATAGGTGGTCAAGTTCATTTGTGTGAAAAGCAGCTGTCTGAGAATTAAGTGCTTTGTGCATCCCGTTCTCCAGTAGCAGCAGCATTCACCTCATAGGAGACTGAGCTGTGTGATTTTTGGGGAAGTTAAAATCCTAGGGTTTTTGTATTATAGAGCAGTAGATGCTCAACATGGCATGTAAATAGACAAATGGGTGCACAATGCTTACAAAAATGCTGCATTTAATGGCAGGAGATGCTGGACAAAAATGAGAGTCTGACAGGTTTGGTCATGTTACATGAAGTTCCATCATGCAATACAGATGGCCCAGTCATTCAAGTTACTGATCATCCTCAACTCCTATTGACTTCAGCGGGAGTTAAGAGCACTCAGCGCTCCACGAAGCCCACAAAAATCAGAGCGGGAAAAGGCCTATTAGGTCATTTGCTCCATCGTTCTTGACAGTACAAGACTGTTCCTGACAGGATAATTATACATCACATCACACCATTTATAAAGTATAATTACACAACTTACTAAGACATACTTATGTGCTGTGAAGGAACACAGAAACAAAAGCACTTTTTAACCAGTCACTAACCCACCAATAATTATTTACTAATAAGAAATTGTACCCATTCAGAATGAGCATTTTTTAGATTATCTGTAGAAACATGAGGCCATATTATGCTAATTTTTTAAAGTAGAACTCCCCATTAATTTCAATGGTACGTTCCACTTAAAACTGACAGACTGATACAGACATAGCAGGCATTGTGCATTTCAATTCTCTCTATCATGGTGAGAAGACAAGTGTGGTGCTAGGTCCTGAAGCATGATACAAAATTATGTTACAAGAAAAAAAAACATGCATTAATATTTCCAAACTTTTCTTAGGAACTTTAGAATCAAGTTGCTTGATTTATGTTACATAAATGAAGGAAATTCTAGAAATATTATCATCCTGGGTAGGGCCAGTGTTTTCTGTGAAATTGCTGCTATTACCATGTTTTTTGCTGAAATGACACTTCATTTCCAGAATTACTTTGAATTTCCAGAATCACTGTTCAGAGGGTGGGCAGGACACGCAGGGTCACGCCCCCTCACCCCTGATTTCTGCCCAGAGACACCTGACTCATCCTGAGGGCACAGGGCAGAGGCTGGCTATTGAGACTCACTGATGTCTTCTCCTCTTCTCACAGAGGCCTGGGCTCAGCAAAACTGCAGCGGAGTTTTCCCTGGGCAGGCAGGCGACTTGGCAGTGGGGTGCTGGGCTCCCTTGCCATGCTGCAGAGCGGACGGCACTCGTACCTTCTCTCGAGAGCATCCACAGTGCTTCTACCCTGCTCACCTTCCCTGCCCAGCTGGGTCTAGCCCTCAACCTCAGCATTTTTGTGCTGTAAAGCTCCTTTTGTGCTTCTCGGCTCCCTAGAGCTAAGATCAAGTGTAAGTAGTCTCTTGGTCTATTAAAGGCTGTGATCAAGTGTCTTGTTTTTGGTTTTTTGGCCTCGAGATGAAAACCTTGTCTGTGTCTTTTGGACTGTGAAGTAAAAACATTATCTGAGTTATATTGCTCATGTTTGTCAATACATGTATTTTTGTACTAATATACTGCATTTTCAAATTTTCCAAAATATACAGCTTTGAAAATCCAAAATTATTCTGTTTTCATTGCTGGAAAACACTGGCCCTAATCCTGTGCTTTCCCTGGAATGCCTTTTAGAATTGTAATGAGGTCTCTTTGCATTTACCTTGTAGAAGGAAGTAAACTTTGGATTGCGGTGATAAATACAAGGACAATGAATGCACACACCAAGTTTGATTTGAACACTTCATCCCTCATTTGAGAATACTGGAATAAAAAATAAAGAAGAATGAATTAATGTTCGGCTCGTGTGTCAATTTTGTAAAGAGTGACATTCTTTCAAGTTTCTGGGAAATTAAAAAGAGGATCTGGTACATTAATCAGCATATTGTGGTGGTGTTTTTTAAAAAGAAAGAAAATCATCATGTCATGAATGAGCCAATAAACCACTCTCACAATGGGAGCAAACCCCAACCCTTTTGCTTTATAATAAAAAGTGTTTTTACATGGTTGCCTTTTTGTATAAATTCCATGCATTAAAAAGCAAAAGATGGGGTGAGGACACAGGTACCATGGGGATGAATATGATGCAAAATACCTAGGTGTAGCTAGAAAAAACATAGTACTGACAGGGAAGTCCAAGCTGTAAATTCAGATCTAGATATCTAATACCCCACAGTTCTGCAGTGTTTGGACACAAGGTTTTAATTGGGGACTCTATTAAAAAGAACTGGAAGACATGCACCGAAGTTAACAGGGACTGCATTACACATGTGCTTAAGTGTTTGCAGGATCAAGGTCATTATGTTTTCCTTTTAAAATACTCAACTTTCAGATGAAGTGAGCTCCTCCCCTCTGCTCCTGAGTTCCACTGCCCCTGCTTATTCTGACTTCTCAAAAACATGGCAAGAGACCACTCCGTGATGGGAAGGGACCACAGAGTGTAATGTAAAGGTCAGGCTATATGTTTATATCTAGGGCCCTACCAAATTCACGTCCATTTTGGTCAATTTCATGGCCATAGGATTTTTAAAATCGTAAATTTCATGATTTCAGCTATTTAAATCTGAAATGTCACAGTGTTGTAATTGTAGGGATCCTGACCCAAAAAGAAGTGTGTGTGTGGGGGGTCACAAGATTATTTTAGGGGGGGTTGCAGTACTGCTACCCTTATTTCTGCACTGTTGGTGGTGGTGGTGCTGCCTTCAGAGCTGGGCAGGTGGAGAGCGGTGGCTGCTCGCTGGGAGCCCAGTGCAGAAGTAAGGATGGCATGGTATGGTATTGCCACCCTTACATCTGTGCTGCTGCTGGTGGGGCCCTGTCTTCAGAGCTGGGCGCCTGGCCAATAGCCGCTGCTCTCCAGTTGCCCGGCTCTGAAGGCAGTGCAGAAGTAAAGGTGGCAATTCCGTGATCCCCCTAAAATAACCTTGCAACCCCCCTGCACCTATCTTTTCAGTCAGGACCCCCAATTGAGAAACACTTGTCTCCCCTGTGAAATCTGTATAGTATAGGGTAAAAGCACACAAAAGACCAGATTTCATGGTCCGTGATGCGTTTTTCATGGCCGTGAATTTGGTAGGGCTAAATATCTAAATGATCTTTAAATCTGTAATTTCCCCCTCACACAGCTCCTCCACTTCCCCAAGCCCATACATATCCTACTCTTAGGACAATAAATTGTGCATGAGATTTGTGAATGGCGCTCTGTGATAATTTGGACAACCATTAATGCTACTTTTGTAATGTATGTGTCACTTGGGGTAGCATTATACCTTTTCCCAGGAGCCTAACAGAATATGGCCTGAACTCTGTATTACATTTATCCTGTTCTCCTTTCAAGTAGTGACAGTCAACATTCCAGATAACATACATTCACTCTGCCTCTGCAGAAAATGGGGATATTATTCTGCCAACAGCCCAACTTTTATACCGAAGACGCCTTGAGTTGCAAAGATGCCACCAAATGCTTTAATCTGTTTTGGCTTTTTTTTTAAAATTCAAACTACATATTGCAAAGCATTTTGCTTCAAACCACAGATTTTGGAAATCCTAGCAGACATCACAGATTACCACATCACCCTTGCCAGGCGAGTTACTTCAGAAACAAGTTTTGGGCTCAGTCAATAAAAGTGAATCAGTTAAACCGGGAGGCACATGGACTAGGTCCGTAGGTGGTGTAAATCAGCATCTCACCATTGATTTCAGTGGAGTGATGTCGATTTACAGCAGATGAGGAGCTGGCCCGTGTACCTGTATTTCAAAATATCTGGTGCAGTTCTATTTATGCTCTATGTGTGCTACAAAAATTCTTTTAAGGAATAAAAATAAATAGATGCCTATTCTGTAAAACTTTCTCTCTCATCTTTTATTGTAATGGAATCATGCCTCTCTGTTTTATCTAATCTCTCTCTCAGCGGTGTCCAATAGAAATTTGATGCTAGCCACACTTGTGGTTTTGAATTTTTCTTATTCGTCACATTATAAAAAAGGATTTAAAAACATACTACAAATGACATATCAAATATCAAAAATAAGTAGATATTACAAAAAATATTAATAGGTATTACTAACACAAAATTACTATATCCTAGCCACGTTAACAAGCTGTATATCAAAGCACGCATTAGCCACAATTCAATAGCCTATTCGCCACATGTGGCTAGTGATGAACGTATTGGGCACCGCTGCTCTAGATGATGATGAAGCCGAGTTATATATTCAGCACTGTAAATGAAATCAAAGGTAATATGAAGTGTATATGGATCTCTCTCTTACAGACTTTGGGAGAAACAAAACAAATCAAAACAAAAAACCCAGATGCTGCCAGGTCCAGATAAGCAGAACTAAAATGGGGGCATGAGCAGGGCAAGTGAGAGGAGCTGCACCACTAAGGTCCCTGGGTAACAGCCTGTTGCAAAGCTCAACCCTCTGTCTCCTAGGCTACTTTTGAAGGAGGAGGGTGATGGGCTTTAAACTGTGTCCAATCCTTGCATCCGGCTTGGGGGCTTCATCTCCTGTATGAGCATCTGCTGAAATGTAAAGCTCTATCTCATCTAGCTTTTGGAAGGGAGAAAGTGCTTCTTAGCTTCTACCCCTGCCAAAGTGTCCTGTTTGCTATAAGGAAGGAGGATGTCCATTTACCTCACTGCCTGCTTCTGTCTTTTGGCTCCTCCTCTCCCATGAATAACTCCCCTGTCTACTCATTGCTGCAGCAGTGTGAAATTGACATGATTCTTGACGGTTTCACAACTGCGCACAGGGTTACTGGTTTAACTCTGCTGCTGTGTGCAGAGGGACTAGATCTGTTTACCTGCGTTTGCAAGAAGACAACACTTCATCCATTCATGTTTTCTTTTTCTATTTTTTAAAGAAGGCTTAAACTTTGCAGAAATTGATTCCTAGTGCCTCACCACACTCACCAGGGGAAGCTTCCTACTTGCTTTTCGAGATGGACGCCAATTTTTGAAGCCATGGGTGTGAGCTTAGTTAGAGTTGTCTCCACATACTACCTGAGTCATTGAGCTACCAGCAACAATGACATAACGATAGTACAAAAGAGAACTGGCATAATAAATTCAGCTGCTCTTCGTTAACACAAAACCTGTCTCCTCTCAAATATAAAGCCCCATTTTCTTGCTAGTAACATGTGAAATACCCATTCCACAATCCCGATTCAGGTAAAACTATCACTGAAGAAAGAAAGGGTTTTGCCTGCCTAAACTCTATAGGACTGGGCACAAAATTACCAAGGAAAGATAAATTCAACTTCTTACAGTTTATTATGAAATGAAAATGATTGGTTAGGGAAATTATAGAGAATTAATTTACTGTAGCACAAATACAGCATTTCCTGCTGTGTTTAAATTGATGTTGAAAGGATAAAGGCGTACGTGGCATAATTGTGTCTCGAGAAGGACTTGTTGTTAACATTTCTAGGGCAGCACTGAGACTGATGGAAAAACGTAGCGCTTCAGGACCAATTTCCATTTTCTGAGTGCTTCGAAGTCATTAGGGACTGGACTGAGCCTTGAGGCTCATCCCTGCTCCCGGAGGAATGCCAGGAAGTCACTGTGACTCAGAGAGGCACAATTCTTTCCCAGGCTCCCATCCGGCACTGTGCGTAGTATAGACCCCCCCAAATAGCTCTGCTCATTCCCCACCCCTCTCTGACCATTTGTCGCAGCATCCAATCCCTTTCCTTCTGCATGCCTAAAGTGGTGGTCCGGGCAGGGACTGTGCAGCCACAAATGGCAGTGGGCACTTACACCACTCACGGCTGCAGAGCACCAGGGTATGAGCTAGCCTTAACTAATATTAGTGATGAGGATGTTTATTATCATTAGCCTGTAGAGCCCACAATGGAGTATCAGGCGCCTGTGCTAGGCACTGTACAAGCATGTAATGGAAGGACAGTCCCTGCCCTTAAGAGCTCACAGCCTTCTGAGATGTTTTTGTATTTAGAACAGCCCAGATTACATGTTTTCCACGAGAACACTCTAAGATTGACGTGTGACCCTCGGGACAACTTCCCCATAGCAACTTCCTCCTACATTCCCTTCCCAATGCAATGTAGTTCTTTGTAGGAATAACCCTTGTGAGGAGAGGAATAACTCCGAGGCTAGGAATTCCTTTAGGGATACCTACATCTTTAGGAATGAGACTTTCTTGAGCACAATCTTCCCCCTGCTGAAAATTTCTCTGCCACACTCCCCTCATATCTCTGCATGGGGTTCATTGTATTGGAAAGTTTCCAACTGACAGACAAGAAGTGCAGAGAAACCCCTACATGATAAACCCCTATTTAGAGGGGAATCATCCCAACAATAGCTGAGAACCTTTGTGAGCCATTAGAAGGCTGTCAGCAGCTTCCGCAGTCTGAGGCTAAAACTTCAAGGATTCTTTAGCCGTGTCTCTTTTACTTTTGCCCATTTGCCACTATCCTGTTTGTGAAAATAGCTTCTAGAGAAACTGGGAGTGAAATATAATGAAAGTCCAGTGAGATATCAAGCGCTAATAAGTGACATATGCATTAGCAATGACTGGTCCATTTGGTGAAATAATTTAAAAAACACACTATTTGGGATCTTGCACGAATCCCTCCTAACAGCAAGGAATCCTGGTGGAGTTCATTGTGCGTTTTATCTTTCCTTTCATGGTGATATCCTATTTTCCGATATAACTATGCTTGCCATCTCTGTGGAATCTACGTTCATGCAACAGCAGAGGAGAATAACAGAGGAATGGGAGTCTGCCACTGGAAGTAATCATAAAGGCCTAAGCTGTTATAAATTGATAGGAATTATGCCACAGTGTCACAACAAATTGTGCCACTTACACAAAGCAGGTGGATTCCTGAAATTGATGCTTTGCCTTTTGTGTCCTTTTTAACAAATCAAAGCTCCAAATTAATCCCTGCTGCAATTCCGCTGACTGCAGTGATTTTATAATGGATGAAATTCCAGCCCCTGAGCAGAGATGCAATGTAAGTTCAATGCTCCATTTAAGTCCCACTCAAACTACTGAAAATAAGCCTTCAATGGGACACAAGTGGTGCACAGTCCTATTGCCTATACAGTCAGAGTGTAATTTTTATATTTCCTTGCTTGTCAATTGATCTGAGATATAAACCATTGACTCTCTGTCCAGAATGAACATGGCTAGCAAGTATGTTGCTTTATTATTGCCAGTGGGGTTAATTCTAGTGAATCTATTGTACACATTTAATATATGCACTGTGTAGGGAGAAATGCATGGACAACAAAAGAGAGGGTTTATTAGGGAGAAGTCAGTGTTGTGTAAAAGCAGGAGGCTGAATGTGAGGACACAAGGTTTCAGAAAAAGAGAAATTGGAAACATTTTGGAAATATTTTATTTCCGAGCCACTGCTGTCTTGTGGCAGCCACCGCACTGAACTAAAGGCAGCAGGGAGCAAACTAAATCAATCAGGCATGGGGGAACTGCAGAGTGAGAGAGGAAAGCCAATAAACCTGTGCCAGGTCATTTAGTCAGAAGCAGTAGAGAGCAACTAGAGGAGCTGATGTAGAAGGTCGTGGCAGACAGCAGAGAAGTGTTAAGACCTGGGGAAAAAGTCTGATTCTGGAGTGAAAGGCAAGGACTGGGGACAATGAGAGCTTAGAGAGAAAATGTTTTGAAATAGTCTTGTCGGACTCAAATTTTAACCTGATAAAACAAGAGGAAAACAATTAGTGTTAAATTATAGTATATAGACAATCTAGAAAATAATTTGGGGCTGCCTTTCTAGAAATGGTAGCTATTCTCTCCAGATATTATCTTGTATAACATCGCTAACATCACCAGTGGTGCTAATCCTGCAATCATTGCACAGGCAAAACTGGGAGGAACAAACATTTCCTGCATGTCACTATAAGATAGTTCCACTATATTGGTAATCAAATGTACATGATGATTTGGCTTTCATTAACCTACTGGCCCCATGCATACTTCCTAGATTTATTATTTTGAGTAGCACAATTGGTGTGCATGGCACTTTGCACACATGTACGACGAAGCGGTCCCAGGCCCTCAAGAAGTCACTGTCTAGCTTGTGATGGCATGGTTAGATTGCATCTTAGCAAGATGAATAGCTATGAGAACTTGGTTTTCCTCTAATTATTAGCTCTGAACAAACCAGATCAAATAAAATAATATCTCCAAATCTACTTCTACCCAATACTTGAAAAAAGCTGATTCAGAAAGTTACAACTATTCCAGTTCACTTTTAAAAGAAGTTCTTCATTTTTTTTCATGTTCTATGCTTGCTGGTTCTGCATGGAACTAGAAATGCTGATATACAATGGTTATCATTTTAAAAAGTCATAATTTACCAACAGTTATGGCACTGTGCTCTCTGGAGGTATCATACTGAGAGCAACAGGTGTTGCAGCCACTAACAGATGCTGACTTTTTAACAGACACCTTTCTGTCATTTAGATATAATTTAACACCTTGTTAATATTTGAAATCTGACCTATGAGATGTGACGGGTGAGTTTTTTCTTGCCTTGCTTAAACTCAATTTAAATTAGATTCCAAATTTTCCAGCTGGAATTTTCCTGTCATTGCTAATTGTGGAGTCTGAGTTGGCAGGCAGATTTAACAAAACAATGCCCCTAACATAGGACTTGATTCTGGAAAATCCCCATTTACTTTGGGCCAGATTGAGGCTTTGCTCATATTGAGTAGTACCTTATTTCTTGAATAGTCCTCTTTTCTTCAGTGGGATCTTTTTCAAAGTAACGTACGATTCAATGACAGCAAGGGTTTCAGGAGGAGAAGTTTCTACTTAATGCGAGCAAAGTCTGTAATCAGAGTATTTCCTGAGTCAGGAATGTGGGATCAGATTCAAATTGCTAGCAGATGTCTATGGGACAGACCCCTAGCTGGTGTTAATTGTTGTAATTCTATGGAAGTCAATGGAGCTATGACAATTTACACCAGCTGAGGATCTGCCTACACGAGTTGAGCAAATGTACCTTGAGCTGTTACTCAACAAATGTTAAAGCACTGATGGACAACAAGACTCCTCAAGCGTGCAATTTCCATGGTGTTTCTCTCCCCCCCCTTCTCCAATTAGGCATATACCTGACCATAAGACTGTCCCTGCTGACACTGAGCCTTTTGTTATCCTCTGGGTTGATAAAGTCAGTTGAAATCAATGAAAAGAACCAACATAATTAGCTTGCAATAAAAATTGGACGAGCTCGCTTTTCCATTTCCCCCCCTTTCAAACTGAAATATATATGTGCTTTTGAATGCAGACAAGAGACAAGATTCAGGTGGGATTATTCTGCAGCTCAGGAGCAACATGAGACATGAGAAAACAATATTTATCCTTCAAAAGTAGAACATTTCTTTAATTTGGGGCCTTAAACAAAGATGGTTTTGACTCAAAATAAAAAATAGCAATTGACTGGGATTTAGGGTGGGATTGTAGCACCAAAAGGGGGACTAGATCTCTATATTATCTCTCTTTTTTTTTTTTTAAGGAGAAGCATCATTTTATTGACGTGTTTGCTCCCAGTTTGTGCCAAAGCAGCCTGATGTTTCAAAGTAAGCTCTGCTTTGACTCATCGTCAAATTAAAAGGTTGGCAGTCAGCTTTCACTTTTCTTCAAAAGCAGCCCTTGCTCACTAGCAGGGACTTGCCAGCTTTGGAACTGACTCATCAAGGAGTATAATGACCTTCGGTTCAATCATGTCTTCTAAAAAACAAAACAAAACAAAGCTAGAACCCAGAGCTGTTGTCTCTAATTCAGTGGACATTTAAGACAATTTGAATTGGAAAAAAGCAGCTATCAAGACCCAACTACCTTATGCTCCAGGCTGGAGTCTTTAAACATCAGTGAGAAAGGCTTGATATGCTCTCTTCTCAATTTATCGCCACTCCGTAAGTCGATGGTGTGCTCTATTCGCTTGTTAATTTCCTCGGGCCCAGACTGGACATGCAAAGCTTGTGCAAGATGGTTTGGAAGCAGATTTATTGAATTTCTTGTTAGGGCAGCCAGAGTCTAGGGGAAAGCACATGCAAACAGAATAAACCTGCTGGTCCCCTTGGGTTAAAAATGCAATGTTTTAGATCATGTTGCATTTGCAAACTGTAACAGCATTCCATGCAATTCATTCAATGAAACCTACAGAAGTTTCAAATAACGTCTGTTCCACTAAACACATACAGAATAGTAGGTGGCTGCTTTCATGTCATGTTTTGTAGGGGATTTTATGTTTGTGGTTCCACTGAACTATATCACTGTAATAATGTTTCCAGATTTTGCTGCTGAATTATTTGCGAAGTTCTTAGAGGATGGTGGAGGGAACCCACACCAAAGTCTCCAAACAGGGGACTGAATTCAGTGGTCATTAGCAAATTAGAACAGGATTCACAGAAAATATGTAAAGGAGAAAAGACAGTGAAGTTACTGGATGTGTCTAGTGAGGGAACAGATAGTTTGGAGGGGAGGAGAAAGAAGGAGAAACTTCCCTGTCTGCCTCACCATGTGCCTGTTCATATGCTTTCAAACAGACAGTGAGCTCTCTCTCTACATTGGCATGTTCCAGCCGGCATATGTATATCACAGTTATGCCATAGTGGGTAACATAATTCGTATAGTATCAGAGGAGTAGCCGTGTTAGTCTGGATCTGTAGAAGCGACAAAGGGTCCTGTGGCACCTTATAGACTAACAGAGGTATTGGAGCATAAGCTTTCGTGGGTGAATACCCACTTCATCGGATGCAAGCAGTGGAAATAATTCGTATACAGCACTTTTCATGGTAGCAACTGCGGTAAAAAAATTTTGTAGATCATTTTAATTGTACTTTTCCATCACTGATGACGCAAGTGATTTCTGTGAAGTTTCGAAAAGGACAGATGGTGGAGATAGTAAGAGTAGTGTTTAACTTCGAGAACAGATGTAGAATTTAATTCCATGAAGTGAGTAACTCAACCCAGTGTAGCAATTCATTATGTGAACCATAAGACAGCAGATTGAATGGAAAAACGTAAACATTATCATCTGCTATATTCCCAATGTTTAAAGAAATGCTAATGAGTAGAAGGGATATAAACTCTCAAACTTTAGGGTCCAAGCCAACCTCTAATTATTAGGGATTAGGAAGAAATTTTCCTTGTGGGCAGGTTAATTCACAGCTGCCTGTTGCAGGTCTGCTCTGATGTATCTGGTATTGCCCACTGCAGCAGACAGGATACTGGTCTAGATAGACCAGTGATTTGAACCCATTAGGCAATTCTTATTGATTAGGAGTCTCCATGTAGATAATGGAATATGGAGCCTTTCCCTGTTTCAAATTCAGAGCATGGACAGAAACTATCTTAAGCTGCTACCTTCTGACGCACGTTGAGTGGCACATAGGAACATGAGCGTAGTTTTAGCCTAACTACCAGTGGATAAGTATCGATCATCACACAATACAGCTCTAAGTGGCAACCTTATTTGAAGTCATGGTAGAGAGGCCAAGGATCAAATAATCCTGAAGAGTAAATTGCTCTCTTACACTGCGTAATTAGAAGAGAAACTTTGGAACACAGAAAGCCAAAAGAGCTTAACACACCATGGCTGAAATCCCTTCCCATATTGAAGTCGATGGGGATTTTGCTGTTGACTTCAATAGGGCTGGATTTCACCCGTTAAGTGTTTTGACAAGTTCTTTTACTTAGCCACAAAAAAGGCAGCACCACCAAATTTTTGAAAGGGAAATCAATTAAACAGTACCATCAAAACTTTCAGACATATTTAGGTCCCCATCTTATCCTTGGTATGCAGGAGTTAAGATGCATACAGTAAGGGCAGATTCCAGTGACGTCATTAGGAGTCTTTCTAGAGTCACAGAGTTTCATGTCGGAACGTACCACCAGAATGTCTAATCTGACCTCTTGTAAATCACAGGCCAATAAACTCCAGCTAGCCACCCCAACACCAACCCTATCAACCAGAATTAGATCAAAGTATTATAGCCCTCTACAGCTTAAATGATTGCATGACACAGGTAGAGAACAGGAAGGACCGAGGTGCACAAATGCCTGAGGCCCCAGCAAAGACAAGGAGTTTTTCAGTGATATAGACCCAAATGATTTTGGCATTCGTGCCCAATGCTGCAGAGGAAGGGAAAAAACGACAACCAGCGTCCCTGCCAATTTGATCTGGGGGAATAACTTCCCATCCCCACATATGGTGATCAATTAGACCCGGAGCATGTGAGCGAGAACCAGCCAGCCAAGCACCCAAGAGAGAGAATTCTCGGCACCACCTCAAATCACTGGCCCACTCTGCCAAGTGTTCCATCTGCAGGCATGGCCATCTCTGATACTTCAGTGGAAGGAGAAAAAAAATAAGGGTCCTTCCTGACCCCTACAGGTGATTAGGAGAAGCCCTGAATTATGAGATTTGAGATTTTAGGAACATAAGAAAATGTGATTGCAATGTGTTAGTATATTAGTCGTTCTCCGGACGTGAAGGCGTTAATTTAAACTTGGGATCTGCGGTGAAGCTAGTATGGATATTCTGATATAGGGATGGAGGCTCGAAGCAGTGCTTGGTTCTATATAAGAACAGGATCACTTCAGAGACTGAAGTGTTTTGGTCTCTTCAGAATTAAGTCCTATTATTATAGCTCTGCTGGAAGCAGAGGGAGACAAGTGCCTGATGTTTTAGCAGGGTAACTCTTGATTACTTGGGGGGAAATTATCTCACCTCACCTCACCTCAGCAGGTGACTAAAGTAATTTTGCTCAATTTGAAGTGAAAAATCATGCTGCTTTGTTGCTGCATATATTAACTAATTGGTTTAGAACTACTGGTGCCTAATTATGCCACATAATCACGACAGGGGCCACAATGCAATTTGCAGTGGGACAAGGAGGGAACCAGATTGAAACAATCCGTATTTCTCCGGGAAAAAGAAGGGCACGTCCCAGCTGAACATGATGTCATTTGTCCATCTCTCTCACACACACATACAAAGACACTGAAGCAAACAGCTTCGCCCTAATGGGCAATAAGAACCAAGTAATAAAAGGTTATCTGTGTGTCATTGTCTAAGGTATGTGCTCTAATTCACTTGTGCCAGCACATCCCATGCTTTGTTCTGCATTTGCTAGGGAAGCCAGTGTGGAATACTTGCTTCCCCACCAAGCCTATGATGCTGTCTGGTCAGCAGCTATATGGAACAAATACTGGTGATCCATATAACTACCGAGGGCCAGATGCCGCCACCCTTATTCATCCGGAGTAGTTCTTATTCCTCGAGTAATCCCATTGAAACCAACAGGGCTATCTGCAGAGGAAAGTACTGTTGAATATTAGTGAGGGTGGCTGAATGTGGGCCTAATGATTTGCTTTTCAGTATTAGTGAGTGACATTGAAAGACAAGACATAGTGCTTTCAGTCACAGCCCTACTGGCAGAGAAAGCATTGTATATACAGTGGTCAACACAAAACAGTTCCACGTTTGCCAACAGATACCATACCGAAGAGTTATCACACTTATTTATTGTTCTAAGTCTAGGGAAAAACTAGTGTCCATGATATGAGTGTGGTTAACGGTTAGCAAATGTCTTTTTTTTAAAAGGCAACAGCTCTGTGTCTGTCTGTCAGATGCATAAAGTGCGTGCATGCAATGGTGTGGTCTAAAGGTTTTATTGACCCGAGTTTGAGGATAGCCATTGTACTCAGGAGTTAGGCCAATCATCTCAAATGAACAGCACTGAAACCTTTATAGCATGCAATTATATATTCTATATATCATGATAACGATCATCAGCATTTATACTACAGTAGCACCCTAAGACTCCATTTAGAATCAGGGAATCAGGGTATGAGGCTCTGCTCAAACACAGATGAAGATGTGTTACAAAAACAACTACTTTAGAAATGTTTCAGAGAGATCTGAAATACTGCATGGGTACGATATTTCACTTCCCTCTTCCTGTAAAACTAAGCTCCTTTAATTTCACAAGTCCAACTGTACTGAAGAGGAAAGTAATAATGACTACGTTTTTAGAAAACTCTAAGGGTACGTCTATACTTACCTCTCGCGTCGGAGGCGCGGGATCGATGTTCTGGGTTCGATTTATCGCGTCTTGTCTAGACATGATAAATTGAACCAGGAAGTGCTCCGCCGTCGACGCTGGTAATCCAGCTCGACGAGCGGAGTAGGCGGAGTCGACGGGGGAGCCTGCGCGCGTCGCGTGTGGACCACAGGTAAGTTCGAACTAAGGTACTTCGACTTCAGCTACGTTATTAACGTAGCTGAAGTTGCGTATCTTAGTTCGACAGGGGGGGTTAGTGTAGACCTAGCCTGAGAATGAGTTAAATGAGATCATCCATGCGGATATCACTAGCCCTTCCAGGGTGAGATGCAAATGCTGTATATCCCATGGGAAAACAGGGCAATATCCCCTTTCTAATGGCACAAAGCGCCAATGTGTAGCCTTGCAGGATCACAGTATATCTAACCTTACCCCTGTATTAGTCCGGGGTGAAATCCTAGCCCTGTTAAAGTCATGGGAGTTTTGCCATTGATTTCAATAGAACCAGGATTTCATCCCATGGGGCAGATCAGCTGGAGTACATTGTCATGACAATTTACACCAGCTGAGGATCTCTCCCCAGTGCCCATCCTGCACCTCAGACCAGTGTAATATTAAGGGAAAGGAGGAAACATTTCTCCAGTAGGTTGACTGGTTTAAAATAGGGGCTGTTTGATGTTGGCAAGAGATTTGGAATTATAAGTGTGTCCCAAGGGGGTGGGGATTAGTAAGCAAAGAACTAGTGAGGCAGACAAAAAGAATAATGCAGTTCAGCACATGGCTTTCCAATTTTTCTCATGCCTATTACCGCCCCCCAAGTGAAGTTATTATAATTTGTTTTTCACACAAAACTTTTCCAGTTTGACAGTACAATGCATTTCCCAGTGTTGTTTAATGCTTCAGCTGCAAATCCTTATTTCATTGAAATCAACACAAAATTTCCACTGACTTCATTATGACTAGGTTTTGGGCCTTAGCATGTTAACACCTTGCAATCATATTACTTCAAATGCTTCAGTTATCTCAGCTCAAGAGGCTTGTACTTCGATATAAAAGAGTTGCATGAGACAGGCCCATTACTTGCCATCTTCATTCCACTAGCAATACAGTCCAGGAATATTGGACATGGACTGAATTTCATTATGGCCACATACAACCTCAGCGTAATTCACAACCAAACCTAAGTCACAAGCCTGGTAACTTTAGCTTTTCTACATGTGTGTGATGCGAAGACTGCTTATTTGGCCTCTAAATCAAATCTCATACCTCCAGTCCACTCTCATAGGCCACCAGTCCAAAATAAATTAGGGAAAAGAATATGAAATGTGATGAATTGAGGCTTAGAGGAGAGAAATCAGAAGAGAGTCTAATCTGTCAGATTCTCACAGACTCGGCAAGACCTAGAATTAAACCACAGGTACCAGATGAGTTGAGTTACCCAAATCTTGTTGTAACTGACAATTTTTTAGTGAGGAAATTTGAAAGGAACTGGCAAATACTAAAGAAGATCCAGTGCTTCACTGTCGAACAGCTGCTTCTTGCATCTCCAACGTCCTCTGCTACAAATGATCTTTCTGCTGATAATTAACACTATTAAATGCTTAATCTGTCCAAGGCTGACCAGCCCTTAGAGAAAGATACAAATTACTAGCATAATTCAAAGATGCCATCTGATTTCTAAGATTATATTAGCTTCAGCCCACTATTAATGAACAAAAATGCACACTATATTGACTTTACAATTGAAAATTACATAATTGAGTCATGCATGCAGTGACTGGCTAATTAGAGCTTCTACCCAGATAATTAATTGTTATATAGTAAAAATGACTTATGTTTTTAATACTGGGATAAATAATAGTCAATCAAAATAGAGAGAAGCCATCTTCTGTTGATTTAGATTTGTTTTGTTGACATAAGGTGCAAAGCCCTTTGAAGATATGTGCATTTATACACATTTCAGTAATTTTCATAGACTTTTTACTGGCTTGTTAGATGGAAGGAGGCCAACAATGGTATAAAACAATAGTTCTTTTTCTTCATTGTTAGCACCATGGTAAGGTAAAGCTGAGAATATGGACAATGGGAGAATAGCCTAATCTGCTTTTTTTTTTTTTTTTTTTTGGCCTACGGAAATCAGAAAGGGAAAGAACAAGAAAAGGAGAATGTTGAGAGAAGTTAATCTTAGCAACATGCATGCACTCTTTCATTCCCAATGGAATGAAAATACAGATATAAGCTGACAAAATAATGTGAGAGCTGAAAGGAGTTGTACATGCAGATAAGCAAATACACAGATACAGATATAAAACGGATGTTTTATATAACAGCAAACTGTACCATGCACCATTTTAGACTAAAAGGACAAAGACTCTTCACAAAGAATTGATCACTTGTGAGGGTTTATCACTCTAGGCAAGAGACAGTTGACGAAGTAAGATCTTCACGCAACAAAGCTTTAAGTTCTACAGACGTTTCAGACAACTAGGACTAAGTACATGCAGCAAAAGAAAGGAAATATCATGTCATTATAGATCTCTCACATACAAATGGAAGGCAACTCAAACTGATCTTGTTTCACTATGACTCATCAATCTTTCAAATGCAGTAGAAAGAGTGGTGTCTTAGGGCATTTTAACCTTTTCATCTTTAATTCCTTTTAAGCAGACAGGCTTCATAACTGATTTTATTACTGTGAAAAATTACTGGATCCCAGAATGCGTACAACTACCATGAAATGCTTTTGAAATTGACTGAGAGCAATCTAGAGAGACATTTCTTTCATGTTATTGCTCCCTACTTCTGCTTAGCTAGTCAGGACTTCAGTAATCCCCTGTTGGGGAACCATAATTATGTCCAGGACCCTTTTTTTAAGCTACTAAAGAAAGAATGTGAAGACTAGTGATACTGTTATCACAAGGTGCATATTAGTCCACATCTCTTTACTTTGGCTCATGCATCGCCCTGTGCTATGTTTGCACATCCCACACAACATACTCCTGCTTGTCTCGACTTTGACAATGAATACAGCAATGCACTGAACATATACTAGAGGTTAAATAGAGGTTACACATGGTGACTTGCACATCTCGTGTCGTTTAATGACATTGGTTTTACATTTAATTAACTGCTTTGAGGTTTGGTTCAATTATAACTCAGCTGCATAGTATTTAATTTTAGTTGGACCAAAAAAACCAACCCCTGCCCCTCCCCGCCATGAAACCCTGGCATTTCCCCGATTCTGATACATAGGTTAATTCTGTCCTGAGGCAATTTGTTTGATCATCTGCAGTTGCAGTACATGTTAGAGAAAAGGTTAAAGATGAATTTGTTTCCTCTGAGGCTTCCATTATTGAGACGCATTCAAGCATGCTTTCATAGTTGATGACATTAAGGAAAGTTTGACTTACGTTCTGTTTTCCCACTATGTTATCAAATGGGAGTTCAGGGCTCCATGATCCTTCTGTAAATGTTGCCCCACTGTTTCTCCTGTCTGAGATGCTGACAGATTCTTTCACAATGTCTTCAGGCAAAGTCAACAGACTCTCCTCGGGCTGTTTTATTAAATAGGTCTCAATGTTATGTTTCCTTAAGAATTCATTTCGTTCTTTACCGTGTCCTTCTTCAACTTTATAATCCCCATTCAGGCAGTCCAGAGTGGCTTTGGAGATGTGGATCCTCCTGCATGTACAACACAAGTGGCACTAAATGCTGATTGCATATTTTGACAGGAAGGACTATCGAGAGCTTTACATCATTATTTAACATTATATATAAATGCTCTTTTTGGTACTACATATGATTTCACAATAATTAAGCATTATAAACGGTCACATTTTAGAGGTGCTGTGTAATCACTCATGATCCCCAAATGTCTTTATAAACACAGGCTCCAGTTCTGCAGTGGGAGCCCAAGGTCAAACACTGACACCAGCATGGAGCCCCATTCCTTTCAGTGGGATTCCATGCAGGTGTAGGGATCTGTCCATATTATCATTATTAATTATTTGGATTGAGGTAGCACATAGGATCCCCAGCCATGCACCAGGACCCCATTGTGCTAGGTACTATACAAACAGAAGAGAAAGACAGTCCCTGCCTCAGAGAGCTTACAACCTAAGTATAGGGCAAGGGACAACAAATGGATACAGACAGACTGAGGAGAGAGTACAAGAAAACAATGAGGCACTACTGGTGAGCATGGTATGCAGTGGTATCAGAGCATCACCCGGCTAACATGGATCAGATTGTAGGACTGGGGCTTTAATCCCAGAGCCTGATGCCCTACCTTACTCCAGGAGCAGTTCCATTGACTCCCATCAGACTACCCCCAGAGTGAGGTACTATTCAGTGTGAGCTATGGCAGTGGTTTTCAAACTGCGGGTCGTGCCCCGGACTGGGTCGCAGAATATAAGGCACTGGGTCGCAGCGGCTCTGGTCAGCACCACCGACCGGGCTGTTAAAAGTCCCCTCGGCAGTGCAGCCCGGCTAACGCAGGCTAGTCCCTGCCTGTTCTGACACCGCGCTGTGCCCCGGAAGCGGCCAGCAGCAGGTCCAGCTCCTAGGTGAAGAGGCCTCCTTGTGCTGCCCCTGCTCCGAGCACCTGACTCCCCAAAACCTTTGCACTGTTTCTGAGAGGTGCAGGAAATATGTTTTTGTGTGGTAGTTTAAATGAGTTACTCGAAGTTCTGTATTAATACAACTAGTGAGGAATCTATTTGTCAAAAAACATTTCCTGAATCTTTTTTTTTTTTGGGCTCTGTATTGTTACAGACATACTTGCTGACAGGTATTTTGAAATAAATTACCAAAATAATTGAAACTGGCAAGATTATATTGTGTTATTTTGACAAATAGAATAGTGTGTGCAGAATTTTTAATGTTTGGGAACAGAATTCCCCCAGGAGTAACATATGCAGGAGATACACAGAGCTAGATTTTCCAGTGGTGTAAACTGGAATTGATTTCAATGGCTCTGTGCTGGTTTACACCAGCTCAGGCTCTGGCCCATAATATTTCCCATCCCGTCTCTTTGCAACGCTTGTTTTGCGGACTATTTGGTGCCATTGCAGATTTATACTATGTAAAATCCTAGTGATAGACCTAAAAATGTTTGTAGTAAAAAGGGTATGGGTTTAACCCTATGTGTTAGTGACTACCTCCTCCAAGCTGCTGATTACACTTAACTCCTCTAAAGTGCCTGGAAATGAAGGCATCCAGAAAAACACAGAATCAGGAGCTATATATAATATGAAACACAATTTCACAATTAAAAATACTCAAGAAATTTGAAATATTTTTATCTCAATCCATTAAAAACCCAGGGCCAGATCTTCAGCTGATATAAATCAATGTAGCTGAATGGAAGTCAATGCATCTATGCCAATTTACCTCAGAAGAGGATCTGACCCATTATTTTTTCCAAAATGTCCCCCAAGATTAATGGTCTTTAACAATAAAATGAATGTAAAAATTGTTTCCCGAAGGTAAGCAGCATTTGGCCTGGATTTGAAAAAACAAATAGTCTGCTACCTGAGAAACAGACTTTGTTTCCAAGCTTATAAATCCAAAAAGGCTAAATTAATTTAAGTAAGGGACTAAATACAAAAAAGAATAGAAAACAATACATTAATTGCTAGGGTAACTATCTTTGTGCTGAGTTTTAGTCTAACATAATTTTGGAAGATTGCATTATAAACTCCTGAAATATGAGGCTTATAATGGAAACGATAACAGTGCTAAGTAGAGTTGCGATCCTGGCTATTGATTTAATACACATACTGGGACGAAATATTAATAAACCAGCTGGTAGAGTCAAGAATGGGTTCTGCTTTCACCTTACATGCATTTGACTTGTCTTCATCCATTTAAAATGTATGTTGAAGAGGCCTGATTCTGGGCTCACTTAAAATGTGTACATCAGGAACACTTGCATTGAAGTCAACGGATCTAACCCATTTTAGAAAAGGTAAGACCGGAATCAGGCCCAAGACTTTTGAACGTATTCATAAATAAGGTATCATGAGAAATCAGCTATCATCTATATCTTATGCAAGAACAAACAGGTTAATTCCAAGATGCACGGTGATACATATCATGTATTAGAAATAACAGCCCTGCCTTTAATACGCAGAAAAGTGGCTCTAAAAATAATATTCTGGGATTCCATAGGTATTCTCTATCAATGGGTTCTGGATCCAATTTGCTCATTTTAGAGCCTATCCACACAAACACTTACTGCACACCAAGCTGCAGTATAAATCTACTGAGCTCCAGAGTGCCACGCACTAACTGTCCGTGTGTACTGTGCTTACGCACACGAATTGTTCTCTGGTGCATATTGCCATACTGTGGTTTGAAACAGCCATAGGTCAAAGTGCACTAGGGAACTTTTAGTGAGCAGCAGAATGGTCCCACCTGGGCACTTAGTGTGCGGGACACTGGAGCGCTGTAGATTAACACCGCTGCTAGCTGCACAGCAAGTGCTTGTGTAGACATGCCCTAAGAAACACAGAAATGATTGATCTTTCATTGCAGCAAATTGCATCTGAGATCTGACAGTAAAGTTGTATTCTTTGTGCTCCTGGTCACTAGGTGTGAAATTCACCCCCTTGCGAGCTAAGGGCCAGGTTTCAATCTATGCACCACTGAAGTCCTACTAAGCCCCTCTATTGAGGGCTTAGGTGGGATTTATATGGTTAGGGCCCTACCAAATTCATGGTCCATTTTGGTCAATTTCATGGTCATAGGGTGTTAAAAATAGTAAAATTCATTATTTTGGCTATTTAAATCTGGAATTTCACAGTGTTGTAATTATAGGGGTCCTGACCCAAAAAGGAGTTATGGGTCGCAAGGTTATTGTAGGAGGGTTGCTGTACTGCTACCCTTACTTCTGCCCTGCTGCTGGTGGTGGCACTGCCTTCAGATCTGGGGGGCTGGAGAGCGGCAGCTGCTGGCTCGGAGCCCAGCTCTGAAGGCAGCGTCCCGCCAGCAGCACCGCAGAAGTAAGGGTGGCATGGTATGGTATTGCCACCCTTACTTCTGCCCTGCTGCATGTAGAGCTGGGTGCCTGGCCAAAAGTCGCCACCCTCTGACCACCCAGCTCTGAAGTCAGTGCAGATGTAAGGGTAGCAATACTGCAACCCCCCTAAAATAACTTTGTGAACCCCCCCAGAACCCTCTTTTGGGTCAGGAATCCCAGTTTGAGAAACTCTGGTCTCCCTCGTGAAATCTGTATAGTATAGGGTAAAAGCACACAAAAACCAGATTTCATGGGGGGAGACCAGATTTCACGGTCTGTGATGCGTTTTTCATGGCCGTGAATTTGGTAGGCCCTAGGTATAGTGCATAGGCTTTATGTTGTGCACTTTCAGCAAAGGGGTGAAATTCAACCCACTACAATACAGATTCAGGAAGCAGAACTTGGTGTGACCATTTTGCTAATGATGACAAGGCTGAGTATGATGCAGCTTGTTCCTCCATATCTGATGGAAGATGACAGAACAAGGAGTAATGGTCTCAAGCTGCAGAGGGGGAGGTTTAGGTTGGATATTAGGAAAAACTTTTTCACTAGTAGGGTGGTGAAGCACTGGAATGGGTTACCTAGGGAGGTGGTGGAATCTCCTTCCTTAGAGGTTTTTAAGGTCAGGCTTGACAAAGCCCTGGCTGGGATGATTTAGTTGGGGTTGGTCCTGCTTTGAGCAGGAGGTTGGACTAGATGACCTCCTGAGGTCTCTTCCAACCCTGAGATTCTATGATTCTATGATCTGCATTGGTTCTGTGGTGGTAACACTAATGAAAATGTGTTTTGTCACTCCAGTGTGCATGTGAGACTCAGGCACATACAGATCATATATGTTGGGAAAGGAGGAGTCGTTTTTCTGAGCATAACCACACTTTAAAAAACAATACTTAGAAACCAATTACAGTCAATACCAACAGATTGGTAAAATGATTCATTTCTTGCTGACTTTAAAGACAATTATTCTGCAGTCAGTATGGGGGCGAGGGTACTGTATCTGCTACAGCCTGGAAACATGGCTTTTCCATGTATTGCTTAAGGCAGATCTAGGCAGAACGGGTGTTCTAAGGCACTCAAAGACCGGACCAGCCTAGCACAACTCCCACTGCAAGAACTGGCAGTCACACTAAACTTCATCTGTTCCAGAACTTCCCCAGATGTTGTTTCTATGCTCCAAGGTCCTGACCCTGCATCATTAAAGTAAATAGGACTTTTGCCAGATACACCCACGGGAACAGGATCAGAGCTTAAATGGGGATTTCTGTGGCCAGCATGGCACAATTGCTTGACCCTAACAGATCCCCCGTATGGTAAGTGGTCTGGCTGCAAAGGGTACTGAGAGTGGTTGACTCACCACAGCAAAGATAGGAACTGGGCATCTCAAAATGTGTTGAGATGCAGGTCAGATGAGGCAGAAATAACTTTTCAGCCCTGGGGTGAAGCAGACACCTCAGATGAAGAAACACTAAGCAGATGGATGGCAACACGTATATCCCTACATATACAACTGCTGCCGTAAAGGTCACAAAGCACAAATTAGCAGCTCAAAGCATCAAGTTAGTTGTGAACAATCCCTGCAGGGTACGTTTTCCAAAACTCCATGAAATTAGGTTGGCAGCTTATCAAAGATGCAACAATGCTCCCACATCTTGTGTAAAATCATGGGAAACTGCACCCATGTTCCTCACACCAGCATTTGGAACCAAAGGACTTAGCAGTGAAGTCTGCATGCTAGTCAGAAGAGAGAACCTTAAACCAAGGGTATATGTATAAATCTAGTGTCAGATACGGTGTCACAGGGTGAGCTGGCCCTTTAAGGGGTTTGGGGCTTACCCTCACCTGTGGCAGGTTTAACTAATCTCCTCAGGGGGAGGGAATTAGCATAATCAGCATGTGAGGGGGGAACTCAGAACCAGGTCTGCTAGAAAATATAAGAGACAGCTTGTGACCATTCAGAGGAGAGTCTAAAAGGGGAAAGAGGAGTGTTCCACACAAAGACACTCCCCAAAGGGACCCAAGAAGAGGCCTGGGATGTGCAAGCCTGCAAAGATCAGGAATCAACTAGGAAGGCTGGAGTGAAGGGAGCAAGCTTGCGATGAGGGCCAGGACCAAGAATCCTGCCCCCAAGGGCTATGATCTAGCTAGGAAGGCTGGATGTAAGATCTGTGTTGTTTTGTATTTTACATTAATAAACGAGACTCTTAAAAGGAAAGAATGATTGAGAAAACAGCTGCAGTGTGAAGTGTGATTAACGGGGAAAGGAAGGAAACTGAGGGAGCAGCAGGGCCAGAAGCCAGACTGGGTAAGCCCTGCTTCATTTAGGAATAGCTATTGGATGAATACTATCACTGACCATTTGCAGAGGGCAACTTCCCCTTTCCCACAGCCAGATCCACCACACCCAGGTCTGAATGGCAGGCAAGACGACAGTGGAAATGAGATCCGTTGACCTTCCCAAAAGATCTGCATGCTGTGTGGGCGTGGGGCCAGTCAATGGCTATCTAAGAGGAGGAGCTGGCATATGGGTATTTTGTGACAATTTTCTGACCACCCTTTGCTAAGTGCCATTTTACAAATATCACCAGAAGGATGCTTTAAACATTGCATCAAACCTATTTAAATACTGGAAAGTGAGTTAATTTGTCAAAGGCAAACAAAAATTATACAGCTGATGGGATCATGCTCTGTCTTACCCAGGAATGCCGCCTGACTCGAGTTTGTTTGCAATATCCACATCCCACGACCAGACATCAAACTGCCACTTCCGTAGGCCCAGCACCCCACACAGCACTGATCCAGAATGGATTCCGATCCGCATGTCGATGTCATGCTTTGTTCTCGACCTAACATACCTGTTTTTGTTAGAGGGTTAAATACACAAAGAAATACAAGATCAGCTCATGCAATCAACGCCATAGAAGGCCGTAACAATGATCCATATGGAAAAGTCACATCACTGCACCGTAACGACTGTCCTGCAGGCCTTGTCAGATAACAGGGCAGTTGCAGAACTAACATCATTCAGAGGTTTTACCTGTTTAAAAAACGTATAGTCTATAAAATGCAGCACCAATTTGGCATGTAGGGATACTTGGTAGCCTTGTATAATTAATTAAGAGATAACATTCTGGGTGGCAGAGTACATGCAGTCAGACAATGGTTCTGAAAGCTGGATTATCATAGAGGTGCTTAATTGCATGCATGGTTTGACGGCACACATATTATTCCTATTTTACAGAAATATATAAAGAGAGAGAGAGAGAGAAAGAGAGAGAGATGTTTAAATGGAAGCAACTGTAGGGTCTACTGAGTCCTTTCCCATAAAAGCATAACTGAATATTTAACACATCAAGAGAAACCATTATAGTTAAGATATACAATGTTCTCATTCTACCCTCCTCCTACTTGGAGTAACTTATTACTTTCCAAAACATCCCTTTTCTGGTTGATATTTTCTAGGGTTAGTCTTTGCCCAAAGGTGAAATATTTGTTAGAGGGTTTGGACAAAAATGCTTCTTAGAATATGAAGGGATTGAAAAAATATATACTTTCCCCATTATAACAAAAATTCTTGGGATCTTTTTTGAGTGGCTCTGCAGTCAAAACGGCTGGGGTTGCATAGCTAAAATCTGGCATGGAAATAAGCCTTATTAAAGAGAAGTATTTCAGGCCATGCCTACACTATGGGGACTATAGCAGCACAGCCATGGTGCCTTAGCTTTACCGGCATAAACCTATAGTGGAGATGCAGCCTACAGTGATGGAAGGAGTTTGTTTGTCCATTGCTGTTGGAACACCACCTACCTGAGCAACAGTTGCTATGTCGATGGAAGCATTCTTCCATTGACCTAGTTGTGTCTCCATCGGGAATTAGGACAGCATAACTATCATTCTCAGGAGCATGGATTTTTCACACCCTGGAGTGCCATAGCCATGTCAACTTAAATTTTAAGCATAGACCAAGCCTTGCGGTATGCTTGTAAAAACTGGTGGAGATTTGCCCAATTGAAAATTGTACCCTGCACACTCACAGAGTACATTGTTCACAGGGCTTTGCATGAAGCTCATAAAATATGCAGCGAATGGAGGTTGCGTTATGTATGCGTGCATAACTATCTTAGCTATGTAGTGAAGGTGCCCACCCCCGGCAGACCTTGTGAAATGTGACAGGGCTAGGGAGCACTGCTTTGCTCTTTGTATGGTTTGCAGAAAGAAGCACTCCTCTGATATGTTTTAAATGTGCCAGACCTGAGGGAAGAACAAAATGCCTTCCCCAACTTCCCGACATACCAGGTTCACAAGGAAAAGTGCTTACTTTGGCAGATCTCCTAAGGGGCATGGGAGATGGCACGTCCAGGCTGCCCATGATACTGATAGTTCCAGATTTAGGAACTTGCATGCATCATTGCCATTTTTTTCCCAGTCCAAGAGATATTGTGCACACAAAGCCAATGTTAAGAGAATGTTACAATCATCTGGAAATCAGGAAAAGCCAGAGATAAGTTGCATAAACAACCCTCAGCTCTGCCCTGTTGTGTGTATGTATCATGGTAGAGTCCACTTTACAAAAATCGCCCTCAGAGTTGACATTACTAGGCAACTTTGTTAACAGTCTCAGAAAGGAAATTATGTGCTCGATCATCAGCTGGTTTAAATCAATGTAGCTCTACTGAAGTAAATGGAGCTCCACTAGATGAAGACCTGAGCCAAGAGATGGATTTACAATGATCTTACACTACATTAGTACCTTCCCTTCAGACTTATTCCAATGTAGTGTACGAGGAGACACTAAACTAACTTTGCACCTGTCATAAATATGAAGGGAAGGGGGAGAGGGTCTGATGCAGTGCAATAAAATCCTCTTTCCAGTAAAGGGTTAAGAAATGCAGGTAGCCAGACTGACACCTGACCTGGCTGGGCTCTGACCAATAAGGGGACAAGATACTTTAAAACTTTGGGAGGGGGGAAGGTTTTTAGTGAGTGTCTTTATCTGAGAGAGAGTGATCTTGGAAGACAGAAGGAACCTACAGAAAATCAAACCTCCCTTTTCTGAAGTAAGTTTAGATAGCATAGCGTATAGATTCTGTTTATTTTGCTTGGTGTATCCCCTGTGTTAGAAAGGGCAAGGGGGGGGGGAGGTATTCATGGTTTTCTGTAACGTTAAGGTTTTGTCCAGAGGGGGAAATCTCTCTGAGTTTGGAAATATAGTGCCCTGTGAAATAGTTACCATCCTGATTTTACAGAGATGATTTTACCTTCTTTATGTTTAATAAAATCCTTCTTTTAAGAAGCTGACTGTTTTCTATGGTGTTAAAACCCAGGGGGTGGGTTTTTAGATCACTGTGTAACCAATTGGTTGGGAGATTGTTCTCAAGCTTCCCCAGGAAAGGGGGTGTACGGCTTGAGGGGGCATTTTGGGGGGGAGGGAAGTTCAAGTGATTCCTTTCCTGGATTCCTGTTAGACATTTGATGGTGGCAGCAAGAAGCATTTCTCGGGGTGCAGGGAATTTTGTACCTTGGGGGGGTTTACCCTAAGCTGGTAAAAATAGGCTTAGGGGCTCTGAATGCGGGTCCCCACGTCTTTACCCTAGAGTTTAGAGTGGGGAGGGAACCCTGACATGGTGGCAGAGCGGTGGGATATATTGAACCAGAGAGTTTTTTTGAACCAGACACAGGGAGTTTAGAATTTTTTTTTTCTCTTCTCTCTAGCTCTTCCCTGTAGCTGCTGGAAAGGGAGGTTTGATTTTCTGTAGGTTCCTTCTGTCTTCCAAGATCACTCTCTCTCAGACAAAGACACTCACTAAAAACCTTCCCCCCTCCCAAAGTTTTAAAGTATCTTGTCCCCTTATTGGTCAGAGCCCAGCCAGGTCAGGTGTCAGTCTGGCTACCTGCATTTCTTAACCCTTTACTGGAAAGAGGATTTTATTGCACTGCATCAGACCCTCTCCCCCTTCCCTTCATATTTATGACAGCACCCCAGAGATGGTCCTTCCAAGTGAGAGTTGAGGCACTTTGTCTGGGCAGTGTGGAGCAGCTTACAACTAAGTTACCTGAGCTATACCTACTGTGAGGACAAAGAGAGTATTGTCTTCAGAGCTGTCAATCTAACACTATTAATGAACTCTAAATTTACCTTAAAAAGACCCCACTTCTATTTGCACCAATTAACATCCTTGCTGGCAGTCTCAGAATAAATAAAGTGCACAGCAGGCTGAAATTTGCTATTTCTTTATACAAGTCCCAGTCCTGCTACCACGGAAGTCAATGGCACTGGTGCATAATCATACCTTAGGACAGACAAAGAATAAACAGAGCTGTTTCACAATTCCCGAGCTGCACATCATAGACTCAAATCTGACCTAGACAGATCATGTCTAGGGACAAAAGGATAAATCACTAGTTTCCATTCAATCCTTGGCCTTTGATTGCTGTCAACAAGGACATCAATGCAGTGTGTGAAACTGAGTTTCAAAAAGGGAGAGAAATTATATAAAAATGAGAGGATTCACAGAAAAAGCAATTCACCTTTATTGTCCTCTCCTGCACATTTTCTTAGAAAAACGATGACTATAATATGTTCCACTTCCTATGCAGCTGTTATCCTGCTAGCCCAGCACTTACTCGTCAGATCCAGACACCAGGAGGTCTCAGTGACCTTGGCAAGAGGGGTGGACTGAGATTTACACACTGATAAACTATTTTTTGGCACATTTCTTCCAATGTATTGAACAAAACCATGTTTCTCTATAAACAACAAGCACACCCGGGTTTCTTACTCCACCAATGTTGTATTCAAACACGCCTATTGTGGCAAATGACTTGCCAGTGGCTCTTGGACTATTGTCTCTTGGGATCCTGAATTTTGCTCTGCACAATTTTGTCATTTTTAAATTTTTATTTTTAGGATTTTCCCTCTGTGAGTCCAGTGCCAAAACTGGCAGCTGCAAGAAAACTTATTCTTCTCTAGCAGTTATTGATTGGGAATTAAGAGCAAATTTCAGCATGGCATGTCCAGAGTTAGGGCCTGGCCCTTGATCTTTCAATCTACAGTATCTATTAAATGTATGGGACCCCTTTCCAGCCCTCCTCCTCAGTCAACATCAGAGAGAGGAATGAGAAAGAAGCTTTCTGACTTGAGAAGTTCCCGTTGGGCACTGAAACTGGGCCCTGGCTGAAAGGAGAGAATATGGTGTGAACAAAGCCTACGAACATGTCATGGAGTTACTGGAGAGGAAAGAGAATACCTGCATTTGAGAAGTGATTGTTTTTGTGTGATTAGAGATTTGTTGACCAGCCAGACCTAAGCCTTGGAAAAGATAATGGATAGGCATTACGTAATGGATAGAGCTGCTTGGAAAAATTCCAATGAAACAATTTTTCACTGGAATTTCCCGAGATGTCAAAATAAAAAAAAATCTGCAGAGACAGTTTGATTTTGGCAGAACTCCCATTGACTTCAATGGGACCTTGAGGTTTTCTTCCTGGTCAGCATTCTCTGACTAGTAATTAGGTTCTGTAGCTGTTAATAAAAGGCTTTTCTGTGTGCATGAAGAATTTGAGCTGAAAATCAGAAATTTGCCTAAGTTCTGATTTAAGAATTTTCTATTGCTACCCGAATAACAAATGCTTTGGAACTGATGCAATGTAGCTTATTTTGTAAGCTCTCCCAGGCTAAAAAAAACCTTGGGTGTAAAGCATATAGTGTACTATTGGTGCTAGATAAAAAAAAAAGCCATGATTTGTGTAAGCCTAACATTGTGAAAATTATATATCTAATGGGATAGTAATTGCTTTTAATTTAAAGCTAAATAAGGTCTAATTACAAACAATGAAACAAACAAACAACTTTTGTTATCCAACTGATTGATTTGTGGAATTTTCTCAAAAGAATGTAAGTACTTTTTTCATATTTATATGAAATAGAAGTGGGCAAACTGAATTGGGCATGTAGTCTATACAGGGTGATTCTGGGAACTGTGTTTTGTTTGGAACGAAAACTACTATTATTTGTATTTTAAAAGTTAGGTAGCAGGATGCACTAAACGACTGAATAGCTTGCAATATGTGGCTAAGATCCTAACACTCATAGGATATAATACTCTGTAGGTGGCCTTAACACAAGGTCAAGTAGCTGTCTAATGCAAAATTACACTCTGGGCCCTATATAATTTAGAGCAGCTTCAGGGATGAATATGAGTAACATCACTATCTATAGAGGTTCTTACATCATGCTCATCACTGCATGCCTATGAGCTGATATTGTAGTAATACACATTACAATAAAGTCATGGAATATACTGCTGTTTATGTGTCAGTATTCTCTAACAAAAACATTATACATTTGTATGCATTTCCACAAATTCAAGCACAAACCATTAAAAGTCTGTGCCTTTCCACTTTCCAATTACACTACAACACTACAGCAAATAATTACATTGCCATGACATATTTCCGATCTTGTTCCTATTATTTTTTCATAACATGCCTTAAGATGGTGGGTATGGGAGGGGGGGAAAAGCAATTTAAAAACTAAATTAAGGTAGTATTAACTATAAAACAAAAAAACAGGAGCTATGTCAATTTATACCACCTGAGGACCTGGCTCTAGAGTTCTAAGCAAATAGTTGTGTGTGTTTTTTGTTTTCTTTTGTTTTGTTTCGATATCCACATTTCCCATTCCCGATCTTCACTGCAACTATGCTTGTTTTTATACCAGGATCTAGCCCTATATGATTAGCAAAACCAACTAGAAAAGCATCTAATTTTGTATCATTTGTGCTATGCCAGGGAGTTCAAAAGCAACTTTTGAACGTTTTAGTGCCAGGGCACTTTCTTTACCATACGTAAATCACTCCCTGAATTCATATATAACAGAATAAGGAGTAGGTGGGTCAGGTTTCCCAACAGACTACTAGGACAGGTCAAAAAGCAGTTGTTTCTTGGGAAACAGCAGGAAACTTGGCAGGTCTGCTACTGAGATCATGCATAGTAGCTGCTTTTCTTGAATTAATGTTACTACTATAAGGGCTGGTCTACACTAGCCCACAAGTTCGAAGTAAGATACGCAACTTCAGCTACGTGAATAACGTAGCTGAAGTCGAAGTATCTTATTTCGAACTTTAAAGTACTTACCCCTGGTCCACACGGCGGCGCGCAGCTCCCCCGTCGACTCCGCCTGCTCCGTTCGCAGAGCAGGATTACCGGCGTCGACGGGGGAGCACTTCCTGGTCCGATTTATCGCGTCTAGACAAGACGCAATAAATCGAACCCAGAAGATCGATCCGACGCCTCCGACGCTGCGGGTAAGTGTAGACTAGCCCTTAGAGACTACGCATAGATAGACTAGTTTATAATGAAGACAAGCTGTTATACTGTTTTCAGAGTTGAGTTTCAGTTGTGTGGTGAGACTACTTCTCCTGCCATAATAAATATTCTTTCAGCTGGCACTTTAGTGGGCAGGTATCCCAGACACTAAGCTATCCAAAGACTCCTTGACCTGCAAAATAAGTGTGTTGGTAAGGTTTGTTTGGATTTCCACTAGTGTGCAGGGAGACCCCTGTCCCCGTCCCTCTGATGGCAGTAGAACTCACACAGCCATCCAACCTCCCTTCTAGTGTAGTGAGCCTCAGGACCAAAGAAATTCCAGGGAGGAGTTAGCCCCAGGCCCAGAGAAATTGAAGCCAGCTGAGCAATCACAGAAGCCAGCTCAACATGGACTGTTGGCCACCTATTTTATCATAGATTCATAAAGTTTAAGGCCAGGAGATCCAGTAGCGTAGCCAGGAGGGGAGCAGGGGGCATGACCGCTCCTCCTGTGAGCAGAAGCGGCACCTTAAAAAGGAAGCAGCACTTCTTGCACTCACCCGGCAGCGCTCTCGGTCTTCGGCCGCATTTCGGCGGCGGGTACCACCGAAGACCCGGAGTGAGTGAGGACCCACCGCCGAAGTGCCGCCGAAGACCCGGAGTGCTGCCGGAGGTGCCACCGGGTGAGTACAGGGGGAGCCTGGGGAGGCGCCTTTTTATAGTGCTGCTCCCCCTGTGCTCCGGACCTGCCTACGCTACTGAAAAGAGACCATTTAGTGTGTACCATCCTGTATATCACAAACCATTACATTTCACTCACTTAGCTCTGTATTGAGGCCAATAGCTTGTGTTTGGCCAAAGCATATCTCCCACAAAGTCTTCCGGTCTTTATCTGAAGGTGTCAAGAGATGAAGAATCCACCACTTCCCTTGGGAGTTTTTTCCAACAGTAAATCAACCTCCCTGTTAACTATTTGTGCCTTATTTCTAATTTGAATTTTTCTGGCTTCAGCTTCCAGCCACTGGTTCTTGTTATGTCTTTCTCCTTTCTCTCTGCAAGGCATTTTTTCCCAGCCCTCAAATCAATTTTGTGGCTGTTCTCTCCACCCTCTCCAATTTTTCAACATCCTCTGAAAAACGAGGGCTGCATCAGTGGATGCAGTATTCCAGTGTCGGTCTCACCATCCTCAGGCTGTTTCTTCAGTTTTCACCCTGGACATTCTCTGCCTTGTGCTGATTGGCGGTTTGCTCTACTTCCCCTCCAGATGCCAATCTTAAGGTTTCCTCAGCTCAGCCTCACTCCCTTTGCCTTCCATGCTCCTACTCCATCCTTCCGCCCTCATCTCCCAGACCTATCCCCTGCACCTTCTTCCCTTCATCTTTTCAGTTATGCAATCCTCTCCTAACTTAACCCCACCCATATCATTAACCCCCCCATCACAAAATAAACCCATCAACCTCAAGTAGCACAGAACATGGCATTTGGAAGCCACCACACTGTTCACTCTGCTTATGTGTTCCATCTCTTTCCCCTACCCTTTGTCTGTCTTGTCTATTTAGACCATTGGGGCAGGGCAAGTCTTTCACTATGTGTTTGCACAGCGCATGGCACAAGAAGATCCCATTCTTATTTGGCTTCTAGACCCTGTTGTTATTGTTATTATTTATTTGTACTATAATAATCCAGATGATCTGACATAAGACTGAATAAAGGGATGCAGAGATAGGAGATTCTATTCTTGTTAGGTCCTTAGCAGCTCTGTCTTCTTTTGTTAAATTCAGGTGTATCCATATAGCTGCATGGGAAGTGGTCAAAGATAGAACTGCACAAGCAGCATTGCCCAGCAGTCTGATTCTGGTTATTGGAAGCTCCATGGAAATATTCTCCACCCTTCAATAAAGCCTTGAATTGAGCTAACTGGCCTAACTGTGTCTCTGATCTAATCTCCTGTGGAGTCCTCCAAATATTTTGCGCACAGAAGATATTTCTTTTATGAAGCCTTCAGGGAAAGAAAAGACATCCCATTACCACCAAAATGTAACCACTGGCGGGATTTCGTTCAGACCTGTCATGCCAATAATAAGCTCTGCAGGGGCCAGTTCAAAAGCTTTCAGTACACACAAGTTTTTCCATTCTAGCCGTGAGAGTGATTTCAGTTTGGAATGACAGATTTTTGTAGGTAATGCCAGGCTGTCCCTCAAACATGTAAAAGGCAGAGTTTGCTTGGATGATGATGATAGCTCCCAGAAGGCCCCAGGGATATTGAAGTCCCACTTTGCACTGTACAAACACATAGTAAGATTCCCCCTGCCCCAAAGTCTTTGTAATCTAGATAGACAAGACAGAAAAACGGGTGGGAGAAAGGAAGAATTATCATTTCCCCCACTTACAGGTGAGGAACTGAGACACAGAAATTAAGGCTGGGAACTTTGAAGGAGTCTGTGAGTCTGGCCAGTTAATTTGGACTGGGACGGTCAAAAGTGCCCAAGGAACTTAGGCTCATAACTCCAATCGAATTTAACTATTATTAAACTTATTAAAACCATGATCAGTGATATATTACCGCAGTGACTAGAGACCAGCTACGGGAGTGGTAAATAATGAAGAGGACAAGTCACTGTTACAGAGTGATCTGGATCACTTGGTAAACTGGGTGCAAGCAAACAATGTGTTTTAATATGGCTAAATGAAAATGCATCCATCAAGGAACAAAGAATGTAGACCACACTTACAGGATGCACAACTCTATCCCGGGAAGCAGTGACTCTGAAAAAGATTTGAGGGTTCTGGGAATAATCAGTTGAACATGAGCTCCCTGTGTGATGCTGTGGCCAAAAGAGCGAATGCGATCTTGGGATGCCTAAAGAGGGGAATCTCAGGTAAGAGCAGAGAGGTTATTTTACCTCTGTATGTGGCACTGGTGAGACTGTTGCTGGAATACTGTGTCCAGTTCTGGTGCCTACATTCAAGAAGGCTGTTGATAAATTGCAGAGGAGTCAGAGAAGAATGATAAGAATGATTGAAGGATTAGAAAACATGCTTTATAGGATAGACTCAAGGAGCTCATTCTTTTTAGCTTAACAAAAAGAATGTTACGGGGTAACTTGATTACAGTCTATAAATATCTACATGGGTAACAAATATTTGATAATGGGCTCTTCAATCTACCAGAGAAAGGTACAGCATGATCCTGTGGCTGGAAGTTGAAGCTAGACAAATTCAGACTGGAAATAAGGCATAATTTTGAACAGGGAGAATAATTAACAATTGGAACAATTTACCAGGGGCTGTGGTAGATTCTTCATCATTGAAGATTTTTAATCAAGATTGGATGTTTTTCTAAATGTTATGCTCTAGAAATTATTTTGGGGAAGTTCTATGGCCTGTTACATAAGAGGTCAGATTAGATGATCACAATGGTCTCTTTTGGCTTTGGACTCTATGAAAAAGTGTAATCAGTAATGAGGCCCCAATGTGCTAAATGTTACACAAATACATAAGGAGACATGGGTCCCTGCCCCCAAGGAATTTACAATCATAGAGGAAAAGTGACCTATGAAGGACTTGGCAGAGGGTGTGCTGTCAAGTTTGTACAAATGACTTTATCTAAATAAGAGAGACAAGGTGGGTGAGGTAACTTCTTTTATTGGACAAGCTTCTGATCCACACAGAGCTCTTCTTCAGGTCTGGGAAAGGAACTCCCAGCATCTTAGCAAAATCCAAGGTGGAACAGATCAGCAACCTTTGGTATGTGGCCCTCCAGGGTAAGCCCCCTGGCGGGCTGAGCCAGTTTGTTTATCTGCTGCATCTGCAGGTTCGGCTGATTGCAGCTCCCACTAGCCATGGTTCGCCACTCGTGGCCAATGGGGGCTGTGGGAAGTGGTGTGGGTTGAGGGATGTGCTGGCCGCTGCTTCCTGCAGCCCCCATTGGCCTGGAACGGCGAACCACGGCCAGTGGGAGCTGCGATCAGCCAAACCTGTGGACGTGGCAAGTAAACAAACTGGCCCGGCCTGCCAGGGGGCTTACCTTGGCGGGCCGCGTGCCAAAGGTTGCTGATCCCTGCGCTAAATCAACACTAGCAGTATCAATTACATCAATGTCGATCTCCCTGGTAGTGAAGACAAACCCATAGCTAGCTTTTTTCCACCTATAATTTCTATAATTTGTGCTTTACTTTGGTTGTGGAACCCTAAGCAAAATATCCACCACACTGCAATATTTAGTCTGTTAGTTTTGTCAGCTCCCTTCCTAGAGATCAATAACAGCAAGGTCCATTATGTAGTTGCATTTTTATTAATTATCTTCAAGCTCCTCCTAAATTCAGGACACAGTACTATAGCTGCAGTCTACAGTAACTCTCTAATTCCATGGGACACATCCAGGATTAGGAAGGAAGGCAGGTGGGAAGAACCAGGAAATGGAACACACAAGAGATTGGCTAAGAAAACAGCAGTAATAAGGGGAGGAGTTTTGGTGTGGGAGTCACTGGTTTGATAAGGAAGGCAACAACAGGAGGAGCAATGGGAGAAGGATGCAGTGGACCAAACAGGGGGTGGTTTTGAGGTTATGGGTGAAAAAGGCTGAGAATGCTTCTTTTGTAGCATTGGAAATTGGGCACTAGAAGGGCAACATAGCTGACTATAAATGGGCTGCTGAACCCTGATAGTTTCAGTGCACATATCTGATCAAACTATGCAGAACTACCGCTAGGCATAAGCAGACTAAGCAATTGCTTTGGGCCCTGAGCAGCTCATGGGGCCCCCTATTAATTATTAGTATGTGTTGTGTGTGTGTGGGGGCTCCCACAATGTTCCTGCTTAGGGCCTCCGGTGGGCTTGGATCACCTCTGAATACCGTATGCTATCAGAAACACAGCTATCTACATACTGGGGTTTCAAGCTTTAACTAAAACTTTCATAGCTCCTGTGGAGTTAACAGGCAACCATAACATAATAAGCAATGCCTATTTAGCTGGCAAATTTTAGACCACTTATAAATTTCTCTCTGACCTATTATTCAGATAAAGCCATTGCCACTGCTGTCTACTTACTGATCTTTGATTGTCAAAGGGATTATAGAAAATGAGCCAGCCTCATTTTATCCTAAGCAACCTCATCTTTAAAAATTCGCAGCAGTGAAAAATGAATAACTGCTAAATTCCAATCTGTGGAAATACAGTGGCCATTGTCTCCTCCTCCACCTTCTTACTATCATCGTAGACATTATGTTATAGGTTCTAAATCATAGTATTTTACTTAAATGTATTCAGTTTCTATGAATGTGGGAGTGCTGCTTCACAGATAAAAAAAATTCCCTGTCTTGCTCCAGTAAGTCAATAATTCATCTCTGAAGCCAATGCACCATTAAGACAATATTTGAAGATTTACTCTGTCCAGCAATAAAAATGCTTAAATAACAGACCACGGGACAGTAGCAACAACACCAAAAGAGGACAACAAAGAAAAGGATTACCTGATAGTTTTGATCATGCTGAGTCCCATTTCAACACAACAGTGTGCATGGTCTTGGCGAGGTTCCGGGAGCCCAGAAACACAGTAGTAACAGTCCCCCAGGATCTTAATTCTAAGGCAATGATGTTCCTAAATTAAATGTATCAAAACAGAAAAATTTGTAGTAATGGGTTTGTATTTGCAACACAGGCATGGAGGTGGCAGTGAAAAAATATTGGAAGGAAATGTAAAAGGTTTTCACTATACTCTGTGTGTGTGTGTGTATGTGTGTAACTAATACTGTGTGAAGTTCTTATCAGTGCTGAATTAGAAGTTAGGCAAAGGTCCCAGAAGCTGCACAGTGGGTTAATTAGAGTCTCACATTTAGAAGACCACAGAACTATAAAGGGATTGCTCCACACCATAGCGTGCCCTTCCACTGACTTCACTGGGCATGGATCAGGCCCACAGAGAGGAACAACACATTCCCTGTCCGGGAAGTTATTGAACATTGGGAACATGGAATAAACAATGTAGTAGGAAGGAATTCCCATGGTTTTCCTCCTCTACCTCTGTCCCTTACAAACAAATCAGAGCATATATCCAGCAATGAAATGTTGTCCATTACCTTTAATTATATTAAGAAAACAGTTTTAGTTTCTCATGAAGCAATTACTGAATGAATGCTACAGGCAATGTTTCGGAGCACCTCTGTCCTTCTGTGACAGAGTGCTAGGCATGAAAGCCTGAGTCATAGAATCATAGAATCTCAGGGTTGGAAGGGACCTCAGGGGGTCATCTAGTCCAACCCCCTGCTCAAAGCAGGACCAACCCCAACTAAATCATCCCAGCCAGGGCTTTGTCAAGCCTGACCTTAAAAACCTCTAAGGAAGGCGATTCCACCACCTCCCTATGTAACCCATTCCAGTTCTTCACCACCCTACAGCACTCTGTTCACAGCCGCTCCAATCAGGCAATGCAGATTGGGGCTGACTAAGCAGAGGTGTGCCTAATTTGTTGGTGGGGCAGGGCAGAAAGGCTGATTATGCCATTAGCCACAGCCCACAAATAGGCATAGGAAGTAACAGGGCTGGCTCTAGGATTTTTGCCGCCCGAAGCAAAAAAATTTTTGGCCACCCTCCCCCCCACACTCGTTTTTTTCTTGCCCCACCCCCGACCCCGCCTCAACTTCGCCCCTTCCCCAAATCCCCAGCCCCGCCTCCTCCCCCTCAGGTGCTACATTTCCACCACCCCATTGCTTCCTGTGCCCGCCCCCCGCACCCTTCAATCCTAGCTCACCTCCGCTCTGCCGCCGCCGCTCGGGTTCTCCCCCTCCCTCTCAGGCTTGCCACTCTGGTTCTTCCCCCCAGGCTTTCAAGCCAAGCATCCCCCTCCCTCCCAGGCTTGCGGTGCGCGACCGTGCGGTGGCCACTCGGGTTCTCCCCCTCCCTCCCAGGCTCTCAAAAATTATCAGTTGATGATTCGCCATTCTAATTAGATAAAGAACACAAAAATGGTCAACTTCCGGGATAGCGAAAGAGTCTCTGAAAGAGTAACTGTTATTATGTACAGCTTGCTATCCTTTAGAGAAAAGTTCTTCCAGTGATAAGCTTGTATGTGACACTAATATGCCTTGTTATTCTTGAAATATCAGCTTGTTCCCTATAACACTTATTCGCCATTAACCAAATATTTAATTTGAAATCTCATGCAAAACTGGAATGATCTCAGTGGTTTGGATCTTGGTGCCTCATTAAAAACGGGGTGAAATCCTGGCTTAATTGATGTCAATGGCAAAACTCCCATAGATTCTAATGGGTCACCCTGCATGCTGACCATCTGTTTAAAAAACCCAAAAATCCAAAACCAAATTGTTGCCCAAAAGATCAGTAATGTAGACAAATGATAAGAAATACACATCCTTACCTGTCACACGCTAATAAGGGTTTGTTGCATGTAAGTGTGAATACATGTGTGAGACCGATGACATAGAATCATAGAATATCAGGGTTGGAAGGGACCTTAAAAGGTCATCTAGTCCAACCCCCTGCTCAAAGCAGGACCAATCCCCAAATATATTTTCAGCAAGACGCTGGCTAGATAGATGCTGCCCCCTGCAAAATACCACCTCTACTGTGTTTTACAGAGCAAGCACCCTCTCTTTTTAAATCTCTCCTAGAAACGTCTCTCTTCTGTGATGACCACAATGAGTCAAGAATATTCAAGACCTTACCTGTCTTGTTTTCGTTTGATAAAACAAACCCTGAACGGAATCATTGTGACCGGCTCACTGTCAACGCCAGTGAGTTGAGTAACAGTGTCACTGTGCTGCCCTCACCAATTCCTCCTGCCACTCATTCCACATCTAAAATGTAGATTAGGGAGGGACCATGGGTCGGGTCTATTGGTTTATGGCTGTTCTGTGCCACTGGAGCAGTGCAACGCAGCAGAAGTGTGGCTGTAAATTTGGACCCACGTTACCGATGCCTTTCGGAACTGCCCAGCACATCTCTCAGTCGAAGAAAACAACATCGAGGAATAACCTGCCCTGCCTTTAGTATTCAAGCCGATTGCTATATACTAGCCTGATTACAATAGATGATTAAAGAGCTGCAAGCTTATGTAAAGTGAAATCCAACGTCATGCAGAAAAAAAATATTCAACTGCAAAATGATCAAAATGCTTTTAAAAAAGAAAGATGAACTGGTTAGAGCAATATTTCAAACCAGCAGTTGCTATTCTACTCTTTGATGATGTCTCATTCATCCTCTTCCATTCCTTATGTTCTCTTCCTATTCCACTTCCCCCCTGGAACCCCAGAAATTCTCCTTTGGCATGTGAATGGCAGGCAACGCTGCTCAAAAATATGCATTAGTATCACTCAGCCCCCTGTGATAAGCATTATTTTCTGTTGGTTCCAATTAGTGTCAAACTGTCTCACAGATACTGGAAAACTTCCTTTTCCTCTAAATCACAGTTTCTCATCTGATTTGAATGACAGTGTTTAGGGGCCTGCTTCTGCCATCCTCACTCAAGCAAGACTTCAACTGAAGTCAAAAGCAGTTTTGCTTGAGTAAACTGAGCAGGATCACGCCCTAGATGATCAGCAATAACAGGTCTATCAGAGATCCTTAGCAGTTAATAGGGAGTTTTTTCCCCAATCCAAAGCACCTTAACCTAGAGCAAAAGGGAATTTGCAGTCCTACCGTGAACATATGAGCTGATAATGACAGAGTAGCATGTGAATGATTTATGCTTTGGCTTATTAAAAACACCAGCCGTGACTGGAAAGAAAGCAAAGCAAATTGGCATAAAATAGAGCTGAAGAAATGAGTTGCTCAAATATCAAACCGCTGAAACACACAAACAGAAACTTCATTAACATTTCTTGTCTCCTCAGGCAGAAATTCTAAGGAAAAAAAAATAAAGCCCAGTTTATCAGAGTTCCAGCTGCAGTGAATTAATCATTCCACCCACTTTCCAAAGGAGCCCAAAATGTTCACCCTCAACTAACCAAACATTCAGTTTTCACAATTATTTAAAGCTAGACTTCATACTCCATAAGTGAGGAATTGGGTGAGGTTGGAGTACAGAACACAAAAAGTCCCTCAAAATATTTGCTAGAGCAAAGGTTTCCAAACTCTTTTATAGCATGGACCACATAGCCGATTAATAGATCTTAAGGTCAGAAGGGACTATTACGATCATCTTGGGTAACAGTTTCAGAAGCATGTAAGTGTCTTAGGAACTGAAATCTCATTTTCAAAAGTTGCTTTACGAGCCTATGTCCCATTGAAAATCAATGACAATTAGGTTCCTAAGTGACTCTTGAAAATGGAATGTAGGTACTTTTGAAAATTTTGGCCCACATCGAGTCTGATTTTCTGCATAAGGCTTATGGAGCTAATCATGTGCATAAAGTGAAGCGTGTGCCTAAACGTTTGCTAGATCGGGGCGTCATATGAATAAAATAGGTCCCTTGCTGACCTAATAAGCTTTATAGTCTCTAATGCTATAACTATATGAAAAAAAATGGTTCTAAAGAGCTTTAGTAGTGGATAATTAAGTACTGGACACCATCAGAAAAAAAATACTCCAGAATGACCTTTAAGAATGCACGACTTCAAAGAGAAGTTATAGAAACTAAAGGTTTTCTAAAACTGTCATTACATATCTACAGAAAGGTGAATGAAATGCTTAGTTAAATGTCACTGACATGTACATTACCAGTCCAATTAATTCTCCCTCTGGGTACGACATACCATTAATCTAACATGTTACTGTATGATGTTGAATTTTACTCCCTTATTTACATATACATATGATGTTTAAATAGTCCCTTTCAACCAGAGATTCCAGAATACTCTAAACCAACTACATATACAAGGATTCACCACAGAACAAAATGCAGCCACCACTGGCTGGAACACAGCATTTGATTAGTAGGGCACGGCAACGCTACACACAAGATAGGTTAGACGAGGAAGTGAAGAAGAATACTGTATCTGGGTGAAACTACACAAGGAATTTTAAGAAGATTGATTGTCATGACCCAAAATGGAATTTGAGCAGGAATCCAATGACCTTTTGCAAAAAGTGTCATGGGACTTTTAATAACCACAAGTGCCCAGGACCTCTATTTTACACTGCATATGAAATATATTACCTCCAGTAGCATCACACTGGATCAAAAGGAAGAACGCCACTTACTAACTCATTAAGGTCACAGCCTATAGCTGAGGTTTCTATGGAGAACTCCCATCCAAGTAAAGAGCAGGTTCCACCCTGATTAGCATAGGAGAGCTGATGAGATCTCAAACGGAAGAGACGAAAGCCATAAAACTTGCTCTTCTCCTTTAGGAGATCTGCTCTTACACAAAACCTATGCACGGTGATCTTTCATGATAATATTTTAATGTTTCTTATCAATGGGAACATACTTAGTTCTTATTAGGAATGGGTCCAAACTCAAACCCAGGATCTGAACACCTGGGAATCTATGAGTGTGACAGTGTCTGTGTGTGTGTGTGTGAGAGAGAAATCTGGATCCAGATCTGAATTTTGTGGTTTGAGCTCAGCTTTCATTCTTAATGACAGTGAACTTGATAGCCAGCTGGTGTAATGGAGAAGCCTTCAAAACTACAACCATTTACACCAATTGAGGATCTAGTCATTTCTCCTTAGTTTTTTATACCTAAAACTGCATCTGCACACGGACTACAGGGGCAGAGACACATGGCAAGCAATTTAATCTGTTGGGCCAGATAATAGCTTTTCTGAGATGGGGAGAGAAAAATAAAGAGCAAATATAGCTATTGCTTCATCGAAGGTGGAACCTTCTTAGCCATACACCTCCTGCAAAATGCAATCAATCATTTTTTTCCCCTTCTCAGAATTTCTGCCTGAGGAAAACAGAAATATTAATGAAGCTTCTGTACCAGTGGATTGATAGTTGAAGAACTCATTTCTTCAGCTCTGTTTTATGCCAATTTGTTTTGCTTTCTTTCCAGTTGCCACTTGGGTCTTTAATAACCATAAATCTTTTGCAAATGTTGGAGAGAGAGTAGGAGAGAGAAGTAGCTATATATAACATGCTATTATATTTTTCTTCTAAACAAATGGTGGGCTGCTATCTGCTCTTAATTCAGTACAGCTTGTAGTGACAACACAGACAATATGGAATTTGTTAATAATAGTATTACTAATAGTCACATACATCCACATAGACCAGAATCCTTGGCATAACTCAGGCCTAAGCCTTTCAAAAATGTCAAACAGCAGATGCTGCTTCTGTGTTCCATATTGAGGAATCAGACTAACAGACACAATTAGTTAGCTAAACTAATCAGAAACTTGCTAAATTGTGAAGTAACTTCCTTTTTATATGATCAGCTTTATGCCTATAGGTTCGTAAGAGAGATTCAGCAGATCAAGTTGCTATTTGACACAGTATTATAAATGTATAATATTATTAATGAGTACATATGAATGTATAAGGTGCCAATTAAAATGTAAGAAATTATAACAAAAATGTAAAGTTATCTAAAGCTTTCTGTAACAGACCTTTTCCTTTGAGGAAGAGTCATTGTCAAGCCAATCTGCCCACAGAGCATATTGCAAATTGTTTGAACAATGCTGTCTATTTTAAATAGAGGTCTGATCAATAAAGCACATCTTAAATGAACTAAGAACTGGCTAATTAACAGATCTCAAAATAGTTGTCAATGGTAAATCATCACCACATGGGGGTGTTTTTCGTGGGGTTCTGCAGAAATCAGTTCCAGGCCCAATTTTATCCAATACTTTAAGCAATGAGCTGGAAGTAAATATAAAATCACTGCTGATAAAATTTGCGGATGACACACAGATTGGCCGAGTGGTGTATAATGATGTGGAGAGAGCAGTCATTCAAGCGATCTGGATCTCTTAATAGGCAGGACTCATTCAAACAAAATGCATTTTAATATAAACAAATGCATAGTCATACATCTAGGAATAAAGAATACAGTGATTTTGAAAAGGATCTGGCAATCATACTGAGCAAACAACTGAACATGAACTCCCAGTGCAATGCTGTAGCAAAAATGACAAATGCAACCTTGGATGTATAAACAGAGGAGTAGTGAATAGGAGTAGGGAAATGATTTTACTCCTGTTTATGGCATAGGTAGGACCAATACTGGACTACTACACCTAGTTCTGGTGTGCACATTGTAAAAAGGATGAAAAATTGCAGAGAAGAGCCACCAAAATGATCCAAGGGCTGCAGTCTTAGAGTGAGAGACTTAAACAGCTCATTGTGTTTAGTTTATCAAGAAGAAGACTGAGAAGTGACTTGATTACAGTGTATAAGTACCTTCCCAGGAAGAAAAGAGTGGGTACTAAAGGGCTCATTAATGAAGAAAGGCATAACAAGAACCAATGGCTAGATGTTAAAGCCAGACAAATTCAAATTAGAAATAAGGCATAACAGTGAGGGTGATCAACTATTGGAACAAACTACCATGGGAAGTGGTGAATTCTCTATCTTGAAGTTTTCAAATCAAGACTAGATGCCTTGCTGGAAGTTATGCTTCAGTCAAACACAAGTTATTGGTCTCAATATAGGGGTTATATGACCTGAGTTACACAGGAGGTCAGACTAGATGACAATCCTTTCTAGCCTTAAAATCTATTACATTTAAATTCATTCTTCAGTCTGTACCACAGCTAAAGAACACAGGTCCAAAGAGGAGTGAGAAACCTCATAGAGGTAACAGGCTAGCTACATACTTAATCAATATTAACTATCCTGACAAACTCCAAACAGACTTGAAGTTACTGCAGTACTGGTTTGGAGTTGGATGGGCAGAACTTCATGCTATAGAGCAGGGATCTCAAACTCAAATCACCACGAGGACCACATGAGAACTAGTAAATTGGCCCAAGGGCTGCATCACTGAAACCTTTTAATACAATGATACAAAAGTATAGTCAAAAATGAAAAAAATGAAGAGTAATAGAGTATTCTATTAAAAGTCAATGTATTAACTTTTTAAAAACTGTAATGCAAAGAGGGGTTTTAATAAAATATAAACACTCATTAATGTTTGGAGCTTGGCTGCCAGTGGAGTCGGCGCCTATGGAGGGCTGCAGGAAATAACTCTGCGGGCCACATGTGGCCCACGAGCTGCGTGTTTGAGACCCCTGCTATAGAGTGAGGAGGCAACAGTGCTGGTGCTGACAATGCTGCTGCAAATGCACCTGGAATTCAGTACTGGGCAACTCCCTGTCAAGAAAATTGACAGTGTGAGGGAGTTCAGAGAACAAACAACAAAAATGATACTGGAGCTCTTGAGTTGATGTAGACTGAAGGAGCTAATTACCTATACCTTGTCATAGTGCTAGTCTACACTTACCGGATAGATCGGAGGTGTCGGATCGATCTTCTGGGTTCGATTTATCGCGTCTTGTCTAGACGCGATAAATCGAACCAGGAAGTGCTCCCCCATCGACGCTGGTAATCCAGCTCGACGCGAGGAGTAAGCGCCGTCGACGGGGGAGCCTGCGCGCCGCGTGTGGACCGCAGGTAAGTTCGAACTAAGATACTTCGACTTCAGCTACGTTATTAACGTAGCTGAAGTTGCGTATCTTAGTTCGACATGGGGGGTTAGTGTAGACCAGCCCTAAGAGGTGGCTCCTGGAGAACATAACCACCTATGGATATCTGAACGACGTTAAGCCCCATGGAGAGAGCACTTATTAAGGCTGGTCTGAGGAGGTATAACTAGGAGTCGATTCCTGACACTAAAGGTTAGATTGAGTTTATTATTTGCATTACTGTAGCAGCTAGGAGTCCTAGTCATGGACCATGACCCCATTGTACTAGGCGCTGTACAAACCCTCAACTCAAAGATGACCCCTGTCCCAAATAATCTTGTAGGCTCAGCCCTCTGTGAAGGGGAAGCACGCAACTGGGCTGCCTTTGGAAGGAATTCTGACTCTCTCCTGATCCGGAACATAAACTGTGTTTTCAGAGTGCAGCCCACCTTCTTCCTCTTGCCTGTCCAGCTCTTCCTGCCCTTCCCTGTCCTCTCCCTGCCCACTTGGCTACAGAAGGCAGGACAGACTGAGCACACAGCCCTTGCTCTTCCTCTCTGCTCCCCTAGCTCAGATCAGAGTAGGTCTATACAGCTGTGCAGGTCACTTTGGAAATCAGGCTGTCCATTTAGGCGCCTAGATGTGGACCCAGAAGCTGAAACTTTAGGCACCCAATTTTGAAAATCTCAGACAATGACTCTACTCCCTGTTCTGCTATCACATCCTGTGCCACATTGGGCAAGTCATTTAACCTCTCTGGGCTTACTTATCCTCCAATTTGCACCAGTGGCTTCAATGGAGCTATTTTTCATTTACCTCAGATGAGATGAGAAGCAGTTATGCTCTGTGCCTCAGCTTCCCCATCTGTAAAATTGGGATTAAACCATTTCCCTACTTGACAGTGGTCATGTGAGGATAAATTCATTAATGTTTGTCAGACACAATAGCAATGGAGGCCAGATACCTGGATACAAAGGCATTGTGGATTAAATATTGTTTAAGAAGGAACTAAAAAGAAGAAATCTATGCACATGAGGCTGGAGACTGTTCCTGGCATATTGTGCAAATATGAAATGTAAAACAAATGCATTAAATACATTTGTGAAAAAAATGTTACATTTTAAAATGCCTTTGTAACACACGCAAATTAATTATATTTGATCTAATATACTTTTCCCCACCTGACAATTTACTTTCATTAAGTGATAAAGAAGCAGTTGTGAGTGTTTAACCTGCATCAAAGACAAAACCAATTTAACTCCTTTCATTTAGCTTGCTTTGGCAATACAAATCAGCACTGCACAGCCAGAGAGTGGGCATTTTTTGTTTGTTTGCAAAACAAATATTGTAAGTAGATCTTAATGCACTGGCAATACTCTATTGCCCTGGTAATGGGCCAAAGCATTAATATACACTTGAGAAAGTACATTTCCTTTCCAGATGGCAAAGGCTGGCTCAGAAATTATACTCAGTAATTGAGGAATAGAGTTTTCCTTTTCTTGACCTTGATGCGCAAGCAAAAAGCCTATGCCGAGGATTGCATCAGTGTGAGGAGATGCACACCTGTCCCCTGAATAAGCACAATGCACAGGAAACTAACGAGGGACCTTATATTAAAAGACTTTGAGACAGACCATACTATTACTAATCCCGCTGTGCCAGAAGCCTGTCGAAAAGCGGAAAATAGGGGAACTCTCCCAACAGAGTTTATAATGGACCCGATTCTGCCACTCAGCACCTTTCTCTGCAATAATTCCCATTGGTGGCTAGGAGGGCAGGTTCTAGTCTGCTCATGTTGAGTAGCACCTAATTCCACAAGTCACGCCATTGTCTCCAGTGGGACTATATATGGAGTTAGGTATTATCTAACATGAATAAGGGAATCAAAATGTGACCCTAAGTAACAGTACTTGGTGAGTATGATGGCTGGGCAAAGAAAGGCCAGTGATAATAATACATCTTTGAACCTTTGCCCAATTCTTAGAATCAAAATCTAAATAAATCTTTGAGCTGTTTAAAATGTTCAGATCAGTCGATTTCCCTTCCAGTTTTCATCTTGGAACAGAAGGAGACGACTCTCTAGACCAGGGGTCTCAAACTCAAATTACCACGAGGGCCGCATGAGGACTAGTGCATTGGCCTGAGGGCCGCATCACTGACCCCGCCCCCTCTCTGCCCCAGCCCCAGCCCCGCCCCCCACTCCACCCCTTCCATTAGGCCCTGCCCCTTCTCCGCCCCTTCTCCGCCTCCTCCCCTGAGCGCGCGGCTCCCCGCTCCTCCCCACTCCCTCCCAGAAACCGCGAAGCTGCCAGACAACTGTTCTGGCGGTGGGAACTGCCTGGGGGGTAAAAATAGAACCTTGGAGCAGCGCAGAGGGAATGGGGATCTTATCTGCCACAGAACATAACTGGGGGCAGGGGTGAGGGGAGTTGGCGGCCACAGAACGTAACTGGTGGGGGGGCGGGGGTGAGGGGTGTTGGCGGCTATAGGACGTACCTGGGAGGGGGGGCGGGGAGATCCTGGTGGCCCGCCTCTTCTCCCCCCTCCTCCCCTGTGTGCGCACTTCCTCTCCTCCCCCCTCCCTCCCAGAAACCGCGAAGCCGCCAGACAGCTGTTCTGGTGGCGGAACTTCAGAACATAACTGGGGAGGTGGGGAGGGGGGCGTGGGGAGCCCGGCAGCCCGCGTGTTTGAGACCCCTGCTCTAGACATCTTGTAAGAAAGCCTTCTCTCATGAGATTCTCAGTCCAGGTTTGCAAACATACACGAGGTTCAGATGAGCATGTGAATTTTTGGATGCTTATCTGAATTGAAACCTAACTGCAGACCTTTGGAGCTTCACCCATCCCTAGTGGCTATGTCCAATCTCAGCAGGTGAGGAATTGTAGATGCAACATCACGCCCCTTTGAAAATGAACTACATTTAACTCACATGTGCTAGTCGATCAAATCTGGCAAAGAGTTCATTCAGCATTCGGACCAGCTCCTGGGCTGACAAGGTTGTGGAGAGGTTGGTGAAACCTTTAACATCTGCAAAAAGAATGCTAAACAAAGAAGGGAAAGGTTATTAATATTTCCATCCATTTCTGCCAGTAATCGGCATGATAAATACAAACAGTAACCCCATGTATAGTGATTAGTATGAACTCTGCATATGTGAAAAAGCAAGAGGCAAATAGCCAATGTCTGGCCAGCGTGTAATTTAAGGAGAGTGGGAAATTCATTAGCTCAGACACAGGGAGGGAACATTTTAAAGTTATTCTGTCTTTGCTGTGGGCCTTACTCACTGGACTATTTGCAGTACAAAGAACTAGTATTAAAAGTACTAAAATATGAGCACAAAAGTACTAAAAAACTGCTTCCTGAAAGAATGTTATAGTAATTTTCATACTTTGTGTTTCTATAGGCCCTTTCATCAGAGGATCTCATATCACTTATAAAGCATTAACTAAAATTTAGTTATATTTAGCATATTTATCCCATTTTATGAGTGAGGAGACAGAGACATAATGAGGTTAAAGTCCAGATCCTCAAAGGTAGTTAGGTAGAAATCAATGGGAATTAGGCACTTAAATACCTTCGAGCACTGGGGCCTAAGTGACTTGTCCAAGTTATGCAGCAAGTCAGTGTGGCAGAGCTGGGAGCAGAGGGTACAGAGGACAGTCTAATGGACAGAGTATTACACTGGGACTTGGGAGATCTGGGGCCAACTCCTGGGTTAGCCACAGACTTCCTGTGTGACTCACAGAGATGCTCAGATGCTATGGTGATGAGGGCCATATAAGTTGATAGACAGAGACTCAGAAGTCTTGACTTCCAGTCTTCAGCCACTAGTTGACACTGTTCCTCAATATATAGACTGGAACTTGTCCGTGCGCACTGCCTTTCTTGCTGGGGGGTACAGTGACAGCTTGACACACTTCACTCTTTGAGGCTAGTCTTCAGATCTAGCCAAATTATGCTCAGTGCTAGACTCAAATGGGGGAACATAGGTAGATTTATGCCTCCTTTATGACTTTCCAATGTTGGGGCTGTCAGCCCTGCTCTAATATGTGCTCAGCAGCCAACAGCCCAAAGGGCCATTTCAGCAACCAGAGATGGACAGAGCAAAAAGGGATGGACCCCTATCCTCTATTCCTACAATAACAACAACTTTAAATTTAAGTGTGGGGGAGGGAAAGGCTTTAACAGTGCTTAAGCACGCACAGACACACTTGCCCAAATAGTCTGTTGTATCTAAGGCTATGTCTACGCTACAGCCTATGTCGGCATAACTTATGTCACTCAGGGGTTTGAAAAAACCACCCCCTGATGAACACAAGTTACACCAACGTAAGTGCTCATGTGCACAGTGCTTCTCCTGCGGACATAGCTTCTGCCACTTGCAGAGGTGGTTTTATTATGCCGACGGGAGAGCGTTCTCCAGTCGGCATAGAGCACCTTCCCCAGATGCGCTGCAGCAGCGCATCTGCATCGGTACAGCTGCGCCCTTGCAGCGTTGTATGTATAGATGCAGAATAAGAATTTCCCTCCAATTTCTGACCTAAGTATGCAAAGGCTCAGCATTTGGAAGATGAAAACAAAAGACAAGGAAAGCAAGGATTTGTTTGGGGAAGAAAGTAAAATTCAACACGGAGTGTTTCAGCTTGGCCCAGAATGGCGAATAATTTGAAGCAGACTTCATTAAAACTTTATAGTAAAATAATGATCAGTGGTGCAGCTTGAGATTTAGCAAAAAGTAACCCAGCTGAAGAGCTTCAGTATGTTTGCTGAATAACTAAATGCTAAATCCAGACTGATGCAAAAATCAGATTATGATCAGGAAGAAGGTAAAATGTGGCTAAGGATAATTCACTGCTTCCCGAGAGGCAAAAGCTAATAAAGAAATTGGATGAAGGTTACTAAGAGGCTGGAAATCTAAAGCAGGACTTTTCCTAGTAGGTTCTACTAGAGCTCACATGAAAAAATGGGGAAAACATAACAGTTTTAAAGCACCCATGGTTTGCTTTAAAGCCATAGGCGCCGACTCCGTGGGTGCTCTGGGGCTGGAGCACCCACGGGGAAAAATTGGTGGGTGCAGAGCACCCACCGGCAGCTCTCCGCCATCCCCGGGGCCCACGCCCAGCTCCCCGCCAGCCCTGGGACCCACGGCAAACTCACCTCAGCACCGGGAGACGTTGCGGGGCCCCGCCCCCGACGCTGGGCGATGTTGCGTCGGCGTTGGGGGCGGGGCCCCGCAACGTCACCCGGCATCGGGGGGTGGGGCCCCGCCACGTCGCCCAGCATCGGGGGCGGGGCCCCGCCCCTGACGCCGGGTGTCAGCCCCCACCGGTGCCACCGGACGTTGGCGCCTATGTTTAAAGCAATAACCATTTTCAAGTGGGAGATGAAGAATAAAAATACTTCACCTTTCTTCAACTGAGTCCCCAGAAAAAAAGTTTGAAAACCACTGATCTGCTCCACCTTGGAACAGCAGTGGGTCAGTGAGCCCTGCAGAACTTTTAGTCCACGGTAGCAGGCTCAGGGGCGGCTCTTACAATTCTGCCGCCCCAAGCAGGGGTGGCGGCGCCTCGCCCCCGACGCAGGCAGACGTAGCGGGGCCCCGCCCCCGACGCAGACAGTCCCATTCCAGAGCGGCAAGGGGACAGCGGCGGACCTGCCGCCCCTTTGCCGCCGCGGCAGGCGAGCCTGGGGCGGCAGTCCGAGTCCCGCGGCGGCAATTCGGCGGCGGGAAGAGCGGACCTGCCGCCGAATTGCCGCCGCGGGACTCGGACTGCCGCCCCCTTCTCACCTGCCGCCCCAAGCACCAGCTTGGCAAGCTGGTGCCTGGAGCCGGCCCTGAGCAGGCTCCACAGGGACAGTTACTGTGAGGCACTAGTGTGCTATAGATTTACTCTCTGTCCATATAGGCAAACCCAAAGAGGGGAAGAGATTCTGTAACACCTTGGGAGTGAAAGCTAACCATTGTGGTGCAAGTGAACAGCGGTTGTTTTTCACTGACTCCTAATGCTGGCGAGTGCACGCAAGGACTATTCCCACACCATCCCTGAGCCGTAATTTTGTGTCCACTGGATGGAGCAACTTAGAAAAGGGAGAAATAGGAGGAGGAGAAAATGGTCATGAAGAAACTTGATTGTATGAACACTGCAGAGAAGGGCCATTAATATGAGTTCAGGGCAAACACTTGATAATCCTACACTTTTGACAGGTCCCCACAGTTTCTCAGGTGATTTGTTAGCTCGCAGGGAAAAAGATATTCTCCTTGAGTAGAGGGAACTTAGGGAAGAAAGTTCATGCTGAACTTCCCACCCATTTGTTGGCAACGCTTGCAGACCCCCATATTGTGAGGCTGTCTCTGGATGGGATCAAATAAAGCTCTGACGCAGTTTAGTAATGAACAAATAAACATTTCCGTGTGTTGCTCCCATGTGCTAAAAAGGGGTAGTGTTCATTCTGAACAGCTGTTGCAAAGGCATCCAACCAGTCTTTTAAATTAGGGAAGGCTCTGAAATACTCATCTGTTCAGGAAAAACAAAACTTCCTGGTATTTCAAATAGCTGCTTATTGAGTTGATCAAAGGGCAGAAAAAAACAAACAAAACAATGCCCCCCCCTCCCCCGACACTGATATCCAGTACAAGCTGAGTTGTTAAAATAAAAGATAGGCACCTTCACTCACCTGACATTCTCATAGCGGTGAATATAGATCTTATGGAACTGGTGCTGCAAGTGCTCATCTTCCACATTGGTCATGTCGTTAATCATCTCTAGTACAACAAACCGAGGTAATACGGAGAGCACCAGCCGTTCCTGAACAAAAGCAAAAAATAAATATTTTTTTTAATGGGATGGGCCGTTTAGACTGGGTCTGCGTCAATCCTTCACAGCAAAATGACAGAGCTCTGTATCTGGAGTTTATACTGCACGTTTAAACTTAAGCTGTTTAAACATTTGAACAGTTTTGCTGGATCAGATCCTCAGTATTGACCTCCTTTTAGAAACTCCTAATGGGGTGTATAACACTCATATGCACATAATTAGTTAATGTAACTGCAGAGCAATATCTATTAACAAGTGCACACTGTCCTGCTCATCTAGAAGTCAATGGGATAACTCACATGAGTAAGGAGAGCAGGATTTGGCCCCAAATTTGACCTGACAAGCAGAAGTTAAAGACACAGTATAATATAATAAAATGCCTACTTGTGCCATAATGGAAGGGGCAGATCTTCAATTGCTGTAAATCAGCATAGCTTCATTGACTTCAGCAGAGCCATGTCATTTTACACTAGCTGAGAATGCTTAGCTGGCACTCACTATAGACCATATGTAGCTGGCAACACCAGCCTAAATTGTGTTACTGATTTGGACGTCTGCAAAAGCCTTATGTGCCAACAGCCAGCCTTTGCCGCAGAGTGATCTTCATTAACCTCAATAAGAGATGATGAAGAAGCTGGATGCCAGCTATGAATTGATACTCTTCTTACCAAGGGGCCAGTCTACGGTGGGTGCTTGCTCATGTTTGAGAAGGTGAGGGGAACACACAAGTGGGCTGCTGGCCTTTGTGTCACTTCTATAGCACTAGACCTCCTAATAATGGCAGGGAAGCATGAGACCATAAGTGACAGCTGTTGGCTCAAGGAACAATGCTGACAGGAGCAGTGTAGTCCCCCACCACCTCCAACATTGCTTTGTACCTACTAGGCACAATCTGGCTGTAAATGTTTTGTGAGTGGGGGAGTCTAACATAGATACAAGAGAGAGAGAAAGTCAAATATTAACAATAAAGATATAGGGTAAAATTTTCAAAGGAATCTCACTGATTTAGGAGCACAAGACCCATGTTTCAAGAGCAACTTAGGCCAAGATTTTCAAAAGTGAGTAGTGATTTTAAATGTGTTAATTTTGGAGTGCCCAATTTGAGATACATTAAAAGAGCCTGGTTTTCAGAGAGTGTTGAGCACCCAGGCTTTGAAAATTAGTCTCCAATAAGATGCCTCAAGTTGAGCTCCCATAACTAATCACTTTTGAAAATCTTTACATTTTGGCCTTAGGCATGTAGGGGCCCATGTTCCATTGACCTTCACTGAAAATAGGACTTGGGCCCCAAGTAGGGTTGCCGGGTGTCCAGTTTTCAACTGGAACACCTGGTGGAAAAGGGACACTGGTGGTTCCGGTTGGCACGCCGACCAGGCTGTTAAAAGTGTGGTCAGCGGCGCAGCGGGGCTAAGGCAGGCTCCCTACCTGCCCTGGATCCGCACTGCTCCTGGAAGTGGCTGCCAGGTCCCTGCGGCCCCTAGGTGCTGGGGTGCTCAGGGACTGGGAGGCTCCATGCGCTGCCCCTGCCTCGAGTACTGGCTCCGCAGTTCCCATTGGCCGGGAACCTGGAAAGCCCCCTCTCTGGTGGAGAACCATGGTGCAATTGCAAGTCCAGCTCCAACAGGAGAGCCAGGGGGATAAATTCTCCTGTTAGAACTGATGTCCTAGGACTTGTATGTGAGAGGAGTATTGGCCCAGGGCTTTTAAGGTCTCCCACCACCACAGTGCCTTGTGACTGTGTATTTATATGTTTCTTTTTGACTTTGTAGTTGTCTCACCTTTAGATGTGACTGCTCACTGGTGTGAGAGTCTGAGGCTCTAGCAGGAAGAGAGGATGGGAACAGTGGTTAGGGTGCTAGCCTGGAATTCAGAAGCGCTGCACTCAATTACATGCTCTGACACAGACCTCCTGTGTAAGCTTGGGTCAATCAGCTAACCGCTCAGTGCTTCTATTTCCCATTTTTAATATTGGGATAATAGATACTTCCCTAACTCATAGATGTGTTGCGAGGCTAAACACATTAAAGATTATGAGGTACTCAGATACTTTGGTAATGGGGGGCTACATCAGTACCTTAGATATCAGCATGTGTAACTGGAACAACAATAGTGTTTGGAAGAAAATATATCCTAGGCTTACTTTTTGTAAAATGACAACTGTCCAACATTCTCCTTCCAGGAAGACTGACTTATTAGGTAGCAAGCAATTCCCAGCTGCATTGAAAGCGCATTGTGAACAAACAACCTTCAATTCAAACATCTTCAGTTCCACAGGTAAGCTGTACATTTAGCTTCAGAAACTAGAACACATATTATCAATACTTTATTTTGCTCCTGCTGGAAATAATGTGAATAATGTTCTACTTAAAGATAGTTGGTCTCTTCAGTGCATCTCCCTGCATAAAATTCTAATGCAGAAAATCACTGTTCATTGCCTTTTCTTCTTTAATCTGTCCCCTACTGAGGCCTCACCTAGAATTCATTGTTAAACCAGGATGACCTTCAGAATCTATGAGAGTCCAGAGAAACTCAGAGGGAGAAGAAGCCACTCTACAGATGATAATATCTGTCAGTGACTTAATAGACATTCTTATTGGAAACCCCACCTGATGCCTTAGTGGATGGACACTGCAAACTGTGACCTTTATAGAGAGGGGAGTCCACATTTCCACAACTCTGCGCTGTTTATTTTTCCACCCTTCCCATTTGGAAATTCCAGTATCCTCACTTCCTATTTTGGTGACCAAACCTGCAAAAATATGCAATCAGTTTGAATTGCAGGTTCCAGAATGCACCAGTGAAGTGATAGTTCTAATGTGACCCCACCATTGTTAAGACAATGTCTCAGGGGCTTCTCCGGACAGTAGATTTGAAGTCATTAGCTGATCAAAAGCCAACATTTTCAAGGAAACAAAAACTCTCTTGGTACTTCATGTCCTTAAGATACACTCGAACAGAATACTGTCTCAGTGTCCCTTATTCTCTAAATATTATAACACATTGCTCAGCATGACTATATAATAAAACCCCTTTTAAACTAAATCATATCAGTCTTTCAAGCATCCAGATGATTAAAAAGTCTGACAAGTTCCTCTGAAGACTCTTGCCTTATATTCAAAGCTCTTTCCATTATAAAATTATGTATTTTATTTCCGACTTTCTTCTTGTAGAAAGAAAATAGTACTTTGAATTCACAGAAAAAAAGAAAAGAAATCAAACAGAAGACTGTTTATTATTGAACTACTTATTAATGCTGTGATAAGAGCAAATAAGAAAAGGCCACTTCTTCATAGACACAGAGACAAAGAAATAGAATATTCTTTCTTTCATGACAGGAAATATTTATAAACCTCATTGGTATTCATTTGGGGAAGGTATCAAACAGTGGCTCCAGAACATTCTTTTTAAAATAAAAGACGGTTCACTTGACACACATTCAGCAAACCAAGAAAAATGTGCCTAACACATTTGATACTTTGACCTTCATCCTACTTATTAAGATAAATTCAATGGTCTTAGCTGCACATAAAATCTGGCAATGACCCATAAAAAGAGAGATGATCATTAGTATGCTACCACTGTAGTCGATTACTATAAATACCCCAGCACATGCAGGGACATTGTCCAGATGCCAGCATGAATCCCATATGCAGTTCACACAGTATGCTGTATTGTATGTCATGCTACAGCCAAACATTTTAAAATGGTAACAGAATTATTGCATATATAAATTATGCAAAACAGTCAGTGATCGATTCCCTTGCATATAAAATCCACCAGCTAATAATGTTTGTGGGCACCATACTCAGCAGAGGCAAAATTGGCTCTAAACTACTCTTATGTCACCCGTGACCATGGTCTGGTGGAGGTGCTGAACCAGTCCCATTCTGCAAGTCAGAGCAGCTACTGGGCTGCTCAAATTCATACTATTTAGGGATCACTCCCTTGGCCAGAGATTGGTGGAGTGCATAGCATACCATGTACTTCCCTTCTCTCCCCTGGAACGTGCTCTCTCACCTCCATCTAACCCTGATATGCCGTCTAGTCTATACAATTTTATTACTTTGCATCAATGCAGCAGTGCAAAGAGATCTTGGCAGGTCTAAGGATATAATTTTCTGTGCATTCTCGCCTTTATTTAAGGATCTCTTGGTGCTTTGCAAACACCGCTATGAACTAGATATTATTATTCCCATTTTACAAATGGGAAAACTGAGGCACAGAATGATTCTATGACTGCCCCGAGATCACATGCAGCATACCAGTGACAGATCAAGGAACAGAATGCAGAGTCCTGAGTCTTTCTGCAGTCTCCTATGCTTTGCTACTGGAACCACTCTCTTACTGTACAAATCTGTTCTTTCTCTCTCTCTCTCTCTTTCTCCCCCCCCTCCCCCACTATTCGCAACTCTAGTCAGTTTCATAGTTGGTGGCACTTTTGGGGAGTGAGCAATGTATGCCAAATATCTTTTCGGGATGCTCATGCCTCAGAAAGAAGTGTCCTGAAGGCTGAAGCAGAAGGAAAGGGGACGGTCCACCATATCACCTTGTTGCATCTAGGGTGACCAGATGTCCCGATTTTATAGGGACAGCCCCGATTTTTGGGTCTTTTTCTTATATAGGCTCCTATTACCCCCCACCCCCGTCCCGATTTTTCACACTTGCTGTCTGGTCACCCTAGTTGCATCCCCTGTTGCTAGCTGAGCAACTGAGTAATAGGAGAGTGATAGTAATGATAAGAAGTTTGGAAAGATACAGGGCCTAATTATTCAAGAGAAAAGAAGTAATAACTATCTATACAACTACCCAAATGGATGTTATAAAGGAAACAGGTCTCTTTTATCCTCAGTCCTTTATCCTTTAGTCAGTAAGGATGGAACAAGAAGCAATGGACTTAAACTGGAGCAGGAAATTTTTAAGTTAACTAAAAGAAAAGCCTTTCCTGGAAGAACAGTTAGACAAGAGAACAATATGTTCAGGCCAGCTGAAATCACAATCACAGACCAGACTTTATACCCATCTATTACTGAACTATTAGGGACAGTTTAGGAAGAATTAATTAAATCCTATCACGAGAATGGGAAATTAACTACATGAGTTATTACAGGTCCATTTTGAGCCATATGATGCTAAGATTATTTTTATGCCAATGTCCACATGCTGTATTATGCATCTGCAATAAACTACACCGATCCCAACATCGTCCCTATGGCTGAATTGTAACTTTGGTGAATGGGCATTTCTCCCACTGAAAGTCAGGCCTGCACACTTCAGCACAGAATTTGGCTGTGTGGATTCACAACCAAGTTCAACAGCTCCCTGCTGAGTAATTAATACCCTTTAAAAATGTTTCATAAAGCCCTAATTAGCAAAAAAAAGATCAGATCCTAATCTTGTGAGTAAAAATTCATTTGCAGAGATGAATAAAGGAACAAACATCAACAAATATATTAATGACATGGGCCCTGAGGGAGGATGCCAAGAGGAAGCTAAGGATTCCCCTGTGGAATGAGTAAGGGATTCAACCCAGAGAGAATGTTGTCTGCATCAGCCCCCTCCACGCAACACAGCTCCAATAAAGTCATGCTGCCAGAGCTTCTCCTGGCTGCTATGACTTCCTTCCCTTTCTCCCCTTCTTCTTCATGGGCAATTCGATGGCAGGGTCAGCACAGATCAAGGAACCTTTAGACCCAGTCAGAAGCTTTCCCCACTCCTTACTGCCAGTTCGTATCAGAACTTCCCTCTCTGCCTTTCCATTCCCATCCACCTGCCTAATATCTGTGAACTCAAGACCATAGATCAGAGGTGAGACTCGGAATAGCTTTAATTTTCAAAAAACCTTTATGGAAAAAGGGAGTAATCAACTCTCATTATAGTTAGGGACTCTGAACTGAAATTCTCACACTCTTACTTCATCGAAAATGGATGAGCTCTTTGTAGCCCTTCTTTACAATGCACTATGAAGACAATAGTAGGTGATTAATGGGATACAGAAGGAAAAGCGATATCTTATATGTTCTGGTTTGTGAGTTTACAAGGTTGTCTATTAGTTTTTATTACTTGCTGCTGCAAAGTGAGATTACAAGACATATCAACTCACCTTTATTTTGGATTCAGCTAGTTACCAATTCCAGTTATTCAATACTTGGCTGCATCTGCTAGTTAGAAATTTGGTATACGCCAAGAGAAACACAGGGCAGTGTTAGAACCTCTAGTTACTTTTTTTTTTTTGCTTGGGTACTTGATTTGAAAATCTTTTGAAATATGGCAATTTGTGACCTTTTCCAAAGCAACTGGGGTTTATAGGAGTTTATGCGCAGTAGCCTGAATACTGCGTAATATTAATTAATAGTTAATAAAAAGGCGCCATAGAAAATGTTATTGTTTCAAGCAATGTACCCTCTAATTTTTGACAGGCCGTGTGCGCAAAAAATTTCTTCTATGCAAATTGTTGTGCTTCTGTGCAAATGTTTGTGCGCGCAGTGTTTCACCATGTGCGCGGGGTTTAGGATCTGTGTGCATGCGCACACGCGCACAGCTTAGAGGGAACAGTGGGAGAAGACACTTTCTCCCACCATTTTTTTTCCCTTGTAGGGGGAACTTGTTATTTGATAGTTTCCTAGGTAATGGAGTAGAGAATGGCATGAAGTAGTAAACACAGGACATACTGGAGGAGAGTATGGCGCACGGCTGCTTTTTTCTTTAAGAGCACTGTTTGATCTCATTGTCTCCTCCTTGTTTGACGGAGGCTAAAAAGGAATGGCTGATAAGCGCAAATAGCTAGTATAATATTATGAAACCCTGACAGGTCTTGGTGATTAACATTATATCCTAAGTGTTGTTGTAATTCAAAGAAGGTACCTTTCAGTTTGGTCATTTGGTTATGCACCAATATAGCTTGCAAAGTTTATTTATCAGGGTGTCCTCTTTGTAGCTGGAGCTCCCTGTAAGGTAGAAGGCTCCCTTGGGGGATGGAAGCTTGTGTTATGAAACCTTAAGAGTGATACTTTGACCTGTGAACACTGACTTTGTCATGTAACATGCTGGTAAACAAAGTGCACTGACCATTGTTGTTGAAGGACATTTTTGTTGAGGTAACTGTAAATACTGTTGTTTTCTGTTTTTACCCACAAGGTCCAGCCACTAGAGGGTGACACAGAGCCAGACCGTGTAAAACATAGGCTACACAATAATATACATCTCTATCCTGCCTTGTTGGGGTGAAAGTTGATGTGTATGTTAGATACTGTCCAAAATTGTTATACTCCATTGGAGACAGTGTATGGCAAGGGAAATTTTACATAATTTTAAAGTAATGTTCATGTATTTCTACCCACCCTCATAATGCATTCTGGTGTGATAATTTGTTGGATGATTTAAGAGGATAAAAACAACTAGGGAAAAAAAGTACTTATGTGACAACACAGGCAATTCCTCAATCTAAAAACTATACTATCTTCTGACATATCATCCACTGGGCACTATAGCTTTGCCTTAATAAAATTTAATGTATACAACAAAAAATAGAATCCCACTCAAAAAAAACCCAGATCTATTAAGGCTTCAAAAATCTGCAGCACTTAAAATTCCTCTTTTTGTACAGATAGTTAGGATAAACAAATGTTTCTAGTACTGCTTTTCATTTTATTTGGACACGAGCGGAGTTCCCTGTTACAAAGTCAATCCATATTCCAGACTAAAAGATCATAATGGTCCCTTCTGGCTTTAGCATCTATGAATCTATATCTCACACCACTCCTTGGCCTTTCTAGGATTGCTTTGATCCTGTTGCTGTTAAATGCTCATATAATTATTCTACATTGTTTGCATTCTTCATTCATTTAGATTTTAGATCCCCCCCACATTTTGTTATTTTCTTGCTGTTTAAAAAATTACCAAGCACCTTGGATAATAAGTATGTTCCTTAAATAATATCAGTTACTACAGCAAATAACAAGAGAAGTGGCAGAAATAAAGATTAGATGTCATTTCTTTTGCAGCCTAATATCACAGAATCATAGAGTATAGAAATAGAAAAGACCCCATAGGTTATATCCTACCATCTCCCTGCCAAAGCAGGAATACTCCCTATTGTTTATTTATATGTGTTTTGTCCAATCTTAAATGTCACAAGCAACAAGCCTTCCAACATTTCCCGTGAGAGGCCTTTCCATGGGCTAACAGATTTCACTATCAGAAAATTTTCATAGATTTCATAGAGTTTAAGTCTGGAAGGGACATATCATCTAGTCTGACCTCCTGTATATCACAGGCTATTACATTTCACCCAATTATCCCTATGTGGAGGCTGAACATGTGAGCAAGACTCACCAGCCAAGCATCTAGGACTCCCTGTACCACCTCCAAGCACTGATCCAACATATCCGGTGTCCTATCTCATAAATTCATAGATCTTAAGGCCAGAAGGGACCATTAGATTAACTAATCTGATAATAAACCTGCTTAGACGTTGTTACCAAGTCACATCTCAAACCAAACTTCTTTTTGATATGCTAAATTGACTGCACTCTTTAAGTCTCTCACCGTTGGGCATTTTCTCCAGACTGAATCATTTTTGTGGCTCTTTTCTGCACCCTCTCTAGTCTCCAGCTGTCCTATTTTAAATGTACTGTCTTAATTTCATCCTATTATTTAACTTTCACTGATAGTATGCAAGAGACTATGGTGCTAATGACAAATGTTTGCCAACCCTTCTGCCATCTCTGCTATTTGACTAATTCTACTGACACTGAATGCTTCTTGATATTCAGCCCAGGACCTATAATTTCTAGATTGCTGGTCTGACTCCTGAAGGCATGTGGACATTACCTCAGCTCTCTCTGCCCCCAACATTCTTAGCTGATGAAGCAGCGACAAGGTCTCAGAACAGTCTACAATGAGATATTAACAGCACTACGTGACAAGTTATTCTAAGCAACACAAATACTAGTTTTTTACTATTTAGCTTTCATTGTTTTATAGTAACTACCACTGGGTCAAACCAACACCCCAAGCAGCCTTCAGCCAATATTTTCAAAAGTGACAAGTGATTTTGTCTGCCCCAGATTTTAAGTACACACTTTACACACCTTCTTTTGTGGCTGCAGATGCTGTTCAATATCACCTGGAGAATAAAAATCATTCCTGTCCGACTGGCAAAAAAGGCATTCTTTTACTGCTTTGGAAACATAAATGTAGCAAATGAGACTGCTGTAACTACCCCAGCGTTACTGTTCTGTTTGTCCTGAGGAAAGTTTTTGCCTATGTCTTGTTGGGTCACGACATTGATATCTTCAGGAGCAAGAGAAGATCATAACAAGCTGGAGTCATTCCCAGCCATGCCACAATGTGCCACCTTATTGAGAAGGCACGAGAATTCAAGTGCCACATTACCACTGCATTCATGGATTTGAAGTCTGTATTTGACTCTCTTGACAAGGAATCACTTTGGCTGATCTTGAAATTTGCACACCTCCCTGACAAGCTCTGTAGAATGTTCCATCTCCTATATAATGACTCTTCACACTGCATTTTTGTAAGAACTGCCTTCTTTCAAATTACGCTGGGTGTTCAACAAGGTTGCGTTGCCAGTCAAAACAATTGTAGTGCTATTACAGACTACATGTTTGATCAGACACTAAGGCTTTGTATACACTACGGAGGTAAGTCGACCTAAGTTACACAACTCCGGCTATGTCAATAACGTAGCTGGAGTGGATGTAGCTTAGGACGGCTTACTGCAGTGTCTACACTGCGCTGGGTCAATGGGAGACACTCTCACGTCGACTTACCTTATGCTTCTTTTTCTGGTGGAATACTGAGTTGATGGGAGAACAATCTGCAGTTGAGTTAGTGGGTCTTCACTAGACCCGCTAAATTGACCCCTGGTGCATCGATCGCCGCAGCGTCGCTCCCCGTTAAGTGTAGACATGACCTAAGTAAATGCATTTTAGACATCAACCTTGATGGAAACCTTGTCAATGTCGATTTTGTTGATGACATAGTGCTAGTTGTTGAATCAAGCTAGCTGCAGCACTTAAAACTCTGGAAAGCTCAGCAACAAAAGTTGACCTGAAAATTAATGGGGTAAAACCAAAATTCTTCCAGCTGGCATTTTTGAACATGTTTCAGGCTCTAGCCTCTTGGCGGATGACCATCCAATTGAGAGTGTCAGTAATTTCCCCTACTTTGGCTCTGTTGTCAATAGCCTGGGCGGCACTGAGAAAGAACTTGAAGCCTTCCCTGCAAGTGTCTCAGTAATAGGGTTAGTCATCAAAAATGTCTTTTGCAAACCAAACACCCTGATAAGTAGAGAAGTGATGTTGAGGGTATATAATGCTTCAGTGGTCAGTATTCTGACGGATGGGATCGAGCACATCCCTCGGCCCAGGCCACTTCCCGCAGCCCCCATTGGCTTAGAACGGCAAACCTGTGGATGTTGCAGGTAAACAAACCATCCCGGCCCGCCTGCGGATTTCCCTGATGGGCCGCATGCCAAAGGTTGCCGATCCCTACTTTATGATATCTGGAATTATTCTAATGGTGATATAGTTATTGACGTGCCTTTGACTAGCCTGGTATGGGTCTCCAGAAAACTTTTACTGTTCAGAGTTAGCAAGGGCTAGGTAATCTAAGCAGTACCCCTACTTCACAGATTCTCTATGAATTGAGATGTTTTTCAGGATGCATAGTCAGTCACCGTCACCCTTCTGGAAGAGTCTTCATGCAGCCAACTCAGGTATATTTAGAGTACGCAAAAGGTACTAGAATGTTGACTGTGGAGCCTGGGATCCTCTATTTAACTATAGCTAGTAGAAATGCAGACTGCCTGGCCAAAGTGTCTCATCCCTGTCAGGCTGAGAGAACATTTCCATCTCCGTGCCCTTTCCATGTGCCCTTTCCATCTCCTCTACTGTGACTAGTCATTCTCAGTTGTGGTAGTTGTTTATTTAATTATTATTATTTTTAATTAGATACCTGACTATTTGGCAGTGAACTGAGATGACCAAGTCAAAGGCCACCAAACACCCATCAGACAGTAAACTGTCCTGCTCACTATTGACCTGTGCTAGGTTTGAACAAGTGTTCAAAAGGTGACAAAACATAGATTATAATAAACAATTCTAAAACTATTTAAAATGTGAGTATTATGTCTTCTTGCTCACCAACAGAACTCAGATACAGAAAGTTTCCATACACTGAAGCGCTAACCCAACTATTGATTTTACAAATTGCAGTTCACTTGCACTGGTTGTATACTAGTATCACTCCACTGGCCTCAGTGGAGTTACTCCTCATTTACAATGGGCATGGGAGGTGACTGTGGTCATTTAACTACTGATTTGCAGCCCTTGTCTTAAATTTCTGTTTGAAAGGAGGAGCTATGGGTGCTGCTTTGAGGATGGACTAGACATCATCAGAAAGGGGCAGTGGTACAGCCGAGCAGAGCCAGAAGAAACTGGATCTGAAATCTTATGGCAAAAGTATTCCCTTGCTTACTGCAAGTGGAAGCATCAGGCATTTCTTGGGTAGAGGACAGGAAGAGGGGAACATCAGCTCTGTGACATGTTCCTTGGTTTCTAGAGAAGCTTCAATACATGTGAACATCATGGTTTTGGTTTCATGGGTCAGGAGGGAGCAGGGTTAGGGCTAGGGGGAAGAGGGTCACCCCTGATGGCACAAGTGAACAAGGCTTGCAAAGCACAATATACCCCTGGCCCAGTCCGCCATTTAAGTTGTTGGCCTCTCCACTGAGTGATTCCCCTTAAGCCGCAAAGTGGAAACTTGAGTGCAGCAGCCACAAAGGACATTATGAGATCATGGCTCCTAAGGGAAATGTGCCACTGTAAGAGAAAGGCCTGGGGAACTGTGCAGAGGCAGTAGGCTGTCCTATCTGGGTATCTGAAGTTCTACAGATTTGGAGGGCTTAAACGCCCTGCCCATTCCCACTAGAGCTGGGTGAAAATTTTCACCCTAAACTTTGTCAGCAAAAAATGCAGAATTGGCAAACACAAGAAACATTTTGTGAATTTGTTTCAATTTCACTGAATTGTTTCAGTCGTTTAAAAATATCTTTTAAATGAAATATTTAATTTTGACATTTTCAAAGCAACACATTTTGATTTTTCAATTCAATATGACTTTTTGTATCAAAATTTTCTTTAGTTTTATTTTAAAAGCAATCAGAAATATTTTAAAATGCTTAAAATTGAAATAAATGTTTCATTTGACTAAAACAATTTTTTCAACTTTTTGATTTGCCAATTTTTTTTAAATCACTTTTGGATTGATCAGAAGCTACTTCCCCCTTCTCCTGATTTTTCAGAATTGCTAGTGAATCAAAAAGTCATATTCACCCAGCTTTAACCACATTGGGGGTTAAAGTTCTCCTCCACAATGGAATTAGCTATACCTAAACCAAAACGGAACCAGATTGCTGGCACATAAAATTTAAAAAAGATTATAGAGGAGTTTTTTAAACTGTGGGCTGGGGGAAAGTCAACATGTTCATAGGAGCACATGGTTCAGACAGAGACATCCCTTAGGGGAGGATCTATTAATAAGGATTCTTTATGTCCTAGTAAGGAGGAGAGAATGGAAGATGATCAAATACAGGTATGATCTGATGAGAAACAGTCAAATGAAAAAGAGTCCCATTCAATTACATCACATAATGGCAGACAGCTAAAAATGCCAAATTTTATAAGTGCTTATATACAAATGCTAGAAGTCTAAATACTAAGATGGATGAACTTGAGTGCCTGGTATTAAATGAGGATATTGATATAATAGGCATCACAGAAACTTGGTGGAATGATGATCATGAATGGGATATGGTAATACTGGGGTACAAAATATATAGGAATGACAGAGTAGGTTGTGCTGGTGGGGGAATGGCACTGCATGTAAAAGAAAGGAGATAATCAAATATAGTAAAAATCTTAAATGACTCAAACTGTACCATAAAATCTCTATGGATAGTAATGCCATACTTGAATAATAAGAATATAGCAGTAGGGATATACTACCAACAACCTGATGAGTACGGTGATGAGACTGTGAAATGCTCTGAGAGATTAGAGAGGCAATAAAAAATAGAAAAATCAATAATAATGGGGGATTTCAACTATCCCCATATTGACTAGGTACATGTCACCTCAGGATGGGATTCAAAGATAAAACTTCTTGACACCATAAATGACTGTTTCTTGGAGCATCTTGTCCTGGAACCCACAAGAGGAGAGACCATTCTTGATTTAGTCCTAAATGGAGCACAGGATCTGGTCTAAGAAGTGAATGTAGCCACTTGGTAATCACAACCATAATATAATTAAATGTAACCTCATTGGGTTGCGGGGAAGATAACCAAAGAAGCCCACCACAGTAGCATTTAACTTCGGAAAGAGGATCTACACAAAAATGAGGAAGCTAGTTAAACAGAAATTAAAAGATATAGTCCAAAAGTGAAATATCTGCAAGCTGCATAGAAACTACTTAAAAACACCATAAGAGAGGCTCAAACTAAATGTATATGCCAAAACAACAATAACAACCCACTCACCACCCTCCAAAATGGGAAGATGTCAAAAAATACAACCAGGGCTAAACAATAAGGTAAAGGAGTCAGTTAAAGACAAAAAAAGACATCCTTTTAAAATTGGAAGTCAAATCTTACTGAGGAAAATAGAAAGGAGCATAAATACAAGTCAAGTGTAAAACTATAATTAGACAGGCCAAAACAGACTCTGAAAAGCAACTAGCAAAAGACACAAAAACTAATGGTAATTTTTTTCTAAGTACATCAGAAGCAAGAAGCTTGCCAAAGAATCTAGTGGAGCCACTGGATTATCAAGGTACCAAAGCATCACGCAAGGAAGACAAGGCAGTTGTGAAGAAGCTAAATAAATTCCTTGCATCCCTCTGCAGAGGAAGTGAGGGAGATTCCCTCACCTGAGCCATTGTTTTTAGGTAACAAATCTGAGGAACTGTCTGAGATTGAGGGGTCAATAGAGGAGGCTGTGGAAGTGATCCCGACAATTACAGGCCAGTAAGCCTGACTTCAGTACCGGGCAAACTGGTTGAAACTATAGTAAAGAACAGAATTGTCAGACATATAGATGAACATAATTTGTTGGGGAAGAGTCAACATGGTTTTTGTAAAGGGAAATCATGCCTCAACAATCTACTAGAATTCTTTGAGGGGGTCAACAAGCATGTGATCAATGGTGATTCTCCAGTGGATATAGTGTACTTAGACTTTTAGAAAGCCTTTGACAAGATTCCTCACCAAAGGCCCCTAAGCAAAGTAAGCAGTCATGGGATGATAGTGAAGTTCCTCTCAGGGACCAGTAACTGTTTAAAAGACAGAAAAGGAAGAGTAGATCATCTTTGAGAGTCGTGAGAGGTAAATAGTGGTGTCGCCGAGGGGTCTGTACTGGGACCAGAGTGGTTGAACAAATTAATAAAGGATCTGGAAAAAGTGGTAAACTGTAAGGTGGTAAAATTTGCAGTTGATCCAAAATTATTCAAGATAGTTACATCCAAAGCAGACTGTGAAGAGATACAATGGGATCTCACAAAACTGGATGACTGGGCAACAAAATGGCAGATGAAATTCAATGTTGATGAATGCAAAGTAATGCACACTGGAAAACATAAATGTCAGCTACACATACAAAATGATCGGGTCTAAATTAATTGTTACCACTCAAGAAAGAGATCTTGGAGTCATTTTGGATAGTTCTCTGAAAACATCTGCTTATTGTGCAGCGACAGTCAAAAAAGCTACCAAAATGTTAGGAACCATTAAGAAAGGAATAGATAACAAGACAGTAAATATCATAATGTTAGTATATAAATCCACGGTACGCCCACACCTTGAGCACTGTGAGCAGTTCTGATCATCCCACCTCAAGAAACATATATTAGAATTGGAATAGGTACAGAGAAGGGCAACAAAATGATTAAGGGTATGGAATAGCTTCCATATGACAAAAGATTAAAAAGGCTGGGACTGTTCAGTTTGGAAAAGAGATGAGTAAGGGGGGGATATGATAGAGGTCTATGAGCTCATGAATAGTGAGGAGAAAGTGAATAAGGAAGTGTTATTTATCCCTTCACATAACACAAGAACCAAGGGTCATGCAATTAAATTAATAGGCAGCAGGTTTAAAGCAAAAAGGAAGTACTTCTTCACATAACACACAGTCCACCTGTGGAGCTTATTGCCAGATTGTGTGAAGATCAAACTATAACAGGATTCACAAAATAATTAGATAAGTTCCTGGAGGATAGGTCCATCAATGGCTATTAGCCACGATGATCAGAGATGCAACCCCATATTCTGTGTGTCCCTAGCGTCTGTTTGCCAAAAGCTGGAAGTGGACGACACAGGATGGATCACTCAATGACTGCCTTTTCTGTTCATTCCCTATGAAGTGTCTGGCATTGGTCACTGTCAGAAGACAGGATACTGGGCTAGATGGACTATTGTTCTGACCCAATATGGTCGTTCTTGTGTTCTTATATTCTAATGATTGCACGAAAACTCTGGCATCTTAAGCTTAAGAAGTTTCCTGAAATTCCTTCATAGAGAAATAACTGGTCTTTTATTTCTATTTAATAATAAACAAACCCGGATCAAAGGCTTACTACAGAGAAACTTTATAAGGGGGTTAACATCCACCCTTTAAAACAAGTCCCAAATAACTGTGATTGGAATTTTTATTTATGATACTTTCTAGACCATTTCTGCAATGAAATATTAAGTCTCTGTGAATATTTTGTCACCAATCTGAATTTTATATTCAGACCAGTTTAGAGGGATTTTTATATTCTTAGTATCCATATTTAAAAAAAGATGACTTTAGACCATATAACCTTCTTAAAATATCCTTTTCAATCCCAATCTAATCTGCTCTTATTTTAAAAGTTGTAAATACTGACTGTTGATTAAAAACTAGAGCTGTAAGAGCTTGATAAAACCTGCATGACATGTAAGCTTCTTTAAAAACAAAAATTCAGAGCTCATCAGCCTACAGAGAGCTTTATTAAAGCAAATGGAAAAAAATTGAGACTGAGATTGCTGAGGGGAAGCAAGAAAAAATACTCCTGAAACTGGAGATGTTAGAGAAATAAATGGAAAGCAGAAAGACGGAACTTGCTTCTTAATCATGGTGTCAACTTTCCATTGAATCCTGGATCCCTTTCCCAGTCCAGACTAAACAAAACAAGGTAGACATTCAGATCTCCATATGGATAGGCAATGCGCCACTCCTATGTGTAACTAGCACACTGTTTAGTTTCTATATTGGTAAATTGTTAACAGTCCAACAGGAGAAGAGAGATTTGGGGAGAGATTACAGATGGTTGTTCCATTGAGACAACAGATGGTGTGAGAGGATGTGGGGGACAAATTGTTAGCACTAAACCTCTGATATTTCTAACCCTCCTCTAGCCCTGGACAAGGTTTCTTTCCCAGCACTGTATCAGCAGGTAGACAAGAAGTAGATTTGGAGAGCCTAGCAAAACTCCACTCACCCTGGGCAAGTAGTGTTTTGGGTGGGTGAGTGAAAGAGACACAGAGGAAACAAAGTGGTGAAATAGTAGAAGTAAAATGGTATCTTTTCAACTGAACTTTACTTGAAATTGTAGAATTCATAGGAATTTGTCCTCTCTTCCCTGAGTAGGGAGTCCCTCTCGACAGCCCAGCAGATCCCCATGGATTCCCATGCTGGTTGTAATACCTGGCACATTTGCCCCCAGCTTCCATTGGAGCCACATGACCAGGTCCTCTCATTGGTCACAGCTGCCCCTGGGACCCTAACAGCCTCCCCAGAACAGCTAGAAGACCAGCAGGCTGCTGAGTAATCTGCATGGTGTAGTCGACAGAGCCTAGAGCATTAGGCCTGGGCAAGACCTGAGGCCTGAACTAGAGGCTGTGAGCCAAAGTCAGGCCATGTATTAAAGCAAATGCCTCTAAGTTCAGTGTCCAGTACATGAACTTGGCAGAGGTACAGCTAATATTGCCAAAATACACTGAATATGTAAACACATTCCGGCAGGCTAGCACAAGTACACCCCAACCTAGCACAAGATAGGATGGCTTGAGAGAAGTGATGAATAGGGATGTTTTGCCTGAAACATCAGGAGAAAGGTACAAGGGGAGGTAACAAACAAGTCACGAAACCCGTAAGTTGTTTGTCTCAGTCTACAAATGTCGGGGTACCTCGCCTCAACTCTTTATCTGGCCTAGGGGGCAGTGGAAAGTCCCACCACTGACTGGGCTGGTCCGTTGTGACGGGCATACATGAATTAGGCTTGGTCTACACTGCGGGGGGGGGGGGCGAGCTAAGTCAAAGTTACGCAACTTCAGCTATGAAAATAGCGTAGCTGAAGTCAACGTACTTAGAGCTACTTACCGCGGTGTCTTCACTGTAGTAGGCCAACTGCTGACGCTCTCCCATTGACTTCGCCTACGCTTCTCGCTCCGGTGGAGTACTGGAGTTGACGAGAGAGCTCTTGGCGGTCGATTTATTGCATCTTCACTAGACGCAATAAATCGACCCCCGCTGGATGGATCGCTCCGGAGGCAAGTGTAGACATGCCATGAGAGTCTCTGTAGAAGCTACAGGGTGCTATTACCATACTTTATCGGCAATAGACCTGCCTGAGCACCTTCCCCACTGAACGGAGGCTGTGGTCTTTCTGGGCAGTTCTATCGAGGTCTGCTGAACCAGCTACCTGCGAAGAGCTGGGACAGCATGTAGAGAGGACACACACTCATGCCACAGTTGACAACACATGGGACCAGAGTAGGGCAGTGTGTATTTCCCATTTGCACCTTGACCAACTTCTTCTTCCTTTGACCCATGCAGTCTCCACCCTCTCCCGCATCATGCACTCAAATGCCCAATGAGGCCTCCATGTGATCTGGAGCAGTGGAGTAGAAGGTCTGTGGAGGTGACTGAAGCACTCCCTTTTGCTTGCGCGGACTACATCCATACGACAGAAGACCCCCACCTCCGGTGGATACATCTCGGGACAATAATGCAAACATAGAAAAGGGCTCTTTTCTAAAAGTCTGGCTGATGCGATGGAGGGAGATTGTCTACCCAGAAAACAAAGAAGCTAGCAACAAAGGGTCTGTCTCCCTGCTGCCTTACTCCCTTTTTCTGCTGGGGTGGCTCCATTGGAACTGGCATAACATAGCGGTGAATTACGACCCAAAGCATTTTTTCTTTCTTTTTCTTCATCAGGTTTCTAGACCTGATGAATTTTTCTGACTGAGTCTAAGCCAAATATCATCAGTCCCTGCACAGCAGTAATTGTGTAGCCCTGTGGGTGGCTATCTTGGCACTGGGTAGGGACTTTACATTTTATAAATCATTCAGAACCTGCTGCAGTGAGGAGAATAACAAATACTTACCATGAGAGTACACATACATATCCAAGAGACACATTGCCAGTAAAGCTGGTCATCTCAAACAAGTGCGCATAGAGTTCTTATGCCACAAGACGCCATCATCCATTCTGCATGCATCACACATTTCAGAGAAAAACATATGAGAGAGGTTTTTTAAATCTTTTATTGGCACACTTCTTCATGAGCCTGACCCAAAGCCCATTAATGTCAATGGGATTCTTTCCAGTGACTCTGTTGGATTTTGGATCAGGTCCCATATCTCTCCACCAAGAAAGCCAGGCTTACTTAATAAAATGAGTCTAACTATGTAGATCTTGGCTGGAGAAGAAAACTTTAACTAACACACTGTAGAGACCTGCAAAGCTTAACTAAAATAGCTTTTCTACACAGAATAATGTTGTAATTTTGAGGTTTTATTTTGAGAGCTGTGCCTTGTTTGGAAGAAGGAAGTCTCCCCTTCTACAGTGTCTATTTCCAGACTTGAGTCATGAGAGTCACATCTGAATGTTATCCACCCTTCACAATGGCAGTTTTCAGATCAGCAAATTTTTTGGGGGTGGGAAGGGTACAATTCTCTGGGAGATTTGTTTATTTTTAAATGGAGATATTTAAAGATTGATTTATCTAACCAGTTTCCAGTTGAGATCAATTACTGGATAAAGAGCAGGTAAGGAAGACAAAAGAGTATCATTAATACAATGATCGTATGGACATTACCCCTGTATGTATGTGTGTGTGTTTATTATATGGTTCATTTGCAAGTTAGGAACAGTGGATAAATAAATAACAAATTTCATTTTCATCTCAGTGAAGCTTTCTACTCTGTCCTGGTAGCAAGTATATAAAACCTTAGCACTAAGGCAAACGACATATCTGTATTATGATTATTTTTGAAAATTGTGTAGTATATATTCCAGAAAATTAGTCCCACATTTCATTTTCATTGCCTAGCCATAATGAAAGCAGAATTACCTACTCTGTCTTTGAGGTAACACCAAGTAAGAAAGAAAAAATACACGCTATGTTGGTCTTTAAATATTCTGTTGACAAGGTAAGTGGACCACTGGTCGTAAGTCTTTTTGTAATGCTCAAAGTAACATACTGGGCCAGATGCTCAACTTGTGTAAATCAGTGAAGTCAATGGAGCTATGATGGTTTGACACCTGCTGAGAAACTGGCTGAAAGATATGCTTTGTTTATACGAAGTCATCATGGGGGGTGGGGGGGTGGAGTCTTAACATTAGCATTTTTGTTGTCTGAAACATCCACAGTTTCCAGGCCCAGGTGGGTGAATGTGTTTCACCATTCCATGGATGAATTAACATCCTGGCCAGTATCATCAACCTGCTATGTACAATTGTCTTCACCACAGTAAGCCAGTACAGTCAGGTTCGCTGTACCGTGAAGACATTTATTGCTGGTATGCTGTACTGGAAAGCCACATTCTGTATCTGCTGACCGTAGGGATCTCCTGGGAACTGCAGCGGCGAAAGGAGCAGAACGCGGGGCTGCCAGGCGGTCCCATGCCGGCAGCTCCTCTGGCGCGGCTGTACCTGCCTCCAGCCCCGCCCTCAGCCCTTCCATGCAGCTGTGTCTCCTGTCTGGGGTCTGTACAGCCCTGCCGGAGGACAGGGCTGGAGGTGGGACTGGGGGTGGTACAGCCGCACCGGAGGAGCTGCTGGCGTCTGCTCCATTTGCCACTGCGGTTCCCAGGAGAGCCCTGCGGTTCAGAAATAGGTAGCCACTTAAATTGGTACCCGGCCCAGTGGGTGGACAGAGTCCCCACCCAGGTAACGTGGGATGGGATGGGGATGGGGAGAGCACGGGGGCCCCAGGCTGGGGGCGGGGCAGGAAGGAGTCACATGGGGGGCATGTGGAGGGGGCACGTAGGGAGGTCATGTATCCCGCTTTTAGCAGGTGCCCCCCCCTTTGTGTCCCTCCCATAAGTCACCTATGCGTACCGGTAAGAGTTAAAATCTACTTGCACCTCTGCTTCACAACAAGTTGTCTCAGCTGTGTTACCTCCACTGGCTTGTCTTTTGTTTTTTCCACAAACATTCCTATTTGGAAGTCTTCACTAGTGATGTTTCACTTTCTCAGTCCAGCTTTCAAAGGTTCTAGGTCTTAACCAAGTTGCAAACTCAGATTTCATTTCTACGTGAAAATGGGGAAAGTATGGCCACAGCCTCTTCTTTGAATTTCACTGTCACATGTTGACCAGATTTCTTGTGGTTTATCAAATAGCTAGAAACAATGCCAAGGAAGCGCGCTACTGACTCATCATAATATCACTCACAACTAATGGTGGCAAAAATTCTCCCTACTTAACTCTACTACCAGCCACATATCTGGTATAGGGTAAGGGCCAGATTTTAAAAGATATTTAGGTGCCTAAAGCTGTAGATAGGTGCCCAATGGGATTTTCAAAAGCACCTAGATGCCCAATAACCAAGGAGAGTAAGGTGCCTAGGCCCTTTTGAAAATTCCACTCGGCACCTATCTACATCTTTAGGCACCTAAATACATTTACAAATCTGGCCATTAGTGACTTAGGAACTTCTGTAAAAGAGACTAAGGCCTTGGCTACACTTGCAGATGTACAGCGCTGTTAGTTAAACCCGTGTTCGTACAGCTGAGTAGGGAAAGCGCTGCAGCCTGTCCACACTGGCAGCTGCCAGCGCAGTAAGGTGGCTACATTTGAGGCATTTGCAGCTGTATTGGGAGCGGTGCATTATGGGCATTCAAGTGGCTGCAACGTGCTTTTCAAATCAGGGGGTGAGGGGGACTTTGACAGGGAGCGTTTTGGGAGACAGAGTGGGTTTTTGGAATATCCACAGAGTGTCAGCTCATTATTTCCACACCTCCACATCCCCTGCCTCTCTCTCAATCACTGAAAGCAAACAGCAGGGGCTTTGTTTGTTTTTAAAGAGCAGATAAAAGAGAGGAAACGGAGCCTTCCCCCTCCCCCCCCTCGCCGTTCTTCTCTCCCCCCCACACACGCCGTCTCTGTCCAAGGCAACTTTGCTGCCGGCATTCCTAATGGAGCCCCTCCCCTCTTCCCCCCGCCAACCTGCAAACAGTAGCTGTGTTTGGTTTTTTGTAAAGCACCTTAACAACGGAGCTCTGAACTCCAACCCGGAGGTGCCGTTTCAAAACAAAGGCAGCTTCGGGAGATCAGTAACTGCGTTGTTCCTCGGCTACACTGAAAGACCAACGTTCCACCCACTTCGCAACAGTAGCTATTCCTCTCGGGGAGGTGGAGTACATGCAGCGCTGTATCTGAGGAGATACACCGTTGCACGTGCCTTGCAAGTGTAGCCAGTTAATGAGTTACAGCGCTGCAGGCAGTTTTATTGCGCTGTAACTCGTAAGTGTAGCCATGGTCATAGGCTCCTAAGTCACTTAGATACTATTGAAAGGAGCATAAACTCTGGCAAGTCATAATTAGACAGGCCAAAAAAGAACTTGAAAATCAACAAAAGACACAAAAACGAACAGCAAAACAACAACAACAAGTACATCAGAAGCAGGAAGCCTGCCAAACAATCAGTGAGGCCACTAGACAATAAAGGTGCTAAAGGAGCACTCAAAGACAAGGCCATTGCGGGGAAGCTAGATGAATTATTTGAACTGGACTTCATGGCTGATTACTGAGTGAGATTTACACACCTAAGCAATTCTTTTTAGGTAACAAATCTGAGGAACTCTCACAGATTGAGGTGTCGGTACAGGAGGTTTTTGAACAAACTAATAAATTAAACAGTAACAAGTCACCAGGCCTGTTGGTACTCACCCTAGAGTTCTGAAGGGACTCAACGATGAAATTGCAGCACTATTAACTGTGGTATGTAAACTATTGCTTAAATTAGCCTCTGTACCAGATGACAGGAAGATAGCTAATGAAACACCAATTTTTAAAAAATCTCCAGAGGTGATCCTGGCAATTACAAGCTGGTAAGCCTAACTTCAGTATCAGGAAAACTAGTTGAAACTATAGTAAAGAATAGAATTGTCAGATACATAGATGAACATGATTTGTTTGGGAAGGATCAACATGGATTTTGTAAAGGGAAATCATGAGGCACCAGTCTATCAGAATTCTTTGAGGGGGGTCAACAGGCATGTGGACAAGGGTGATCCAGTGGATATAGTGTACTTAGACTTTCAGAAAGCCTTTAACAAGGTCTCTCAACAAAGGTTCTTAGGCAAAACAAGCAGTTATGATATAAGAGGGAAAATCCTCTCATGGATCACAAATTGGTAAGAAGACATGAAACAAAGAATAGGAATAAATGGTCAGTGTTCACAGGGGAGAGAGGTAAATAGCAGGTTCTCCATGGGTCTGTCCTGGGACCAGGACTGTTCAAAATATTCATTAATGATCTGAAAAAAAGGGGTAAACAGTGAGGTGACAAAGTATGCAGATGATACAAAATTTCTCAAGATAGTTAAGTCCAAAGAAGACTGCGAAGAGTTACAACTGGATATCACAAAACTGGGTGACTGGGCAACAAAATGGCAGATGTAATTCAATGTTGATAATTGCCAAATAATCAGGGGCGGCTCTAACAATGTTGCTGCCCGAAGCATGGGCGGCGGCCCCGCCCCTGACGCATGCAGACGTAGTGGGACCCCACCCCCGACGCCTGCCTGCGTCGGGGGTGGGGCCCTGCTACATCTGCTTGCGTCAGGGGCGGGGCCCCTATACGTCTGCCTGCATCGGGGGCGCAGGCAGTCCCAGTCCGCGGCAGTAAGGGGAGAGGGGTGGACCTGCCACCCCTTTGCTGCCGCGGCAGGCGAGAATGGGGCGGCGGTCTGAGTCGCACGGCGGCAATTCGGCGGCGGGAAGAGCGGACCTGCCGCCGAATTACCGCCGCGGGACTCGGACTGCCGCCCCATTCTCGCCTGCTGCCCCAAGCACCAGCTTGGAAAGCTGGTGCCTGGAACCGGCCCTGCAAATAATGCACACTGGAAAACATAATCCCAACTATACATACAAAATAATTGGGTCTAAATTAGCTGTTACCACTCAAGAAAGAGATCTTGGAGTCATTTTGGATAGTTTTCTGGAAACATCTGCTCAATGTGCAGCGACAGTCAAAAAAGATAACAGAATGTTAGGAACCACGAGGAAAGGGATAGATAATAAGATTGAAAATATAATGTCACTACATAATCTATGGTACACACACACCTTGATAACTGCATGCAGTTCTGGTTATCCCACCGCAAAAAAAGCTATATTAGAATTGGAAAGGGTACAGAGAAGGGCAACAAAAATGATTAGGGGTATGAAACAGCTTCCATATGATGAAAGATTAAAAAGACTGGGACTATTCAGCTTGGAAAAGAGATAACTAAGGGGAGCTATGATAGAGGTCTATACAATCATGGTGTGGAGAACGTGAATAAGGAAGTGTTATTTACCCCTTTACATGACACAAGAACCAGGGATCACCTGATGGAATTAATAGGCAGCAGATTTAAAACAAACAAAAGGAAGTATTTTTTCACACAACACACAGTCAACCTGTAGAACTTGTTGCCACAAGATGCTGTGAAGTCCAAAAGTATAACTGGGTTAAAAAAATAGAGAACTAGTTAAGTTCATGGAGGATTGGTCTGTCAATGGCTAGGACCCAAGATGGTCAGGGATGCAACCCCATGCATTGGGTGTCCCTAAGCCACTGACTGCCAGATGCTGGGATGGATAACAGAGGATGCATCACTCAATAATTGCCCTCTTCTGTTCATACCCTCTGAAGCACCTGGCATTAGCCACTATTGGAAGATAGGACACTGGGCTAGATGGACCATTGGTCAACCAAGTATGGCCATTTTTTATGTTCTTATTGCAAATTTTACCTGAAGTCTCAGTGAAAGTCAATGGGATTTAGGCTCCTAAATGCTTAAGTCCCTTTTGAAAATATGCTTTTAAGTCACTTAGGGGCTTTTAAAAATTTACCCATAATCCTATATATAAAACTGTTACCCGCCATACAATTCTGCATTTCCATAGTTATTTGCTTTCTTCGCAGTAGGTGAATTTGTCACAATGAGTCAAGAATTTATGCTAACGAATCTAGCTATGAGCAATGGATCAGCGGAGTTATTCCAAGTATACACCCATGTACCTGAGGATAGAATTTGGCCAATTTTAGTGCTCCAAAACAATATGGTGCCCAACTGAGAAAACCAATGATAACAATTAAAAAAAAAGCAAGGGACCCACACCATAATAAAAAATACCAATGACAAGGAGAACAAGAGTTGCTGTAGAATAACAAGAATTACATAATATGCAGCAGATGCTACCACATTTAACTGTCCAATTTCATCTCATAGCTCCATGGAAAAAACTGAATCACCTCCAAAAAAAACAGTGGGGGGGGGGGAAGCATCATTTTGATAGTTTCACCTTGAATTCACACTGCATTCCATAAAAACAAGCTATGATTAGCAAAGGCAAAAAAAATAAGCAAAACTGTTTTTGCTGGGAAAAATGGCACGATTTCTATGTGGAATTTATCTAGACGTACATACTACCAAGTCCTGCATTCCTCCATTAAAACACGAGTGAAACATTTGTATTCTAATAGATCTGCAGGTGCTTATTGGAGGGGATCAATGCACAATCCTCCAAACACCACCAAAACATTTAATGGCTTTATGCAGTCTATACCATGCTAGCCAATGTTGTCCCATCGTTTCCTTGTACTCTCCCATCTGTCTGTCTGTATCCATCTGTTGTCTCTTGTCTTAAACTTAGATTATAAGATCTCTGAGGCATGCACCTGTCTTCTTGTTCTGTAATTGTACAGTACGAGTTCTAGGCTGCTGTGCGCTATGCCAATCGGGTGTCCGGTGCTACTGACAGCCTGGCCAGCGGGTAGTTGGAGGACTGGCTAGAACAACACGTCTGACATGTTGTGATCGGTGCTCTCTCTGTGAGGGCTGATAGACCGATCGATGACAGTGACAGTGACCTAGCACAATGAGGTCCTGGTCTATGACCAGGGCTCCAAGGCACTACAGTAATAGAAACAACAAATAACAACAAGTGTTTGTAGGATCAGCCCCTTAATCTCTGTGTGGTAAATATGCACTATAATCCCCATTTTACAGATGGGGAAAACAAAGAGAAAGATAGATGACGTGCCCAAGGCCATGCAGCAAGTCAATACCAGAATCAAGATTAGAACTCAAAATTTACAAGCAGTCAGTCCCTTGTTCAAACCTCTAGATTGTGCTGTTTTTTGTGAACAATAGAACACCAGCATATCTACTGCATTTCCATGCAGCTGACCCCAGCATCACCCCCTGCATTTTGCCCGTAGGAAGGAGGAGGCGAGAGACACAGCCATAGTGTACTGTACTCTGGCAATCTCCAGCTGGTCTAAGGTTCCTTGGAGGCCACTGCCATCTGGAGTAGTATCCAGCAGCCCCTAGGCTGCTCTAACTTATCGGGGACCAGTGCAAATCATCCCACAGAATCAAGAAGCCACCGTGGGATCCCTGTGTGCCCCAATCCACTGTGTTGCCCAGCTGACAGCACAGAAGAGAATCTGATCCACAGCGTACTATGTATCTACTGAACAGGAAATCTATGTTTAATAATGACATTTTCATTCTGAATCAGGGTGGCTTTATGTTCCTCAAAGAAGAGTTTACACCATGGTGTGGGGAGTCGGAGGATAGAGATTTTTTAAATGAGGGAGGGAATTTGGTGGCAAAGAATTGAACAGAAGGGAGCAGAATTTCAACTAAAAATATCTTCCTTTTAATCATCCCACTCACTCCAATGAAGGGGAACCCCAGGTTTACAGGAAACCGGAAGAGTTAAGCATGGCTAATATACAACAAAGATATGCATATCTTTAACCAGTTTACGTGAATGGGGAGAAATAAAACCAAATGCAGTATATGCATGGCTTACGGCCCTAGTAAGTCAAGAGTTTTCTATGCTAATGAGGGACTCATTGGATAATTCTGATGACAGCTAAAGTAGAGAACATACTGATATGGTAAATTATGGCAGTTATTTTTGTTACATTTTAGTGCAGTCCTTTACTTCATCTCTGTACACATCCCTGCTTTAAAATGACCTTAAATTCTCAGACATCAAAGAAATAAGCACGTATCTAGAGGGCAGGGCTGAGCAAAAGGCAGAATTTCCATCCCAGAGGAAATTCCAGTATTTCAACATTTGTGTTTATCCCAGCTTGAGACAAAAAGCTGAAATATCAAAATTTGTCATGGAACAAAATATTCCAAAAGATTTGATTCAGAAATATTTTGTTTTGGCAATTTCAGTCAAAACAGAATATTTTAACATTTTTGAAATCAAAATGTTTCAGTCTGGTTTTCAAACTGACCCACCATATTTTGTTTTGAGAAACTTCAACATTAAATTGCATTTCCCAGTTGTGGAGCAGTGCCTCCTGAGAGTTGTTGTTCACCACTCACACCCATGGGCCAGGCTCCCTGGACAAACTACATCTCCCATCATGCACCAGCAGCCATGTGACTTGAATGATGCAGCACTAAGCTTGGTCAGACTTGAATCTGAGTTGCATTACCAGCGATGGAGTCCTGCAGGGAGCTGAAGCCACAGGAGAGAATGGGGACCCGAACTACAATTCCCTTGAGGCAATATGCCATGATGGGAAATGCAGTTTGATATTAACTGATTTGAAACATTTTGGGTCAGTTCAACTAAACAAAATATTTTGATCTATGTCTAACTGACCTCAAATTAATTTTTGTTTGATTTTCCCAATTGAAAAATCAAAAAAAATCAGCTAAATTGAAATTTTCCTACAGAAAATTTTGATTTAGCAGAAATTGCCTTTTGCATTGAAAAATCATTCTGATGGACAATTCCCAACCAGATATGTTACAATGCACTATGGAAGACAGAGGTCAGGCAGGATTACCATATTTTAAGTTCCCCAAAAGAGTACAGTGCTGGAGTACAGTGACCACCCATCCCAAATTGGGTGTGACAGTACTGCAATGCAGAGTTCAAGTCCCAGTCTTGGGCTGAATGACTTTGGGACAGTATTTGTCCTGGATTCCCTGCGGTGCCGCTCCACACCTGCCCAAGGCTCAGGGGTAGCGCCAGGCTCTTCCTGGATTAGGCCATAGCCCCACCCCATCACCACAAGGCCCTGCCCCTGCCTCTTTCTCTCCTTCCTGATGCCCCACCCCCTAGCCAGGCCAGAAGCTGGAGCTAGGTAATAGTAAGAGCCACCCAGGGAGCCTGGGCCACTGTGGAGAGTCCCAGACCCTCCACCTACCCTGGGTGGTGCACCTGGGTGGTGAGCACATGAGCCAGGGGCTGCTCTCGGGCACATGCCCACCCCCACCCCTGCCCAGAGCAGGTGGAGAGTCCGGGTCACCCTACAGCAGCCCAAGCTCCCCGAGCAGCTCTTACCATGGCCGCCTCTGGCTTCCAGCCTGCCCAGGGGGTGGAGCCTCAGGGGAAGAGGAGGCTAAGTGGGTGGGGCCACGGAGGGAGGTGGGGATCCTGCATGTATCCCGCTTTTGCCATTTGAAAAGGTGGTCTCCTTATGCTGAGGGGGGATATGGGGAGAGGCAGCTGGAGGGGGTACCTGCGGCAGGGTTACTCACTGGAGGGGGGGACAGTATCGTTCCCTGTCACAGGGGCAGGGTGACTAGTGCAGGCCCAGGATGCAGTGACAGCTGTCAGTCAGTGCCTCTCTGTGGTACCCCATCCCCATCCACAGAGCTGGGAGCCGGGCCTGGATAAGCAGGATCCCACAGCAGTGGACGCAGGAGCATGGACCAATCAGCTGTGGATGCCGGGGAGGGACCAATTGGGAAGCAGACCAATCGGGGCATCTTTCTGATCTGCAATGTCTTCTCTGCAAAAATTCCAGCCATTTCCTGTTATTTGAAAAATCTGCCTGGACAGAGGACGGAGCCTCAAAAAAGAAGCAATGTCTGGGAAAACCCAGATGTACAGTGACCCTAGGCAGGATAGTGCAAAGATGAATGTCAAGAACATTGCACAACTTCTGGACCTCTTAATATAAGTTTGGGAAAAAGGGAAGGAAATATGAAGGAGAAAACCATTTACATACATAATAAAATCATTAGGCTAATTTCATTAGTGAATTAAATGGCAACATAATGTATATGTCGAATGCATATTGGTCCTAAAACTAGTTTAAATGGCAATGCAGAGTAATGGCATTGATTTAGCATTTGGTCGGTGCAAAGCGAGTTTAACTTATACACCCAGGAGGCAGAGTGAGGGGTGGAGCAGGAGAATGAACTACCGCACGAGAAGGGTGTCAGATAGAGTAGGCTCCTCTGCACAAATGTGGCAAGGAAGCGATTTCCTGATGAAAGCCTTTGAGATGTCATGTCAGCAAAATACAGCAAACGATAGAGCATGGTCCTCACTTAACCAGTATAAATCCATTCACATCAATGCGGCTACAGGCGTGTAAGTAAGAGGAGGCTCTGGTCTTAGAGATGTATCAGCTCCAATTTACATGACAGTAGCAGCATTTCTCTGCATACCTGTCTCTGGTTTTCCGTCTCTAGCCTCAGTCTTGCTTCTACGCATCTTCTGGTCTCTAAGAAGGCTTGGCGCTGTGCTCTGTCTGATAGGTAGCTAATGAAGATTCCCGCTGTATTCATACACATAAATAACACCGTCTGAGCCGCTATCTGAAACAGACAAGAAAACAGGCCTTTGATCAGACAACTGAGACAAAAATACCCAGTTAAAAAGGAAAAAGACTGCTTAAAAGTCATGTAGGCTGTAAAACTCAACAGTTAAGAAAGTTAGTAGAAAAAAGTCTCTTGAATCTTAATTAAAGGTGTCAAACATATGAAACACACTCTGCCTGCAGGAAGAAATATGCAGTATTTGGGGGGCATTAAACTCTGGTTGAACCAGGAATGATGTTTCCAAGAGCTGACTCACAAGGCGCTAGTCAAGCATGGTTACAAACACAATTAAGAATTTAGTTTTCTATAGCCTCGTCTGTAAAAGCAGCTTTGTGATACGCTTCATGGCTTGGTGTGAGAAGTGAGCGACATAAAAAAGAACCCCAAAAGGGAAGATTATCCATTTAATTATAAATTATTGTTGTTACTGTATTAGTATTATTGACACTCGAAACAACCTCATTGTCAGCTGATGACAACAAACTGGCACGCATATTTCTGAATAACAAAAAACCCAAAACACAAACCCAAAGCATAAACAAATACAGAGGTCTTACTTCATCTCTAACACATAAAAAGGCTAAGAAAACATTCTCCTCTCAAATAACTGTAAACTATACTCTTTGTGCTAGTGGAAGAAGGGGCATCCCAGCTTCTTCCTCTTCTCCCCTCCAGGCATGCCCCAAACTCAAATAAACTTTATGGAATAGTGCTCAGCAACTGTGAATTTTCAGGGCTCAACTGTCTTTAACAGAGCTACGCTTATTTACATAGCTGGGGATTTTGCCATGTGAGCACAATTTACAAAGTCACCCTAATTCTGCTTGTGATCTCACTTTCCCCCAGACCTTCACAAACCAAACTCCTGGGTCCGGTACTATTCAATAGTTTCATTAATGACTTGGATAATGGAGAGCAGAGTATGCTTATAAAATCTGAGGATGACACCAAGTTGGGAGGGATTCAGAGCACTTTGAAGGACAGGATTAGAATTTGAAACGACCTTGAAAAAATGAAGATTTGGTCTGAAATCAACACAATGAAATTCAATAAAGAAAAGTGCAAAATACTTCATTTAAGGCTAGTCTACACTGGCAACTGTGGCAGCGCTTTAACGTGGCTTGTGTGGTCGCGGCAGAGGGCTGGGAGAGAGCTCTCCCAGCGCTCTAAAAAAACCCACCTCCACGAGGGGCGCAGCTACGAGCGCGGCTCCCAGCGCTGGGGCACTGTCTACATTGGCGCTTTACAGCGCTGAAACTTGTTGTGCTCAGGGGGGTGTTTTTTCACCCCCCTGAGCGAGAAAGTTGCAGCGCTGTAAATTGCTAGTGTAGACAAGCCCTTAGGAAGGAAAAATCAAATGAACAGCTACAAAAGTAATGGTCTCAAGTTGCAGAGGGGGAGGTTTAGGTTGGATATTAGGAAAAACTTTTTCACTAGTAGGGTGGTGAAGCACTGGAATGGGTTACCTAGGGAGGTGGTGGAATCTCCTTCCTTAGAGGTTTTTAAGGTCAGGCTTGACAAAGCCCTGGCTGGGATGATCTAGTTGGGGTTGGTCCTGCTTTGAGCAGGGGGTTGGACTAGATGACCTCCTGAGGTCCCTTCCAACCCTGAGATTCTATGATTCTATGATTCTATGATTCTATGAAAAGTGGAATAATTGGGTAGGCAGTGGTACTGCTGAAAAGGATCTGGGGGGCATAGTGGATAACAAATTGAATATGAATCAACCATGTGTTGCAGTTGAGAAAGGCTATTATCTCTCTGGGGTATATTAACAGGAGTGTTGCATGTAAGTGTGACGAACTAGGACTGTTGTTAATGTTTTCCCTGAGTACTGTGTGGGTGCCTCGGTTTCCCTATGCAGTGCTTGAGTATCTAGATGATGGGACAAGGGTGCATGATTGATACAGAGGGGCCTGGACACAGAGAATGGCTGACACTCGGTCTCCTAGCAACCGATGGCCCCAGGCTCTCCCCTGCAAAGGTGAGAGCTGAAGGTGTTCGAACAAAGGGATCAGGTGACCTCCTGGCCCGGGAAGCAGACAAAGGAGAGAGGCGGGGCTGGACAGTTTCAGTTTGGAGCTGGCTTGGGAAGAGGAGGGGAGAGGGGCAGACAGGGTCTGGCCTCCCTGCCCCCGTTTGGAGCTGTGGGGTGAAATGCAGGGAGCCCCGAGCTGGGGTCTAAGCTCCCTGCCCCCTGGAAGGGCCCGACTGAGGGGTCCTGGATGTACTGACAAGCTCTGGTTGGACTGTGTTCCTGGCATCTCTAATAAACCTTCTGTTCTACTGGCTGGCTGAGACTCCCAGTGACTCCGGGGAAGAGGGGTGCAGGGCCGGACTCCCCCACACTCCGTGACAGTAAGAACAGCAGGTAATTGTCACATTCTCCTCAGCACTGGTGAGACCGGAGGTGGAACTACTATGTCCAGTTTTAGAAGCCACACTTAAGGAAGATGTGGACAAATTGGACAGAGTCCAGAGGAGAGCAACAAAAATGATAAAAAAAAAGTTTAGAAAACATGACCTATGAGGGATGGTTAAAAAAACTGGGCATGTTTAGTCTTGAACTAAAAGAAGACTGGGAGGGCGAGAAACCTGATAATGGTCTTCAAATATGTTAAGGGCTGTTATAAAGAGGATGATGACCAGTTGTTCTCCGTGTCCACTGGATGCAGAACAAGAAGAAATGGACTTAATCTGCAGCAAGGGAGATTTAGGTTAGATATTAGGAAAAACTTTCTAACTATAAAGATAGTTAAGCAATGGACGATGCTTCCAAGGGAGGTTGTAGAGGTTTTTAAGAACAAGTTACACAAACAATTGTCAGGGATGGTCTAGGTTTACTTGGTCCTTCCTCAGCATAGGGGGCTGGCCTACTTACCTCTTGAGGTCCCGTCCAGCTCTACATTTCTATGATTCTATAATCCCCTGATGGTAACCTAGGCAGGCCTACGTTTTTCAGTCACCCATAACAGGTGCCTGTGTTTTCATCTAGTTTACCCAAATAACTCCCCCCTTTTCTTGAGAGAGCATCCCTCTTTAAATTGCTACAGTCCTTTAATCCTCTTGTTCCCATATATATTCCCGTCTTGGCATTATCTCTTAACATCCCTCAATTGGTTGTGGAGAAGCGTTCATCCTGAGCCATTCCTTTACCTTTCTCTTTGTTTTTCCTTATAGCCCCCCTATTAAACTAAACCGATGGATCCATACTGTAGAGATATGTTTGTAGAAGATTTTAATTTAGAGATGTTTCCTCATAAGGGACAGTATTATGATCACAGGATTTTGTAGATGTGCCCTGGAGGCGGGGGTTGGGAACACCACATGGCTGGGTGCAGCAGCTCACCACAGAAGCTCTCCAGTTTGTTTTATTAAAGTCTTGTTCCTTTCTCATTCACCGGTTTGTTATTTAATGAGCCCAAAGATGGTTACATGGTGTCAGAAGTGCTGAATGAGAAGGAAACTGCCATCATTTTGAAGTTAACTCCTATGTTTGCAACTAAAAACAGAGACAAAGGGAAGCACCAGAGAAGCATATGGAGCACCAGGCACAGAGGCTTTTGCATATATTTGGTGAGCACAGTAGTAGCTTGACTAGCTTAAGAAAGCGGGGGGAAAAGCCAAAAATGGATGTGTTGCAACCTCCTTCCTATCTGCAATTGTCAAGCAATGTTGCAGAGAACTGGAAAAAATTCAAACAGAGATTTTAATTATACTTAACTGCCATAGGGGCAGAGGAGAAAAATGATAAAGTGAAATAATCTATCTTTTTGCATGTTGCTGGGGAGAAAGCATTGGATATTTATAACAATTTTAAGTTTGAAGAAGGTGGAAGCATGAAGTTAAATAAAATACTGACTGACTAAATTTGAGGAGCATTGCATGCCAAAAAGGAATGAAACCTTTGAGAGAGAAACATTTTTTACGTGCATGCAAACAACTGATAACACCATAGATCAATATGTCACAGAATTAAGGAAACTCAGTAAAACTTGTGACTTTAGTGAGCTGACAGAGACTCTGGTCAGAGATAGAATCATTTGTGGCATTAAAGAAAATGTGTTAAGAGAGAAATGGCTCCGTGAAGGAGACTTAACTTTAGAAAAAGCTCTCCAGACATGCAGGGCAGCAGAAACTGTGAAAGCATAAGCCAAAGAACTAAATTCACTAGAAGGGGTTATCCATGTTCTAAGTACAAAAGAATATAGCCAGAATAGGTCAAATCAAAGAGGGGAACCACTCACTATGAAAACCACTGTGTGGGGGAAGACTGGGTACAGATGGATCACAGCATGGCACCAAACAGTGTGTTGCCTTTGGGAAACTGTCATAAATGTGGGGAAAATCATCATTTTGCAAAACGCTGTAGATCTCAAATGCAGAAAAGTCAAGTGCATTCAGCTCCACAAAGGCTTTATGAGAAGGTCAGCACTGACTTCTTTACCTGGCAATCAAAGGATTATTTAATAGTCACAGATTATTATTCTCTGTATCCATAAATGTGCACACTGCACAGTACTAATAGTAAGTCAATGACAGCTGGCATAAAGGGAATCTTCTCCAGATATGGAATTCCAGATGAAATCTTTAGCGATAATGTGCCACAATTTTCCAGTGCAGATTTTAGGCAATTTGCCATAGACTGGGATTTTCATCACAAAACATCAAATCCAAATTAGCCCCAATCAAAAGATCTTGGGGAAAGGTCTATATGGACAGTAAAGAATTTTATGAAAAAGACTTTTGACAGTAGGGGTGATTTGTATAAAACATTACTGGTTTACTGAAGTACACCCCAGAGAATGGCTTTTCTCCAGCTCAGATGTTAATGGGAAGAAGGATCGGATCTAATTTACCAATTCCTGATAACTTGCTGAAATCTCATAACAATGAAACCATATGGAAGATAAAAGAAAATCTTAAGTGGAAGCAGAAATGTTATTTTGACAAGGGGCCTGTGGTCTTCCATCTCTTAACCCAGGTGATAGACTGTGCCTTAGGAATCACACCTCTAATACATGGGGCCAAAGAGTACCATTAAAGAACAGCTGCATCCAAGGTCTTATATAGTCCAGACGGACCAGGGAGACACATTTCAACTTAATCAAAGGGATTTACGAGTAATCCCAGAAAGTTCCAACACTTTGACCGTAGATGTGGACTCTGGCATTTCCCATCTGACTGATTCTTTATTGTCAATGCACAAAGGAGAAACTGTCAATGAACAAGAGAACAACTCACACTCTAATGAAAGGCTGATACTGAGAAGATCAGTGCAGGAGAATAAACATTGTGAAAGACTCATAGACTTGCTAATCCACCTGGAGATGGGGTAATTGAGGAAAGTGAGCCGTAAAGACTGACTCTATAGTGATATGCTAATAACTTCTCCTCTCAAGGTAGTTGACGGGGTTTATGGAAATGTACTACATGGATTGAGAATTTAATGCATGTGTTATAAGAGAGTTGTTAGCTGAGATGCTTGCTCATAAGGGAGAGTACTATAAACATAGGAATTTGGAGATGTGCCTTGGAGGCGGGGGTTGGGAACACCACATGGCTGGGTGCAACAGCTCACTACAGAAGCTCTCCAGTTTGTTTTATTAACATTTTATTCCTTTCTCATTCACTGGTTTGTTATCTAATGAACCCCACGATCATTACACATACAGTGAACATCCCAATAACCGGAGGTAATCGTAAGTTAATACAGACCAGTTCAAATTCTGTTACAATCCCTCCCTCTCCCGGCTTGCACTCAGAGAGCAGACCTTTTCTACACAAAATTTCATTTAATCAAAACCCCCAATTTTCATCAAAACACAGTTTCAACGGAAATGTTTTGACCAGCTCTAATACTGATCCCTCAGTACATCAAGAATAAACTTTATTTGGAAACCTGGCATTCAACCCCATTCCTCAGCCCCAACCCCAACATACACATTCCAAAAAGGGTTGGCCAATTTACCTTACACAGACAAGCATCTTACAGATTTGCAGAGTACAGTTAGTCCAGTTTTCGGTAGATCAACTGTATGTTCCAGTAGGACCAGTTCTGGCCCCTTATTCACCGATACTTTAGTTCATAACTTGTTCCACCAACTTCAGTGGAACTGCTCAGAGAATACAGGCAGTAGACTCTGGCCTTCAATTAGGTTCCATGACTGCACAGTGTAATGTTGGACAAAGGGCACTAAAGAAAACATGTTACAGGTGAAGGAATGACTTATTTAGTTGGAGCCACTTTCTGCCATCCTTACACAGGGTAGCCTGACTGAAACCAACAGAACCACTTGCAGAGTAAGGTACTTCTCAATGTAAGGGTGGAAGAATCTGGGTCTTGTAAAAAAGACTTGAGTCTTTCGCTGTTAGCCCCTCCACCACCCACATAACGTGGCGGGTACCAAAAGGCCTGTGAGATTTCCACTAAATAGCCTGGCCAGATGCCAAAGCTAAATTTTGATTTTATAACCACTCCATGTCCTTTCTGCTTTACTGGAGACAATAGATGCCAACACAGTAGGAATGAGAGGGTTAAAAGAAAGAAAACCTTTTCAGATCAGTTATGAGTCCCTTAACTCTTCTTGTGTCTCCCACAGCATTTGGATAAACAGATGCAGCTAGGCTATAAAGTGACATAAAAAGCCATGTACAGTGCTGGTAGACGTCAAATTATGCTATGGGGAGATCTGCATATTAAATATTATATAACTGCAAACAAGAAAGTGTCCATCAACGCAATGGTTGGGGAGATATCATTACTGCAAAATCAGAGCTACTTCCACTGCACAGCTGAATGTGTGGGAGTCACATAACAAGGGTGGGTGAATAAAGAAGGTTATGCTAAAGTGTCCACAGGTAACTAGAAATGCTGTTATCATTTTTACTCCCATATATCTATTTCCTATAAATCTAACAGCCCTCTATCACTCAGGAGATAATTAAGAGCTTGATTCACAAAGAAATCACTTGTCAAATCAAATTAAATTTACATTTATAAAATGTCTTTCACGCAGGCACCTCGGGGGCACTTTACAAAGTCAATATAAAAACAAAGGCAATGCAATGTGAGCAAGCCAAGTCAAACACACAAGGTAAGTTTTGCTGTGAAAGTGGACAATGATTCAATCAATTCATTTTTGTCTGGTGCCTGTCATGCAGAGTATCTCAAAGTGCTTTGCTAAAAGAGATGAAACCCGATAACATTTGGAATATATTTGGGAGCTGCAGATCTCAGCCGAAGAGCAATTCAAACACAGTTGGAGGAAGTGTTAGTCAAAGAAGGAATTACAGTAAATAAAGAGAATGGAAAAAGGAAATATTCATTAATAGGACAGTGGGGTATGCCAATAGGTTTGTGGGTTAGAGCTGAATTAATCAAAACCACAGGCAAAAGATAGAGGAGGGGCTGATCTGAAGAGAGAGAGAAAGAGAGAGAGAGCGTGAATCAATGGTTCAGAAAGAAGAAGAAACTTCAAAACAGCACAGGTGGGAAAGTAGTTCCTAGCTATTGAAAACAGAGCTGATCCAAGAGTCACCACACTGACTTGTGGATATATCTGCAAATAAAAACACTTGGTTCAATCTGACTTCATTTGCAGGGTAGTGTAATCCATTATTTGGACAACTGGCAGGTCTGAACAAAAATGTTTGTGAATCCTGCAAGTTTTAGCATGAGTGATGTTACATCCAAAATTTCCAACCAGAATGTCTGTTATTTGCTTTTTTGCTATTCATTATTCTCTTGTCCGAAAAGATTCAGTCTTCCAATCAGGGAGGATAAGCAATAAATGAATAGCCAATAATCAGAGACAATACTTTCCAAGGAGCTCATCATCTACAAATTACTGATCCAAAGTTTCTGGTGAATATTTACGAATGCATTATGAAGATTATGAGAATCAGTTGGTTAGTGATTAGCTAACCAACAAGTGGGGGGTAGATAGGTGACAAACATTCTTCATAATGAATAGTTCGACCAACTCTACTTGAGAGTCACTTGGAGGACACAGAGAGGAGAAGGAGGAGGAGAGAGAGAATAGATCCGAGATTAGAGAAAGAAAGTTGACAAAGACCGTGAAGAATTTTGAAAACCAGAGAAGAATTGAAGCTCTCCATCTACACTGCAATCAGAGGTGTGACTGCACCTCAGACAGGCAAATCCATGCTCGATTTAATATAGCTAAATTAAAGCTAGCACAGATATGCCTACCCCATCTGAAATCACACCTTCTATTGCAACGCAGGTATACCTTAACAGAAGTATTTTATCCCATATCATAGCCAAATACCCTAAAGTGCTCTGAAAAAGCACACGATCCCAAAGCTCTAGCATACATGATTAAACTGATGATAAAAGTAACTTAGAAGCAGAATTGAGACAGCAGACTGGCACCGTGAGTATAAGAAGAGGTACATATACAAACAGAAGAAAATAGCAGTTCAACAGCCAAACTGCTTCGGGAAGCCAAATAAAGCCAACTGCAAAATAAACTACAACAGAACATTCTTAAAGCAGGAGAAAAAAGTAAAGAGACAAAAGGTCCAACATGTTCCCAAAAGCAATTCCACATGTAATAACTTTATTCTTTTCCTACTCCATGTTTTTAAGTTTGGGTTGGTTCCACCAGCACATTACAGAAGTTTTTGACCGAGGATAGGTAAGCAGTGGAAACGAAAGCTGTTGTGTTTCTTTAAGAATGTTTTCAGTATGTGCCATATAAAGGAGTGGTTGGTATGGTAATTATTATTGGTTAATTAGGTTTGATGAAGCATTTTGAATCATCATTAGTTATTAAACTAAAAATAGCCGTTTGCCACAAGGTTGTTTTCTTTAATAAAATAGTCTCCAAAGTCTCCATTTATCCCCTCCCCTTGCAGCTCATCTGGGGTTTGGTTACTTCAGTGTAAGGAGAGATATTATTCAACATGTTCTTTTAATATCATTTAGAATAACTCAGACAAATTAATTAATGGTGGGAGTTGTGACGTGCTGGACTGAGAGCTCTGGAGGCTGAACTCCTCTGCTTTGCATAGAACAGGAACTGTTGGCTGTGCAAGCTTCCCATCCCCATCTGATCAAAGGACTTTGAAAGGCACGCATCAGCACATAAGAGGCCAGAATCGCTCTCCATGCTCTTTATGCTCTTTCAGTTTTGGGTTCTCAGCAGACGCTCCCAAATACTAACAACTGTGACCTTATGGACATGTCTCCACCAGAAACTGAATGGAGACCACCAACTTGTTTTGCAAAGGCCACTGAGCCGCTGTCATAACTTGCAGTTAATACAGACTGACTCAGGCTTGATTTACACACTTGACATAGGAGGAAAGGCTCCATAGACCATTATTAATCCCTTGCATCACCCAGGCCACAGTTATACTACATGTTCTATTGGTACTCAGGTAAGGGATGATTGTTATGTCACACCCATAATTGTTCTAGATGCCTCAATGGGTTTGCAAAGTAAGTGATGGATTTGAGAGATAAGTGAGGATATAACATACCTGAGAGGGGCAGTTGGGAGAAAAACGGACATTAGTTACAGATATAAGACTTAGACTGTAAGTTCTTTGGGGCAGGAACAGTCTTTTTGTTGTGTGTTTGTACACAGTCAAGCATGATGGGGTCCTGTTCCATAACCAGAGCTCTTAGGCACCAAGAAATACAAATCAATAATAATAAAAATTAATGTATTAATTAATTCTTCATTAATTAAGGGGGGGGGGGGGGTAGCTCAGTGGTTTGAGCATTGGCCTGCTAAACCCAGGGTTGTAAGCTCAATCCTTGAGGGAGCCATCTGGGGCAAAAATTGGGGATTGGTCCTGCTTTAAGCAGGGGGTTGGACTAGATGACTTCCTAAGGTCCCTTCCAACCCTGATATTCTATGAGAAGAAGATTAGGAGGTTTGATTCTGAGTCATCTCAGTTTAAGCAAACACATGTCCTCATGATTCAAATGAGATCCTTTGTTGGATTGCTAAGTGTAAGCACCATCATTTTTTGCAGACATTGCCTCTTGGAAATTTAATTTCTGGAAATGACAATTTAGTGCAACATTTTCAAAAAAGCTCAGGGCCAGATTTTCAGGAGCTCTGTTGTGCTCCTGATGGCCAATTTTTCAAAAGGAGATCAGCACCCAATCAGCCCTTATTTAGATGTGTATGTGGGACCTGAGCTCTTACGGAAATTCTGACCTCAGTGCTGCTAGTCAACAGGTAAGTTGTGGGTTCACAGAAATACAAGTGTTCATCGTGTGTATATAAGTATCAGAGGGGTAGCCGTGTTAGTCTGTATCCACAAAAACTATGAGGAGTCCGGTGGCACCTTAAAGACTAACTCCATGCATCTGAAGAAGTGGGGTTTTTTACCCGCAAAAGCTTATGCCTGAATAAATCTGTTAGTCTTTAAGGTGCCACCGGACTCCTCGTTGTTTTAGTGTGTATGTAAGTACTTCAGCTCCTCTCATACACAGGAACACAGCGTAACCTTGACTGTCCACTACAGCCATAGGTTCTAAAGGGGTTTGTGACTGCCCATCCATATGCAGAATCTGCACCATACCCTGATTATCTACACTGAGAACAGGTGGTCTCTGACATTTTTTCCTTCTTTGTGCTATTGCAAAGGCAAACAAAAGCAACTCAAGGGCATGTCATTCAAATTTTTTTTGACAATTTAGAAAACAAAGCATATTTTCCCCCAGAACAATGATACATTTACATAAAGTCAATTGTCATGGTTTTAGATCAAAACAAAATTCAGAAATGTGTGTTTTTAATATTCACAGCAAGAGCACAGTAATATTCTGTTATGAAAACATGGCTATTTCCCTCTCGCACGCTTCCATTGAGTCCATTAGAAATGCAGAAAATTAAACATTAGAGCAAATTGTTCATAGGTAACTCAAAACATGCAATTTAGCAGAGCAGCTGTCCACTTAAGGCAGGGCATTTGCAGTACACTGCCCATACATTAGGTCGGGAAGGCAAATCATGTCCTATCAGCCACAAAGTGACAGCAAGTGACACAACCTGAGTGATGCATTGAGGCAGGCAAGCTAAAATATAACTCTGATAGTGCCATTGAGCATCCCTAAATGCCAAGCCATTTTCAGCAAATCACCGCTAGCTCGTTTCGAGCTAGTCTAGTATTTAGGCATAACCCTAGCAAAAGTATAGATTTCTGGAGTTTTGACAAGTCTGTCTTTTCATACAAATGCTAAAATGAGCAGACATCAAGGACTGTCTGGGACACTGGCAGGCTCCCGGTAAATGAGGACAGATAAATACTTCCTTGGAACAGGGTTGATTGCCCCTCCCCCAAGCTCCTTTCAAGACAAGGGGTGACTCTGCAGTGCCCCCCACCCCATCTTCCTTTTCCTCAGGGGCAGGGCTGGCTCTAACTTTTTTGCTGCCCCAAGCAAAAAAACAAAAACGAGCGACACCCCACCGAAACAACACCCGCCCGAGCGCCACCCCGCTGAAACAACCCCCCCGAGCGTCTTGCTGCCCTGCCAAAACAAACCCACCCCTCCCCCGAGCGCCACCCTGCCGAAACAACCCCCCCCCGAGCACCGCGCCACCCTGCCGAAACAAACCCACCCCTCCCCCAAGCGCTGCCCCGCCGAAACAACCCCCCCGAGCACCGCGCCGCCAAAACAAAAAACCAACATCCCTCCGAGCACCGCCCCACCGAAGTGTAAAAAACCAAACCAAACCCCGAGCACTGCCCCGCCGCCCCAAGATTGGCTGCCCCTTAGAAAGTGCCGCCCCAAGCACGTGCTTGGTCGGCTGGTGCCTGGAGCCGGCCCTGCTCAGGGGTCCTTATGCAAACCCAACACAATCTTTCTCATGCAATCACAGCCCGACTTGAGAGCTGGTTTCTTTATTTACAAAGTTCCAAAGCAAACACAAATCAAATCTTCCACCAAGCCTTAAGCTGGGCACAGCCCAGCCTTCATGAGGAACTTTCTCAGCTGGGTCCCAATCCCGGTCCTCGTCCCCATTCCCTGCCTGCTCCTCCTTCAGGGACCACTGCAGGGGACCTTCTCTCCCTGCAGCTGCTCTGCTCTCACTGATCTCCCTCTGACCCTTTATAGCCCAGGTGTGGTCCCACCTGAAACGCTCCTTTTTTCAGAAATTGCTTTCCATGGCTGTGTGACCTCTCAGACTATCTAAACCTCTGTCAATCCACTCATCCAGGCATATGTATATACAGCACTCATCACTACCGAGTGCAATCTGATGGCTATATCTTTTATTCATTGTACAGGATGGCACATTATCACCATCAGTTTACACATTTTTACATGGCTACACGCATGCAAAGCTCCCTATTTAAGGTGAGCAGTCTATTTTTCAGCTGAATATCAATCCCCTTTCCATTCTGTCCCTCCTAAAACTGCTTCTAGGACAGTGCAGTTTGGCAGAGCTAAAAAGGGAAAATTCACATTCCTATTTTTCTCCCTATATATCCTTATTGATAGCTTTGAAACCCTAGCTCATTTAGTAGCTTTAGTTTAAAACATAACTAGTTAAATTTGTCAATGCTATTGACGTAGGACCTGGTCCTGTGTCAGCCTGCACTGAGTGGCAGGAAAAGTGATGGCTCTCCGCATACCACCATTTCTTGCCCAATGGCTGAAGTAACTGTAAATAAGTATCTGAGGCTGCCAGCAGCAAACAGGATTGGGTTGGAGGCTGCCACCTGCTTAGATATAGGGCTCTTCTCCCTCAGCACCCACATTACCGTATATATGCACCTGAAACAGCTGTGCAGCTTTCTCTTCTGCACCCAATCATCCCACCCTGAAATTTCAGATTTACAAGGCTCAGTCTGCCCCAAGATGGGATACTTCACCTATCTTTTATTCAGAAGCTGACCTGATGTAGTAGCTGCACAATTACTGTGCAAACAAAGGCCAGTGTGATTACATTTAATAGAAGCCACCTTCCTTTTAAAGGCACATGGAAAATTAATTACTTTTAATAAAAGTTACAGCATTTAACCAAAGATCTATGCTAAGTGTCTCTGAAATAGGGAAGCACCTTCATATAATCATAGATGTTAGTGATAGGAAATTATTCTAAGGTTTTGTAGCCCATCCCTTACCAATGCTGGATTATTCTTCTGATTTATACATACTATGCACACTCTGAGCCAAATGTTCAAAAGTGGTCTCCAATTTTGGTTGACTGAATATTTGGGTGCTCAACTTTAGACCCCCTAGGGCTGATTTTACTGAGCACTCGTAACCCCAGCTTAAGAAAATGGGTGCTCTGAATGCCCAGCACCTCTGAATCAGGCTGCCATTGGGCACCCTAAAATTGAAGTACCCCAAATTAGACGTCACTTCTGAAAATGTTCCCAAACAGTCTCCACTGCTTTGTTCATTTTAATGTTAAATAAGTAAATTAATAGGGCTTCAAGCACTTCCTTGAAAATACTATTCCACTATTATCAGGACTCCTGGGAAAAAATTCCACCCAAACTGGTTATCAAATGAAATTGGGTTTTTAACTAAACAAAATTCTTCACAAAAACTGCCTGGGGAAAAATGGACTTTTCATTCATAAAACCCCAAAAAGCAAACAAACAAACAAAACCTGAAACCAAAACTTTTTGCCTGAAAACTGGAAAATTTCTATTTGGAAATGCTACCACACCACCTCATGGGTGCTGTAGTTCAGGTCCCTTATGTCCCAATTCTTCTCTTTGGGCCACGTGCCCAGCAAGACTGCATTTCCTATGATATACCATGGCCAGGGACTACCATGATACTCCAAGGTGGCTGAGCAGGAAAGACCATGGTGCATCATGGGAGGTGTAGATTGGCCAGGGAGCCTGGTTTATAAAGGAGAAGAGAAGCATGAGGCACCACAGGTACAACTTCCATGAGCCACCATGAGCATCAGCATTTCCAAATAATTTTTGGGTGGATTTGGACAAAAATGTTACATTTGTGAACTTTTGTCGAAAAGTAAAAAGAAAAAAAACATTTCCCAACCAGCTCTAACTTTTGTCTTTGATACTACTCTTGATGTTCAACCTGAATTTTCTTTTCCTTAAATGCATCCCATTGTTCCTAGTTATACGTATCCCCCTTACGCCAACCTAGAGAATCCTTCTCCCTCCTAGATTCATAGATTCCAAAGCCAGAAGGAACCATTGTGATTATCTGGTCTGACCTCCTGTATAAAACAAGTCATAGAGCTTCCCCAAAATAATTCCTAGAGAAGATCTTCTAAAAAAAAAAATCCAATCTTGATTTAAAAATTGTCAGTAATGGAGAATTCACGACAACACTTGGTCAATTGTTCCAATGGTTAATTACTTTCACTGTAAAAATGTATGCCTTATTTCCATTGTGAATTTGTCTAGCTTTAACTTCCAGCCATAGTATTGTGTAGTACCTTTCTCTCCTAGACTGAGTAACCCACTATCAAATATTTGTTTCCCATGTAGATACATATAGAGTGTAATCAAGCCATCCCTTAGCCTTCTCTTTGTTAAGCTAAATAGGTTGAGTTCCTTGAATCTGTCGCTATAAGGCATGGTTTCTAATCTTTCAATCATTCTTGTGGCTCTTCTTTGAACCCTCTCCAACTTATCAACATCCTTCTTGAATTGTAGGTTCCAGAACTGGACACAAAATTCCAGCAGTGGTTGCACCAGTGCCAAATACAGAGGTAATATAACCTCTCTACTTCTACCTGAGATTCCCCTCTTTATGCATCCAAGGATTGCATTAACCTTTTTGATTACAGTGTTGCACTGGGAGTTCATGTTCAGTTGATTATCCACCAAATTTTCTTCAGTGTCACCGCTTCCCAGGATGGAGTCCCCCTGTAAGTGTAGCCTACAGTCTTTGTTCCCAGGTGTATATATTTACATTTAGCCATATTAAAATACATATTGTTTGCTTGCACCCAGCTTCCCAAGTGATCCATATTGCTCTGTATCAGTGACCTGTCATTATTTACTACTCCCCCAATTTTTGTGTCATCTGGAGACTTTATCAGTGATGATTTTGTTTTCTTCCAGCTCATTAATAAAAATGTTAAATAGCATAGAGCCAAAGATGGATCTCTGTGGGACCCTGTTAGAAACACAACCATTGATGATCAATTCCCATTTAGAATTACATTTTGAGAGGTGTCAGTTAACCAGCTTTTAATCCATTTAGTGAGTGCCATGTTAATTTTATATTGTTCTAATTTTTAATCAAAATGTCATGTGGTACAGCTGCTCCATTGTCTTGCCCGGGATCGATGTCAGACTGACCTATAATTACCCATATCATTCTCTTACCCTTTTTAAATATTGGCACAACATTAGCTTTCTTCCAGTATTCTGGAACTTCTACAGTGTTTAATTGAAAACTGAACACTAACTGTCCATCAGGCTCCTTAGCCAGCTCTTTTAAAAGTCTTGGATGCATGTTATTCAGACCTACTGATTTAAAAATGTCTAACTTAAGTAAATGCTGTTTAACATCTTCCTGAGATACTAGTGGAACACAAAGAGTGTTATAATATGATATGACTACATCATCCATTTTTCCCAAATACAGAATAGATATACTTCTTGAACACTTCTGACTTTTCTGCATAATTGTTGATAATTCTACCACTTCCATCTAGTAATGGGCTAATACCATTGTTAGGAACAACAACAAAAAATCCTAAAATACTTAAAAATCTCTTTTTTATTGTCCTTAACGATGCTGGCCATACATTTTGCCTTGGATTCTTTTGCTTCCCTTATCAATTTTGTACAGCTTCTGATTTATTTTAATTAATATCAACTTCCCCTTTCTTCCAACTGTTATATATTATTTTTATAGCTGCCTTCAGTTCCCCTCCAAACCAGATTGTTTTTTTGGACAATATGGCCTTCTTCCTCAATGGTGGGATTATGGCTTTCTGGGCATCTAGAAAAGTGTTTTTAATCAATTCCCAATTATCATTCACATTCTTGGCAGTTAGTTCCTTCAAATACATGTAGATGGTTATTTACAACCACTATCAAACACTGACTGCTATGCCACTTCAGTTTCAGTATTCGCTAAACTATAGTATAACAAACACAGAATTAGCTGACCTATATTTCAACATTCTGACAATGTTTTGTTTTTTATTGCTCAGATGACAGTTCTAATTGGAAGGAGGATGTCAAAAGTGGGTGAGGGACAATTACGTTTGTGTGACTGACAGCAATCAATCTTCTTTTGCACTATATGTTGCTGTTTTTCGTTCATCAAAAAAATATGTGTGTCCTGACAATTACCTGCAGTACACACTGCACTTCCCTCCCCACTGCAACTGCCTAGTGTCATGACTTATATCCAGACTACAGTGCTTGGTGCAGTTCTACAGAATAAAAGCAAGAGTCTGCACAGAGCAGAGATTACGAAGGCTTTTTCCCTCCATGCATAAAGCTCAGGTGCAATATTGTGTGTGCGTTTCTCTGAAATAGCAAGTAGTGGCCATTGCTAGAGGCAAGAAACTGGACTTGTCTACCCAGCTCTGCTATAGAATGGGAAAGGAAAGCAACAGCAAAGCAGCAGTGAGCTAGCATTTGCCTTAGGCCCTTCATACTTTTCAAGAAATAAAAAGGCTGCTCTGAAAGACATTCCATCCCGGGCGAGAGACTCCAGAAGTAATGAATGTGCCATCTGTGAAATATTGATAATGTAACGCAGTTACTTACATTGCCTGCCTTGCCATTGCGTTTGAGTGCTCCAAAATCTTGAATGTATTTCACTTCACAACACTCCTGTGTGGTAAGGAGGTACTATTATCCCATCTTTACAGGCAGGGAACGAGAACAGACTAAATTACTGGACCCAGGTCACACTTGAAGTCTAAGCAGAAATGAGAACTCATCCCATTCATTACTGAATCTCAACGCTTAACCACAAGACCTTTTCTCCTAACAGAGCCTGCTTCTGATTTCCTTTACACCAATATTAATTCAGGAGTAACTCATGAAGTCAGTGTAAAAATACAACGTCAAAGTACACGTGCAAGCTGAATCAAACAGTTTTAGAGACTTACGTTTCTGCTGGTTAACTCATAGACTTTAAGGTCAGAAGGGACCATTATGATCATCTAGTCTGACCTCCTGCACAATGCAGGCCACAGAATCTCACCCACCCACAGTCCTTTTCAAAATGTAGTATGATCTGAAAAGGGAAACCGCTAAAATGTCTCCTCCTTCACCACATGTGTGTCTACTGTGTGCCCTTAAATCAGAGCAGCTTACTTGAGAGACAAAAAACAAGTATATTGCATTGTTAATGCTGTATGGCCAGCGCAGCGGCAGAAAAGCGTGCAGGATTCTCTTCTTTGCTCATCAGCTGCAAACTTGTCTGCTGAGTTGTGATTATAGAACTGTGGTGTTTTGAAAACTGCTTTAAAGTTACAAGTGACCACTTTAAGTTTGAAGGGGTTTCCTGGTGCTGATCGCAGGCTACGAGACTCTGTGGGAAAGCATGCAAGCTGGATATTCAGCAAACTCACTGCATACGAGCCAGCCTGGAGCTGTGCCTTTCTGCCTTAGGTAGCAGCCTGCTCTCTCGCTCTCTCTCTGCATTTGGTTCTTGTGTGTTAGAGTTCTGGAGTCTTAGAAATAAGTAGTGTTCCACTGCAACCTTTCAGGAGGAGTATTCATCTTTTGTTGCAACTCTGTTTGTATATGCCATGAACCTAACAAGAACCTTTGCCGGTGATGCTATAAAGCACAAACAGAACACAGCTTGGGTTTCATATCCCGGGAAGAGTTTGCATTGTCCGCAGTTAGATAAATCATCTTTTGACTTCTAAAAGTGAGAAAATGTGATATGGAAATTATTGAAGAAGGCTAAATAAGGAACTCCATGATCTCGTTAGAGTCATTTTGCGCAGTACAACTGTGCTTCAAAGTGTGTTTCTACTCTGAAATTAAACTGTGAAAGTGGCACCTTCTTATTCAACAGATTGGCTCCCTGCATGCATTCAAAGTCACATTTGCTGGTTTTAATCTCAAAAATAAGTTTTTATTGTGTTTTTACTCCTGTTCACCCGGCAGAGCCAACACAGTTGAGAAAAGCGAGCTCAATTCTACTCCTTCTTGTGCATCATTGATAGAATGTTTAACTAACTTCCAATGGCAGGAATAATTATCCCACTCAATTACACCAGTTACTGATGGAAACAGCTGAAGAAAATCAGGTTGCATAGGTGTCAATAAGAATATAATTTGGCTTGAAGAATCCCTATATAATATTGGTAAAAATCCAAAAGTTTGACTTTCAGATTCCAGGTTGAGTTTGCATGGCTGGCCGCCCAGAAATCTAGCGATCTCTTCATCACATATAAAACTTTTAGTACATACAGCTTACCTGCACATAAAATGGAATATATTTACTCAGACCTCCTGGTAGCAAAATGGCATCTCTGTTCTGTTTCCCAGCGCCCACTGCTCCTGCCATTTTAAGACATTACAGTTTTCTTTTTGCAATGGCCCTGAAAGTCACAATTAACATAACTAAAGAAATATTTAAAAAAATAAGAAAAAAAATCCCCCAACGTTTTTTCTGTGAACTAGCCAGTTCCATCTGGAAATCACTGAAAAATTGTATTCCAACAATGTAATTTTTAGAGTCTGTTTTCATGGCAGATCTATACCCTTGGGGCTTGTCTACATAGCAAGTTACTGTGCTTGCTATGCAGCAACATCCCGGGTGTTATGTCTCGGAGTGTGGCTTGGCATACTAAGCTTTCAAGTAGTAGTAGGTCAAGCTGCACTACAGAACTTTCACAGCACTGTAGCAGTGTCCAAATGGGACGTTACCACATGGCAAGCTGATCCGCTGTAGATTCACACCGTGGCATCCCATGCAGTAACCTGCCATACAGACAACCCCTAAAGGAAAATACTGACTGAGATTCTCAGCTGATCTGCAGCTGCTTTGCACCATAGCAGTCTGTAAACATGGAAGATCCAGGCCCCTAAATATTGTCCCTATCTAGGGGAATTCTTGAATGGCTTAAAATTGATGTAGCCCTCTGATGTACCATCCTCTTCCTAGCCTTGAGTATATAGACAGTCAGATCATGGAAAAGGGAGCATGGCTGGGGCATCTCTATGCCATACCAACACCCAGCTTCTGGAATGGCCCTTAGAGGCCATTGGCAGTTGACAGAAGAGAAGCCCTGAGGATGGGGACCAGCCTGGTCGGAAAACTCTAGAATTGTTGGTGAGATGCAAAGGTGGCTTAAGGCCACATTTGCACTCCCACCCATCCAGAGCTGGGCTGAGCACAGCTCAAACACAGCCCAAGATCTGGACCACTACTTGCCAGGGTCACCTCAGGAGTTTTATTTACAGTGGTCTAATCTTCTCTTTACAAGCCTATTTGGTTTTCTTTCTTTCTTTCTTAATGTCACAATTAACAACCCACCCAGACGGAGAATGGGAAAGGAACACAGGGGCGAGTGGAAATATACTAGACACGATCCACAAGAGACTACAGCACAGCAGCTGGATTAAAACTTTATCTCAGAGAGTTCGACAAAGATAAATGTTTTCCTTTGTGAAACCTGTGGGTGTTATTTTGCTATTAGGCACGGTGGATCTTTCGATGTGATGAGCCATGAAAAGTCAGCGCAATACAAAAGTACAAAGAGTGCTGTGGGAAAAAGTTGACTCAGTTCTTTGCCTGACAGAATATGTCAGAGAGAAATAATACAGGCTTAGATTTCTTCTGCTGCTTTGCTGGAAGAGAAAAAACAATGAGCAAGGCCTGATTCTGATCTCACACTGCGGTTAGCCAGAAGTAATTCCACTGAAGTTTATGGAGTTACTCTGGTATAAAACAAGTATGGGATCAAAAGCACACCCAGATAACTACTGTGGACTAAATCCTGCTTGGTTTACTCAAAACGGTAGGTTCATTTCTTTCAGTGGGACTACTCATGTGAGCAAGGTAAACAGGAATTGGCTCCTTCCTAGCAAATTAAAAGAAGTTGGAGGTTAAACTTGGGAGATGCTAAGCATCTGTAATTCCCACTGACATCAGTGAACATAAAAACGGCCATACTGGGTCAAACCAATGGTCCATATAATCCAGTATCCTGCCTTCTGACAGTGGCCAATGCCAGGTACTTCAGAGGGAATGAACAGAACAGAGCAATCATCGAGTGATCCATCCCGTCATCCAATCCCAGCTTCTGGCAGTAAGAACTCAGTACATCTCAGGATCAAACCTATTGCATTGATCTTGATGTACATGTGTTAACAAATAATGAGCAAGATCCTTAGCTAGTATAAATCAGCATCACTCTCTTAAAATGGAGCTCTGCTGATTTATATCAGCTGAGGATCAGGCCCCATAGGCACGCGCGATAAGAGCAATCTACATTGCTGCTTTACAATACCAGTTCAATCAGACAGAGATACAAAATCCTTCTTCTCCTCCTCACACAAAACTCTGTTGATATCAGAGAGTCTCTCTGCATGAGCAAAGCAGCTTTTGGTCCTCCAGAGAATATACAGATCAGTGCCCAAGCAGTAATGATACATAACTGCTGTTCTCGTGGGAAAGCATCGCTGATGAGCATCTGAAAAGGAACATTATATGCTCTTGGACATGCTGGGGAGCTATTATTGAGGGCTGACAGACAATGTTTAAGAGTTTCTTGTCATTAAAAAAAATGGAGAATAATCTGGTGCATTGGATTTGTCAATAGGGTTTCAGTCACTGGGTGGAAAATTATTCCTTAACCTTTAAAAATAAATCAAGCCAATACTATCACAATAAATTGCTTCTGCCAATTGGCTGATGTTTACAGGAAGTCAAGCAGTGCTTATGTATAAACACTGTGAAAGGTGCCAGGTGAAAAGGGACTCTGTTTAATTAAAATGGGATGATATATTGTTTAGGACTCGGGCAGTAACCCAAAGCCTGTTGAAATCGATGGCGACATGCCCATTGACTTTTACAGGCTTTAGATCAAGCCCTTGGCCTCTGTTTTGACAGCCTCAGTTCACTGTCTATTGGGACACAAGTGAAATAAAGTGTTCCTAACGTCCATATGACAATTCCCTTTCATTTCTCATGTTTGTTAATACTCAGAACGAGTGTTTCTCTGGAAGCATAAACCCTATGTGAGGCTCCCCAGGGCTGTGAGGCTCCTTGCTAACACTCGCCTTTAGTGTGAGGAAGCCCCTATCTGTGCCTGCCGGGGGTTTGCTCCACAACTCCATTGGCTACCGGCAAGACAAGCACTCCCCTCTAGGTCTACTCAGGCCTTGCTGTCTCTTTACACATTAGCAATAGGCCCAACCCAACCCCTGAGCCCTGCAAGTGTCTCTCTGGGATGTCCCGCACCTTTTCCACTGGACACTCACAGTAGTCACTAATTCGCTGCTTCCAAAGAAGCAGTGCACACCAGTTTACCGGTTACACCTCAGATCACCACGCCGCTTAACACGCAGCTCTTAGATATGTTTGTAGTCAAAACAAGTAAAAGTTTATTTAACGAAGTATGAAGATTCCAGTGAGAGCAAGTAGACGTATTGGAAACAAAGGATTACATATAAAATAAAACCATAACAGGCATTCTAGAACTTAGACATAATTAACAAGATACTCTCATGTCTAATAAATTACTGCTCACCAGTACTTTCCAGCTAGCCACGCTGTGATCCCTTTTTCATGAGACAAGCCATCCTGTCAGCTTGTCTCCTAGGTGAAGGACCCACGCTCCCAGATATACCCCCACAATCCATTGCCTTTACTCGTAAACAGGATCCCCTCTTGCGGTTTATTTCTTCCTGTAAATTTCCTCTCTTGTAGATTTCACAATCTTTCACTGATATAAGGCTCAGTATGCAAAAAGGCCTCCATTGTGAGGCACACAATGCTCAACACATGACCAGACAGAGACAAAGAAGCATTTGTTACCTCCTGCTTGAACTTGTTTAAGTCCATATCTACTCTGCAAACTTTGGTCAGTGCAACTTACGTTGCCATAAAGTCACTGCAGTCACATATTGTTTATACGCGTGCATACTTGGCTCCGTGTGTTGGTGCTGCACATGCTCACTAGGAGTGCTTGTGTTACTGCACAGTGTGGTGCACCATGGGCAGGTATCCCACTGTGCAAATCGCCACCATCCAGCGATGGCGGGACAGAACTGAGTCGCACAGGGGTGACTTGGAGCATGGGGTCAATTTCCCGGTATGCAACAGTCTCCAGCCCATTAAGTAATCTATAGGTCATCATTTTGATGCCTTTTTTAAAAAAAAAACTGCCTGAATATGCACGTCCCCTCCTTGCTGTCCACCATTTCTGACAGAAGCATGGTGTCTGCACAGCTCTGCACTATTGTCATGAGCATTGCAAGCAGAGGAGCCACAATCCTTCAGTGTTTGCAGAGCCGCAAAAAGAACCGAATCAGCGAGGAACATGACAATTTCTTGGAGAACAGATTGCTATGGGACACAGTGAGGACCAATTCAAGGTAGATGGTGGCATTCACGGAGCAGCTGCAGATGCCAGAGTGCTGCTCCTGGGTCCGAGAAACGAGCACAGACCGGTGAGATCACATCATCATAAGGTTTGGGATGATGAGAGTGGCTGCACCGACAATGGAGAAGCAAGCGGCGATCGCTCTGTGGTCAGTGGGAAAATCCACTCTGGCAGCCATTGTCATGAAAGTGTGCAGGGCCATTAATCCAGACTGTGACTCTCAGCAGTGTGCAGGACACAGTTGATGGATTTGCAGCAATGGGGTTCCTGAACGGCAGTGGACAAATAGATGGCACGCATAGTCCTATTTTGACACCAGATGACCTTGCTATAGAGTACATCAACAGAAAGGGCTACGTTTCTATGGTTATGCAAGTTTGGTGGATCACCGGGGATACTTTGCCCACATCAGTGTTAGCTGGTCAGAGAAGATGCACGATGCTTGCATCTTTAAGAACACAGTGCTATTTAAAAAGCTATAAGCAGGGACCTTCTTTCCCGACTGGGTCGATTACCACTGGGGATGTTGAAATGCTAATGGTGATTCTGGGGGACCTAGCCTACAGTTTGCTCCTCTGGCTCATGAAGCCATACATCAGCCACCTTAACAGAACCAAGGAAAGATTCAGCTTTTGGCTCAGCAAGCGCAGAATGACAGTTGAATGCATGTTGGTAGATTGAAGGGACACTGGCGTTGTTTACTCACAAGATTGGATCTCAGTGCACAAAAATCCCAATGGTTATAGATGTCTGTTGTGTCCAGCAAAACATTTGTGAAGTAAAGGGGGGGAAATTGCCATTGGGGCAGAGGGCAGAGATGGAGCGGCTGGCTGCTGAGTTTGATCAGCAAGACACAAGAGCTATTAGAAGAGGTAAATGCAGAGCTATATGGTTCAGGGACTCTTTGAAAGAATACTTTCACACCGAGCCACAGTAATGCATTGTGCTCTACCTGGCCCTGCTGTTTTGAGGCCTGCTAGGGACTGTGTGGTGCTTGGTGTGCATTTGTGAACATAACAGTATCAATGCATCTGTTAATTTTGTGGTTCTTGCTGTACATTTATGATTACACCTTGTTTGCCACTGATCCTATGAGTTGTGTCTCACTCTACAGTAACAAGTAAGCAGGTGCTTTCTCAACTGCTAGGCCCTCTGCAGCATGTGTTGTGAACTAATAAAGGTGAATTATTTCCCAAATAACAGAATTTTATTCTGCAACAAAATCAGTGCAAATAAAAAGCTGTGCAATTTAAAAGCAAGCCTATTAAATGTAATAAATTAATGGAACAGAACTTAGCAAGGAGAAAAACATTCATGTCCATTTTCCCTACACATACAGCAACCGTGGCTTTCACAGGTCAATGTATGTGAAGCTGTGGTTGTCCTTAGTGTCCCCCAGAGTGAAGTGATAGGGGCAGGGACATGGCCCCTGATGTCACATGGAACGTTGATGGGGTTTTTAGGGAGGTGCTTTAATGGAGTTCTCCATGGATTGCAAAGGGAGGAGAGCCAGCGATTGTTGAACCTGTAGGTCCATAAGAGTCTGCAGCCTCTGTGTTTCCTGCCAGAGAAACCCCATTATGTCCTGGTGCATCGCCCTCTCCTTTTCCTGCTGGGACTCCTGGGCCTTTCTCCTGTCTGCTATTTCCTTCTCCAGGCTGGCTGCAATGTTCACCCTCCAGGCCCTTTGTTCATGGTCTGATGCAGCACTGGCTTGCGGGATCTCATTGATCTCATCCCAAGTCCTCTTCTGTCGCCTGCTTATCTGGCTCAGGTGTTCCTCGGGTGTGGAGTGGGAACCCTCCCCAGTGCTAGCAGCTGCAGATAAAACACAGAGGTAACACTGTCAAAACAGTCACAACGGAATGTGAAAGTTAAGATTCAGAACTCTTTTCCGTTGCTCCCCTAAAGTTTTAAACAAGACGTGCTTATTGACACTTCTGCTTTGGAGTGGTAGCGCACTGCGCCACTCATAGCACCAGACATGGTGAGTATGGCCCACTTGGGGTCAGGGAAATGGGGAGGAAGTTGCTTGGTTGCATGACACTGAGTATAGGGCAATGGCACTGAATACTGGCACTATTTTCCACAGGCAGTGGTGCTTTTAGCTGATATCTCACTCCTGAGGATAACAAAGGAAGAGAGAGAACAGCTGCTTCTGGCGCCACAAAGCTGCCTGGGGCCGTTTGCTGCTAGTCTGTGTACTGAAGTAGTACCAGCCAAAGTTATTGTGACTGGCATTCGGAAGTGTCCTACACAGAGTAAGAAATAAGGCTGCCATCCCTAGACACCTTCGGCGAAGGATTGCAGAGTAAGTCCATGAAAGTTTCATCGAGATCTCTCAGGATTCAAGGGACAGTCCTGTGTAGACACACAAACTGCTCCGCATGGCCCCACCGTGTCTAACTCTACAGGCAGGGCTGGCCTTACCATGAGGCGAACTGAGGCAGCCGCCTCAGGTGCCAGACTGTGGGGGCGCAACACTACGACCCAGAGTGTAGAAAATTGTGTCTGCTGCTGGTGCATATGTATTCTCTCTGCTCTAGATGCACAGAGATGGTGGGGTGCTCTGCTGGAGGAAGGAGGGCACAAGAGACATAACAGGCAGGCAGGAGAAAAGGTGAGAGGGAATAACAGAAAGCAGCAGGACTTGCAGGGAGAAAGAGGAGGAGGAGCCTCTTATGTACCTCTCTAGCACCCCCAGGAGCCTGGACTGATTAACACCAGCTTCTCAGGGAGCTTCATGTTTCCTGCTGCTTCACTGAACCCACTTGAGGAGAACAGACAGTCAACTGAAGTAGTAGGAGCCAGTTAGGCCCTTAAGATGCTGATATCTTCCCTCACTAAGGCCCTGCTACCAGCCTGCTTATTTGTCCCCTTCAATTGAGTGTTGAGAGCCACTATAGCTGACACAGAACAGCAGTCATGAGTGAAAGAAGAAAACGCCCCTCTGGGGCAGCATTCAGAAAAAGAAAGAAAGCAAAGCAAGCTTTTCTATCTAAGCAGGAAGGAGTTCTCCTAGATACATAGGCACAAATGTTCACGGTGAGCCTTCCGGCCCCAGTGAGGATGTGAGTGATGAGGAGATGCCTGATCTTCTAGTTAGTCAGAGTGCAGGTGACCTGTCAGTTACTGCAGCATCCGTATCTCTATCTCAAATGGATGTAACCATGCACATTCCCGAATAAAAGTATAGATCAGAGAAGAGTGTGGTGGAGGCGGAAGAAACAACTGCTGCTGAGTTTAATTCCTTAAGTCTAGATGATCCAGGACTGTGGACCCACTTGAGCAGTAGCCTGAGGGACTTCCTTGTACTGCATGGGCCACAGCAAGTGAAAAAATTAATGTTCCCCAAAGACATTGAAAATAGAAGTTTCCATCCAACATATTACCGGCGTGAAATCTCCAATGGTGACAAAGTGGAGAGGCCATGGCTTATGTACTCAAAACCCCAGAATGCTGCATACTGTTTTTGTTGCAAACTCTTCCAGTCTAATGTTCCAGCCACATTGGGTTCTACAGGAACAAAGGACTGGAAAAATCCAGCTAGAAATCTGGCATGCCACGAGAAGGCAGCAAATCACCAGAAAGCATTCCAGAGGTGGAAAGAGCTTGAGATGAGACTAATGTTAAAGGCCACCATAGATGATCAGCATCAAGAGAAGATTGCATCAGAGTCTCTTTACTGGCAAAATGTTCTGAAAAGGATCACTGCCATTGTGAGAATGCTTGCTACCCAAAACCTAGCATTGCATGGCACTTCAGATCAGCTGTATGTGCCAAACAATGGAAACTTCCTAAAAATTGTGGAGCTTATGGCTGAGTTTGATGCTGTACTCCAGGAACATCTAAGAAGAGTCACCACCCAAGAAATGTACACACACCACTACCTTGGAAAAACAATTCAAAATGAGATCCTACAGTTACTGGCAACAAAAGTCAAACAGAAGATTGTGGCAGATCTGAAGTCAGCAATATATTACTCTGTTATTCTGGACTGCACACCTGACATCAGCCATACGGAACAAATGACTTTAATGGTGCATTTTGTAACAACAACAGAACCTAGTGAAAATGTCCCTGCAATGGTGACTGTCAGAGAGCATTTTCTAGAATTTATTGACATTGATGATACTTCAGGAGTTGGTATGAGAAATGTGCTTCTTCAAAAGCTGGAAGATACGGGAATTGCGAGAGCTGACATGAGAGGTCAGGGCTACAATAATGGTGCCAACATGAGAGGAAAGAACAGAGGAGTGTAGACATGGATCCGAGAGTTAAACGCTCGAGCTTTTTTTGTCCCATGCAGTTCTCATTCATTGAAGTTGGTGGTCAGTGATGCAGCATCAGCTTCTAGTGAGGCTGCTGAATTTTTTAATGTAATTCAAAGCATCTATGTAATTTTCTCTGCATCAACTCATCGATGGCAAATTTTAAAGCAACAACTGGGAACATCCTCTCTGACACTGAGACCACTGAGTGCCATATGATGGGAAAGTCAAGTGGAGGCGATAAAGCCTATCAAACATCAAATTGGGAAGATAGATGATGCCATAGTTGCCATTATGGAGGATAATTCTATGACAGGAACTGTTCGTGGGAGAACAGTGGCAGAGAGAAATGGAATCACCAGAAACATACATAACTTAAAATTTCTGTGTGGCTTAGTGTTGTGCACGACATAGTGTTTGAAATAAATGTTGTAAGCAAGAGACTCCAAGATGCTGACCTTGATATATCTGGAGCAATAGAACAACTGGACAAAGCAAAGTCATATCTACAGTCTTACCGGTCAGATGAAGGATTTCAAAATGTTCTGAAGAGTGCACAGAAGTTGGCAGAGGAACTTCACACTGAAGCTATTTTCCCACCCATTCAAGAATACAAGAGTCACTGAAGAAGAAGACATTTTGATTACGAGGCATGGGATAATCCCATAAGAGACTGCAAACAACTATTCAAAGTTGAATTCTTTCACCAGGTGCTAGATTGTGCAATACAGTCAGTTGAAGAACGTTTCATGCAGCTCAAGGAACACAGCAGTATATTTGGGATGTTGTATGATATTCCAAAACTTTTCACTATACCTGAAGAAGACTTGCACCAGCAATGTAGGGCACTAGAGACAGTGTTGACACATGATGACATGCACGATATTGATTCAAGTGATTTAGGTGATGAACTGAAAGCCCTTTCAAGATACATTTCAGCAGGATCAACTCCAAAGGCTGTTCTGGAATATATGTGCACAAATAAGATGACCACCCTCTTTCCAAATGCTTTTGTTGCTCTGAACGCAGCTTCTCCAAGCGGAAATTAATAAAAACACATCTATGCTCCACAATGACACAGGAGAGGCTGGTCGGCCTTGCAACCATCTCAATAGAGCATGAGCTGGCCCAGACTGTTGACCTTCAGGAAGCAGTTCAAATCTTTGCAACCAAGAAGGCACGGAAAGCACCACTTTGATTATTCAAACAGATAAAAATGCCAGTGGTTACTATGCAGACAATAAAAGTTACATTTGCTGTTCAGGTGTTTGAAAGTTAAGTGTTAAAATTTTCGAACAAGACATTTTACGTTGTTAGTTCTCCTTTATTGGGGTAGGTAGCAGAGCAGTACCATGAGAGGAATAGAACAGGAAGAAGGAAATACAATTACACACTTACCCAATGTTCCTTCCCCTGCAATGGGTGCACCCGTGCTTGACTACCGGAACTGACTGGAATGCGGTGGAATCTCAAACAGGTCCTGCCTCGTGGCACAGCTGGATTCCCTGGTTGGATGTTGTCTCAGGTCCACAGAACTGGTGTTACGGCCCTGCTTTGGAACATTCTCTAGGAGGAGAACCTTCAGTGTGCCAAACCCCCTAGGGGTTTCAGTCTTCCTACAGGGTAAGCCAGGCGGATTCAACGCCACCTTAGACTGGACCTCTAGGCCTTCAGCACTCCTGCATCACACTGTGAGCGCCGTTCAGTGAGTCCAACAAGATAGACTCCTGATAGAGAATTGTACACTCTTTGGGTATTAATGCACCTTGCCAAGCATTTGCAGTGACACTCAGACAGCATTATCAAAACCAGTAGGGTGTATTAGTCAACTGGAACACAGCTTAGGGAGTCCTTTGGATAACATAGAGAAATGCCCAGAGCCCAGCCAAGCTGTAATGACTCCCATTGTTCAAACTCTGTGTGCTTCTCACTCTGACCTGCTTGGTCAGTTCCCAGGTGAGAGCCCTGACTCATCCCAGCAGCCAGCACTTATCCCCCTACCTCACACCTCTCTAGTCCTTTGTTCCTGAGCTGGGGAATGTCGCTCAGCTTCCCTGCTGAGACTTGGGGAATTCCACCTCCTTCTGGGTTCTTCGTAGCTAGGTGTCAGTTTCCTGGTGACTGGCTTTGCCGTTATCTTCACGGATGCGCCGCTGATATGGGGACTAAGGCTCAGATAGGTAGGCAACACCCACACTTCTGTTTCTTAGCCTGCCCTGAGAGCTAAGAGTCCTTTTCCACCCTTTATTGGGTGAAGTGCAGCATATAGGGGAAACTGAGGCACACATAGGCTTCATAAATATATTACAGAAAATTCCCACTTCATCCCACATCCTCCATCTCCTTCTCCACCTCCTCCACCTCCTCTTCGCTGTTCATGCCAGGGGCCTCTTTACTTGGGTTCCCTAAAGGTATCCAGGGTGGTGTGCAGGGTAGTGGTGAGGTTTCCCCCAAGTATGGGATGCAGCTCTTTGTAAAAGCGGCCCGTCTGCGGCTTGGCACTTGATTGACTGCTCACCTCCCCGGCCTTCTGATATACCTGCTGCAGTTCCTTCGCTTTCATATGTCACTGCTGCTGGTCCCTGTCATAGCCTGTCTCCTGTATCCCTCGTGCAATCCGCTCATTGATGTCGACATTTCTATGGCTGGTCCATAGCGGTGCTTGCACAGCCTCTTCTCCCCACAGGGCAAGGCGATCCAATATCTCCTGTCTACTCCAAGCTGGAGCGCATCCGGAGCATGTTGCTGGTAGGCTCAGCTGGGCAGTGGCACACGGTGATGGAGAGCTGCTAGGTGTGCTCGCCAGGCTGGACAAGCAGGAAAAGGCATTTCAAAAATGTGTGAGACTTTAAAGTGGAGGGAGGACTTCCAGCCCCTGTGACCCCTGGGCAGTGCAGTTCACAGTTGTGACCAAAGCGGCCAATGTCGGGCATTGTGGGGAAGCTGCAGGAGGACAGTGATGTTGACTGTTGATAAGTGATGCAGTGTCTACACTCACATTGCATTGACCTCAGTATATTGACCATGGCTCAAAGCATCTCAGGGAGGCAATGTTACTGTGTTGCTATGACAGGGTGCTTACATCCGGGGGAGACAAATTTAAGTGTAAACACATGAACAACTAGGTCGACGCGAGGAGATTTATGTCGACCTAACTTTGTAGTACAGTCCAGGCCTCAGACATATCACCTACTGGTCACCTACCTTAGTTCCAAGGCTTTGAGAACCTAATTTCCAGTATAGATACATCAGTCCTTAACTATTAGCTGTACATACATTTTGAAATGATTATGATGACCAGTGGGCTATTGGCTCTTGATAGAAACCTGACATGCAACCCTTTGATGAACTTAATATGTACATATATCTGACTCAGGGGATCCTTGTAAAACTCTATCCCCAGTGCCCTCTGCTGGTTGGCATGAAGCGGTTCCTGGGTTACATCCTCCAGCAAACAGGATTGGTTCTCCAGTCAAACTGGCTGCGGGCTAGCCAACCAAGTAGACTAATTCTCTCTCTACGGCAGGGGAGCCCAACTTATGGCCCACCAGAGCATTGTATAAGGCCCATGGCCTGCTTCAACATAATGTACTAATGGCCAATTCATTAGCATTTTGTTGTCCTATTTACAACATTTTAGTTTACACAAGTGTGTAAATATACAATACTGTACATAGAAACAACCTATTTAAATACATCGGAAGCAAGCTGAACTTAAAATATAAATCAATACGGGTGACTTTAAATCTTATTAAAATATGTAGCCCTTTATGTGGCCCTCCAGTGTCATAAGGTTGAGCACCACTGCTCTATGGGATATGGGTGTCTCTTTCTGGAGAAAATGGGAAAGTCTTGTATCCTGACAGAGAATGAACCAGGCCCCAATATTCAAATGGTTTCTCCCTGTGTGTTCAGATACAGCAGTGCTGGTGCTATAGAAAAACACTGATTGAGACTTAGTCTATAAGGTGCCACAGGACCCTTTGTCGCTTCTACAGATCCAGACTAACACGGCTACCCCTCTGATACTGATTGAGAGACTTCCAAATACATTAGCTGCCATTATTAAGTCAACATTTGATAATACATATGACACAGAAACCACATTTATAAACTATTCTAAATATAGGGGAAAAATAGAGCAATACGACTTTTTCGCATGTGCTGCCATTTTAAAAGTAATCAGTTTGTAGAAAAGAGCTAGACATAAACACATATATGGGCATGAGACTCATAAAATAAATTCCTGTATTTCTGCAACCATGAAGTAAACCACACCGTCATGTAATAAACTGAATTGATCATGCACATTTGACCTCATCCTCACACTCTGTATATATACTATCTCTAGAGGGAGTACTGAAAAAAATCACCAACCTCTAAGTTACTTCAAACAACTCCTATTTTTTAAAGGAAAAGCACCTATCACAAAAATAAACAGAGCTGGTCAAAATTAATTCATCAAAACATTTTATTAATGAAAAATGGCTTTCAAATTGAAAGAAAAATTGGGAAATCTGGAAAAATTTTGTTTTGGTTGAAATTTGGGTTGGGTTTTTTTTAATGAAAAACCAGAAACTGAAAACCAAAAATTTTTCACTTAAAATATTCATATTTCAGGAAAAATGTTAGAATTTTGTTATATATATGTATATATTTGAAAACCAACTTTTTTTTACTGAGAACCAAGTATTTTCTTTTCTTTTCTTTTCTTTAATTAAAACAAACCCTGAAAAGTTTTCACAGGAAACTTAGAAAAAATAAAAAGGGTTTTAATATTTCCCATGAAAAACAATTGCATTTTTTGACCAGTTCTAAAAAGAAAAGCAAGTTTTTTCCTTCAAATGTGGAATTTAGTCCCCAAATGACCTTTGTCTGGGGACCAGCAGTGATAATTTTGGTCCAGTGATGCTTCTATGATACCATAGGTCAGCTTGTGAACAAAGAGGACCAGCAGCACTAGCCTTCCCCTGCTGAAGAGCTGGATACTGTATTTATAATGACACACAGAAGTGTTTCTAGCTCTAAGACCTTGCTCTAAAGCTCAAAAGTACTTAGCATTCCACTCACCTCCTCATTGCCCCTGCAAAGTCCCCATCTCTCTCTGCCTCTCCCAATATCCCTCTGCCCTCAGGTCTCTCAAAAACATATGCCCCTAATATCCCCTCACTCTGACATGCACCAAACTTCCACTTCTCTCGCTCAATCCCTCAGATACTCCCCCTCTGTCTCTCAACATGTCACACCTTCCTTCTTTGCTCTGCATACCCCATCCCTTCTCCAGCTAATCTATGTCTTCACCTCTCTTCACTCTGAATCCCTGATCCCTCCTCCTCCAGTTCCCAGGCTCTGCCTTCCCATCATCAGCTCCCTTCCCAGTCTCTGCCTCCTTCTTGCCAGGTGCCCCTGAAGTTTCCTACAGAGTTCCCCTCCCTGCAAGTCTCTCCACTACTCTGCCTCTTCTCCACCCTCTCAGTTTCAACACACACCCTTTGCTTCCACACAGATCCCTTTGTACTTGTCCCTTTTCCTCAAAGAACCCCTCTTTGCACTTGTTACCCCATCCCCAGTACTCCTGTACCCAAGCCCCCAAACCAAAATCCCTGCCTGTGGTGGCCCCCCTCACCCAACGTCTTCACCTTATTGGTCTCCCCCTTGTCCAGCTTTCCCTCTGTTCCACTTCCTTTAGTTCCCCCCAATTGCCCTTCTCCAAGGTCCCCCTGTATTTCTCCCCCACTCCCCAGTACCAGACCCTCCTGCCCCAGCTCTCCAATTTCCCCCATGTAACTCTTGCCCCCCTCCACAAGCCTCCTCTGCCCACACTCCCCCCACATCCCCTCTGACCCCAACTCCCATTACCTCGTGTGGGAGCAGGCGATGGAGCGGCAGCACCTGTTGCCGATTAGGCCAGACGCAGCAGGGCAGGCTCCTACTCTCAATCCCTCTAAGCCAGCCGGAGATGGCAGGAGGGGGCCTAAACAGGCGCTGCCTTCCATTTTCCTAGCAGGGCATCAGGGCCGGTGCAAGGAAGTTTCGCGCCCCAGGTGAAACTTCCTTGCACCAGCCCTGCACTCACCCCCAGCTAACACCCCCCCGCCCCGTCTGACTCTGATCGGCACGCATGCAGGACCTGGGTCCTAGAACCACCCCGGGGGGTGGGCCTGAGACCAACTCCTGCTGTGACTCAGATCCAAGCCCCGTCATTTTGCAGTGTCAATGCAGTTCAAGTTGCAGACCTGAGTCAGGAGGTCTGCGTAGTGCAGTGTGGACGTCCTAGCACAGCTGTAAGACCTGGGTCCAGAAACTGTAAACCCAGGTTTACAATGCAGTATGGCTGCTTAAGTATAGGCTTGGCACTGAGTCTACTAGCCTGGATCTCATAGACCTGGATTTACAATGCAGTGTAGATACGTCTTTATTACAGTTCGGTGAGGGAAAAGGTGGCCCTTCACCTCAGGCTGTAGAGAGTCTTGCTTTAAGCTCCAGAGGTTCCCTGGTTCTATAACAACGTCCTCAGAATGAGTCTGAATATTTTTCCAACAGGCCTGAACTCCCAAAGTATTCATCATTACGGCCAGATTCCGGCACTTTGCGGGAGCTGATGGATAGCTGCCTTGAACAGCCTTTATTAAAGGAGAAGAATTTTAGATCGTCGTTCTGAACTGTGCTGATGTGTTTTGGGCTCTGGAAACGGCCCTTCACGCGATGAACAAATTATAAAAAAATATCCCAGCAAGGTCTCAGTTTATTGCTCCTGAAGAGAACATTAGCCATTATGTTGCCTGAATTACAATTCTGTGCTGCTGCTAAGAGTCTCAGCTTATTTAGACAAGGTGGGGAGCATTTTATATTCATTGAGCTACAAGGAAAAGCCAGTTCTCAGCTTCTTGGCATCTCATGTAGTCACTTACACCTGTGTAAAGTGGGCCAGATGCTCATCCCACAAGGCTTCCGCAGCTCCAGTGACACAAAGCAGCCTAAACCCCAGTGGCTCCAGCCCCGAGACTTTCTCCAAAAGAGAGGAATCTTCCAGTGGTGTAGGGCCTCCATAACTGCTCCTAAGCTCCCCACCCCCACCCACGCTCTAGATTCCCTGACAAATGGGCATGTTTAGCTGCAAGAGATCTTGGCCAGGACATTTCCACATCTGCGTGATCCCCAACTGCAAGACAAAAGGTAGAGCAGCTCTGAATCTTATTCAAGGCCATTTTTATCTACATTTTAAGATTTCTGTTATTTTTATAAAAGTCCCATAGGCCTCTGCATATTTTTAAGAACATGAGTAGGCCAATTTAGAGCTGAGCAATAACTGATTTTTTGGTTGGGGGACCTAACTGGGAAATCTGGGGGTGGGGGAGGCTCAGTTCACACCGAAATTGTTTTTTGTTTTGTTTTTGGTTGTTGTTTTTTTTTGCTTTTCTTGCCAAAACAAAAAATAAAAGAATAAAAAGAACACCCAACAATTAAAAAGAATTTGTTTTGGGTCAAACAACATGATTTGTTTGGTTGAAAACAAAAGGTTTTGTTGTTTTCATTTTGTTTTGGGTTAAATACCAAAACAAACCACCATTTTGAAACAAAAAGTCAAAATAAAACATTTCAAAATAGCTGAAACCAACACTTTTGGCTTTACCAAAAAATCAGTTTTTGATGCTGAAACTAGTTGCTGAAATCAACCCGAATTTTCAAATAGTTTTGATGTCCTGAAAAATTAATACTTCAGTGAATTTACTATTTGGCAAAAAATACTTCACCCAGCTCAAATCCCACTGGCTTCAACGAGACAACTCATATGCTTAAAGTTATGCATGTACTTAAAGTATCTTGCTGAATCAAGGCTTTAACTAGGAACAGTAAAAATTCTACCTGATTGTTCTTCACTCAAACTCATGTATACACCTTCTACTAGTCTACTGAATGGCATCTGCAATAAAGAACATGATCTGTGGCCATATACAGAGCAATGTACATTAATGAGATTATTAAAGTTAGAATAGGGCTATGAAATTAGGGGTTGGAGAATTTTGCAGCTTTGTGTGGCATTGGAACTGGGTGGATTTTTATTAACTCATCACAAGAAAGAATTGAAGTGAGTATGTGATAAAATAAAAAAAATGTGACTGTGCAAAAATGGTCTCTGCTTATTTGGCATACTCGCTCCCTGCAGTTTCTTTGCGTTCTACAGGACATGCTGACTTTACTGAACAGAACATGTTTCACTACTTATAGCAATCTATCATTAGTGCTACAGAAGAACCAGCTGGATCCTAGCCTCTTCTTGCATCACCAACAATACTGTGGGCTAATTTCTAATTAATGGTTGATCCAGGCTATCTTCACATTTCATGTTACGTTGTGGAATAAATCAAGCAGATTTGAACTGAACGGGATACCTCCGCCAAGCAAACTCTGGAGGCACGAACACTGTGCCTTCCTTGAAGTATGAGACTTGAGAACACTTTGTGCCACAAATAGAATTCTGGGTCCATATCCTACATATGCTGCATAGGTGGTGAAGATTAGCAGGGTCCATTGCAAAGGAATCCACTGCTGATGGAGATAGCCAGTGCCTCCCTTAGAGAAGGCACGTTTCTGACTTCTGTAAAGGAAGCTGATGATAGAATTCAGCTCAATTTACTACACAAAGTACCATGACGTTTATAATTGCAGCATCTTTATTACTGGTGACATAAAAAATACAGCTTCATTTCCAGATTCCAGCTTGAGTTTGTAGCAATGGTAATTAAAAAAACGGTGTCTTCATTAATGAATGTATTTATTTTCAATCTTTATATTGCACCTATCAGTTCTCTCTAGGTACACTCAAACTTTTGGAAAACAGCCGATATTATTTTGATGTGTAAAGATAATTAATCTGATCGGAAAGTAAGTTACAGAAAAAGAATAAACATGAAACATCACAATGTCGTTTTTGCTGAGTTCTTTTTCCAAGGCCTTAAAGAGCATGTCTGAAAAGTGCCTAGATGCAAAGCCTGCAGACCTATCACCATTGCTCTGGTAATCAATACACACCTACACCGCAACATACCTTTCAAGATCCATGGGTCCTACACATGCCTATTACAACATGAAGTGTACCTCATCCAGTGCACCCCAATAACAAGTATGTGGGTGAAACCAGACAATCACTATGCTCTCACGTAGAAAAATGACAAAAGACAAAAGCACCATTTTCAACAAAATGATTACTCCATATCTGACCTCTCAGTCTTCATCCCCAAAGGAAACATGCACACCACCTTCAAAGGATGACCCTGGGAGCTTAAATCCACAATGTTGCTTGGCCCTAAAAATCATGGTCTTAATAAAGACACATGATTTATGTAGGATTGCCAACTTTCTAACCGCACAAAACCAAACACCCCTGGCCCGCCCATTCCCGAGGCCCCACCCCCACCCAGCTGACTCGGGCTGGGGGGAGCATTAAGGAAGGGGCTCAGGCTGAGGGGCTGTAAAATTGTGCTGTAGATGTTTAGGCTCAGGCTGGAGCCTGAGTTCTAGGACCCCGTGAGGAAGCAAGGTCCCAGAACCCAGAGCAAGGTCCTAGAGCGAACGCTTGTCTCTCTCAACAACAGAAGTTGATCCAATAAAATATATTACCTAACACACCTTGTCTAAGTAAACATAACACTTTCTTATTCCGCAGATCTATTTGTTTTGTATTTTCAGGGTCGAATCTTCTGAGCTTAGTGACAAAATGTTTTTAGTGATTTTTACTTTTGTTAAAAAACTCAGACAGTAAAGTCAGGGTTCTATTCCTTCTTGTGCATCACCAACAGAATTATGTAATAAGTGCCATTTATTTACACATGTGCAAATCCACTGAAGGCAACAAGGTTATGCAGATGGTTGAGAAGGAAAGGACCCAGATTCACTTCCAGATCTCAGACTGAATTTGTAGGGCTGGCAGTTACTTTACCGTTTGGGAAGACCCAGTGCAATAAACATGTGCATAATTTTAAATACCTGAACAATCCCATTGATCTGGACCATGAGGTGGAAATCACTAACAGACAATAAACAGGAACCCCTAATGCTACTTCTGTGAAGTTACTTTTCGGAGGAGAACTCCACTTTAAAATGTCTTAGGTTGCCATCACAGCCATCACTTAAACATACAATTTGGGAGTAATATTAGGCTGCTACGTAAGGTATTTTTTATAGGGCACAAGCCAAAAAATATGGCTGAAGTTTGAAAATGTACATATAAATATTCCTTAACGATGAAGGGACAAGTACATTTCTGGCAGAAAAGAAGGTTGTAAGCTATTGAAGAAAATCAATTCTGAGCATGCTCAGTGGGCATGTTAAGATTTTTAGAAGATGATTGAAGCCCCATTCGCTTTGTGTCATCACACAGGGAGTGATAACACTGCACATGCTCTTTTCCAGCTTGACAAGCACAGGGGCGGCCGCTTTCAGGTGGCTACCGGGATATTTTATATTAAGGAGATTGTAACCATTTCATTTGAACAAGTACAGCAAACCCTTACCCACATTATCAACCCAAAAGCTGTATTTACATTGGCAATAACATGAAAAATATCACTGCTTCTGTCAAGGTAGCGTCACTCCATATTTTTTGTTGCATTTAGCTCTTTTCTGCAAATTTCAAGATTTCATGTAAAATAAAAATATAGTTCCAATCCTGCTCCCTTTGAAGCCAATGGGAGTTTTGCCATTGACTTTCAATGGCAGAAGGCTTGAGTCCTTAACAAGACAAATAGAAAATACTACATATGGGCAATGCAGTCCAGTTACCATTGCTGTGGGAACCGTTAAGATTTGCATTTTTAAGTTTAACAATGCCACCTTGCTCTAGCTTCACAGTGCAGTTGGAAAGGGAAGATCAAGTAACTGACATAAACAATGGTGCTTTAAACAGACACAAACAGTTTCTCGTAAATCTCTGAATTGTGTTCTTGAATGTGCCATGCCATCTTTGATGGGAACAATTGATTTTTATTTTATTTAAGATCTTATTTTCCAAAAGGGAGGGGCTTGTCATAGTTAATCAATAAATGGAGAAATAAAGAAGAGAAGAAAAACATTATGAATCACATTTCAGATGATTCATCCTAGGAAATGTAAACTTTGCGCTCCAAAGGCCGAGTTCTCATTGACACTAATGAGCTCTGGCTATGTAAAGAGTCCTTAAAGTGTAGATTCTAGTAGTTTACTCCCATTGTATGGTCTCCTGCAGTGCCATGGGGGTGTAAAGTGGCGGTGGTATAAAAGAGTTCCAGGTACCTAAAACAGAAAATCCATCACTATATAATCAGATCTGCTTTATAAAGAACAAGGTCATATTTAAACATTTTTTCTGAAATCACCCTCAACATGCAATGACTGTTGACACTAAACAGAGAATAGTTCTTCTTGCTCTTTGTTGTGGAAGGGTGATATGTTTGAATGAAAGGTAACAGTGAGGTGCAGAGAATGAGAATAACTTTGTATAGTCAACAAGGTAATGATAAGAGTTGGCATTTACATAACACCTTTGGCATGAAGTTCTCAAAGCACTTTGCAAAAACATTAATTATTTACCCTTATAGCACCCTAGAAGATACATTTATATGTATGTTTGTAAATTGAGATACAGAGATTTGTCAAGGTCACACACACAGCATGGCAGTGACATAGCTGTTTCTTTAATTAATCTCCTCGTTGCACATTTAAGGTAGACAGTATTTTATAAATAATTTCCCACCCTATGTCTCTTACTCACAGAAAGACTTACCAAATTATTATTGATTATTTGTATGTGGTTGTGTCTCCGGGCCCCAGTCATGGATCAACACAGAACAGACACAGAACAAAGAGATAGTGCTGCCCTGAAGAACTGACCACCTAAGTAAATCAGCAGAGATTGTAGAAAAGGAGGAATAGTAATGTGTCTGTAATGCAAATCTCTTCTAACAATATGAACTAGGATATCTGTGTAAACACTGCATTTCTCTCTCTCTCCGCCCTTGTTTAGAAAAAACAAAAATATTCTTGGTGAAATCCTGGTCCCATTAGAGGCTCCCATTGATTTAGTAGGTCGGGATTGTACCCTCTAACTCCAAGAGGACTGTGCATTTAGAAACAGTGTTAGGGTGTCTAAGGAAAAGAACATACTTTGGCATACGAAGTTGTAAAACAATGGGGAAAAAATCAGTTAAAAAAATAAAAAATTGCAGTAGATACAATGATCAAATCATGAAACTCATGTGCACTTTGCATTCAGATTCCTAATTCAAAACAGGTAGAAAATACGAATTAAATTAATACTAAGAGCACCTGCATGAGAAAACAAACAAACGAAGCCCCAAACCCTTTGGATTATGTGCAGTTTTTTGTAGTAGCTGGTAAAATGGCTGTTGCTGCACTGAAATGCTTCAGTGGTTTCTCAGAATGCCTCATTGCAGTAGTGGTTAATTAAACTACTCAGCAGCCCTCCTCTCAATTATTAAAAACAATCAGCCTGCAAGCACCTAGAGAATAATAGTGTTATAAGGAATAGCCAACATGGATTTGTCAAGAACAAAAGGACTTCATTAACTCAGACCGCGGTTATGGGCTGGGTGAATGAGGGTCTGTGACCTTCAATGATCATGATGATCCTTCTGGCCTTAAAGTCTGAGTCTTTCCTGCAAGGCTAACTGTGTGAAACCCTGCAGCAGGAGACGCTGGCAAATGAAATGCCAACGAAATTCAAGGACTTCTTAAAGTAGTGGCTTATAAACAAAACTTACATGATGAAAAGTTTTTGTGTCAGCAGGTGACAGTATGTTTCTGTCGTTTGCATTGTGCAACATGGTATTGGCTTCCTCATTTGCTCTCTTGTCGTTTAGGCAGAAGCACATCAGCATCATCAGATATAGATTCAGGTGTTTATAAAGATAAAATTGACATAATCTATTCCAAATGACTGAAACTGGAGCAAACCAATATATGGCCGAATGAGCGGGTTTCCAAGCATAAATCAGTGCTTTAACCTGGAATGTACTTGTAGCATTTTGTAGAAATGCTAAATAAAAATCAACCCTAGACTCTGATCCAAAGCTCACTGAAGTAAATGGGAGTCTTTCCATTAACCACAATGGGCTTTAATCATTCAGCACCTAGAAAGATCCCTTTGGGCATGATTCCAAGCGATACTGAATGCCAGCAAATCAATGGGTATTGGGAATGTTAGCATCTCTCTGGTTCAGGCCCTACACACCAGACTGATCACATTTACTCCTGGCTTACATCAGTGTAACTGAGATTGGCATCGATCTGTAAATGTTCAACTATACAGTGTACAAATAACTGACATATTTTGCATATGTGCCCCTGGTACAGGGCTACAGTCTGCCCTGGGTTAGGGGGTTGGTAGGTAGCTATACTGCACCAGGAGCAGACCAAATAACTCAGAGAACCATGCTCTCCTGCTCTGGAAACAAGTTACTTCACCCCATTACATACAGCAGCTTACCCCAATATATGTCTTGCCAGCTACTCTTGCAGAGATGGGGGTAGAGCCCGAACTCCTCTCGCCCCATGTCTCCTCTCCTCCCACTTGCTTACGGGGGAAGTATCAGTTGAATAGCTGCAGCTATTCCTCCTTCCAGGCCATGGCCAGATTCACAGGCTGGGCAGGCAAGAATACAGGAGTGAGTATGGGGATGTTACCCTCCTTTAATCTCTTGCATATCTGAAAAAGGACCATGCCAACCCAATTCATTCATGATCAATAACTACCTTGGTGCACTACGCTAGTAGGCAAGTGGGTTTTTGTAGGAAGTTGCTATTTTGGCCAAACCAGCACGTCCCCATGTTTTGATCATGGGGAAAAAATCATCATTAGAGCGATTTTGACAATATTCTATCAAAATGATCGTACTAACCTCCACTGAGGGCAAGTGCACTAGTCTGCTGCTGTCTGAAACTCAGTGATAAAGCTCAGTGATAAAAACAGGCTTCATCCATGCTCCTGCTTGGATTACTCCATTTCTGATGAACTCTCAAAATGCAATTAATCATCAAATTGTAAATATGACTAATGCATTTGTCCTATGTAGCACATTATTGCAGCTGCTCCAAAGAAAAGTATATCCAGTTCTAATCTAATTATGCTTTGACCCACTGATACCCGTTGGGATATAAAAAGAAACAAGTTCATAATCCAATCTAAAAAAATACAATCAGTTTATAAGTCACCCCAGGTAAAAAATGGCAGTAAAACTTGACAGTAAATTGTGCTATGAAGGAGGCTTTAGGGCTAAAGAGTGAAACAGTTTAAACGTTTTTTGACTTTCAAATTCAAATTGGTCTTTAAAACAATTTTAGACTAAAATGTTTTAAAGGATATGGCCAAGGTATTTGGCAAAATTCCCACACTGATATCAACAATAAATTATTGGAAATAATGAAGGTGAAATGTGTTTACAAAATCTTTTAGCCCCACTACACATGTATACCAATTTGTTATTGTAAGGTTGCCATTTGTCATCTTTTTTTTATAATAACTCTGAAACATGTCTGGAAAAAACCCAACCCATATAAATCTAAAGAACTGCATAGCCTCTGCAAAGAGATTTATTAATAGAAGGATCAAATTTCAGGTCTAACTAATCTTGGTAGTGTTCCTTAACTCTTTTTAAAAGCCCTGTTTAATGTACGTAATTTAGATTTGATCCTCCAAGCCATCAGTTTGAGTTGCTATTTCTCACATGGGTAGGCTCATTGACTTATGTGAGCAATGGTTGCAGGAGTGGAGCATAAAAATCCAGTTTATGTACATGACTTACATGGTTATTTTGCAGCCTGTCAGAATTCATATCTATGGCATCATCTGCCTGTATTGTATATTAATATAAAATGCAGTGAATTCTTTATTCTTCTCTATATTCCTGATGCAGATAATTTACTCTTTATATTTTATAATCCAATAGAGGAAAACACAATCATAAATACAATACAAACAGACACTCCCTGGGAATTCATTTATAGGAATGTCTGCAGCAAACATCACCACATCACAGTAGCTGACCGAATAAAAATGAGAGTTATGTTTTTAGCGGGGTAAAGACTTTGAGCCTGATCTTGCATTCCTTACTCAGGGAAAATTCCTAGGGAAGTCAACAAAAGCTTTGTCTTCACCAGGACTACGGGATCAGACCCTCTTTGTGGGCTTTAACCCTGGCACGTATTGAACATTGCCTGTACAGTTCTCAACACTCCCAACTGGAAGTCAATGGGAGATGAGAATTCTCAGAATCTTCCAGTAGGTGCTCGGCACCTTGCAGAACTGGGTCTGAGTAGATTTAATTTTGTTTTCTTTATCTCGTTTTCATTTCACTTCTCTCTCTCTTCCTCCCCTCCTCCCCTTTCTCCCTCAAAGTGCTATAAGTAAATCATAGATTAAATAATATTTTGGCAAAGCAGTGGAGGTAAATTCACACAACCTCTTGAAAATGACTACTAGAGAAAATGGTGAACTGTGGGCAATATTTATATGCATTAAAATGTGTGCCTTCAATAACAAAAACCACAGCTATCCAAAAAAGGCAAGCTCTGTGAGTCTGATGTTCACCATTACTGAAGACTTTCAGCTGCATCTGAGTATATGCTTCTCAATAAAAAATTAAATTACTTAGGATAAAGAGAAAACAGGACACATGGTACTTGACTCCCCTCTTACACCACTATAACTTCATTATTCTGATGGAGTTACACCTGATTTACACCAGTGTGAGTAAGAAAAGAATCAGACCCGTTGTCCACATGGATACTACTGGATAAGCTAATGAACTAGCTATGATATAGACCACGCTATTGTATTCGGTACTGTACGCAATATTTTCCCTGCATGAAATCCCCATTGAAGTCAATGGAAAACCTCCTATTTCCAGAAAAACTCAGAATTTCTCCCTCTGTCTTTTCCATCTTTCCTTGAATATTTTAATTTATGTAACTGGTCTAATGTAGGTAGCTACACACCTTCCTGTCTATCCAAACGGCTAAACTATTACAGCTTCCATAACATTATTAGAGAAACAACATGGATGAGGTAATATCTTTTATTTTTATTTTATCGTTTATTATATCACTCTCCTTGTCTCGCTAATATCCTGGGACCAACACAGCTACAACAGAACTGCATATAATATTATTAGATAGTCACGGGTCAGTGAATCTGATGTTTACAACCTGGATAAAGTAAACCATATGATAAAAGAGACAGTTTTATCTGGAAGATCAGGATATCTGAATTCTCCTGCAGACTTAATGTATGACCTTGGGCAAGTCATTTAAACCATCTGCACCTATCTGTAAAATAATATTGACAGTGTTATGGGGCTTAAATCATTAATAATTTTAAAATGCTTTGAAAGCCTCAGAGGGAAATGGCTATAACAGTGCAAAGCAACCCTTTGGGCTGTATCTTCCCATGTGAGTGTACAGAGCCTCGTACATTGCGGACATGATAAGAATAACAATAAGAGTTATTCTAAACTACATGATAGGGCAGCCATCACATCACTATGACTTTATAATGTGCTGCCCCCACACAATGAATATTGTTTAATGGTTTCCTGGTTCCTTCACTTTACCATGCAAGAAATCAATACAGTGTACAAGGTAGATAATGTGATTTGAATTACAATTCATTGTCTTAGTGCAGTACCAGAAAACTTATCCTAAACTATGCCTTATCATGTAGGCAACAGGTCCAATTCTGTGGGGGTACTGAGCACACCCAACTCCCATTTACTTCACAGGTGCTGAGGGCGTTCAGTGCCTTGCAGGAGTTCTAAGCACCTGGCAGCATCATGCCCACCATTTGGACTGGCAGAGTGAAAGCCTACGGAATATCAAATTAAGCTGGGAGATGAGAGAAGCTGCTATTGGAAGTAACAAGAAACCACAAGAGGGAGCCAAATGAAAATGTTCTACATCCAAAAATAAAAAGGCAAAGGATGTTCAGCACCAAGAGCCAGAGGAGAGCGCCCAGTGTAAATAGAGGTCACAGGCCTGCCAGCTGCTGGCTTTACTTACTATTCGATTCCTCCTCCACTTTGATACAAGATCAAAAAATAAAATAGTCTGAACTATGTATTCTCTGAAACATTTTTTTGATTGGGGGGATAGGGAGATCTATTTATATTCTTATATATCTCTATATTCCTTTAAATCAGGAGAATGCTTAGTGCGGGGGAGGGGGGAAGGGGAGATGGAAAGAAAAAAGAAAAAAAAGCGAAATGTCAAATAAATGTTAATATCCTTTCCACTGGCACGGAGGTGGAGGATCAGGTCAAATCAAATATTCTAGTGCAGAAAAAAGTGCTGAAGCGATTTCTAATTTGATAGTTTAAATAACTGGGTCTGTTAAGGTGTAAAACAATACCCGTATATTAAGTAATGTTTGGAGCCTATTACATGGTTCTATAATCTTTAGTTCATAAAGACAACCATATAGCAAGTAGTTTATCATTTTGCATGGTTCAATAGCATTTCATTTATAAACTGACTAGGTATTGGGCTGTCAAATAGAAGGGATAATTGGTATCTCCCAAGAAATGTCTATGTTATGAATGAACCCCCTTTCCCCCAAAAGACTAGTTAACTGCATTGAAATGCATGAAGCAGATTATACAGTATTGCTCATAACGAAAAAAGATCATAGAAGTACATTTCTGTAAGTAAAACTGGATTTGGGATGGAATTTTTGAAAACTTGCCATAGACAATTATTTTGATTGTTATAAGAACTCCTTTTGGTAATATGTTTAATTTTATTCAGCAAAGACTTTACAGTACAGCCAATGTTCCCTCTAATTTTTGACAGGCCGTGTGGGCAAAAAATTTCTTCTGTGCAAATTTTTGAAGCAGAGTTCAAATTTGTGCGCCATGAGGCAAATGCACCCAAGCGAGTAAAATGCTTATACAAGGAGATGTGTGCATCCCGACGTGATCAACGTTCCACGTTCGAAATGCTGGCAGGGAGGGGTACGATTCATTGCCCTCCTTTCCCTTTCCCCCCCTTGCCAGCTAGTAAAATCTGGCTGTGTTGATAGATGGTGGGCAAACAATGTCAAAAGTCGCCCGTAAATGATATTCAGTCTGGCTCCGATGTAGTATTTCATTTTTTGTGTGCGCGGTGTTTCGCCGTGTGCGCGGGGTTTAGGATCTGTGTGCGCGCGCGCACACACACAGCTTAGAGGGAACAGTGAGTACAGCACAACTATTTCATATTCTAACAGCTAACGCCAAGTAAGACACACTGTGCCTCCTGTATCTAAATCATAAAGAGCCTTGACATTAACAAGCAAAGGCAGGCAATCAGACCAGCTGTTACAGTAAATGAGTGCAATCAGAAATAAGGCAAGGCTCCTAAAGGTGCATGTAGTGACCATAAGGTCACGGATAAATAAATGAAATGGAATAGTTGTAGTACTAAAGGACATAAGCAGAATCAACTGGCTGCCATGAGACCGATTTGAGGCATCTGATTGCCAGGAGACCAATCTAGTCAAAACTCCTAGTGTAAGAATGTGCACACCTTCTACTTGCATGTCTCTTACAGTCATGTGGCAACAACAGCAGAAGACACAAATGAGGCTAAATACGGTCTCCAAATAAGAAAAACGACACAATTTTTGTGCTTTCCTCTGGCTGAGATTAACTCCCCCCTTGCCTCCCCTCTCCACTGTAGTCAGTCACGTTTACATGATAATCCGATCTGAAATTATGGGAGCACAGAACCATGACATTCTGGAAGGGGGGAAAGGAGCATCCAAACGACTGAGTTCTGCATTGCTGCCCAGTACGTGGGAGAAAAAAAGCTTAGCAAAATGTCCTATTTCCCAGTTTCACAGGGATGTTGCAAATTTTAGCACATTAGTGTTTGTAAAGTGATTTTGAGATTGTAGGACAAATGGGGCTATGGGAGTGCAAAGTTAATATTAGTCCTTAATTTACTCTCTCTATCCTTCCTTCCTGCCCCTACGCAGTTAACAGTTTCAGAACCGAGCCCCCGTTCATGCTCGAGCTTGTCCCACAAGGGGTCTGTCAACCAGAAAACAGCACACACAACCTCCACCAGGCAATAAACTCCCAGTCCTAACTTCTCCCTTCCGAAGAAGTGGGTATTGACCCACGAAAGCTTATGCTTCAATATCTCTGTTAGTCTATAAGGTGCCACAGGACCCTTTGTCGCTTCTGCAGATCCAGACTAACACGGCTACCCCTCTGATCCCAGTCCTAAGTGATTCCTTCAAAGTGCGCAGTACACTTCTGTTTGACCCAGGAAAACCCACCTTTACCAGCAAACCAATGTCGGGTCACTGTTTGGATGGCTGCCTGAGAACTGGATCCAAAGCCCTGTGAATTCAGTGGGAGTCCTTCCATTGTTTCAATGAGCTTCAGCTCTGACCCTCAGACGTTTCATTGCACATGAAAAGAGATTAACTTTACAGCTTGGAAAAGCAGCTGCTAAGGGGGAATATGATAGAGCTCTATAAAATCATGAATGGTGGAGAGAAAGTAAATAAGGAAGTGTTATTTACTCCTTCACATAGCACAAGAACCGGGGGTCACCCAATGAAATTAATAGGCATCAGGTTTAAAACAAAGAAAAGGAAGCCCTTCTTTATGCAACACACAGTTAGCCTGTGGAACTCATTGCCAGTGGATGTTGTGAAGGCCAAAACTATAACAGGATACAAAAAAGAATTAGATAAGTTCATGGAGGATACGTCCATCAACAGCTATTAGCCAAGAATCTCTGTGTGTCCCTACCCTCTGACTTCCAAAAGCTGGGACTGAACAACATGGAATGGATCACTCAATAACTGCTCTGTTCTGTTCATTCCCTCTGAAACACCTGACCCTGGCCACTGTCAGAGGACAGGATACCCGGCTAGATGGACCATTGGTCTGACCCAATATGGCCATTCTTATGTTCTTTTAGAAAAGAAAGTAATTAATAACATTTCACACTTTTCTACAACACTTTCCATGCCAGCATCTCAAAATGCTCCACACACCCAACACCCCTGGGTATCATTTGGAGAGTGAGGAAACCAAAAGGCACAAACAAGTGAAGCGATTTGCCAGAGATCAGGGCACAGCTGAGAAGAGGCATCAGCATCGCTGTGTCCCAGTCCCTGTGCTTAACTACTGGATCAGCGCTTGAACTGTGGAGGGGAGAAGTGACAGGGTGCCCCAACTCCACCCCACTCTCCCAAAAAACTGTTTCAAGGGGCAGCAGAGAGATATGTGGGGGGAGGGGCGGAATTAAGCAAATCCACCTCTACATCCCCCTTGCCTCAATTGAGACGCTTCACCCAGAGCACGCTCCCTCCCCCAGGGGGCTTTCCTACTGCAACCAATGTCTCTTTATCTTTGTCCTTTTCCCAGTGACACACATTTCAATGACTAAAGAAATCAGGGGCTATTATACCACCCCCCCCCCCCAGGCATATCCTGGGGCTGACTGCTGTTATGAAGAGGGTACCTGGTTGAGTGAAGTCACTGCCAGCCTAGGGATGACCAGCTGCATGACGAGCTGCAGGAGGGAGGTCACCAGCCCGGCCAGGATGGCCCAGGTGAGGGGCAGTGGAAGCATGCTGTAGGTGGCAAAGAGGGTGAAGAGCACGTAGCCAATCCCGTCGCCCAGAAGGCCGAAGCCCAGGCCGGCGGCCAGGATCTGCGTGGCCATGGCCACCCAAGTCACCACCCCGCTGTACTGCAGGTAGGTGTAGGAGGTCGTGTCCTTCCTGACCACCACTAAGGCACAGATCACAACCTCGATGCCGGTGAAGAAGCCCAGCAGGATGCCCTTGATGGGGTCCATGGGGGCCGAGGCCAGGGTCAGGTGGAGCAGCAGCAAGGTCAGCTTGGTCAGCACGTCCAGGATGTTCATGACCACCTGCGACTTGCGGCGCTGGCCCAGGAAGTAGCGCTGGTAGAGGCGCTCCAGGTCCCGGGACTTGAAGGAGTTGCGCAGCGTGGGGAAGATGACCCCGCGGTAGGTGTAGCCCCAGCTGAGGAAGAAGTCGGAGTTGCTGGGGGCGCAGTCCAGGTGCAGGAAGCCCAGGTCGCCGCTGCTGCTGGTGCGCTCCGGGAAGACTTTGGTGCCGCCGTTGTTGTGGCGCTCGGAGGGGCGCCGCGGCGGGTGGGGGTGGTGGTTGGGGCAGCAGGAGTCCTGCGAGCCCAGGGCTTTGCCCCCGCTGCTGCTCCCGCCGCTGCTGCTGCTCTGCTCCTGGATGAAGCGCTGCTCGGTGATGTGGCGCACCGCGGTCTGCCACAGCAGGCGCTGGGGTCTGGCGCGGCCGCTGCACGGCGGGGTCCGGTTGATGGTGTACAGCTCCTCGCTGTCGCTCAGGCACCGCACCTCGGAGAGCTCCATGGCGGCTGGGGGGGCAGAGGCGGGGGAGGCGCGGGAGGGGGCGTCGGGGCGGGCGAGTGTCACATCGAGAGGCGGGCGGCTAGTGGAGGGTGGCCAGGACGGGTCGCCCCGTGCCTGGCGCGCCGGCCGCCCCTGGTGCCGGAGCCGGGCGGGTCCCCTGCTGCATGCCGCGAGCGCGGGCTGGTTTATCGCCCGGGGGCTGGGCGGGGGAGGGAAGCGGGCTGGCTGGCTCCGCCGCCGGTTGGTTTTTAGCAGGTGCGGCCACGCCGCTGTGATGTCTGGCTTGGCACAGCGCAGAGGGGAGGAGGAGGAGAGGCCCAGGGACCGGCAAAGCGCCCCCCCCTCCCGCCCCCAGGCTCAGCGAGGCGAAGTCCCAGGGACGGAGCAGCCTTGGTCCCATCCAGGGACCAGCGGCTGTAGCACGGAGCGGTGCACCATGCACCCGGCGTCTGCAGCCGCGGCGGTCCGACCGGGCAGCTCAGCCGCCCCGGGCGGGGGGCGGTTACTCTCCCCGGCCGGGTTCGGGGAGCGATCGCCTCATTGACCCGCTGTCATCGCCGGGCCGCAGAACGAGCGAGCGGAGAAGAGCAAAAACCCCCGAGCAGAGCCTTGGCCGGGGTCATTCGTGAAACCTAGAAGCGGGGGACAGGCAGCCCCGGGGCACGGGGCGGGCAGCGCGGCGAGCGGGGCCGCATCCCGGGCTGCCGGCTGGGCAGCAGCATCTTCCCGCGCTGGCCGGTGGGGGCGAAACGCGGCTCCAGCCCAGCGGGACTTTGTTCTTCTTCTCCCGCAGCAGCACCTGTCCGGCGGAGGGGTGGGGGGGCCCCGCTCCGGGCTACGGGGCTCCCTCCCCGGGGGAGAGCCTAGGACTGGGGGCCATCGCGGGGCAGCGAGCGGAGCCAAACCAACTCTCAGAGCCCCGCGGCGCGCGGGTCCTTTCCACGGGACTTCCAGGCGAGCCTCCGAGCCTCCATGGGCCCCGCCACTTCCCCCGGGGGTCGGGGAAGGAGGCGTGATCCGGCGCCTTCAGCCTGGGACAGCCGCGGTACCGGCGCGGGAGCCGGGAGAGTTTCCTCGCTCCGAAAAGTGTCGGCGGCCGCGTGGGCGAGGCTGAAACTCAGGAGCTCTCGGGGCCCCCGGGCTTCATCCAGAGCCCGTCCTGGCAGGCGGCTGTCAGCCCTCGCCCCGCAGCGGGCGCGGCTCCCCGGGGCAGGCGGCAGGGCGAGCGGGGAGCGGAGCGAGTCTCGCCGGCCGGCATTAGCAGCGGCAGCGCGGAGAGCATTAGCGCCCAGGATAGACGGGATTAGCGGAGCAAAGACCCGCCGCGGTGTCCGGGGGCTGCCGCCGCTGCTCCAGCTGCTCCGGGAAGAGGCAGGCAGAGCCCGGCACGGTCAGCTGATGCCCAGTGACGTCAGGCTCTAGTCTATTGCGCTCCCCTTCTGTCCAGGGAAAGCAGAATCACCCCAGTGCAGAGGCTGCAAGTCAGGACCTGCCCTGGATTGGCTCGGCTCGGCTCGGCTCAGAGGCGCCGTGGCAGCCAGCCGCTGACTCTCTTTGGCACTGAAGGACCTGGACTGAAGTGTTTGTTAAGTTCTGACAATGGAGGGGGGAAAGATCAAGAGAGCCACTCCCCCGCCCCCCAAAGAGTCTGCAGTGTAAAGAACAGGCACACAGGAATCAGCATGCACTGGGAGAGCAAGAGGTTGGTAGGACTTGCTGTCTTCTGCTTCCCCTCCTCCTTATTAAGCTCACTTCTGGTGGACATCATATAGAATAATATAGTCTTTAGAAGGATTTCAATGACTAGTTATTATGTGTATTACAACAGCCATCCAGAGTATCCACACACTCAGCTCAGACTCAGGTTTGAGCCCAAATACCCCTTATCGGTCACACACACATCTTGCTTACTCACAAGCCCCCTGGACCTGGGTCCTAGGATCCATCAAGGACTTGGGTCCAAGCCCTGCCATTTTGCAGTATGGATGCAGGTCAAGCCACAAACACGAGTCAGAAGGTCTGCATAGTGCAGTGTAGACATGCTAGCATGGCTGGAAGACCCAGGTCCAGCTATTATAAACCCAGGTTAACAATGCAGAGGACAAGCAAACACTGGGTCCACAAGTCTGGGTTTACAATGCAGTGTAGACATGCCCCCGCAACCAAGTCTGAGCCCCATTCTGCTAGGCACTACACCGACATAGAGCAAAGAAAATGAGCTTCGATGAGGAGTGGGTTGGCGAACTGGAATGAAAGATTATTACACTCTTAGGGGGCAGGGTAGAAAAATACACTCTCCCACTACATATCAGTGTAACAGATGGGACATCAAGGATTAATACATAATAAATAATAATAGAAATAATATCTGTACTGAGATTGAGCAGTACTTCACGCCAAGAATCATCCCAATAAAACCATTGAGACTCCTTGAGGATGAAAGTGCTACTCAATGTAAGAAGTGGTATCATAACTATGGGCTCAAAATTATTGTGATTAATAATAATAATACCCCAAATCATAATAGAAAAGGGATCTCATGTCTAGTCTACTCAACTCAATATAAAATCACATTTTAACAAACAGGGACAAACACTATAATATGATTTAACCAAACAGTCATTTTGCCAGTTCAAAACCTGCATAATATTAAGGTAACATAAGAAGCTGTACATTCTCTAATGTTATTGTATTAATGTATTAATTCTCTAATTGTAATATTAATATATTATAATGTTGGTTGCGTTGTGTGGGTCAGATCCTGTTGTTACCTGGCTTTTGCTGAACCCAAAGCTCCTGGTAACTTGACTCTTTGAGAGGCAGTGGCAGGAAATAAATCAATGGGGACATGGTTGTCTGGCTGACAGATAGTTGATGCAAATAGGCAAACAAAAGTGCTTTCACTGAAAGTTTCTACTGTATTTACTCCCCAGCATAATCTAAAAGGGAGGACACGCTACCTCCCCACGTGTGTCCTCTGCCCAGTGGACCCCCCCCCCCACGCCCTGTGCCCAGCCCAGGACTGCCATGCTCTCCTCACCCCATGTTACTGTGTGTGTATGGGGAGGGAGGGGTGGCTCTGTCCTTCTTTTGCTGCTCCTCCCCCTTGGATGTTCAGCCACTCTCCCTGGCAGCCAGGCCTGGATGGGGAGCAGGACGGAGCCGCTTCTCATGCATCTGAACCTGGCCACTCCGGGTCACTGAGGGTCTGTGCAGTCAGGGCCGGCTCTACAGTTTTTGCCGCCCCAAGCAGTGAAAAAAACTGTCACCGCCGAATTGCCGCTGCGGACGGCAGAAGAGAGAAACTCCCACCGAATTTCCGCCATGCACGGCAAAAGGGAGAAGCTGCCGCCGAATTGCCATCGCGAACGGCAAAAGGGAGAAGCTGCCGCCGATTTGCCACCCCTTTCTGACTGCTGCCCCAAGCACCTGCTTGGAACGCTGGTGCCTGGAACGCTGGTGCCTGGAGCCGGCCCTGTGTACAGCACAGCAGCTGCCTGAGAGATCCTGGTTGGGGGGGCACAGGGGCCGAAACGTGCTGGGGGAGAGGAGACTCTAGCTCACTCGGCCCGTCTGCAGCAGCTGGGCACAGGTGGGGGGTGGCCCACCACCACCGCCCCAGCCAGGTTCTCTGTGGCAGCTGCCGCACTGCACAGAGCAGTGACCCTGAATGGCCGGCATGAGAAGTGGCTGGTCCTGCCCATTCCGCTCCCTGCCCAGGCCCGGCTACCAGGGACAGAGGCTGAGCAAGCCAGGGGGCAGGCGCAGCAGGAGAAGGACAAAGCCCCGCTCCCTTTCCCTCTGGCAGGCCAAGCAGAAATCGGGGGTGGGGAGGTGGGGCATGCATGCCCCCCCACTTGTCACCTATGCTCAAGACCCTGGGTAAATATGAATCTGGTAATTTGGGGTTCTATGTTACCCTGTTGTGGAGAGGCAAGAGTCATCTATGGTCTTGAGGCGGTCTTGAGTGGATGATTGTACGTGGCCAGCCTTCTGCCTGCAGGGGGACATGAGAAGTGTCCAAATGTTAAAGTGTCCACCATGCTCAGATTTCTTCCTCTTTTTATATCCAATTTGTTAGTATTACATAACTTGTTCATAAAAATAACTGCTGAGCAGAAGCTAAGTTAAGTGAGTTGTTTTCCAGCCTGTAGTTTTCCATCGGGTAACCAGCTGTATTTCACATAGCAATAGTTAACTATTGCCAGACTTTCCATCTTGCAATACCGCATGCTTCGGCAAAAAGCTCAAGTCTGGAGGGCACAGGGTCATGTTAACTCCCCACAGTCACTTACTTCCCGCTCCCCTCCCGGTCTGTTAGTTGTGCTAAGGCTGCTACAAAGGACTCACATCTGTTTTCAGCAATAAGCATAACAATTGGTATTCCAGCTGCGGGCAGTGGTAAAGAGCCAACTCATGCATTAAAGTCAGCAGCCTTATTTACATGAATAAGGAGAGCATATTTTAGAACAAAACCTTGATCATCCATTTGTCAGGGGTGAAACCTCTCTCATTTAGATTGTCTCACTGTATTTTCCAATTCTAGTTGGATGAGATAGCATAGTTAATGGCATTATTAATAGCTTATTGTACCTGCAAATATTTATGGGCCTCTATTTCACAAATGCTAAGCACCTGCACTTTTTATTGAAGCTGATAAGAATTGCAAGCACCTCTGTGGAGCATAATCGTTTTGAGCCTGACCCAAAGCTGAATTTATTCATTGGGAGTCTTTCCATTGATGTCATTGGGTTTTGGATCTGGCCCTTTATTAGTAACCCTGCTTTTTTTGTTCTTGTGGCCTGTTTGTTTAAAGAAAGCAATAAAACTCATACCCTTGTCAGCACTATGTCAGCATTATAGCTCCTATGATTTTGGTCATAGTAGAGGTTTGACCCAATGAAGTTGGCCAAAATTCCCATTCTCTGCTGCTGTGAAGCATGGTTTCTACCGCACCCCAGAAGTAGCTGCATTTATACAGGGCCTGATGTTACAACATTTACTCCTGAAAAAAGTCTTTACTCATGTAAGTAATCTCATTGACTTCTACGGAACTGCTTATGTAACGATTGCAAGACAGGCTACATGGTTTGTAAAAGCACTTGGAGATTCTTCAGGAAGGGTGACCTTTAGATATTGTAGAATATGTGCTGCTGTAAATGGTCTTACTTAAATCTTAATAGAGATTTGAAAGAATTATTTAAAAAAGAGAAAATTAATAAATAACAAAATCCTCCCATTCACATACATAGAATTTGAAAACAGTTACATTAACAGGAATAGACTCAGAGCAGACTAACTTTTTGTGTCCTCATTACCCACCTTGTCAACAACACTCTTCTTTCTTTTCCTCCAATACAATAAAGGAAATAAACTGGAACTTCTGATGTTGCTTGATATTCCCTTATTACAATCTGTGTATCCTTTTTCTCAGTTGCATAGTATGGTATTGTAACCCACACAACTCCTGGGTGTAGAGAGAGAGACTGCCTTAGTTAACAGCCAGTTGACCTTTAACCCATGAGGTAGAGACTCATGCACTAAGCCCTAGGGTGACCATACAGCAAGTGTGAAAAATCGGGACAGGGGGTGGGGGTAATAGGAGCCTATATAAGAAAAACACCCACAAATCAGGACTGTCTCTATAAAATCAGGGTGTCTTGTCATCCTATAAACCCCTGAAGTCCCCAGTTCAATCCTGCCCGCTGACGACCGGGGTCTGTCAGCGTTAGAGTATATTTTCTGTATGAAAACACGAGGAAATAGATTAAAAACTGTAAACCAGTTGGTAAAAACACTCCAACTGATTGACAAGAACCATGGTGAAAGAAAAGAAAGTGTGTGGATTGGGAGATCAGATAAAGAAAACAAGGGCACATGGTTTAACAGATGATGGAAATAATCAGCATCCACTGGAGTTAACAGATTCTTCTTAGTGCAATAAAAATATCAATGGATGTTTTAAAATGTGCAAGTGATAGAGCCAAACTATTGCATGCACCATGTATACCATATGTTGGGTAAAAAAATCTTTAGAGCAGAACCATCCTCTATTTTAGCTGCTTTACATAATTTTTAAGTTTCCATTTTATTTTCTATTGTAGTTTATGTATCCAATGCAGTAGCCCTTTCCTTAATCTCTTGATGAAATTCTCTCTCACTCTCGCCACACACACACACACACACACACAAAGACCAGAACAAAGATGGAATATATGGACTTTGGGTGGGGAACTATGAGGGGGAAATTCACCCTTTAACCTGTGGGTGGGGCAGGGAACAGCTGCTCTGCAGCCCCTCCTTGGCTGCTGTTCCAGCTGCTGATCTGGAATAACAGCTGTGATCCTTGCATGCCTTCTATTTATGGGTTTGTTGCCCCTGAAGCTGTATGATTGTGATCCTGGTGTCTGCTAGAGCTGGTTGGAAAAACTGTGATGGAACCATTTTCCATTGGGAAATGCAGTTCTGTCAGAGTAAAAACACTTCTGGAAATTATGTTGATTCATTTAAGTTTCATTTAGGAGAATCCCTCCCCACCCCTCCCCAAAAAGGTTCTGACAATGCCAGTGTCCTGTTTTGAACATTTGTGGAACTAAACATTTTGATTTTATATTTTCAAATGACCGTTCATGTTTTAAAATGTTGTTATATTCTATATTATATACCATTTTTAAAAAGTCAAAATCAAAATGAAACTAAATTATATTATCGAAGCAAAATGTGTCAACAGATCTGAAAGGATTTATTCATTCATTTATTTAATTTTCCATAAGGCAGAATTTCAAAATTTTCAGGTTTTGTTCCAATTAGGAAAAAAAGCCACATTTTAAAATCTCAAAATGCTTTGCAATATGGAATTTCTGTCCTTTGCACAGCTCCAGTTGCTACACACCATCCACGCCCCCACTCTGAGCTTAAATCCCTCTTCTAAATTGGGCTACATAGAACTGTCACACACACAGCCCTGTCCAGCCCTCACATGACAGAACGACTATGATTTCACTATGTTGATGGCCTTTTGCGGCTGTTGAACCGATGAGTGAATTTCACCCTTTGAGAACTGCTGCCCTGGACTTGATATTTCATAGAAATCCTTTGCAGAAGAAAGCTTTGTACCCAAAAGACCTCTGACTTCCAAGTTAATTGCAAATGAAGTCTAAAAAAAAAAGAACAAAAAAAGATGTTGATCTTTTAACTTCATCACTCAGTGCACCACAAATGAAGTCTTTGTAAACTACGTTAGGTAGTCAGCCTCTTCAGAAGGACTGCAGTTTAAATTTGGTCTGAGATCCTGAAGGAGTGGAAGGATTGATGTCCTGTTGGGAGAAGCTGCATTTGAAATCAATACTAGAAAAAGAGACTAAAATCTGTTAGGGGATTCAAAAGAAACTAAAAATATCTAAAGGAACACATGGGGAGTTTCTGTTCTCTTTTAAAGGTAGTATCTTCTTTAGCTGTTTCTGGTCTGATTAACAACAGCAAATATCTAGCTCTTATATAGCATTTTTCATGGTATATCTCAGAGATTTTGTTGTCATAGGATTAGAGATGTTTCCTGCTGACGTATACAATGTTTTACTAGAGTGCAATTAAGAACATAGGAATAGCCATATTGTTTCAGACCCAAGGTTCATTTTGTCCAGTATCCTGCCTCTGACAGTCAGTACCAGATGCTTCAGAGGAAAGCGAGAAAACCTACAGTAGGTGGATGTGGGACAATCTGCCCCACACAGAGGCCTCGTCCTGGTCTCTAATAGTTAGAGCTTGGCTTGATCCAGGATAGTAGGCACTGCAGAAAACTACACTATCTTGCATGAGTCATGTATTTCATATGGCAGTCATGCATTTGACTCTGCTTTCAGGACTGCCTGCATAACAGGTCAAAAATTCTCTCTCTCTCTCCAGCACACACACACATATATGACAGGCTGTTTCCAAATACCCTTTGGCCTAGGAGTCATAAGACCATGGGTTCAGGTCTCACCTGTTTTAATGACCGCTGTTAATATTTCTGTGCAGTTCACAGCCTCTATTGCTGACTTGATTATTATCTATATAATAAGGTTCCAGGATTGTTACTGTGTGTGCCAGGCTGAAGCCTAGAATGTCTGTTGAGTCCATGTGAATGAACGGAAATAGCTACAAACAGGGTTGAGAGTGATTTTTGTTCATAATATCACCAGGTTCAATCATCATTCGCATATGTGGTCTGTTACCACCCCATTTTTAAGTTCTGAGCCATTTTGACTTTACAAATTACACCTGCGCAACAGCAAGGCATGTATCTCTGGCATGCCAAGAGTCCTAGACCATTTGAAAAAATCAGACATAAATCACCACCCTTACTCTACCGCTAATGTGGATGCAACAATTTAATTGGTCCTATGAGGGAAACTGCCCAGCTGGTGGATTACTTGGCCCAAATGCCGCAGTTCTTCAAAACCACCCATACAACGATACAACCAGAGCCAGACGACACAATAACCCCAAGCACACGCCCCTCATTGGCCACCTGCATGGACTTACATAAAACTTCCAGGATTGTTACTCTGTCCATGTGTTGCTTAGAAGCTTAGAATGTCTACTGAGTCAGCGGGAAGTGATGGAAACAGCTATAAGCATGGTTGGGAGTTTTTTGTTTAGAATATCACCAGGTTCAGTCATCATTGGGATTCACAGTCTGTTGCAATCCAGTTTTTAAGATACAAATTACACCTGAGTGACAGCATGGGCTTTCAGTGATTAGTAGTTTTTTAACTCATTAACAAAATGTGTGTCATGTCACCCTGTAAGGGATGATACTCTACCCACACAGAGTAAAACAGTCTGCTTCTCTTGCAAGTTACTCTCTTCACTCAAGTAGAAGAGATCTGTTCTCTGTATCTGACGGTCCTGGATTAAACCTTTCTGATAATCCATGTGGAAAAAAATAGTATGTGAGCATACAGTTAAGGACTGTATCATGTTCCCTCTGCGTAAGAGGACAGAACTGAGGCTGCACATTAATTCAGGTGTTTTCCAACTTTTCAGTGCTTCACTTTGCAGCTTTAACATTTTCTAACATATGTTTGTTTATATTACATACAAAAAAGCTAAGACCCCTTCTTGCTTAGCACTTATTGGATAACTAGATGCCTCCGAGCAGTGCTATAGTCTCTTTCTCATGTAGGTTACCAGTTAGAGTCCAGTCTAATTTATTAAGGATTAAACGTTTTCCTCTAATGGATGTTTGATGGCCCCTATCTGAGATGAGTTTGATGGCTCTCAAGTCCAGCTCCCATGTCACAAACTGACCAGCCTGCTTTGCACTACCTGTCACACTCAAAGAGGCTAACATTTGCATGGTTCCTGGAGACTGAGCTGCTTCTAATAACCAAAGAGGATGTCCCTTCTCCTTCAGGTCAGCGGTGAGGCAGGCTGGTAGGGTGGGGTTTGTGTAGGAAGTTTGCCCTGCTTCTGCCCTATGGACAAGCAGGCAACTTCATTCACCTGGGCTGTCAAGCCAATTCCTTTCACCAGCAATAAACCCACCCAATTTTTTTTAAGCTAAAGTTCATGGTTGTATGAAAATGATCAGATATGCACATTAACCCATTAAATGATTTTCACACAGTCCCACAAAGTACCCTGGTGGCTGCAGTCTTAGCATTGACAAGTAGAGAGAGACACACACAGAGAGAACAGAAAGCCAAGCAGACACAGCCTGGAGACATGGCCTATTGCCCTGGGAGAAGTCTAGAGAGAGGTTTTGGGTCAGACTCTTGGCTGAAAGAGTTTGGTGCTGTGAGCAAGGAAGCTGTCTTCTGATTTGAGATTTCTCCTGTGTTCAGAGAAACAGGACTTTGAACATTCCCAATACAGACTCCATCATCACTTGCTCCTCCCAAATAGAACAACTTGAAGGGCCCTAAACTTTGACTAGTCACTGTGGTGCACAGAGGGTAACAGTATTCTTAGATGGAACACTTGGAAGGAAGCACTGAATCTTGGCAATCATTTTAGTCATTCTCTAAAATGTTATTAATATACATGGGCCTCATCCTTCCCCTTTGAAATCACTGGGCCTGATTCTCAATTCTGTTAGACTGGTTTTGAACTGGTATAACTCCATTGACTTCCTTGACAAAAACAGTATTGCAGACTTCAGTTTTGGCAGGATCATTGACTTGTGCAACATTCCCTCCAAACATGAAAAATATTATTTCCTAGGAACATAGATTTGGCAAACCAGATCAGATCATTGGTCTATCAAGTCTGGTCTCCTGTTGCTGGCAATGGCTGATATCTGGTGCTTCAGAGGAAGGTGAAAAACTGGGCTATTGAGCCATGCTATTCCTTGATAGTGGAATTCCTTCCTGACCCTGAAGCAATCAGAGTGCACCGACAAATAAGATTTAATTACTCTGATCTTTGCATCCATGGCTTCAAATAATATTATTGGCTATAAATGTTGGAAACATATTAAGTTCAAAAGGTTAGGTTTACTAGGAGCGAAGAAAAATATGGTAGAATGACCAAATATCCTAAATAGGCAAGACAATCTGCAGGATCCAACAGAAAATCCAAACTTCCCATTCAGAAAACTTACATGTTTAATGTTTTTAACTCCCATAGAAGGCTAGAGGCAAGTTACATAGCTTAACATCAAATCACATGCATTGTAGATTATATTTATAATAATAATGAATATGATAGAGGTTTATTCTGCTCTCATTTACATGGCAAAGCCAATGGAGTTACACCAGTGTAAAATCAGGTTGAGATCAAAATGGGGTTAAAAGAACGTCTTTCATCCCAAAACACTTTACAAACTTGTGGCCCAAACCTGCACTTCAAAAAGCAGTGAGAGTTTTGAAGCTGACTTAAATAGGAGACTTCCAGCCAAATATTTCACACTGCTGTGGTGCAGTTAGTTTGGATTAGCAGCATCAGAAACTTTTGATGCTTATCCTAACTGAACCCACGCAACACGCCTTATTAACTCTTAACTCTATGTAAGCAGGGTCTGAATGAGTTCTCCCCTGACAGCTAGCTGGGAAGGGGAGAGACTTCAGGGGAAAATTGTATTTACATGAATACACCTAGTCTGCCAAAATATCCAGCAGATAGAGCGGTGTTGCTCAAAGTGATCAACTTTGGCTGCTGTTGGGTTACAAATCACTTTAGTATACTGAATGCAGGGGCAGTGAAATGCTGTTATCAATGTTGTTGTCTTTATTGCATGCATAAAGGGAAGCAGAACTGTGCTTAACCTGTCCCAAATGAGGGGGTCACCCTCAGCTGAAAGGACTTTGTTAAGCTAGGGGCTCAAATGCCAGAGCCCTGTGAGAGTAAGAGAGGTGGGGACAGATATCCCAGCCAGGAAGTGTGGACTCTCCCTAAAGGGTCCTCTGACTGGTTTAATCTGTTCCTCCCCACTGTTCAAAGACAGAGCTAAATAGGCTCCATTAGGAGCCTTTGTTATTTTAAGTGCTTAAATGAGAGCTGAAATCACTTGTGGTGGGGCAGCATTTCTGCCCAGCTTTCTGAAAGCTGACAACCACTACAAGACTGACCTGCAGAGATCACAGCAGAGAGGCAGGTGGCATCAGAAGGTAACTGACAGTCCGTTGGCAGGAGCAGAACAAGTGGCTGGTGGGGCAGCCAGCAAAGAGGAACCATGGCTGGTGGGGCGGCCAGCCAGAGCAAGTGCTCAGATGCCAGAGCAAGCAAAGTGCCTTCTTCCCCGGGTGGCAGGTGAACTCACACAGATGCACCTCTGAACCCTGGGTCCTCACTGACCAAAGACAACCCCTGTGAGTGGGGTGTGGTGAGGGAGCAGAGATGGGCACAGAAAAGGAACTTTTGGTTGTAGAACTCAAGAACATGAGGCAGAAGACTCTGCCCCACACACTCTGGGGTGGGTGTCCTACTCAGTTTTATGTTTATGAAACCTGCTTGTGGCATTTTCCTTAATTAATGTCAGGTGACTTCTCTCCTTTCATTAAAAGTCTCTTTTCTACACTCAGATTCTGTGCTTGCCAGTGCGGAAGTATTGCCTCTGTGACAAGATGGCCAATATTGGTATGGTGGGTTCTACGCTTTTCTTGATGGGGGGCTAAGATGCCACCCCTTCCCCCTGCTCTTGGGGTGCCAAGGGCCCCATTAGCAGCCCAGAAAGGTGGTAAAGGAGGGAAGCGGGGGACGGGTCTGGGTTTGCTCCTCACTCTGAGTCCCAGCCCTTCTCAATCCCTATGGCTTCTTACCCTCTTCCCCCTTGGGTGAGGTACCTTCAGTCCTTAAATGCTGGGGAAGGGAGTCTCCCTCCCCTGCTGGGGCAGGGTCTCCCTTACTTCAGTTCTCTGATATTTAAAGTCTCACAGCACACCTCCAAACTCCAGTCCTCTCTCCTTCCTTCTCCCCATATCTGCCTGAAGCAGGGGGGTTTATTAGGTTCCTGAGAGGGCCTTAATTGACTGCAGGTGCTCCAATTAACCTGTAGCCACCCTCCCTAGTCTCCAGGGAACCACGCCTTAGTTATTTTAGGGATTATATATTTCCCCTCTCACACTCTACTACTGCTCCCTGGCCTCCCTGTATTACACCTCTCAGAGATGCCTAGGGGTGGTGTGTAATTTTCCCAGGTTACTGGGTCGGGGCTCAAGCCAGTGCTGTGTTCTATTGGTGAAAAACAACTCCTAGATATTGAACTCAGCCCTGGTTGCTGCCGGCTCCACCTGGCAGAAGGGTTACATCTACACTGCTCAAAATATTCTACTAAAATGAAAACTGAATATATTATCCTGTGATTTATTTAAGGTCTTATATATTATTATTTATGTATACCACAGTACCACCTACAGGTCCCCGATCATTGTACTAGGCCCAGTACAAACCTATAGCAAAACGATGATACCTGCCCCAAGTTTATGGTCTAAGGATAAGATGAGACAAGAGACAATGAGTAGATACAACAAATGGATGGGGGGCTGGGAAACATAAGTTAACAGGAAGGTTGTTATGATAATTGATAAGCAGTGATGTCCACACACCAGCTGCCATTTATCAAACTTTTTTGTAGGCATCACAACAGAGGAGACTTTTAACAGGGGATTTGAAGAAAAACAATCTGGTGCAGATTTTTTTGGAAAGCTCTTCTATTGCCCTGACTTTTTCGAACTTAATGTAAGCAAGACTATATGCACTTTTGAAAACATCTGTTGGGGATAAAACTCTGAAGAAAACACAGATACTGTCTTCAAATGTTAACCTTTTTATTTGAGTGGGGAAAAAGAGGCTGTAAAACAATACAAATGTAGCAAGATTACCTGTTCCATATTAATGTTTGATAACTGTACATTATATTACTATTTATATGATTTATAAAGGATCATCATTTCCATTTGATAACTATTCAACTAAAGAATGATGTCAGGAAATAAATAACTCTAATGTGATTTAACTGCCAAGAGCTGTAGAATTTTAACAAGTTTCATTTTCACTAATCTGTTTTGGAGATGTTACTTAGATGTGATCACACTTCTAGTCATCCTTTGCAACCTCTATACATAATGTATTGTGACTCATATTCACTTTTCAATTTAAAAGCTTGCTTTTGTCCTTTCTAATTTAAATTACCATATTGTATACACAGCTATAGAAAAACAAAAAAATCCGAGCTTCTTATTTAAAGAAACATGGCCAACCTACAGGGCTCAATTTAAGAGGGCTATCATGGGGTATGGGATTTTATCTCTGATGGGCTTCTATACTATTACCTATTCATCTTTCATTATTTCAATAGCCCAGAGTCATAGATCCCTGAATATTTATTCTGGTAACACTTCCTATTCCTTGCAATTCTCAGTATTTTGCATGGACTCAACAGACAGGGCCAGATTCTCAGTTGCTGTCAAGACCCATTGAGCTCAGTAAAGAGCGGGGTTGGCAGCAAGCCAGCTAGGACTTCTCAGTTCTCTAGTTGGTCCCACCCCAGACCCAGCTGAGCCACCTATTACTGAAATCAGTGCTAATCCCCAGTATAGTCAAGGCTAGATTCACCCATGTAGGTGAAAATTACATGCTGCTGGTCACAGGGCAGCTGCACCGGAGGGGTGAATCACCTTGCAGCGTGGACTCCCAGAGGGGTATTGCTACCTTGCATTGCTCGTAGGGTTTCAGGGGAAACTCAGCAGTGTCGTTTGTTAGACAGAGGATCTGAATCTCTCAGCCAGCCTGGACTCATTCATTCCGAACCAGCTCCCCTGGCCCATGCCATCTCTGGGCCTCTTACTATAGCTGTTGTTGTAAGCATCTCACTTGGCTGCTCCCATGCGATAAGCAGCATTTCTGCTTGTGCCAGCAGAACACCTAGAGTAAATCTAGCCCCTAACGCCTAGTACTGTCCACAGTTCTTTATATGCAGCCATGGAGGAGCAATGACACGCTGCACTGCAGTGGCCCTAAGCCATGGCACTCTGTGTCTGACATAGTGGAATGATTGACACCCTTACGGACAATCCATGCTCTGACACACATACGCTGATGCTGCAGAGTGTGACTCCCAGGCTGGGCACTGGCCGGGGCCTAGAAAAGGAGGGGGGAGCTAGCGGGGAGTGATAGCTCAGTGGTTTGAGCATTGGCCTACTAAACCCAGGGTTGTGAGTTCAATCCTTGAGGGGACCATTTAGGGATCTGGGGCAAAAATTGGGGATTGGTCCTGCTTTGAGCAAGGGGTTGGCCTAGATGACCTCCTAGGGTCCCTTCCAACCCTGATAGTCTATGATTCTATGACACTCATTGATATGTAGCTGTAGTGATCTTTGTAGCCTTTAATAATAAAAAAAATAAGCAGTTTATAGTGGTGATGTCAGATTGTTCTGTGCAGTCTCAGGTGTCAAATGAGGGAGTGTATATTACAGGGGAGTGAATATTTCATGCTGGCATATGCCTATAGGAAAGCTGGGTAGAATTATGAAGACACGGCTACACACTGGAGGTAAGCATAAGTGGAGGCTTTCCAGTTTTGCCTCCTTCTATTTACTAGATAAAGATGGTCCCTGAAGAGTGTGTGCAATAAGAATTTGCACCCGAAATAAAACATTTTCCCAGTCATCTAAATAGCACATGTTGAGGGCTACTCCCCTCTTCCATGACTCTTCAGTGGGTGTTTGGTGGCTGTTCTCCTAGCAGCCAACTGACTGATGTGGCCACTGTGTCCCCCTGCTCCCTCCAAAGCCACATAGAAATTCTACTGAGGATCAGCAATGGGAGAAAGGAATGGTCTCACCCTACTGAGCCACTGATTCTCCAAGGTCAGCGATGTTGCATGCTATTTAATGATTGCCCTAGGGTCTTTTGCCCTTTACACAACAATAATAGTATGAAGAAACCATGTGCACATGGAGGGATTTGAAGAACCACTGTGTTTACTAAATATACACAACATGCAAGTAAGTCCTAGTAACATATAGACAGTGCTATCAAGGACCTCTTGATGTCAACTGGCAAAAGGCACATGTGGCATATGAGTTACAGGGATTCCAAGTGTCTGGTATTTACATTTGAGTTCACCAAAGGGTGTCATGTAAGGTCTCTACTGAAAGCCTGTGTCACACTGGTCATCATAATATTTGCGAAATATATGTGTGGATAATATGTAAGGAGATATGTATACATATTGGACATTATGTACTTAAGGCCTTGTACTTAAAGGCAGGTAGGTTACTCAGAGGTGCAGAGCATTAAAACAGACATCTCCAGACAGATGGTGGGAGATGTTTATCTTTCTGGTTGAGCATTGTGTATCTTACAGTACAAGTCTATCCGCAAACTGAATCAAATGCTAATGAAGACCTCATTGGGGGGAGGGGCCAAGTTCAGAAGGAAATTTAATAAGAAGAGGTAACCAGCAGGGGCTGGTAAACTCTGGTTTAGAAGTAAATTAAAAAAGACTGGTCTAGTATATTTGGGTGTGCAGAGAGACTCCTTAGCATCCTTGACTACAGGGAGGCAACCTACCAGAAGGGTTGGCTTCATGGAAGAAGGGTCTCAGCCACCCTTGTTGAAAAATGCTGTGAAAAGGACCTTCAGGTAAGCAGAACCTAAGTAGATAAGAGGGCATCCTGTTGAGTTTAGGCTCTAGAATGCGTGTTACAATGCTGACAGCCAATTCTACTGTAAACTAATTATAGGTTTATTAGCTAAGAAAAAAGAATGAGAGTTATTGAGAGGTTAAAGCAAGTAAAATATATGAACGGGTGAATCATAGTCTTTAAAACATTTCCAGACTACTGTACCCCTTGTAGGAGTCTGATTTGACTTATGTACCCCAAGTTTCACCTCACTCAAAAACTACTTGCTTACAAAATCAGACATAAAAATACAAAAGTATCACAGCACACTATTACTGAAAAATTGCTTACTTTCTTATTTGTACCATATAATTATAAAATAAATCAATTGGAATATAAATATTGTATGTATATTTCAGTATATAGAGCAGTATAAACAAGTCATTGTCTGTATGGAATTTTAGTTTGTACTGACTTCACTATACTTTTTATATAGCCTGTTATAAAACTAAGCACATATCTAGATGAGTTCGTGTACCCACTAGAAGACGTCTGCGTACCCCCAGGGATACGCATACCCCTGTTTGAGAACCACTGGTCTATAATCCAAATTGTAGCAAAGATGTAGTAATATGCCAGTTTCCCAAAAGTCTCTCAGGGCTACCCAGAATAACTCCGGGGATCTTTGTCTTCTCGTTCAGTTATTCTGCCCTGTTAGAATCCAAACAGGATTAGGATCTTTCTTTGAATCCATATTTATAGTCTCGTCACACAGAAAGCAAGCTGACAGCGTCTCTACCTATGTGGGCTTTTCCTTTGGTGATGGTGAATGAGGAATGCACTTAGAGTCCTTGACCTCGATTATCACACACACTGGCCACTTGCATTGAAAATTAGTATTTTCTGTTAAAGTCCTTAAGTCCTTCATTAGCATTTCACAAGATTTCTTTGATAGGTTATTTAGTTACAGGACATACACAGTGTAAACGTTTGCTGTTACATTATAACAGGAACAGATAAGTGAAAATAATACAAATACCATTCCACTAGTTTTCATGAAGTTTAAACATTAGAATACACACTTATACATGTAAAACTTTGATCTATACTAACACAAAGGTAGATTGGCCTCTGGCCCTGAATTGACCTGGTTTGCCAGCATCACAGTATACACCTGGAGCGGGTACTGGGCCCCCTCAAGATAGCGGTGCCATTCCTTGAAGGCAGCCTTAATTGCTAGAAGCTCCTTGTTCAGGATTTCGTAGTTTTGTTCTGTGCGGGTGAGTTTCCTGGAGTAGAAAGCTCATGGATGCAATGTGTGTTGGGGGCCAGGCCTGTGGGAAAGCACTGCCATGATCACTATATTGGAGGTGTCTGCTTTGACAGTGAAGGATTGTGTGGGATTCAGGTGGAACAGTACGGGGACAGAAGTGAATACGAGTTTTAGCAGTTCAAAGGGCTGCTGAGCCTGGGGGTTCCAGTGGAACTTGATGTTCCAGCAGGGCAGAGAGGTGACGAGTGCGACTTGTTCCAAGAACCTCAGGATGAACCAATGACAGAAATTAGCAAATTCCAGGAAATGCTGCAAGTTGTGAGTATTCTGAGGTGCCATCCAATTAAGGACTGCCTTCTCCGTATGCGGGTCCATCTCAACACCCCCTGGAAACAGGAACCCTCCCACCCCCAACTCTATGGAGGATAGGTGAAAAATTCACTTTTCCAGTTTGGTGTGGAGGCCATGCTGACATAGCTTTTCAAGTACAGAATGGACATACATAGTGGCTGTTCTACATCATCAGAGAAAAAATCAGTATGTCATCCAGATATACCACCACATATTGATCCAGCACATTCCAAAACACATCTCTGATGAAATGCTGGAATGTGGCAGGTGCGTTTGTTAAACCAAATGGCTTTACAAGATACTCAAAGTGATGGTACCTTATTCAAACAGCAATTTTCCATTCATCCCCTGCTCTAATGTGTAGTAGGTTGCACGCCCCTTGACAGTCCACCTTGGAGCATACTTGGCAGCCTCCACATAGTCTCAGGGATGATTGGCAGCAGATAGTGATTCCTGATAGTGATTTGGTTCAGAGGCCAGTAATCCACACACCATCAGAGACACCCATCCTTCTTCTTCTTCTTCTTTTCTAGAAAAGTACTGACACCTCAGCAGGTGAGATGGATTTGTAAATAAATCCCTTGGTCAGGTTTTCTTTAATGTAAGACCATGTGTACGTTAACTTGGGCTCGGACATGACATAAATGTGCTCAAACAAAATTTTCACCTTGGTTGCATTTCTATGGGCAGTCAAACTCTTGGTGTGGTGGAAGGAAGACTGCATTTCAAATACATCAGCATAATAGCTGTACTGGGAGGGATGGAGGGGTCAGGTTTCAGGATCTGTGGGTGATCCACCCAGGCTGAGTACCCTCACTTGTGGTTCCCAGGAAATGGTTGCATGCTCCCTGTCCACCAGGGTCTGGCAGTGATGCTGGCAGAACTCTAAGGGGAAGCTGACCTTCAGTTCTGGCCACCTGATGTGTGGGTTTTGGTGGACCAATCTGGAGATACTCAGAATCAAAGGAAAGTGCAGGGAGTGGATGACTCTGAATTGCAGCATCTCCCAGTGTCCTTGGATGGTATCCTCCAAGGGCATGGTTTCCATGGCCACCGATCTAGAGGACAAGGGACACGTCAAGTGTCTCTACCAGGTTTGAGGAAGATTTCAGCTGTAGGGGAATCTTCAGGCTTTGGGCTACATCCAGAGCAATAAAGTTATTTGCAGTGCCTGGGTCAATGGGTGCCCACTGCAGAAGACTTTGTTGGGGATGCCCAGTACGTGTAACTCATCTAGAACTTGTAGGTGTAGTATTGCTTACCAGGAGCCAGCATGTGTTCCAATCAGAACCATGGTTCGGGACAGGGGTACACTTTGTTGATGCACCCAGGCTAGCCCACCTTACAGGGCCTGAGACAGTTCTCTTTGGGCTGAGTTTTGCATGGGGCAGCTGGAGATGGCATGGCTTGGCTCCCCAAAATAAAAACACAGGTTGAGACATCAAAGTCATTCCTTTTCCTCGGGGGTGAGTTGCTGGCGGAGGGTGGAGGGTGGGGGAGTGGCTGGTCTACCTGCGTTGGCTCAATCTGCGGGGCTGGGCTTGATAACTAGTGGAATGTTTGTTTCATTCCACTTCTCTCCTCTGGGTGTTCCTGCACTCGATTATTGATCCAGATAGTGACATCAATACAAGCATCCAGATCTGCTGGGGTCTCTGTCGGAGTTAGCTCATCCTTGATTTCTTGTTGCGGACCCCACTGGAACTGATAGAGTGGGGCTGCCTCATTCCAGGCTGTATCTGATATGAGCCAGTGGAACTGCCCTGCATAAGAGGCAGCTGTAGCTTGCCCCAGTCAGAGCTCATGCAGGGCAGCTTCTGCAGAGCAGGCCCAATTGGGATCATGGAAGATGGTTGATATCGTTCACTGGAAGGCCCCCCAGTTAGACAACACTGGACTGTCAGTCTTGAGTAATGGGGAGGCTCAGTCCAGTGCTTCTCCAGCCAGGAACCAGACGACCAGGCCTATCTTGGTTGCCTCGAAGGAGAACGCCTGCAGGTGAAGCAGGAACAGGAGACGTCACTGACTCATGAAGCCTCGAAAATCTCTGGCGATCCCTGTTAAACTGGGGATGATGGGCGCTGGCTTGGGAAGTGGTGAAAAAGGTCAGGTCTGAAGTGCAGCTTTCTCAGAGCAAAGTTGGAGCACTTGCTACCACAATATCTGGTTTGCAGCAGCCAATTGCATAGCCTGTGCCTGCGTCACTTGGTTGTCTACCTGAAAGCAGGCTTCCTGCTAATGCGAAGTTGATGCCCCTTGGGGCAGCAGGTGCTCCACTGGATCCATGCCTGGCAAAGAGGTTAAGGGTCTGAGCTAGCAGTCAAAACTGGGGCATGGCAGGCTGACCTAGTGGTTAGAGCAGGCAAGGTCAGAGTGGGTGGTCGGAGATAGAGTCCAAGCCAGGGGTCAGAGGCAGAATCAGGAACTAGGCCAGGGATCAAAACCCAGGGATCAAACAAGAGTCAGTTCTGGTGCTATAGCTAGCCAGGGCGTTTCTCAATTGCTCAGACAAATTATTGTGCCTCCTTCTGGCTTAAATAGTATGGTCAGACCAATCAGTGGGCTGGTCATTGTCCCTAGTCAGGATCCTCATGGATAGAAGTCAGAGTTTTTGCTAGCTTCTCACTTCCCATAGCTCTGGGTGGGCTGCCCTGTGGAAGCCAGGGTGTGTGGGCTACCTCAGAATCTATGGGCCAGGGTTGGAGACCCATGGTCCCTTACAACTGCGCTCATAATGGATGGTGCTGTATCAAGCCAGTCTAGTGAACTCATTGTGACAGAGGAGGGGAACGTAAATGTTCATGTCTAATGCATGAACTTCTAATGCACATCTGTTAGGTGAATAATAAACACACAAAATAATCCAGGATGCAAAAGTGTGGCTGACTCACAGCACTGTGGTCTCTAAAACATCAGGCACTGCCTCAAAGGCAGCATGTAGAAACAGGTCCCCTTTGATTTTGTGAACAGCTCTTCTGTTTATTTGAGGGGTACAACTGGGCTGAATACTCAGATGGATACAGCTGACCAGGGGAAACATTCCCCAGTCCTGGGGGCAGTTTTCAAATGGCCCTCCCCTAGGGATAGTTTAGAGCAGCCTCCGAGCTGCTCCCTAAGGGCTGTTACTCCAGCCAAGGTTTGTTGGGTCATGCTGAACTCCAACTACATCCCCTCCTGACCACTACACTTGGGGAATCTGACGTGTGGTGGCATAGAGCCAGCTGTGTCCACTATAGTCCATCCTTCATGCTGGAAGAGTCTTCAGCTTCCCATTAAGGGCAGCTTTAAGTCCCTTTGTAAACCTAGAAGCTACAAAGAGTCCTGTGGCACCTTATAGACTAACAGACGTATTGGAGCATAAGCTCTCGTGGGTGAATACCCACTTCGTCGGATGCATGCAGTGGCTTATGCTCCAATACGTCTGTTAGTCTATAAGGTGCCACAGGACTCTTTGTCGCTTCTACAGATCCAGACTAACATGGCTACCACTCTGATATTTGTAAACCTAGAAGCTGGACCCCTCATCTTTCACTTCACCCGAATCCTTAAATTGTAATATCAGGCCACCTAGTGGGCAGGGACTGGACCACACAATCATTAGAAAGAACAAATAGTCCGCACTAAAGGGATTCCTGCATATTGTTGATTAACCGTCTCAATAATGCAATGAGGCTACAATACAATAACCTCAGGGTCTGAAGTGACATGAGCATTCTAACGCAATCCATGAAAAAACTGTCCAAATTTCCCTTCCGACCGTGGTTCCTTAGTCACAGATTAGGGATTTCTCTTTCCTTGTGGGTTACTAGCCAATAGTTGTGTGCAGCGCAAGTTTGCAGTGATGAGTTCTGGTTCCCACTGCAGCACCAGCCTGGATAAATAGACGGGAACAAACTGGGAAGAACCTGCACTGGCAAAGGATTGGGCTGGATAGATGATCTAAGGACATTTTCCATCACTAACATCTGTTATTTTAATACCTTTAACAGTCTATTTGAGTTATTTGGTTGTAGGAACTCTTCTGACTGATGCAATCAGGCTAACATCTGCATGTTTCCTTTATTTCCTCTGTGCTTTTGTGTTTCCAGTTGCCAAAGAATAAATTAGTAACATGATACACAAACCACCTGTATCCTGTCACAGACATGAAATATGGACAAACAGCTTCTTTCTGGAATGCATTATGCTATATTCTAATTCCCTTGTCTGTCAGACGATAGAATCAGAGAAGCCAGTGAAGGAAAAGACCATACATATTCTCACCTCGTCCATCACCTGCCAATGGGGGATTGTTCCTATGTTCTCTGTCCTGTCCACTTTTCAAGGACTCATGTGGTGGTTTATCTACCAGTTCCCTTGAGAAAGTCTCCCACTGGCTAACAGTCACTGTTAGAAAGTTTCCTAACAGTAAGACTACATTTTTTTTGCTCAGTTTCATCCCATTTCTTCTGATTCTACCTCATCATCAAGAAATTCTTCTTCCTCCTTTCACCATCCTAAATACTAGCAAATGCTTATTAAGTCCTCCCACAACGTTAGTCTTTGTCTGACCTAGTGGTACAATATAATGAGTCAATCCCAACAGCCCTTTAATCATTTTATTGCTCTTCCCTGAATTCCCTCCAGCCGGCTGACATCTTTCCATGCTACAAACCTTGCTCACTCTTCAAAACCTTAAAACTGAGTTGAAAAGCAAAGTCCCTGAAGAAGAGAGGATGCTGTAGTAAAGGCATTATTTTATTCCCACTGTTCTCAAAGAGCTTCTCCCAATTAAGAAACGTGTCTAGTCTTTCATTGGTCTCCTTGATACACAGTAGGTGGAAGAGGGGAGTCAGGGTTAGAACAACAACAGGCCGTGTGTACATATTTAAAACTCATATGTCTCCATATCAGAAACCCATGACAGTTTCCCCTAACATAATTGCAAAAGATGAAAAAAAAAAAAAAAACCAAGCAAATTTGATTCGAGCTACTAACATCATTTTGAAACCTAGCTTATCTCTGAGAAGCACCAGCAGCATTTTGGAGGAGAAATGTTAACAATTTTAAGAAATATTTTAGTAAAGAAAACACAGAGCGTCTTCCCCCTCTCCCCCCGACTTGAGTTTTCTCCTAATACAGGGGCATCTGCTTTATTTGGCCTGTTTATTCCAATCAATCATTCAAAAATCAAACTTGATGCATTTTATTTTGTAACTGGTGTGATTTGCACAGCCAACATGTGATTCCTTTCTTTGTAATGGTGCCCAAGAGATAGAATTCTATTTATAAAATCTGTCAGTGGCTCACTTGCATGTAGGATACATCCTCCCTTTCTGAAGATTACAGCAGCCATCCCGCTGACTAAGACATGACTATTGTTCTTTGGTGGTCTTTCAGGATTTCTGCCATGTGTCAAAGGACACTATGCCATTGTTTTTCTGCACAAGCTATGTTGTTTTCTCAATGGTGATCTGAGAACTGTAGAGCAAAGCAAGGTTCTCCCTTCCCCTTGGGCAGTGTCTCTCAAAATTTCGAAAACTTCAGAAAAAAAATTATTAATGGCCCCTGCAACCTATACCAAATTATATTAAAGGCCTAAACATCTCAATGTATTCATCAGCTAGTCTCCCTACCCCCTCCTTTGAGAAACACTGGTGTTGATCTTCATAATATGATACTTCTTCTTTCTCATATGCCTTGATGAGAAATGAAATAGTTAACAATGTTGGCGCTGGCATCTGAGTTAGCACCCCTTGAAATGAATGGGGCAATTCACACCTCAAAGCTATGTTTCAGGCTCTCTGCAAACTCAGGCAGATGTCTCTACATTGGTTTCACTCCCTTTTAGTGTTAGAGGTTCTCTTTGCAATCGTAATAGCTAGAGACCTTTTTAAATGAAAGCTGGCCTGGAGAACAATTAAGAGATCTGTCTGCTGACTCCCACCATCTTTGTGCTCCTCCCTTGGGGCCACATGGCTGTGCCCCACACTTTGCTGCCTCAGGATTGCGTAGGCTGCACATCTGGGAGGGGAACTTCATCTTACAGTACCAAACAAACACAATGTGTTACAACTTGTCATGCATTAAATATACCTGTCTTAGACACTGTAGGCTAATATTTGTGATGAATCGTGCACCGTACAACTTCTGCGATATCACTGGAGTTGCGTTGGGTGGTAGGAAGTCAGAGCAGAGTTTGTCCCAGTGTCTATTAAACCTTTGAAAATGACATTTTAAACATAATTATAGCAGTGAAGAAATGCACTGGTGTTCATGGAGGTGTTTGTTCTGATGTCCCTAGCCTCTGTTTGCCAGAAGCTGGGAATGGGCGACAGGGGATCATAGAATCATAGAAGATTAGCATTGCTCCTTGTTTTACCATTTGAGACCACTGAGAACAGCCTAGCTACATCCTCTTTGGAACCCCCCTTCAGGTAGTTGAAGGCTGCTATCAAATCCCCCCTCACACTTCTCTTCTGAAGACTAAATAATCCCAGTTCCCTCAGCCTCTCCTCATAGGTCATGTGCCCCAGCCCCCTAATCATTTTTTGTTGCCTTCTGCTGGACTCTCTCCAGTTTGTTCATATCTCTTCTGTAGTGGGGCCCAAAACTGGATGCAATACTCTAGATGTGGCTTCATCAGTGCTGAATAGAGGGGAATAATCACTTCCCTCATCTGCTGGCAATGCTCCTACTAATGTAGCCCAATATGCTGTTAGCCTTCTTGGCAACAAGGGCACATTGCTGACTCATATCCAGCTTCTTGTCCACTGTAATGCCCAGGTCCTTTTCTGCAGAACTGCCGCTTAGCCAGTCGGTCTCCAGCCTGTAGCAGTGCATGGGATTCTTCCATCCTAAGTGCAGGACTCTGCACTTGTCCTTGTTGAACCTCAGATTTCTTTTGGCCCAATCCTCCAATTTGTCTATGTCATTCTGGACCCTATCCGTACCCTCCAGCGTATCTACCTCTCTCCCCAGCTTAGTGTCATCTGCGAACTTGCTGAGGGAGCAATCCATCCCATCATCCAGGTCATTAATGAAGATGTTGAATACTTGATGATTATCTGTTCTGTTCATTCCCTCTGGGGCACCTAGCATTGGTCACTGTCAAAAGACAGGATACTGGGCTAGATGGACCTTTGATCTGACCCAGTATGACTTTTCTTATGTTCTTATGTTGTGTTGTGTACAGGTTGATAACTGATTTTGTGACCTTTTCCATCATTTTTTTATGATGAAATGTTGCTGCAGCACCTTATGGGAGCTGCAGTTCGGATGCCTCATGCTCCCATTCCCTTCTACAGTCTGTGCTCCTTCATTGGACTACATATCCCATGATGCACCACAATCTCTCCTCTAAGGGAGGGGAGGTGATGCATCATGACAATGGCATGGTCACGATGCATGATAAGAATTGAAATGCTGCTGAGGAACTGGCTCCATAGAGGAGAATGAGAGCATGAGGCACCTAGTCTATAACAGCTATGAGGCAGTGCTGTAACAGCATTTCAGAACTGAAATATTTCCATTTTTGGCTGAAGTGTTTTGGTTCTTGGGCATGGCAATTTTCAAGAAAAAATCAAAAAAATTCTACAGAAAGCAGACAATTTTTTGTAAAACTTTTCCCCTTGAAACCACAATTTTCCCTCTTAAAATGATTTCCAATGGAAAATTTTCAACCTGATAAACTTTTTGTATATATCTACATTCTAGGGCAGGGGTTCTCAAACTTCATTGCACTGCAACCCCTTTCTGACAACAAAAATTACTACAGACCCCAGGATGGGGGACTGAAGCCTGAGCCTGCCCAAGCCCCGCCTCCGTGGGGGGGGCAAACCTAAAGCCCCACCTCCCCAGGCTGGTGGAACAAAGCCAAAGACCAAGGGCTTCAGCCCCCAGGCAGGGGGCCTTTAACCGAGCCCTGCTGGCCAGGGCCTTGGGCTTGGGCTTTGGCTTTAGCCAAGTCTAAGCCAGCCCTGGCAACACCATTAAAACAGGGTCCTGACCCACTTTGAGGTCCCAACCCACAGTTTGAGAACCACTGTTCTAGGGGAATTAAATCTATGAATCAATATGGGGCTGTCTGTAATATCAATTGTATGATACAAAATTATCATTTGTTAGTCAATTTTTGTGGCACAGCGGGAGTGGAAGCCTCCCAACAGTGGAGATGAGCAATTTATGGGAAGGGAAAAGAGAGAATTACTTATGGAAATCTAGGGCTTGATTTTTAAGAAGCTGCACTCCATGCACATGTCTAACGCTACGTGCTCATGGTTAAGTGGGTGACTCTAAACAGATTGTGCTAGCACTACATATTCAGTGAACCAGTGCATTGGCATGGAGTACCTGTGCACAAAACGTGTGTTTTGCTAAAGTGGCTGGGAAGGGGCATGGAAAACTATTTGCACTGTTGCAGGTTTCAGCCTCGCATATCCAACAAGTCATAGGAGCAACTTAATCGAGGTTCCTGAGCACCAGTTTTTATGGCCTTTTCATTTAGACCCTGCAGGGTAATAAATATTTCCAGAAAGAATATATCTAGAAGAATCACAGCTTTTCACTACCGACATACCAGAAACAGAGGAGTTGTATCAGAACAGATCCATGGCCTGATATATCTGCCTCTGTCATAAATTAGATCCTTCAGAGCAAGGCACAAACCCTTTATAATGGCCCTTGGCAATTCTGCAAAACTGTGGTATGGGGAGATGAATGCCTCCCATCCTGATCTGGGCTCGTGATCAGTGTATGCCCTAAAGGATGAAGACTGGGAATTTGTTAGAAGTTTTTCATCTGAAATATATTAGTTTTATTTTTTATTTATTTCAATAACTTTTAATTTTATCTATTTCTGGTAATTCCAGTGTTATGCTTTTCTTAGCTGCATAGTCATGTGCAGTGTAGCTCATTGGGGCCTGGTCTACACTGGGGGCGAAGGGGGGGGGAAATCAATCGAAGTTACACAACTTCAGCTACGTGAATAACATAGCGGAAGTCAATGTACTTAGATCTACTTTCCGCAGTGTCTTCACTGCGGTAAATCGACAGCTGATGCTCTCCTGTCGACTCCACCTGTGCCTCTTGCCCTGGTGGAGTACCGGAGTCGACGGGAGAGCACTTGGTGGTCAATTTATCGCATCTAGACTAGACGCGATAAATCAACCCCTGCTGGATCGATCACTGCCCGTCGATCCAGTGGGTAATGTAGACAAGCCCTCAGTCTTTTTTCCCTAATCTGCTCTCCAGTACAATTGTATAGGGTTTACAGAAGTCAGCTCTTCCTGTTTCATGGTCACCCCAAGGTTCCTATTCTTAACCTGAATGATGGTAGAGTGAAAAGCTGTCAAATTCCTACCCTCTTTACACTCACATTTTTAGTCCATGCCCGGAGGCTTCATCCGCACAATTTGGCCCGGAGGGTTGCCTGGCCTCTGCTATGTGGGTGCAAAGTTGATAGAGCCCATAGCAGAATTCCCTCACTGTATGTGTCTCACAACAGTTTGACAGCTGTAAATATGCCCTATAATGTCAAGCTGCAAGAACGTGAAGCTTTTCTACATGAAAAAATTGAAAGTTACCTTGAGTCAGCTTTTAATCTGATACAGTTAAAAGGCTTCCTGGACACTCTGTAGTTTAGTTAGATCTGAACCTAATTCACTTGGCTCTGGTCTGCACTAGAAATGTATGTTGGTCTAACGACGTCACTCCGCGGTGTGGAAAATCCACACTCTTGAGCAACGTAGTTATAATGAGCTAATCCCCGGTGTAGACAGTGCTATGTAGATGGCCGGGGGGTGGGGGTGGGAGTGGGGGCTTCTCCCATTGACATAACTACCACCTCTGAAGGAGAAACTCTTCCATTGGCGTAGGCAGCATCTTCACTAAGCGCTCCAGTGGTGCAGTGGGAAATTGACCTACATAGCTATTCCGAAATAACTATTCTGCTATCGCTATTCTGCTATAATTTAGCTATTCTGAAATAACTCCCCCATGTGGAAACTCTCTTCCAGAGTAAAAGTGATTTCACAAAGTCAGGTATAAAGTCACTTTTGTTTCAGAATAGACTCTGCACAGGGAGAGTGTGGAGAACAAGGGAGATAACTGTATCATTTTTTATGAATATTATATGTATCTCAATTTACCTTCTTGATATTATTCTGTCTGGTTATATAGAGTTAAATACCAGGGGGCTGTTAGAAAGAGCCATCAGGAAACAAAACAATAACAGAGATATGATATATTTAGGGACAATAACAAGGGTTCTTAAGAGAACAATGGGTGAGCTATTAAAGATGTTCGGATGTGCCTGGTTCCAGCCAGGTTAACAGACTTATTTTCCCAAAGCTAGGCCCTATGATCAAAAGGATGCTAAATCATTGAAAATCCCTGCCTAGAGAGGAAGAGGGGGTCCAGATGACAGGAGCTGCTTGGGAGAGATGCTGCGGGACAGAGACTCGGGCATAGAGAAAGGCAACATGTGTTTCCCAGCCCAGAAGAGGGTGTGTCTGGGTTAAACAGAAACTTCCTAAACTTGCAAGGAAAGGATAAAGATTAACTCAGCCTAGATGCATCTAGGCTGGTCTTATTTTACACTTTGGTGGCTAGTTGGGTGCATAAACCATATATGTGTTTTGGAAAAGCTGTTTTGAGTCACTTGAATCAACCTCTGGTGAGGGGCTCTCAGAGGAAAGCGTCTTGCAGGTGCCAAATGCAGTTGGGCCTGCAGCGTTAACATGACTGGGAAACAGGAAGGCTGCAGCCTAGAGATCCAATCTATGCATGGCTGGACCATGGGGTCCACCCAGAAAGAAGTGAAGGAAATGAACCCATGACTTGGCAGTGCTCTCAAGAGAGACTGCAAAGGGGTCTAAAGCACAGCTCAATAGGTAAGGTAAGGTAAGGTAAGGTTGGGATGGGATGGAATGGGATGGGATGGGATAGCTCAGTGGTGTGAGCATTGTCCTGCTAAACCCAGGGTTGAGAGTTCAATCCTTGAGGAGGCCATTTAGGGATCTGGGGCAAAAATTGGGGATTAGTCTTGCTTTGAGCAGCAGGTTGGACTAGATGACCTCCTAAGGTCCCTTCTAACCCTGATATTCTATGTAACTGTGACCCGAGATGAGGAATTATTATGAAATAGCTGTTCCATAATACCTATGCCGCTCAGTTAGCCCATGCAGAAGAGCCCTTAATATAAATCGAAAGAAGCCACTCTTCTACCAAAATAAGTATCCACACAGCCTTTTGCACTGGTTTAATTATATCCGTTTAACTTCACACTGTAAGTTATCCTGTTCTCATGTAGAACAGCTCTTAGGCAAGCTCTCTCTCTATATATATATATTTCTTCTAACACTTGGTGCAAACAACTGTGCTTTCACATTACTTCATTGGTGTGATCTCATGTGCTCAATTATCTCAGCAAAATTTGAGTTATTAAGGTCACTCTGCTCTTAATTAATTGGTTGTGCCACTTTAAAAATAGTCTTACTGCTGGCTTCTGTGTTACAGATTAATGGCAGCCTCTCTGTGGACCCAGCGGTTTAAAGCACGTGCTTTACCAATAAACTAAATGACGCTGGCATGCCAAGGCTATGCTTAGTCTCTTTATTGCAGATGGGAAGATTTCAGAGAACATTTCAGCTGTAATCTGGTGTCTTTTCGAAAGATTACGGGTGAAACATATGAAATCTTTCCATCTGCAATAAAGAGACTAAGCATGGAAGTGTGAGTCATTTGGGCTATCGCTGAAGAGTTTGCTTGAACCTGGCACGTTAGCAGAGAGATGATGCTATGAAAAAATCATTGCTTTTAAGAAATGGCTGACAAGGTCAGGGGTGGGCGGGAAGAGGCATGCACTGGGAATTTTTAATACCTGACCCCTCCAAATGACTGACCATGTAACCCTTAGTGATCTCCCACTAAACGGGCAGAATTGAAGAAGTTTGATCACACACAGCATTGTAATTTCCATGGGTAATTTCCATTGCTACTATATTCATGTCTGGCTGCAGCTGGCAAAGCTAAAAATGGAACACTGGATATTTTTTCCCCTGCAGTTTGTTTTGATAATTAAGATTCTGATAATTAAGGCATTCCTGGGAGAGGGAGCGTGTGAAAACTTTGCAAAAGCCACCTCACAGAAACCTTTCTCTTTGAAAAGTTTGATTCAGGTGCCTACCTGCAGAGAGGACTTTTTCCCCAGTCCCCATCAACGGTGCCCCTCTTGGTGGCTGTCCCAGATCCCCTGCCACAGTGGTGATTTGAGTGTCTGCTTTCCTTGGCAAACAATACTTCCATCCTTCCAGCTGCACATTTCTCTGCAGCCTTCCTATTGACCTGGCTTCAGCAATCAGCCTCTCACCTAGGATCAGAAGAGACAATTCGATCATGTCTGATGCCCTGCATAACAATGGCCCTGGCATCTAGTTAGTCCTGTATTGAATCCAATAACTGTGTTTGACTAAAGCATTTTTTTTTAATCTTCGTATATGAATGGTGATTCTCACGAGACCCACATTCCATCTTCTCTTGGATCGCCCATGGCAGAAGGTTCCTTTGTGGCTCTCAATTTACTGTGAACCCAGAGGAAATAGAGCGAGAGTCTTCTCTCCGTTAAGCTATTGCAAACCCGGAGAGCTGAAGTGAGCGGCATTATTCTGTATTTATATGGGTGTCCTGGAGATCAGAATCTAATTCTCTGAGCTTAAAAACTACAAAGATGACTCTGGGATCATGTGTGTTGTTTTTCTTTCTACACATGAGGCCAGCTGTTGTAAATTGCCATAGCTCTATAAATGGCAATGGTGTTTGATGGTGTGATGAATTGGAGCTATATCTGTACAATTTACGAATTCTGGTTGATATTTTGAGGCAGTATTCTGAAAAACTGCTGTATCACCTGTGCCTCTATGTATGTGGATCCACCATTGCGTACAGGCCCTTAAGCAGATACACAAGAGACAAGGACAATAGGAAATACTTAAGGTTAATGATGGTACTTAAACCTCACAAAGGGATATAGGAAAAAACCTGGCTATGTCCTTATTAAAACCAGCTTAGCTGATTCCTCTGGAGGAAAGGGGGAGATAGGAGCAGCTGAAAGTTATGAGGAGGAAAACAAAAGTGGTCAAGTGACCAGGAGGAGTTTAAAGAAACACACAGGAACAGGGGCCAGACAGGAAGAGGGAGCATGGGGCAGGAGGGAGCAAGGTCACAGAAGCTGGGAGAAGGACTCAAGGAGGGAGATGTCACCCATCATGAATAGCCTCAGGGCATGGGGGTGGGGAAGGGGCGTACTTGCTTTCCTGAGCATGGATGGCCCCAAGGATTCTGGATAACCTAAAGGACTTGGATTCCAGACCAAAGAATGCCCTGGAGTGGTGAGGATACTGAAGCAGGGACTTCATGTGATTAATATTTATTGTTTTGTATGATCTGTATTGTCCTGTGCTTTACATGATTAAGTATAAAAAACATGAAGATTTTAGACTGTACAAAGGCATGTGTATTAACTGCTTCACTTTGTACCCTTGAGAGAGTTACACTGTAAACTAGAAGCTTCACGCCTTTGGGTTCTGGGAGAGTGGCCCACGAAAGCTTATGCTGAAATAAATGTGTTAGTCTCTAAGGTGCCACAAGTATTTCTTTCTTATTTTCTTTTTGCTGACACAGACTAACACGGCTACTACACTGAAACCTGTGGTGTGTTTATGTAACTGGGGTATCTTGGGGGGTCAGCACTGGTCCTGGAGACCCACAGTAGGTGGACTGAGGAGCCCCATTTCTGAGAAGGAGTAACAGAGAGTCAGTGCACAGGAAATATGCCAGAAAGGCCAAGAGAGGAAGCTTGAAACACCCAGGGGATCCAGAGCAACAGAGGATTGGATTCCCTTTGCAGCACTGCCAGAATGCTGCCACTGCCAGTGAGTGGCCAGGAAAGAGCTCACTAGGACCTCTGACACACTGAATTACACCTGCTGAGAAACAAACTGCCCCCACCCTTGTATTTTGATTGCATATCTCCTTCCATTTGGGGTTTATCTTCAGAGTCCTGTACAGAGAGTTCTAGTGTGTATGTGTATCCCATTAATTACCATCCTCCTCCATGGGATGTCAAGGACAAAACTTCAGAGAAAACTGGGCCTAATAATAAGAGTTTTGCATGTAACTCACTTCACATGACTTTGAAAATTCACGGTAATATTTCAATTGATTTTTAAGGTGAGGAGAAGAGGTGACAGCAAGGAATTGGAGGTGACTCAGCTGATTAATGCATTAGTTTGTCACCTCTGAAGACATTTTCAAACGCTGGGCCATACTCTCCACTGCCTTGTACCTTGTCTAGTCATTTACACTTGTGCAAAGTGATTACAAAGTGGTGTAACATGCTTCCAAATCAGAATGGTGGTGTTTTAAACCCACATTACACAGGTGTGAATGACTACAGAAACTGTACAGTTGCACAGAATGAGACCCACTATGATTGAATCAAGCCGGTGCTGTGTTAGCGCATCTTTTTCTTGGTGCTAAATTCACCTACACGTTGCTAACATGACAAGCCCGTAAACACTACAGGCCTAATTCTCTTTTCACTCAAATTGGAGTAAATCAAGACTAACCCCACTGAAGTCAATGCAGTTACAATGATGTAAAACTGATGTAAAATAAGGATCAAGATCTTTTCTCTAGACATGGTCTAATAGAGCTGATATGAATTTTCATTGGAAAATACCAACTAATAAAAACTGAAACTTTCTATGGGCAACGGTCAGTTTCAACGAATGTTTTGACTCAAAAAATGTTGGCAAAAAATTCTGAAGTTGTGGAAATGGCACATTTTGACATTTTTAAAACAAATTCTGGTTTCCCACTTCTGAATGATTTTTTTGTTTTGAAAGGTAAGGCAATTATAGTATGAATAAAATAAATAAATAAATAAATAAATAATGGTCCAACATGAAACAAGGCATTTAAGTTGATCCAAACTGGAATTTTTGTGGCAGGGTCATGTGAAAACATTTGAGATTTCAACTTTTTATTCAGGATGGAGAAGAATAGTTGAGATCTAGTGATCTGAACGTAACACTTGTAGCCAGGAGTTTACAAATTTTAACGCCAGCTCATACAATGACTCCTTATTTGGGTACTGTGCGAGTCACTCAGGCCCAATTTTCAAAAGTGGCCTCTAGTTGCAGATGCCACAGTTTTCTGGTGCCCAGATTTAGATATTTACAGCTTGCTTTTCAGAGTTGCGGAACTCCAACTGAAGTGACTGGGAGCTCTTGTCCTTGGTACCTCGGAAAATCAGGCCCAATGTTGGCATATGAAATTAGAGGCCAGTTTAGAAAGTTTGGCCCTTAACCTTTCTGCCTCAGCCTCCCCATGTGTAAAATGGGATCAGTGGGCCCAATCCTACTCTCATTGAAGTCAGGGGCCAAACTTACATTGACTTTAATGGTGCAGGATAAGAATCAGCATTTACTTGCCTAACTTAAAGGGCTATCATATTATTTGGTTAATGTTTGTAGAGCATTTTGAAAATAAATTAAAGTGTTCTAGTTCTCTAGACAGGCTTTATTACAGACAAAAAGTGAGTGCGCACAACTTCAGTGACAAATACTGTGCCAAATGGAAAACATGGACAATATAGCTTTTTCACTCTTTTTTAATTTTATATTTTAAATTTTCCATCTTATAATAGCACAAAAAACCCTAAACACATGGGCTGGAGATACTCCTCCTCAAGGAATAGCCCAGGGCATTCCTCGTTGTTTTCTTTTTTAATTTCAGACACTTTAAGTCATCAATCACTATTGCTTATATTCAGTGCAGGGTTCCACTTTATTAAAAGGAAAAAATTCTCGACATCATATTTTTCTCTCTGGGAATGAAATTTTCCAACCCCAGATCACAACCCAGTGACAGCAGGGTAGAAATATCTCCAAGTGTTGCCTACATTTTTCAAACAAGATGTTTTTACATCATCGATTTATGGTAGCGATATTTCAGCAAAACAGAAGCTTGAGAAATATCTGTTGCTGGCACTGAAATAGGCACTACATGGAGGTAGGGCCTGATCCAAAGATCATTAAAGTCAACAGGAGCCTTTCCTTTGGCTTCAATGAACTCTGAATCAGGCTCTGAGTGCTGGGTTGGTCTCATACGGAAGAGGTGACATATGGGTACAGACTGGAGCTCTGTCTCTCAGTTAATCCTGCACTGGTCAAGATTTAAAGTTTTCAAGTGACAGCTTAAGCCTCCCAGTGCAATGGAAAGAGAAACAGGATTCTACATTTCTGCAGGCAGCAGCATCTTTTAAATCATCAATTTAGTTTATTTTTTACATTTTTTAACAAATTACTAGCTAAGTAGCAATACAGATGAGTTACGGATGCAACACAGACATCAACAAGAAAAGGGGATTAAGAGTTATTACAAACTGCTACCCTTATAGAGTGGAGTTTACTTTCATGGTAGGATTAGGGTGCCCAGACAGCAAGTGTGAAAAATCGGGACGGGGGTGGGGGGTAATAGGAGCCAATATAAGAAAAAGACCCAAAAATTGGGACTGTCCCTATAACATCAGAACATCTGGTCACCCTAGGTAGGATAGGAACTGCACAAACAGAGGAGAAAGTCAATAACACAGTAAGGTTTAAATATTCATCTAGCCATGTGGGGGTGGCATTTTTGTTTATATTCCAGGAACATGCGGGGAGGGATAGCTCAGTGGTTTGAGCATTGGCCTGCTAAACTCAGGCTTGTGAGTTCAATCCTTAAGGGGGCCATTTGGAGATATGGGGCAAAAATTGGGGATTGGTCCTGCTTTGAGCAGGGGGTTGGACTAGATGACCTCCTAAGGTCCCTTCCAACCCTGATATTCTATGAACAGGAGCCAGTATAAAAATTGCTCATCCCAGTTTCAATCACCATTATTTTTCTTGTAATTAAGAAGGCCCACGCCCTTCAGAACTTGGAAGCAGCTGGTGTCTATACCCTGAGAATAAAAAAACAATACTTTGCACTTCTACAGCACCTTCCACTGGAGGATCTCCAAGCACTTGATCTAGTCCCAGAATTCACTGCTGCCAGTTCACAGGTGGAGAAAGAAAGGCAGAGAGAGGATAAGCGACATTGCGCAGGGCTAGACTGTCACTGCCCTCACTCAGCCATGCAGTAAGTAATGAAGAGCAAGGACCCCTCATTCCCTAGTTCGAACTGTGACTCTGAACTTCCGGGGCAGAGTGGGAATTACATGCCTGATACTCCCCTTTGGAAACAGGTGAGTGGCAGGCAGTGGGGTGGCTTCAGGAACTGAGGGGAGCACTAGCTCAGCTCCCCTACTCTTTGGCCAGAGTAGCGATCTGCTGCATGGGGCTGCTCCGTGAAAAGAAGTGAGGTGATTTCACAGTATACCATCCTGTCCTGTGGGTACTCTCCATGAAGGTTAAACTGTCTGCCCTCCTGCCAGCCCCAGGCATCCAAAAAATCATGAGTCAGGCCACCAAAGGTCAGGAGGTTAGCTTAAAAATCACAAGATTTTAAAAGAAAAAAAATGAAGATTGGGCTCTTTTAATTTCCCTGCTGGTTTTGAAGCTCCTAGGGTGCGCTGGGGATCACATTTTCTAGCTCTCTCCATAATCTTGAGAGCTAGAAACTCCCTTGTTTAAAAAAAATTAAAGAAAATGAAAGAAACCTGAGAGTTTCCTGTAGTTACATGATTCCAGCAACAGGGGTTCAGGAAAAGCACAAAATATCACAAGAGTTGGCCACATTATCTCCGTATTACAGGTGATACTATTCATCCAGGCCCCAGGCCCCATTCAGTTCAACCAGAGTCATTTCGCTAGCAGAACTGGATTAATTCATCACTGGGCCCTAGGCAAGCATACACTTCTAGGCCCCTACTGTCTCATGAATAACAATAAACAGCTGTATGGTACACTCACCACACCCAGGCTGGCCATGCTGTGAACTGGCCAGGACTACCTGATGGAGGGGTGGCTGGGCTAAATTTGAGTGGTGTTGTAGCCTTGTGCACAAGGTTATGACACCACTCACTCAAAAGCAAGTGAAGTTTTTAGTTCATGCACAAAACTGTATCAGTGAGAGGAATTTGGACCTCGGGCACGTGCCTACTTTGCCTGTGTGTTAATCTGGCCCTGTCAGCTAGGACCAAAGTTGACGAACCTGTTTTCCCTTTCAGGTCTGCAGGGTTATGGAACCAGACTCTGACCTAAATCTGGCATTGATCTCCCAGGAGGTGTACCCAAGTGTCTGCTCAGACTCCCCCATAGATTTCAGACTCTTCCTGGGTGTAAGGGTACATCTACACAGAAAAAACAAAAACAAAAACCTCATGACAGAGTCTGAGAGCCTGGATTAATTGACTTGGGTTTGTCAGGATCACGCTATGGGGCTAAAAATAGCCATGTAGACATTCAGGATGTTTAGGCTCTTAACTTCCAGTGAAATCAATCCCTTTGTGGATCTGGGCCTGGGTGTCTAGTTTTGCTTTTGTGAACGTTTGGCACATGTACAAGTTTCATTTCATCACAACAACCATTAGCTGCACTGGATAGAAAAGACAGGATTATTAGCAAGAACCCAGCCCTGCCTGTGCTTTCAGAGCACAGAGAGAATTCCCATTTCATTTCAATATCAAGACCAGTGCTGACACCAACTTCAGAGAGGATGGAAAAATAAGTTCTACCCTCTTCTCAGCCCTCCCTCCTGAATGGCCTCTTGGTTCTTCTCCTTCCACGCATGACTTTTCCCATGGCTCTCCCTAACACCCCATGCTTGACACAGACTCTCCACTCTTCTTGATGAAACATTCTATCCATCCTCCTTCAAACTCATTGTACATTTAGTAAGGGGAAGCGATGGGAAGCTACTTGTGCCCAGCGGATACTCTTCCTGTTAGGTCACCCAGGGCGCTACACTGCTCAGGAAAATGAGATATAAAATGACGGTTTAAAGCTGCTGAGCCTTCGCCCAGGCTGTATGGACCATTACAAGCTGTTAATTTAACAGAGCAGGTTTTACAGACGAAGGACCCATGTCGGGGCTGCTGCTTCAATGAACAGTCCCAACAGAGCACCAATGGGTACGTTCAACAGAACCCTTTCGTGTATGAACTGATCCACAGAGCTGATAAGGCAAGTTTCTTTCCCCTGCTGATAACAGATCCTTTCAATTAATTAGCCTTTTACAGTTGATATGGTTACTTCCACCTTTTCATGTTTCTGTGAATGTATAAATATCCTCATACTGTATGTTCCATTCTATGCATACGACAAAGTGGACTGTAGTCCACGAAAGCTTATGCTGAAATAAATTAGTTAGTCTCTAAGGTGCCACAAGTATTCCTTTTCTTATTTTCTTTTTGCTGACACAGACTAACATGGCTACTACTCTGAAATCTAACTTTTTTGCTGCCCCAAGCAAATAAAAAACAACCAAGCGCTGCCCCACCGAGACAAAAAAAACCAACCCCCCCAGCGCCCTGCCGAAACAACGCGCCCCCCCCCGAGCGCTGCACCGCAACAACCCCACGCCTCCCTCAGCACCTCTCCCGGCTGGAGTGGTGGGCGGAGCACTACATGCCCGCAGTACTGGGAGGAGCGCGGCATGCCCGCGCCACCCCGCTGCAACAACCGCCCCGCCATGCTGCAACAACCCTCCCCGAGTGCCGCACCGCAACAACCCCCTGCCAGCGCCCAGCCGACACAAACCCACCCCTCCCCCGAGTGCCACCCCGCTGATGTGTGTTTAAAAAAAAAAAAACCTGAGCGCCGCCCCAAGATTGGCCGTCCCGAAGCTGCTGCCCCAAGCACGTGCTTGGTCGGCTGGTGCCTGGAGCCCGCCCTATCCATCTAGAATTCAGACCTAGAGCCACCAGTCTGCTTCCCCTCTCGTTCCTGATCCTTTATTGTTTGTGTTGTGTCTAAATAAGGACCAGATTGTGCCTGGCCTTTGCATAGGTGCCCAGCACTGAGGAGCGTGCCGTCCTCTTTGCACACCTCACACAAGGACTAAAGACAATCATAGTCCTTGCCCTGAGTAGTGTTGGGACTACTCCACCCATGCCACCTCTAGGAGGCTGTGATAAATGAAAGGGGGGGGGGGGATAACTCCCTTTTATGGACACCCAGCCTGCCAGTTAGCTATAAAATCCCTCTTAGTAGTTGTTCTGTACTTGCTTTACCTGTAAAGGGTTAAAAAGTCTCCTTGCATAGGTAAAAGGAGGGGCATGTGCACCTGGCCAAAAGAGCCAGTGGGAAGGCTAGAACTTTTTAAAATTGGGAAAAAACTTCCCCTTTGTCTGTCTGTTGTTGTTCTCAGGGAGAAGCAGAGACAGGGCTGGAACTATACTGTAAGAAGTTTGGGGCCAGGTATGAAAAATCATCTGAATCATACCTAAAAACTACTCACTTGAAACCCGCAGATATGTAGTAGATCAGGAAATGTCTAGGAAGACACTGTTAGGTTTATTTCTTTTTTTTTCTTTATGGCTTGTGGACTCCTCTGTGCTAACCCCAAATGCTTTTGTTTTGCTTGTAACCTTTAAGCTGGACCTCAAGAAGGTTATTCTTGATGCTTAATTCTTGTAAGTGGGTTTTTTAAATCTAGCAATAGCCTGAGTTTTCAAATGTATTTTCTTTCTTTTTGTTTTTAATAAAATTTACCTTTTTTAAGAACAGGATTGGATTTTGTGTCCTAAGAGGTTTGTGCACATGTTGTTTAATTAGCTGGTGGCAAAAGCTGATTTCCTTTGTTTTCTTTCTCAGGTCTTCTGGAGCGGGGAAGGGGTGAAAGAGCTTGAGGGTACCCCACAGGAAGGAATTCCCAAGTGTGCGTTCCTGGGTTCTCAAAGGGATTTTTGCACTTGGATGGTGGCAGCATCTACCCATCCAAGGTCAAAGCAAAGCTGTAACCTTGGGAGTTTAATACAAGCCTGGAGTGGCCAGTATTAATTTTTAGAATCCTTGTGGGCCCCCACCTTCTGCCCTCAAAGTGCCAGAGTGGGAAATCAGCCTTAACAGAGGAGCACATTGTCTTAAAAGGCAGCGAGGGGTGGAGAAGAGGAAGGGTCCTCCCACATGCCCAAAGAGCTGGCCAGGTGCATAAGGGGAGCAGGCTGCCCTATCTAGTTCCATAGCAAGGAATTCAGGAGGGGCAAGAATTTGTTGACAAAATAGTTTTTCACTGAAAAAAGCCAATTTGCCAAAACCAAATTTTTAGCAACAATGTATCAGTTTTGCTGAAACTTTTCTTGGGAAGGTTCCTCAGCTCCAGGATGGAATTTCTGATGTATGTGAAAGACAGGGAAACCAGTTCCTCCTTCCCACCAAAAAAATAGCCCATAGCCTAATGACTAGCAGGGACTTGAACATATTTTCTCTCTCACTCTTGAAATCTCAGTATCATGTACAAGAGTATATGACATGGTATCAGCAGTAGGATGGAGAAAAAGGATGGGGAATTTCAGCTGTCATAAAAAAAAGAATGTGTGATTGAGACTGACAGTGGAAACTTTAACAGAAAAGTTGACACCTTCAGTTCATTCCTCAGAAAGAACCATCAGCAGAGCAAACTCTACAGATGGCAGATGCAGAACAAGAAGAAAAAGATTCAAATATTCCAAACTGACCAAAGACAGTCTTTGTAAATAATGGACAGCCAGATGACCAAGTTGTTATGCATTTGGGTCATGGAATTAGAAAGCCAGTATGATTTAATGATAGGTTTCAGTGTAGTAGCCGTGTTAGTCTGTGTCAGCAAAACGAAAATAAGAAAGAAAAACTTGTAGCACCTTAGAGACTAACAAATTTATTTCAGCATAAGCTTTCGTGGGTTAGTACCCACTTCATCGGATGCATGGAATGAAACATACAGTAGACAGATATTTATACAGTCAGAGAAACATGATAAGGTGGAGTGTTTCTCTGACTGTATAAATATCTGTCTACTGTATGTTTCATTCCATGCATCCGATGAAGTGGGTACTAACCCACGAAAGCTTATGCTGAAATAAATTTGTTAGTCTCTAAGGTGCTACAAGTTTTTCTTTCTTATTTTAGTATGATTTAAAGACACTTAACAGACTGGTGAAAATGTAAATTTTATACTGGATCTCCTTTCAAGAGTCCAGTATCACCACTGAGTTCTTCCACCTTTCTCACTGGACCCATCACGGTTGCCATGCTGTGGCTGAGTATGTTGTTGGTCTTTGAACCTTTAATCACATGCACTCTGAATGCAAAGATTTTGTTGTTGCAAGTTGTTTCTGTGGTGAACTGGCCCATGCAGTTCAGAATACCTTTTGGGCTAATCATGGCTGTGTCAGCCAATTTCAGCTCTGGAAGGGGTTGAAGGTGATCATAAGTCCCTTTTGATATGACGCTCATGTCTGTTCCAGAGTCAATCTTAAAGTTAGTAGCCTTTCCCTCAATATTCACTTTCACTCTCCAGGCATGTGCTGGATTCCAGAAACAGCTCTACACTGTCCATAAGTCAGTTCTTAACTGAATTAGGGTGGCAAGCAGCTGCAAAACGTCCATATTTTGTGCATATATTACATCTTACACCTTTGGCTGGACACATATCTCTTGGGCTATGAATTTTTCCACATCTTGTGCATTTAGTATGAAAGGTTTTATAGTTAGCCTTCAGTGCCTCAGAGGTTTTGTGATAATTACTTGTAGCACTCATGATGTGTCTCTTTACAGCTTCTAAGCTAGTTGCTGGTTTGTAAGGTCTGGCAAGTTGCTCCAGTGTTTTGTTTTGCTGTGTCACTAGTTCATTCTGTTTTTCTATCTAAAGAGCTGTGTATAGACTTAAATCTGTGTTTAATTGTACCTGTTGTGAGAGACTTTTGTCTGTAAGCCCAATAACCAATCTATCTCTAATATTTTTATGTTGTATAGTTCCAAAATAACAGTTTTCTGCCAAGGCATGCAAAGCTCCTATAAAAGATTCTGTAGATTCCCCTGATTCTTGAATTCTCTGGTGAAAGCACACCCTTTCATAAACCACATTTCTCCAAGGTACAAAGTATGCATCAAACGTAGCCAGAACCCTTTCATAGTCATCTTTATGACTATTGTCAGCAACGGTACAGGATTTAAAGATATGCTCTGCCTGTATCCCCACAGCATAAATTAAAGACGATAGCTGAATGTCTGCAGTTTCTTTGCGGAGTTTAGTAGCAAAGTGAAATCTTGCAAAATGTTGCTTTCAGTCTGTCCGTTCTGAAGGTCTGTCAAAGCCAAAGTTCTCTGGAGCACTGAAAAGTGTCATGCTGTTGACATCCTGCAAACTTTGTTGTTGTTTTTCCTCCTTCTCTTTGCAAACGCTGTTTTGCTTTCCTCCTGTTTCTGTTCTCCTCTGGCAGCAGTTAGGCTACCTTTATTTCTGACACCATGTCATGTACTCTTTGTACATGGTACTGCTCCTATGCAAAATCTGGTACTGCAGGTCAGGCTACTGTACCAGATTTGAACTGGTTCCAGAGCTTCCATCATAGAGAGAGATACAAGAGGTGTGATCTCTATGAGATACTTTAAGGCAATGCTGGCTTTTGCTATTACCAGCTCAGGTAAGGTATGATATCCATGTCACCACTTAGTGGCTGTCCATTAGTTTTAGCATTTCATCAGAGACAGGGCCGGCTCTGGCTTTTTTGCTGCCCCAGGCAAAAAAGCCACTGGCCGCCCCGCTCCCCCGGCCGGGGCGGCGGCTGGGACCGCGACTTGCCCGTGTCCCTGCTGCCCCACGGGGAGGGCGGCACGGCCGCCCCCTGCTACCCCGGCCGGGACGCCGGCGGGGAGTGCAGCATGGGCGCCCCCAGCTGTCCTGGCCGGGGCGCCAGCAGGGAGAACGGCTCACCCGCATCCCTGCTGCCCTGGCGGGGAGCGCGGCACGGCCGACCCCCGCTCTCCCGGCCGGGGTGCTGGCGGGGAGAGCGGCTCGCCCATGTCCCTGATCTCCCAGCCGGGGCGCCGGCGGGGAGCGTGGCTGGACCGCGGCCCCGCTGCCCCGGCCAGGGCGCTGGCGGGGAGCGCAGCACGGCCGCCCCTCGCTGCCTTGGCCGGGGAGCATGGCTGGGCCCGCGTCCCCGCTCTCCCGGCCGGTGCGCCGGCGGGGAGTGCAGCAGGGCCGCTGCTCCGGCTGGGGTGCCAGTGGGGAGAGCAGCTCGCTCGTGTCCCCGCTGCCCCGGCGGGGAGCGCAGCACGGCCGCCCCTCATTGCCTTGGCCAGGGAGCGTGGCTGGGCCCGCGTCCCCACTCTCCCGGCCGGGGCGCCGGCGGGGAGCGCAGCACGGCCTCCCCTTGCTGCCTCGGCCGGGGAGCGTGGCTGGCCCGCGTCCCCGCTCTCCCGGCCGGGGCGCCGGTGGGGAGAGCAGCTTGCTCGCATCCCCGCTTCCCACCGGGGAAGCGCGGCAGGCCCGCCCCCCGCTGTCCCAACCAGGGCGCCACAGGGAGAGCGGCACAGCCACCCCATGCTGCCCCGGCAGGGGCGCCTCCCAGCTCCCCCGGACGGGGCGCCAGGAACAGTTTGTTTTTTGTTGTTGTTTTTTAATTAAAAAAAAATTAAAAAACAGCGCCACCCCCCTCCAGGTGCCGCCCCAAGCACATGCTTGGTCGGCTGGTGCCTGGAGCCGGCCCTGATCAGAGATGGGAAAGCCATTTCCCACCCATCTCTAGTCCTGAGATACAACCCCTCTATAAGGCTCTGCACATCTAGCTGCTCAGGGAGTTGCCTAAATGGCACAGTCTACCCCTAAGATATTAAACTGCTAGGGGCAGGACCTTTTCTTGCTGCGCATCCATAAAGCACCATGCCCAGCCCTGTTGCATTCTCTCATTCTGGGGATAATTCTGTTCATCAAACATTTCTGTGTTAGAACAACTGCATAAAAGCAGGATTTTTGTATGTGGAGTGTATCCACTCACCTGAAGTCCTAATTGCCTGTAAGTCTCCTTCTAATTGATTGCTGTGGAATAGCAATTATGAAGCCACAGACAGAGGATTATGACTTCAGACAGGAAATAAGCAGGAAATCCGATGAATAAAGATGCTGTATTCAGGCGAATCATCTTCCTAATAAGGGGAGACATTGTGCCATTTAAGAACGCGCTTGAAGAGAAGGTGGGGGTGCATCACACAATCCCATAAACTCACTGGCAGGTGCTGGGGACACTGCAGAATGCACCATGGATATTTGGCTCCTTATGAAATCAGCTCTGCAGCTTTCCCTCTTCGCTCCTTTGGGGTAATTTTGCATGCCCAGGCAGGCAGGGTCCCTGTGCTCCTTCAAGCACACAGGCTGTGATTATCCCTGGCTCTCGTATGGGTTGCAAAAAGGGGGAAAGGCTCTTTGCACTTTTGCAGCTCTGCAAGGCTGGGATGATCTAAATCAAGAGTACTGTTTCAAAGCGGGGTGGTTTGCACAGCAGGCGGCAAAGGATCTTTATGGTGAAATGAAAGGCTGTGCAAGCAAAGAGGATCTTATGCTGCTGTCTAGGGAAATTATGCACATTTATTTATGTCCCACACTCCAGCTAGTGTAACTAAGCTACTGAGGTAGAGTGAGGTAGAGCAGTGGACTGGGACTCAGGAGACCTGGATTCTAGCCCCAGCTCTGTTACAGACTTCTTATGTGACCTGGGGCAAGTCTCTCAGTTCCCCTTCTGTAAAATGAGGCTAACAACATTCTCTTTCTCCCATCCTCTGTCTTGTTTATTTAGACCGTAACTCCTCAGTGCAGGCAGTTTCAATGTGATTTAATAACTAGATAAATTCAAGGAGTCTAGGCCCATCAGTGGCCATTAGCCAGGATGGTCAGCGAGGGAATTCCATGCTCTGAATGTCCCTAGCCTCTGTCTGCTAGAAGCTGGGATTGGACGACAGAGGGTGGATCACTCAATAATTGCCTGTTCTGTGCATTCCCTCTGAAGCACCTGGCATTGGCCTCTGTTGTAAGACAGGATACTGGGCTAGATGGACCATTGGTCTGACCCAGTATGGCTGCTCCTACGTTCCTATGATTGTACATAGGGTGCCCAGACAGCAAGTGTGAAAAATCGGGATGGGGGTGGGGGGTAATAGCAGCTAATATAAGAAAATGACCCAAAAATCAGGAGTATCCCTATAAAATTGGGACATCTGGTCACCCTAATTGTACAGAGCCTATCACAATAGGCCCCAAACCTCAGCTGCAGCATTGAGGTGCTAACATGCTAGTTCTACTATTAATAATAACCAGTGACAGCATCACACCTCTAAAGCAAGATTTTCATTTGAAAGAGAGGCTGTGACTGGGAGCAATGAGAAACGTGGGGCTATATCAGTAATTGCAGTGTATTGGCCACAATGAGCGGCCAAGAATTTACCACGGATTCTGACAGAAATGTAATTCATTGTGGCGAGCCATAGTCATTCATCATGACAGCGAATAGTCATTGTGCCAGGAAAAGACTCTCTAGCCTGGTAGTTAGGGCACTCCCCTAGGCGCCAAGTTCAAGGTCCTGCTTCAATAACTAAGTATTTGAAGACAGTGGGAGACCTTCAACAAGGAAGACTGAAAGAATGAGCCACCCCAGAATAGCCAGGGGTATTCTGTTGCAATGTGGGAGACCCAAGTTCAAATCCCTTCTCCATATCATGTATAGGGGACTGGGGGGGAATTCAAACCAGGTCTTGCTCCATCCTCTAACTATGGGGATAAGGAGGACATCTCCTCCTCTGGCCAGGGAATCTAGTCCTGTTTTTGCTTTTGCTAAAACGCCCAAAATGGAAATGAAAATTTTCGAATCAGTGTGAACAAAATGTTTGGTTTGACCTGACTCAAAATGTTTTCTGACTTTTCAATTCATCAAAAATGTCAAAAAAAATGTTTTTGGGTTTGATGTGAAATGAAACTACTTTTTCGGATATTTTAGAATTGCCAGCAAACCAAAAAAATCCACTATTCACCCACCTCTACTCACAGTGACTTTCTGATGTGAAGTAACATTATTGTCCCTGTTTCACAAAAGGGTAAACTGAGGCACGGAGCTTCCAAAGTCCAGTGAGTCAGTGGCCCTGCCAGGAAGAGAATGCTGGAGTTCCTAGCCCCTTTTTCACTGATTAGACCATGTTGCTAACATGGGAGGAAGAATGGCTTTAGGTAAAGGCACAGGAGAGGGAGGTGGCTGTTCTGGCAGTGACAAGTGATTTTCTATGGGTCTACAGTGCAATTAAACACCTATGGCTGGCCCGTGTCAGCTGACTCCCACTCTCAGGGCTCAGGCTAAGGGGCTGTTTAATTGCAGTGTAGATGTTCGGGCTTGTGCTGCACCCAAAGCTCTGGGACCCTCCCATCTCACAGGGTCCAAGTGTCCAGTCTTCATGTTGAAGTAGTAATAACAACCCAAATACGTGGTTTCCACCTTTAGCACCCCCACTATAAAAATTGCCCCAGCACCATTGTGCCAGACTGTGCCTGGCCTCTCACAGGAAAACATGCATGGAAGAAATCTTCCCTCTCTTCTGCCATCTATTTTCCTGAGGGTGCCTTGGCTACACTCTTCTTCCATGAATCACCCAGTGGAGATGCCTGGCCACACATGGTGTAGGCAGCAAGTTGAATCCTGTGAAGAGGTGCAGCAGGGTAGCTTTTCTTCACAGCGCATAGTCAACCTGTGGAACTCTTTGCCAGAGGATGTTGTTAAGGCCAAGACTATAACAGGGTTCAAAAAGAACTAGATTAATGGAGGCGAGGTCCATCATTGACTATTAGTCAGGATGGGCAGTGATGGTTCCCCTAGCCTCTGTCTGCCAAAAGCTGGGAATGGGCAACAGGGGATGGATCACTTGATGATTACCTGTTCTGTTCATTCCCTCTGGGGCAGCTGGCATTGGCCACTGTCGGAAGACAGGATACTGGGCTAGATGGACCGTTGGTCTGACCCAGTATGACTGTTCTTATGTTCCAGCTGTCTCAATGCACCCAGAAGCACGATGAGTCATTCTGTCCCCAACATACACTGGCCAACAGAGCGGGCTGGCTGCACTCAACGAAGGCCTGTAGCAGTGAGTGAGCTGCCTCTGCATTCTTGGAAATGTTCTCCCTTAGGCAGAATGCTCCATCTGCTCCTGTGACGGTTTGGATCACAGAAACCCCCTTGGGGACTGCCACTTGATGTGCTTTGACTTGACTACCTCTGAGTCCACTTTCCCTACCAGCTTAGGACTTCAGTGCCCTGCCTGGTTTGAGCCAGACACCCTTGCCTGGTGCAAACAGACCCAGGTCTGAACTACGTCCCACAAACTACAGGCTTAACTGAAAACAGCTTAAGAAGTGCTTCTGTCTCCAATACTCAGATGCCCAGCTCCCAATGGGGTCCAAACCCCAAATAAATCCGTTTTACCCTGTATAAAGCTTATACAAGGTAAACTCATAAATTGTTCGCCCTCTATAACACTGATACATACTCTGAGTTAATTAACAAGTAAAAAGTGATATTATTAACTACAAACAGTAGGATTTAAGTGGTTCCAAGTAATAACAGACAGAACAAAGTAAATTACCAAACAAAAGAAAATAAAACACGCAAGTCTATGCCTAATACAGTAAGAAAGTGATTACAGATGAAATCTCACCCTCAGATGTTTCAATAAGCTTCTATCACAGACTGGACTCCTTCCTAGTCTGGGTACAGACTAGTCTGGGCACCTTTCCCCTGGTACAGCCCTTGTTCTAGCTCAGGTGCTAGCTAGGGGATTTCTCATGATTGCAGCCTCCTTTGTTCTGTAGCACCCACTTATATATCTTTTGCATAAGGCGGGAATCCTTTGTCCCTCTCTGGGTTCCCACCCCTCCTTCTAAATGGAAAAGCACCAGGTTAAAAATGGATTCCAGTTCAGGTGACATGATCACATGTCACTGTAAGACTCGAAGCCCTCATTCCTTCCAGCCTGACTCACCGGAAGGCCTGCACGCAAACAGAGCTATCCACGGTCAATTGTCCTGGTTGATGGGAGCGAGCCATCAAGATTCCAAACCACCATTAATGGCCCACACTTTGCATAACTACAATAGGACCTCAGAGTTATATTTCATATTTCTAGTTTCAGATACAAGAGTGATACGTTTATACAAATAGGATGACCACACTGAGTAGATTATACGCTTTGTAATGATACCTTATAAGAGACCTTTTGCATGAAGCATATTCCAGTTACATTATATTCACACTCATTAGCATATTTTCATAAAATCATATAGAGTGCAACATCACACTCCCCCCTCCAGCTCCATAGCACCTTTAACCCTAATGGGCATGACTGAGTCCTGTGAGACTCACGGTGATTGCTTAATGTTTGTAACATGCTCTGAATTTTAAAAGCACCATGTAAGTGCTAAACATTACTACCTGTACAGCATCTCGGGACACTGACAGTCATTTTCGCTATCCCTAGTTCTGCTTGAAAAATATCTTTTCCCTTCAGACAGGCCATCTTCTCCCTGCTTGAGCCTGCACTGAATGCAAAAGCTTCTGACATCACAGTTGATTGCTAGAGGAAAGCTTCTAGGCCCACATCCACAACCCCTATCTTTTGGGCACCTAGGAACAACAATGTGATCCACAAAGCTGAGTTAGGTGCCTAGGCTCCCGACACAATGAATGGGGAGCACCTAAGAATGCAATCCACAAATCTTCCCTGCTTGACAGGGAACCATCTAACCTAGCCAATGGAAGATGCTGGGGAGATGGGCGTGTTCTAACCCTTGCCCCTCTCTCGAAGACAGGTGCCTAAGACTAGGCTGCAGGGAGGTGCCTATCTCTGCCTAGCAATCCACAAATGGGACCTGCTGTCTGGAGTCAGGCGGTTTAGGTGTCTACGTTGTTTCTTGTGAGATTGTTAGGCACCTGCTTCACCCGACCCAAAACAGCCAGAGGTGGTGGCAGTGGTTGTCGTGCTTCTCTTATAGCTTTTAGCCCCACCTGGGATGTGGAAGACCCCACTGTCACCAGGCCTCAGTGGGTCACAACTGAGAACACCAAATGCAGGACAAGCTACTGAGAAATAGGGCAGACACACGTCAAAGCTGGTGGTTATTCTCCCATAAGATATACCAAACCAGCAACAAAACTTCTGTCTCACCACACTGGCTAACAAGAAGTCAGTAATACAGCCTCCTTAGGTATTCCAGCCCTGGATTCAACACCCAGACACTAGACTTAACGATGAGAGGTTATTTAAAACCAATTTCATCAACCAAAGGATTCTTCTCATCCCAAAGGACCAGCCCCATACCCGGGTAAATATATAACTCAGATCTTACCCAATAATCATGCTGTTGCCAGTCCTTTAGTATCTAATATCTAAAGATTTATTTATAAAAAGAAAGAAAGGTGAGAGTTAAAATTGGTTAAAGGGATCAAATACGTAGAACAATTGCAGAGTTCTTGAATGAGGCTTGAAGCAGTGATGGAATAAACTGCTGGCTTGTTAAGTCTCTGGTTGCTCCCAAGTCATTGGAAGGTCCTCAGTCACTTGCTTAGAAGCTCCCATTCCTATAAGTTCATAGTCCAGAGATCAGAACAGGAAAGAGTCAAAATGGAGATGTTTTCAGGGCCTTTTATAGCTTCTGCATGTAGAGGGAAACCCATTGTTCTAGTCTGTGTAAAATTACAGCTAATGAGATGGAGTTTGGAGTCATATGGGCAAGTCACATGCCCTTGCAAACTCCACTGGGACTATCACCCCTACTTTAGCTAGAACATTCACAGGAAAGTCCATTAGGTGGAGATAGGCATCTTTCATGATCCATTGTGAGTTAAGTGTTCCTTGATGGGCCATTCAACTTGAATAGTACCTTCACAATGTGCTGGCTAAATTTCTTGTGAGTGTTACCACAGGAGCAAACATTTGAAATACAGGTACGTAGCTATTATTTATAACTTCAGATACAAAAATGATAAATGCATTCAAATATGAGTATCTTATTCATCAAATAATAACTTTTCCCTAGACACCTTACTTGTCACACATTGTAAAATATTTGTTGTGAGTATATAACAGTGGTAGCAACAACGATCTACATCAGGGGTTCTCAAATTGGGGGTTGGGACCCTTCAGGGGGTCGTGAGGTTATTACCTGGGGGGTCGTGAGCTGTCAGCCTCCACCCCAAACCCCGCTTTGCCTGCAGCATTTATAATGGTGTTAAATATATAAAAAGTGTTAATTTATTAGGGGGGTCGCACTCAGAGGCTTGCTATGTGAAAGGGGTCACCAGTACAAAAGTTTGAGAACCACTGATCTACATGGTCATATTTGAATCATATAACACTACACCCTGTTCAATTCCCCCCTCAGGCAGAGGGGAGACTGAAGGGGGGTCTTCCACCTCTCAGGAGAGTGCTCTGGATAGGGGCCATTCTGATGAGGGGCTCCCTCAATTTCACGCCTGCTGAGCCTGTGACAAAGACTCATTGGCCCAGAGAGCATGAATGATGATGACTCTGTAGTTTGGTGGTTAGCGTACCTAGCTATGAGGTGGGAGACCCAGCATCCAGTCCATTTGTCTTTCATTCTTTATACACAATGGAACAGCTTCAGCATCCCCGGAGAGTGCTCTGACCACCAGGATAAAAGTTATAAAGTCACCACCACCACCTCCTCTTACTCTGGCCAGCATTTGAATATGGCCTGGTCTTGTAGGCGACCAGTGATCAGGCCCCATGGGTGAGTCAGGCAAAGGAGAGTCTGTCTTCCCCCGGTTTGTGGCTAGCTGTGGGGCTCAGGCAGGAGATGGGGGCCTGGATGCCTAAAGTGAGGCAGCAGTTCACATGCGTAGAGGCAGAAGCATAGGCACCTAGGGGACTTTTACAGCAAAAATGTAGATGCTACGCAGGGCTGTACAGAGGGTTTTTAGGGGTCTGGGGCAAAATCTGAAACCCTCCCCCTTCAAAAATACCAAGGATGCAAAAACACTGAGGGGAGACCCTAGGGGTGGGGCATTGCGGGGCTGGAGACACCTGCACTCCCCTCACAGCAGTGACTCCTGTCCCAGCCCCGGCCCCGGCTGTTGCAACTTTGTGCACAGGGTTGTATCGCCATACAGTTTTGGCCCTCTGTGGCTAGACCAAACCCGAGTGGTACTGTGACCCTGTGCACCAGCTCACAACCCCAGTCAGTTTGGGGGCCCTCTCAAAGAGCGGGGTCAGGGTAAAGTGCCTCTTTTGTTCCCCCTGGGCAGCCCTGCCACCAAGTCAGTTTAGGCAGCTGCCGGGTTAGGCAGCAGCTGGTTTTGTGGAGCGTAGCAGTGCCTAAAAATGGAACTTAGATGCCTAAGTCCGGGGTTTAGGTGCCGAAGTATCTTTGTGGGTCTGCACCCACGGGTCGAAATTCTGTGTTTTAACTACGGCAAAGGAAGAGAAGATCAGTAGAAAAGGGCAAAGCTCTTAATGAAATGCAAATATATTTGATCATTGGTTAACCCCCTCCTCCCCAACAACACAGAAAACTTGTTTAAAAATGTGAAAAAATAACTGGATTTTCATTTACATTAGAGGCAGCAAAGTTCAGATCCTTACTGAACATCTTCAAAGGGCCAGGATATTTCAATCAGAGGCTTTAATTCATGCCTTTTTTATTTTTATGTCACGAGATCAAATGAACAGTGTCAGACCTTCACCTGGCGGAAATCAACACAGCTCCATTGAAATCAGTAGAGTTACTCAGATTAAAACCAGGTGAGGAGCTGGCCTGCCTAATCCCTACAAGCTCCTACCAGAGCAGCCACCAAAATCACCTTGGAATTTGAGCGAGAGAAAATGTAAGAAGGTAAGTGAATGATGCAATTTAAATGTTCAGTTATTGAACAACATGACAGGACTGGAAACTGCAAAAGTGGAAATGTAGTAGCTGTAAATACTGCATGGGCAGACAAGGCCTCATTCTCCACTGTCTTGTAGTCTCCTGTGCAAACCCAGTATAATCTGAGAAAAATCTATCACTGAGGTGAGTGGAGAATTCTGATTTGTTAACATGTTACACTAGGGTGACCAGATGTTCCGATTTTATAGGGACAGTCCTGATTTTGGGGTGTTTTTCTTATATGGGCTCCTGTTACTCCCCACCCCCATCCCAGTTTTTCACATTTGTTGTCTGGTCACCCTATGTTACACCTACCTACTTTGCTTTGCACGGTGGTAAGTGACTACACAAGATGCAGGGTAAAGGAGAACCCTGACAGGCTGTTCTTTTCAAAAAACATTAAAATTTGGGGGGCGGGGAAATAAATTGTTTAAATGGGGAGGAGGGAAAAAAGCCACTCACCCTTTCTGTGGCTCAAAGCAATCTGAGCTGAAGAATTTTAGGAAATTAATAATGATAAAATATTTTTGAAGGTTTTTGATTCTCACAAATGAGGTGCTGATCCATAGTGCTCTTACGGAGACCCTTTCATACAGGTTTTCTACTATATCTTGTCTCTTGTCAGATGATTCTGTGTAATACTATTCCATAGTGTCGCCTAGTGGCTAGAGTACTGCACAGGGACTCAGGAGTTCTGGGTTCTATCATGGCTCTGCTGAGTGACCCTGGGCAAGTCGCTTCCTCTTTCTGTACCTCAGTTTCCCATCTGTAAAATAAGGATAATACTACTTCCTTCCTTGATCAAACATTTTGAGATCTACAATGGAAAAGTGGTATATAAGAGCTAGAAATTACTATTGCTCCAACCTCAAAAATTTTAGCTAACAACTCTTAACAAGGAGTCAGATGTCAGGGTATATTTCTATATCTAGCAAATGGAGGTAGTCATTTCAGTGTCTCATACTCACAGAACCAGATCTTTATCTCAGTAACACCAAGACAAATCTGGAGTGACTCCACTTACCTCAGTGGAGATGCTCTGGATTTGCACTGGGTGAACTGAGATCAGAACCTGGACCAAGATATTTTGAGCAGACTTTTGGTTTGCAGTTAACTCTGGAGTTCTCTGCAACAGACTGTGATGTGGACTACAGGCCCTTTACATGGTCAAATATAAAAGAAGCTCCTTTACACCAGCTACATGGACATTGGGTTTGGGAGTGCAGGAGCAAATGAGCGTTCTGCACGTGCTGCTCTCCAGCCAGTACAGGTGGGCAGAGTGTGGGCAGAACATTGGCACTGTCCTTCAAATAGGCCAAACATCTGAGATTAATTTTCAAATGAGCCTTTTTGTGCATTCTCCCATGCTGCCCCACCCACATGGGAATAGCTTCCTGTGAACATCTACACACCCACATCCTTGTCCTCCTTCAGATCCCGTCTTTAAACTCTCCTTTACTGTGATGCATACCCCAAACTTGCTAACGGTGGGCCCATCATGCTGACTAGTACTGTTTTCTTGTACTCCCCCCATCTCTCTTTGTCTATATCCATTGTTGTCTCCTGTCTTACACTTAGGCCTAGGCTACACTTGCAGATGTACAGCGCTGTTAGTTAAACCCATGTTCGTACAGCTGAGTAGGGAAAGCGCTGCAGCCTGTCCACACTGGCAGCGGCCAGCGCAGTAACTACCACTGACGTGGCTACATTTGCGGCACTTGCAGCTGTATTGGGAGCGGTGCATTATGGGCATTCAGGTAGCTGCAACGTGCTTTTCAAATCGGGGGGGGGGGGGTGAGGGGGACTTTGACAGGGAGCGTTTTTGGAAAAAGAGTGGATTTTTGGAATAGCCACAGAGTGTCAGCTCATTATTTCCACACCTCCACATCCCCTGCCTCTCTCTCAATCACTGAAAGCAAACAGCAGGGGCTTTGTTCGTTTTTAAAGAGCAGATAAAAGAGAGGAAACGGAGCCTGTGATTAGCATCTTAAAGAATGCAGCTCTGAACTCCAACCCGGAAGTGCCGTTTCAAAACAAAGGCAACTTCGGAAGATCATTAACTCCGTTGTTCCTCGGCTATACTGAAAGACCAACGTTGCACCCACTTCGCAGCAGCTGTTATTCCTCTCGGGGAGGTGGAGTACATGCAGCGCTGTATCTGAGGAGATACAGCGTTGCACGTGCCTTGCAAATGTAGCCAGTTAATGAGTTACAGCGCTGCCGGCAGTTTTATTACGCTGTAACTTGTAAGTGTAGCCAAGCCCTAAAATTGTAAGCTCATTAGCCCAGGGACCATCTTTTTGTTCTGTTTCTACAGTGCCTCACCCGGTGGAGACTTGGCTCATGACTGGCAGCGATACAGAATTAACAATAGCTGAGCTGGCCCCAGGGGTTCTGTAATTTACTGCTGCCATAGGCCTGCAGCAAATCATTCCTTCCTTTTCCCCAGAAGAAAGGGAGAAGCAGGAAGGGAGCTGTGCCTCAGAGAGGAACAATGCCTCTTGGGTCTATTCCTGCAGTGACACAGCTTGCGCATCACTGCTCGATGAGGCTTGGGCCGAAAAGGCAGTCTAACTCTCAGTGCAGCTTTTATGAAATCAGTACGTAAATGCAATCAATAAAGTACTTTTCTGTCTCCTTTTGAAACATTGATCTTAGTTATTTACATTTGCATTTAGGGCTTTATTATTAGGAATCAGGAAACGTTTTAGTTCTTAATTCAGAAATCGCTTCTCTAGAGGTTTCTGGGCCCCAGCTTTGCAAATCCATTTTTGTTCTGTCCTAGCCGCATGAGTTCCCAGTACATATCTGAGACTGCACAACAACAACAAAAACCCCACAATAACCAAATGTACAGATGGCTATAAGTGGATATGAGGGAGAGTAAAAATAACCCAGCCCCGCTCCAAGAGTGAGCCACGTTCTGGTCAGCATGGGGAAGGTGATTTAACCATGACCCTCCCCACAAAAGGGTGTTGACATACTCTGCAAAGGCAATATAAATGTGTGGCTTTATTCTGGCTTGAAAATGTAGCCAATGCAATGATGCTTTCCAGAGTTTGCAGACAGGATCCCAAAGAGAGAGGAACAGTTGCCAATAGAGCTAGGGAGCCCCTAGAGCCTGTCACTGTCCATCACAAAAGGCGATGTGGGGAGTTCTAGACTATTTTGGAGGAGGGGGCTGGATGCCCCATTGGGCTCTGTGAGATAGGCTCTGCCTTGGTGGGACTCAGGGGCTGCACTCTTGCTCTCTGCTTTTTTTACTCCAGAAGTGACATCAGGGAGGGGAGGGGGGCATTCTCCCAAGCACCATTCATTCATGACACCAAAATGAGTCACTCGCAGTTGATTGTAGAAACAATGGTAATGTGAGTGTTCTGATCAACAGTGAAATGGTTACCAATGTTGACATTCATATTAGCATCACCGAGTTAGGGACAGGGGCAGATCACACCTCCCAGAGCTGAGATTCTGGAGAAAAAGACAGCAACATCAAAAAAGTACAGGATTGCCCATCTGGTGCAATCTGACCCAATTCTAGTTCTGGTACTAAAGAAAAATATAATTAAAACTAGAAAAGGTGTGATTATAAAACCACAAAAAAAATCTGGGACCAGGTGTAGTATCTTAAACTACCATTTAGTCATTTGTGTTTAATTGACTACCTTTTCAGTTGATAGAGTCCCTTTAAACCATTTGACCAAACTGCACCTACTCTTCCTGCCGACACTACTGCACATGCCGTTTGCTCAGCAAGAATTTAATGAAAGGACAACAACAAAATTGCCAATCAATATGTCGTCATAAACTGTTTATCGGTGTAGCATTGTCTTGTGGCAGTAGACAGAGAGTGACTTAACTAGAGCACTGGTCAATGGCAAAGCCCTGGGAAGATAAAACTATACAGTGAGAAAACCTTTTGAAGTTTGATATCTGATGGCTAGTGACCTCTTGGACCCATATCGGAGGCACTAAATCCAAGAGCTTCTAGATAGCCCCACCTGCCGCCTGCATTCATATTGTGGGGGTGTTTTTTAATCAAATGCGCTAGGGCAGAAAATGCCGCATAATAAATTTTATGCTTTTTGTCATTATGTTTCTGTGAGTCGATGATTTAACTGGGACATGGAGAAACTATGGCCAATGGCAATCTGGGACCTGGGCAGATGAGCTTGTCACAGCCAAATAAATGAGATTTGTTTTTTTGTTTTTTTCCCAATTGACTCTTCAGTTTCCATTGTAGGAAAGAAAATGTAGCTAGGAAAACAATTACCACTGCAGGCTAGAAAATACTAATGTATTTGTGCAGGTACTTCTGATTTGGTACCTCTGCTTTAAGGTGTATTTTGTTTTTTCAAGTATTTATTTTCTGATTGCTCCAGGTCACACACTTTTTACAGATAAAATCAGGAGGAATAAAAGAAATACAGACTGTGAGCCCAAATCCTCCACAGGTATAAATCAGCATAACAACTCCATTTAAGTCTATTTACACCAATTTATGCTACCTGAGGTGATGACACTGCAAGAATAAATAGAGCTCTCTAGTCCCCAGAAAAGCTTTTATTTAAACATCTATTTTAGTATTTCATAACTCTGAAAGCAAAATAGGCTTCAGTGTTTTGCAAACCTCTGGACCAAATATCACCGAAAACTTCAGCTGGGACCTTACCAAGATCCTGTCTTGCTCTGTGTAAAGATAACAGAGACCATGTTGGGGTGTTTTGGTTTTTTTTGTAAAATCATGTGTCTGCCTCAAGTCACTGGCCAACATTTCCTTTCTCCTTGCTGTTGTGCAATGTACTGTATCCTGGTTATTTGCTTGACTGCTCCCAGCTGCCCCACAAGTATTTGAGTTTTGTTCATTTTTAAGGCCAGTAGGCCCAATGTGATGATCTAATCCAGGCCTGCACAACTCGTAAAGCGGCGAGGGCCATATTACGCCAAATAAAACAGCTGAGGGCCGAAACCCCCCCGGCCCCGCCAAAACACCCCCCGCCCCCCCAGCGCTGCTGCCCCGCGGAAACAACCCCTCCTTCCCCAGCGCTGGGGTGTGGAAGCCTGTAGAGGAGGAAAGAAACAGCGCGCATAAGGTGACCAGATCACAGCAGTAAAATAGGATCCGCCCCCTCCCCGCTCGGCCCCACCATCACACCCCTCTTCACCCCCCACCCAGGGGTCACTATATTACTGCACACAACAGTCAATCAATGCAGTTGTAGATAAATCTCTGCATTATGCATTTTTGTATAACTTTTATATGACTTTGTATTGAACCTTGGTAATATGTTATAGTGGGCCCCGAAGGTAGTATAATTAAGGTAAAAGAAAAATGTCTTTTTGCTAGAAGTAGATTAAGATCTTCCCCCACTTTATTCAATTGCCCTGTTGAATGAATGAGGTGTGAATGAGGAAGGCGGAAGGCAACACCTCCAGACAGCTGCAACCCTTGGAGAGGGGATGGGAACCAGACCAAGGACAATCAAACTTGTCAAGTGGGCTGACTAGAGAAGAGCAGACATACTGATGGCCTCGGGGGTTAGAAGCAAGCACCTTCCTTTGGGAACACCCTCTTTGCAGCATTGGGACAACCCCCAGCCCAGAGACAAGTAGCAAAAAGGACCAATGGACACAGTCCCAGATTTTGGGCCGCACAGTGAGCCCACCTACTCACCCCCCCCCCCTGCGGGCCGCACAGTTAGCCCACGCGGGCCGCATGTTGTACAGGACTGATCTAATCTGAACTCCTGGATAGCATAGGAAGGCCATAGAATTTTACCAAGTGGTTCCTGTATCAACTCCATAACGTTTACTTGCACCACTGAGCTCAACCAGAATTTATTTCTTACCAGTACACTGCACCAGCTAAAGTGTGTGTGTGTGTGGGGGGCACATGACCCCCTCACGTGACCCCTCACGTGACCCCACCCCCAGCCTGCCCTGTGCTCTCCCCCTCCCCATGATCCATCCCACTTTACCTGTGGAGGGGGGAGCGCTCCCAGTGGGCGGATACGGCACGGCTGCTGTGTGGGCTGAGAAGAGAAGAGGAGGGCTTGCTCTCTGGAACCATAGCCAGTTCCCAGTCACACCTGCTTTGGGAACTGCCAGCAGAAGAGCTTCAAACCAGCTCCCTCTGACAGCAGAGAATATTTTTTTCAGACACGCTGGCAACTGAGGCCTTGGTTACACTTACAAGTTACAGCGCAATAAAACTGCCGGCAGCGCTGTAACTCACTAACTGGCTACACTTGCAAGGCACGTGCAACGCTGTATCTCCTCAGATACAGCGCTGCATGTACTCCACCTCCCCGAGAGAAATAGCAACTGTTGCGAAGTGGGTGGAACGTTGGTCTTTCAGTGTAGCCGAGGAACAACGCAGTTACTGATCTCCGGAAGCTGCTTTGTTTTGAAACGGCACTTCCGGGTTGGAGTTCAGAGCTCCCTGGAGCTGCTAGAAACACAGCTTTACAACCACAGCTACTTTTTGCAGGCAGAGGGTGGGAAAGAGGGGAGGGGCTCCGTTAGGAATGCTGGCAGCAAATGCCGGCAGCTCCGTTAGGAATGCCTTGGACAGAGACGGCGGGGGGGGGGGAGGAAGAACGGCGGGGGGGAGGAGGAAGGCTCCGTTTCCTCTCTTTTATCTGCTCTTTAAAAACAAACAAAGCCCCTGCTGTTTGCTTTCAGTGATTGAGAGAGAGGCAGGGGATGTGGAGGTGTGGAAATAATGAGCTGACACTCTGTGGAGATTTCAAAAACCCACTCTCTCTCTCAAAACGCTCCCTGTCAAAGTCCCCCTCACCCCCCCCCATTTGAAAAGCATGTTGCAGCTACCTGAATGCCCATAATGCACCGCTCCCAATACAGCTGCAAGTGCCGCAAATGTAGCCACGTCAGTGCTAGTTACTGCGCTGGCGGCTGCCAGTGTGGACAGGCTGCAGCACTTTCCCTACTCAGCTGTACGAACACGGGTTTAACTAACAGCGCTGTACAGCTGCAAGTGTAGCCAAGGCCTCCCACGCCGGCAGCTCCTCCTGTGTGGCTGTGTCGCAGATGCCTCTCCTAAGTCCTATCTGGGGTCTGTACAGCAGCCCAGCTGGAGGACACGGTGAGGCTGGGGGTGGTACAGCTGCGCCGGAGAAGCTGCCAGCGTGGGGTTCTGCTCCTTTCACCTCTGTGGTTCTCGGCAGAGCCCTGCGGTTCAGGGCTCTCTTGGGAACCGCAGTGGCGAAAGGAGCAGAATGTGGGACCGCCGGGCAGCCCCACACTGGCAGCTCCTCTGGCGCGGCTGCACCCAGCCCCAGCCCTGTCCTCTGGCAGGGCTTCTATACAGACCCCGGACACAGGCACGCAGCTGCATGGAAGGGCTGGGGGCGGTATAGCCAAGCCGGAGGAGCTGCCGGCAGGGGGCCGCCCAGTGGCTCCACGTTCTGTTCCTCTTGTGGCTTTCCGGTACGCCCTACTGGCTATAAATATCGTACTGGTATGACGGACCGGACCGGACCACCCTACTTGCAACACTGGTTGAGCTAGAGCGTATCTTTCTAGAAAGACATCCCGTCTTTAAAGGTGCGTAGTTCTAGACTGTGATCTAGTCACCGCTTAACCTTCTTTTTGTTAAGCCACATGGATTGCACTTCTTTGGTCTCTTCCTACAAGGCAGGTTTTCCAGACCTCGGATGAACTAATTTTTAGTTCAGCAGTGAGTTTATATTTGTCTGCCAGAATGAGGCCTGCTATAGAATAGTTCTGAGTAGGGTTTAATAAATTTTTCTAATACAAAAGCAATCATCTATAATGTTTAGAAACTCCAAGGCAGTTTACTAGTGTGAGTCCTCCAGCATACCTCTCCCAGACTGAAAGCATGTTTAAGTAGGGTGACCAGACAGCAAGTGTGAAAAATCGGGACGGGGTGGGGGTAATAGGAGCCTATATAAGAAAAAACCCCAAATATTGGGACTGTCCTATAAAATCAGGACATCTGGTCACCCTATGTTTAAGTAATGAATGAAATGCCTCATGGCAACAGGCTAAAACTTTCAGAGCGGATGACTAAAAGACAGGTATTGAAATCCTTATCTAGGTATAGGGTTGCTAGGCATCTGGTTTTCAACTGGAACACCCGGTCAGTGGCGCAGTGGGGGCCCAGGGCTAAGGCAGGCTCCCTACCTGCTCTCGCTCCACGCGACTCCCAGAAACAGCCGCTGGGTCCCTGTGGCCACTAGGCGCTGAGGTGGCCAGGGACTGTGAGGCTCCACATGCTGCCCCCTCCCTCAGCACCGGCTCCGCAGCTCCCATTGGCCGGGAACTGTGACCAATGGGTGGGAGGGGGCGGTGCCTGTGGGCATGAAGGCAGCACGCACTGCACAGAGCCGCCTGGCCACCCATGCACCTAGAGTTCGCAGGGACCTGGCAACTGCTTCCTCGGCACCGCAGTAAGCACACCCAGGACCCTGCAACCCACCCCACACCCAACCCCCTGACCCAGCCAGCCCGGAGTCCCCTCCTGTGCCCCAAACCCCCATCTTCCACCCCAACCCAGAGCCCACACCCTCAGATGGAGCCCTCACCCCCTCCCACACCCCAAACCTCCTCCTGTGCCCCAAACCCCTTCTCCCCAGAGCCCACACCCCCAGCTGGAGCCCACACCCCCTTCCACACTCTGAACCCGTCATCCCTGGCCCCACCCCAGAACCTGCACCCCCATTCCAAAGCCCATACCCCCTCCCGTACCACAACCCCCTACCCCAGCCCAGTGAAAGTGAGTGAGGGTGGGGAAGAGTGAGCGACCGGGGGAGGGGGATGGAGCAAGTGGGGGCGGGGCCTCGGAGACGGGGCGCAGCCTCGGTGGGGACTTGGAGAAGGGGTGTTTGGTTTTCTGTGATTAGAAAGTTGGCAACCCTATCTTGGTATCTAAATAAATAGCCTGATGTTCTGAGGTGCACAGCTCCCCGTGAAATCAAATGAGGTCAATGGAGCCTGTGAGTCCTCAGGATCTCTCAAAATGAGTGCCATTTATTTTGCTATCTAACTTTAGGCACCCAAAATTTGAAACTTTGGCCTCAGTTTGAAATGGGCTTCTAATAATGGCATTACAAAGCACTTTAGAAATTACGTGGTCTAGTTTATAGATGGAAGATGTTATTAACATTTAATATCTCTAATAATAAAATGCCTCAGTAGGATTATGATTGTGCATAAAAAGCATGTACCATCAACCGACATAGCACGGACCATAGGCATAGTATGGACCTATTTGGTGCCCAGTGGTTTCACAACAATTAGTAGAGCAGCATGCACATAGCTTGTTGGATGCTGTAGAAAATACAGCCATAGGCAGCAGCACTTGTCCTGTGCACTACAATTTACAAGCATTACAGTACTTGAACATACCACCTGTTGTCACAGGATTCCAAAGCACTTTACCAACAGGACAAATTATGTAGGAATTACCTCACTCACAAATTGTCACAGCTATCACTAGGATGCAAAATAACTGCTGTTTAACAGTGCACAGTGACACCACCCCACAGCTGAGGGCGGGATATTAAGAAAAATGCCATATTGCAGGCACTTTAGGGGTCACTAATTGTGCAGCTACTGAGGGAAGTTACAAAGCGAGATTACGATGATACTGGGTCAGATCCCCAGCTGCACGTTTGCAGTCAATGGAGTCAGGCTGATTTACACCAGCTGAGGATCTGCACCATGTGTTGACGTCAGGAGTCTAATTTACAAAATAACAACACTGGCTTTTCACCAGCAGATATCAAAGTGGTTCACAATCTTTAATTAATTGTCATCAGAACCACCCCTGTGAGGTAAGGTAGTGCTATTATCCCCATTGGGAACTGAGGCACAGAGAGGCTAAATGACTTGCCCAAGATCACACAGGAAGTCTGTGGCAGAGCAGGGAATTGAGCCTAAGTCCTAGGCTAGTGCTCTAACCACTGGACTGTCCTTTCCTTTTTACAAGCAAAAGATAAACTAGAAACATTCATAGAATATCAGGGTTGGAAGGGACCTTAGTAGGTCATCTAGTCTAACCCCCTGCTCAAAGCAGGACCAATCCCCAATTTTTGCCCCAGATCCCTAAATGGCCCCCTCAAGGATTGAACTCACAACCCTGGGTTTAGCTGACCTATGCTCAAACCACTGAGCTATCCCTCCCCCTCTCTCTCAACACTAAGGTTACTCACCTGCTCCTCCTCAAATCCTCAAACTTGCTTCAGTGACCCCATCTTCTCCTGCCTCCTGACTTTCCATAATTCCATCATTATTTCTTTTCACTTTCCTCTGGTTCACTTTCCTCTGGTTCTCTTTCCTCTGACTACACACATGCTCCAGACTCCCCTCTTCTTCAGAGTCAAGCCTTGACCCCCACCTGCCTCTCCAAACTACTGCCCCATCTCTCCAATATTGATCAGACATAGTCTTCAATCACTGCCTTGGGTTTCTCTCCTTCAGCTCCATCCTGTACACTATCCAGCTCCATCCTGTACTCTCTCCTATCTGCCTCTTCAGTATGTAGCCTGGATAAGTTTAGGGTCCCACTGTGAGGCAAATTCAGACATTCTTTGAAGTTGTATTCTTCGAGTTGACCTACAGAATAGACAGAAGCCAATCAGTGAAACACATCCGTGTCTGGATCAAACACTTGGGGGTGACCCCACTACTGTTCCGAGCACCACCGTGGACACGGGAGAGCGGGATGATGAGGAGGAGGAGGAGGAGGGAGAGGAGGAGGAGGAGGAGGGAGAGGAGAGGAGGAGGAGGAGGAGGAGGAGGAGGGGGTTGAAGAAAACAGAAGCGAGGGTGCTGTGGCTGGGGGGAGACACCCCTGACTCCCTGGGTGCATGCAGCCAGGAGCTCTTCTCGAGCCAGGAGGAAGGGAGCCAGTCGCAGCGGCCGGTACGCGCTGGGAGAGAAAGAGAAGAACAGGTTCGCGGTAAGCAGCTTTTATTTTCGGGAAGGAGTTTTTTCGGTGTGGGGTACTTGGGCGAGGAGGGTTTGGGCTGCATGCATGCCTAGATGCGGAAGAGCGCATTGATGTGGTCTATCACATCAGAGAAATCGGCCACTGTAATATCTTCGAAAGTCTCAGCCAGGACGTGGGCAATGCGCTTGCGCAGGTTTATTGAGAGAGCCGCCGTGGTCCTTGTCCCATTCAGGGTAACGTGTCCGCGCCACTGTGCCACGAGGGGCGGGGGGACCATTGCTGCACACAGGCAAGCTGCATATGGGCCAGGGCGGAAGCCGCATTGCAGTAGAAGACCCTCCCTTGCTTCCCCTGACACCCTCAGCAGCGAGATATCTTCCAGGACGAACTCCTGTGGAAAATGTGGGGATAGTGTTCAGTGTAGGTTCCCCCTGCAGCTGTTGGCTCTCCCCAAGGCACAGAAACCCGTCGGACAGTACATCCGTGAAACAATCAGTCCCCCTTTACCCTGTGCTTACTCACCATTTTGGGGCTCCCGTGGGTTCTGTGTGCTCTGTTTGGGACGGGAAAATTGTGCTGTTTTGGAGACTGTGTGTGCCCTCCTTAAGTGTGGGGGAATCATTGCTCTGTCTGGCATAAAACAATGATGCCTGTGTTAAATGTTGCATTTTGCCTTCCAGATGCAACCTTTAGATCTCCGCCATCCTTCTTATCACCGGCTGAGAGACTCCAAAGGCTCAGGAAGAGGCCCAGAAGAACGAAAGAAGACATGCTGCAGGAAGTTATGAAACAGTCTCTTAAAGAGAATCAAAAGGCTCGGGAGTGGAGGGAGAGTGAAAGCAGGCTCCGCCAGGAAAACGCAGCGCAGTGGCAGCAAAGCATGCAGCTCCGGCACGAAAGCACAAAGGAACTGATTAGCATCTTGGCGCGCCAAGTAGACTCTATCCAGGCGCTCGTCGCCATGCAGGTGGAGCAGTACCGCACCCGCCCCCCCTGCAGCCAGTGTCCCAAAACACTTGTGCCCCCATGTCACCACATGCCCACTTCACCCAACATCCAGGTTCTTATCGCCCACACCAGATGCCCCCAACACCTGTAGCTTCACCAGCCAGCCCTGGAAACTATGACCCTTACCCACTGCACTCAACTCCCATCCCGAATTATAGACATTCTGAAGTGCAGCACTCACTGCACAGCACTCCAGACAGGAAGCCCGAGTACGAAAGCAGGACATACCATACCCTGTGATTGAACCCTTCCCCACACCACCCACCACCCCCTTGCCCTTTCTGTCTCACAAGCAGTTGTGTTTCTTTTTAATACATGTATTTTCTCTGTAATAAACGGATTCTTTGGATGTGCAAACAGTCTTCATTATTACATAAGGAAAAAACATACCTTAGCCCAGGAAAGAAACAGGCAACGCAAGTGAGCTGAGCAAACACAAATCAGCATAGCAAAGACAGATAACTGATAACATTGGAACCTCCCAGACTCCTAAGTGCTCTTGTTCTGAGAAAAAGTTGTTATGAACTTGTGACCACAGAAAACTCCTTGTTTTGAAGGACTGACTTCTACCAGAGCCCTTGTTGGAATACGGGTGATCTCTGGTAAGCTTATGGGTTCTTTTATTGTTTTTAATGTTTCCTCTGTAATGCTTTCCTCTTAGGAATAAATGTGCTTGCTTAGAAAGGGTGGTGTGGTAACTTAACTGTGGGCAGTCATACTGTTTATGGCCTGTGAGGAGAAAGAAAAAGCAGACCTGGTTAGGCAGTCTGACTTGGAAATTCAAAGAGTAGGCATTGGAATCAACAATATACAGGTGAAAGGCTTTGAAATCTCTCATAATGCCTTGGCTGTGTATCTGATATTACTTGTAGTGGTTGGCACAGAGAGAGAATAAGTAAACTACTGCTAGGAATTGCTAAAAGGGGTCCCCCTTAGCTCAAGTGCAGATGCCTCTATTCTAGCAATAGAATAGGGCCAAGGTTCTAATCCTGACTCCCTCATGTATATAACTATGCAGTAATAGTGCCTGTTGATTACAGCATGTGAATTTATTTCATTGTTACAAATTCCCTGAATCATCCACTCCTTCTTTACAGTTCAATTTTATTTCAGTTTTAGAGGTAGCATTTGATTTTTTTAAATCACATCATAATGTCCTATGGTACAATTTCCTGTCAAAATATTCCTAGTTGGTTATGTATGGGATATGACTGAAAACAAAAGCTAGGCATGCCTGGACCTTTATTATTATAAATACGTGTCTAGAAAAGTTGCTAATTTTCAGTCTTCAGCTTATTATTATTTTCACATAAAGTACTTGGAGAATTTCAAAATGCATACATGAAATTTAATCTGTCAGGAACTGCAAATAATGGGAAATTTCTTTAGCAATGAACATTTTATTTCACACAGGTTTACCTTGCACATAGATAATTGGCCAATCCACAGATGAAGTTAGCAACACTATAACAAGGATGGTATTATCTGCAATCCATTAAATCTTACATGAGAACAAAGAAATCAAATAATTATGAAAACTGGAAATTCAATATATTTTCAAATATGTGAATATGAATAAAACATGTGCATTGTGTCTTGTCAGCTCTTTCATTTCAGATGAGGATGTTTCTGACAGTAAACCGCCATGCAGAAATATAGTTTTGATGTGCTATTACTAGTTATTAAATATAAATGACAGTTAATTTTATTGTGTCTATGAGGACGTGCCAATAGTTCTGGCTGAATGTGCAATATATTCAAAGAATTTATTATATTGTACCCAAAGGTTCTTAGAATAACTTTTACAGTCCATTCTCCCTTTGCACTTCTTTCATATTACATCCAACCCATACTAGTTGCATTGCTACTCAGGAGATTCAGGATTTTGCAAGGATTTACAGTCCTTCAGGACTGCCTCCAAATCTCAAGTCTTGTAGAAGAGTGCCATGGACACTGTTGGCACAGCCAAGTACGGGGTGTTTCATAGAGAAATGAGACCTAGATTCATAGAGGCCAAGGACAGAAAAGACCATTGTGACCATCTAGTCCAACCTACAGTATAGCTCAGGTCATAGAGCTTCACCACAATAATTTGTAGAGCAGATCTTTTAGAAGAGCATCCAATCTTGATTTATAAATTGTCATTGATGGAGAATCCTCCATGACATCCTCCATTGGTAAGTTGTTCCAGTGGTTAATTACTCCCACTGTTAAAAATTTACTCTTTATTTCCAGTCTGAATAGCTTTAACTTCCAGTCATTGAGTCGTGTTATACCTTTACATGCTAGATTGAAAAACCCATTATTAAAATATTTGTTCCCCAGGTACATACTTATCAGCTGTAATCAAGTCACCTCTTAACCTTTTCTTTGTTAAACTAAATAGTGATAGACTTAAGGATGTTTTATAACCCTTTAATAATTCTCGTGGCTTTTATTTGAACCACTTCCAGTTTATCGACATCCTTCTTGAGTTGTGGACACCAGAACTGGACACAGTATTCCAGCAGAGGTCTCACCAGTTCCAAATACAGAGGTAAAGTAATCTCTCTACTCCTACTCAAGATTCCCTTGTTTATGCATCCCAGGATTGTATTATCCATTTTGGCCACAGTGTTGCACTGGGAGCTCATCATCAGCTGATTATTCACCCATGACCCCCAAATCTTTTTCAAAGTCACTGCTTCCCAAGATAGACTCCCCCATCCTGTAAGTATGGCCTAGATTTTTTGTTCCTAGAGGTATACATTTACATTTAGCCATATTAAAATGCACATTATTTGCTTGTGCCCAGGTTACCGTGTGATCCAGATTGCTCTGTATCAGTGGCCTGTTCTCTTCATTATTTACCACTCCCCCAATTTGTGTGTCATCTGCAAACTTTACCAGTGCTGAGATTGTTTTCTTCCAAGTCATTAATTCAAATGTTAAACAGTGTAGTGCCAAGAACCAGTCTCCGTGGGACCCCACTAGAATCACACCTGTTTGAATGATGATGTTTTGAGACTTATCAGTCAGCCACGTTTTAATGTGTGACATGTTAATTTAATATCATTCTATGATTTTAATCATAATGTCAGACCTATAATTACCCGGGTCATCCCATTTACCCTTTTAAAATATTGGCACATTCGTTTCCTTCCAGTTTTTGGAACTTCCCTGGTATTCCAAGGATTATTTGAAAATCAACATTAACTGTCCAGCGAGCTCCTCAACCAGCCCTTTTTAAAACTCTTGGATGCAAGTTATCTGGACCTGCAGATTTTAAAATGTCTAATTTGAGTACCTGCCGTATAACATCCTCTTGATACACTAGGGAAATGGAAAAAGTATTATCATATGATATGGCTACATCTGTTTTTTTCCCCCAAATACTGAACAGAAATATTTATTGAACACTTCTACCTTTTCTGCATTAGTATGGATAACTCTGCCATTTCCAGTAAGCGACCAATACCTTTGTTAGAATGCTTTTTGGTTTTGAGATACTTAAAAACTCCTTATTGTACTTAAGTATCAGAGGGGTAGCCGTGTTAGTCTGGATCTGTAGAAGTGATAAAGAGTCCTGTGGCACCTTATAGACTAACAGACGTATTGGAGCATAAGCTTTCGTTGGTGAATACCCACTTCTTCAGATGCAACATGAAGTAAATAAGAGTTATGTCAATGATTTCAGTGGCAATGGGAAGAGCAAGACCCAGATCCACAAATCTAGATGGTGCAATGTTGCCCTCAGAAAAAGCCTACCCCATTGGGCCCTGTGGGCAAAATAGGAGTTTGCCCACCTATCCTGCCCAGGTTTGTGGCATTCTGGGGCTTAAGCAGAAGATAGGTATCTGAGTGCTTAAAGTCAGGCAGCAGTGTCCATGCCCAGAGGCAGAAACTTAGGTGCCTAGGGGACTTTCACCCTGAAAATGTAGTGTAGAGTGAATTCAAGAACCCACGGGGCTCAACAGCGACTGAGTAGGGTTTCTGTGGATCACAATGGTGCATAAATTCTTTTGTTGATCTGGGCCTATGTGGGCAATAAGGGGATAGAGAGGGACAGGCAGTGAGTGGAGTCTTGGCTCCATGCCTCCCCACCACCACTCCCCACTAGCCGACCTGACTCAACTTGCATCTTTCTACAGGCTACAGTGGCTTACTCCAGCCTCAGGGTGTAAGAGAGAAACACAGATGGAATTGAGTCAAAATTCTTTCCCCGAACTGCTCCCGGGGCAGTGAAGCCTCACACCATGCTTTACTCAGGGCAGAGCCTTAAAGCCTCTTTCTTGCCATAGGAAAATAAGCAATGCTTAAAAAAATGTTGGAAGTCTGCATAATCCTTTCCCTTCCCTGTATTTAATTTCCATATTGCAGTTTACAAAACATAAGTAAAGGGAATTCTTTAAACTCTGAATTAATTTAAAACATGAATTGTTAAATCCATTATTACAGCCTGGGAAAAATATCTCACTGCCTGGATCTTTGGTAAATAGCGGTGTCATTATCAATTATACATTCCAGTTAGGGTTCTATTTCATTTCAGACTTCAAGAGAAATATTATCTTGCATTTAAATATAAATTTTTCATGGGTTATTTATGTAGCGTGCAGTCAATACAAATTTTAGTTTTAAAATATGTTAATAAAAGAAAAGACTTGAATATTATTCAGAGAGCAATCTTAATAAAAGAAAAGTAATAAAACCTCCAAACACTATGTCTCAAAAGTGACAGGACAGTGGTGGTCTCTCTAACCAAACTTATGATAATGGACTCACTAACGATACCCCACTTTCATTAGGATAATATTTCATTTTGTATTAGTTCAATTTTAACATCAAATACAAATTATAGAACGGTTCCACTTTTTCCAGTTTTGTTCTGTATCAATAAATATGAACCAAGCAGAATGTTTGTTTTTTTCCCCAAGATTCATTTTTCAATGTTCAAAAAAGGGGAGGGGCATACAAATTGCTGCCTGAAGATCGAAGTGGAGTAGGTAATTTTACTTCATCAGGGTCAGACAAGTAGCAATTAACCAGACAACATATCCTCACGCTTATGCACACGCTTAACTTTTTTCATGGGAGCTGTCCCACTGCAATCACTGTTCTTAAAGTTAAGCATGGTGCTTGAGTATTTGCAGGCCTGGGGTATATAAACTCCACACCAGATCCATTCTCTCACGCACACTCATATATCTGGGAACACCGTATTTCAGAAAATCTGGTTAAATTATTGTCTAGTCTTATGCAGCTTGTCAGAAAGATTCCAAAACAATGAAGACCACTACTGGAAAGCATTTTCAGTGTATTCTCTTAGGGCTGGTCTACACTACAGCTGCAAGTTGACCTGAGTTATGCTGAATTCAGTTACGTAAGTTACGTTAACTTCAGTTATGTAACTTAGGTCGACTTACAGCAGCATCTATACTGCGCTGTGTCAATGAGAGACACTCTCTCCCGCCGACTTGCCTTACACTTCTTGTGAATCTGGAATATGGAAGTTGACAGGATAGCGCTTTGCCATCGACTTAGTGGGTCTTCACCAGACTCACTAAATTGACACCGCTGCATCGATCACAGCAGTGCCGATCTAGCCATAAGTATAGACATGGCCTTAGAGCCCTGTCCATCAAAGACTTCTATATACAAGTAATTTTATGCAGGCTTTTAGTCCCATTGAGTTAAAAAGGATTATTTGCCCACCTAAAGTAACTCACATGGTAGTTTGCACAATCACGGCTCTAAACATTTTGTAATGGCCAGATTTTAGACTGATGATATGACACTTTATATCTGTGTAGGCTGCTTTTTCTTTCTGGACTCACAATGTATTCTCGGGTACTAACTGGGAGATGCCAAGAACAACAGTTCACAAGTGATGGGTTATTGGGTAACAGAAAGTCAGAGCACTTTGTAATAGACAGAGGAGAGTTTATAAATACTGTGAACTTTCATAACAAGCCCAGAGTTTCATCTGCTGTGTGGTTTTGTCATGAAAACTTCAGCTAGCCTGAGCCCAGTTTGGACTGAGTTCTAGTTTTGGGCAGAAACCTGGAGAAAATAGTCAATTTCAGCTGAGTTTTGCTTTGACGTTTTTCCAACGCCAAAATGAAAAGCGGGATGCTAAGGATTAAGACTAGGGCCTTGTGAAACTGTCCTTAATTTGTAGTGCTATTTTCCATGATTTAATTTTGCTCTGGAAATGTTATGGCATCATATAATTTGTTGGAAATTAGTCCTAGGGAAACTGAGGCACAGAGAGGTTGACTGATTAGCCCAAGGTCACACACAAATTGTGTGACAGATCAAGGAAAGTAATCTGGGATCCTGGCTCCCTATCCTCTGTTATAACCACTAGACAACACTTCAGTTTCCTAAATTTCTCAGTATGCTACTGCATTCTGAGGCAAAGAAGTGTCTAAAATTTTTAAAATCTTAATTCCTCTGTTTTCCAAAGCTTTAAATTTCTTATGCTTATCAGCTACTGGGGCTGTTTGAAATTGTTTTGCAGCATTTGAGAAGTCTTATTTGCATATGAAGATTCTACAGCAGGAGGGAACATTCCTTTGGAATAAAAGAGGTGCTGAGATGTCCTTTGCTGTGATTGGTAGGATGGGTACCAGTGCTTTGTACTGTATAATAGCATATTTGTAAGTTAACCTTTCCTATTAGCTACTGACCTTTCTTCGTGATCAGACAACCTTTATATGAAGTGTGCAGAAGAAAAGAAAATCCAGAAATGGCTTTTCAAGCCGAGAATTGGAAAGCAGCAAAGGGCTCTGCTCCTCCTATGATGAGGGAAACCTAAAAATAAGTAACAGCAGAGAAAGCTGGTGCAATATAAGATAAAAGGTGCGATTTTGAAGAAAAGCAGAAGGGGAAAGAGGTGGGGAAATATGAATTTAGAAGTAGAGAAATTTAAAGTTTAAAGATGGATCCTCAGATACAAGAGACATGCAGAAGTCAGAAGATAGAAAGTAACTGAATTAAATTATGATTTTGTCAGTACAAGAGACTTTGCTGTGGTCAGGCAGCTGGAAGGAACTTTCAATGCAGGGTCACTCACTATTCATCATAAATCTCACTCATTCCTCTGGAAATTTGCTGTCTGAGGAATGGGAGGCTGAGCTCAATGTTCAGAGTAGAGCTGACTAGGGGAATGACTATTATTATTATTTGTGACAACTTTTGATGTTTTGACATTTGTTTTTTGTTCCACACTGGAACAAAACCAAAACCCTTTGAACATTTTTTTTTCTCAAAATGGAATTGAGTTGAAAATGGGTCAGGGTTTTAATTTGGGTCTCCCTCTCTTGGAGTCTACCCTGGACCTCAGAAACCTTCCAGTCAAACTTTATCAAAATCAGTATGTCTCCACAAAATGTACCAGCTTCAGTGAAGCAAAATGTTGACAAAACAATCCGCTCTAGATCGGATTCAGGTACTGGTTCTATTTCTTTCCCTCACTCCACTCTCAACCCTCCAGGTCCTTGCAAGGGCCCTCAAATAAGGTGTTGCCCAGTCTTAACATTTTACCAGGAAGCCCATGATATTTGGTGTGTGTGATTTTTAAAGTCCCAGCTCCTGGAGTCAGTGTTTATGTGCGTCTCTCAGCTTCCTTTAAAAAGCAAAACAAACCCCATACGTTTCTAGACCTCATGGTTGGTGAGGAATAAATAAACATGAACATTAAGGCTTAAACACAAGAAGGAAAATACAAAAAACAAAACCCCCAAATAAAACAAAAACAAAGAACCAACCCCCAACTTTGTCTTTAAAATCTTGTGACTTTTTAAATTTTAAAATCTCATGATTTGGGGGCGTTTTTGAACACTGGAGGTTAGTACTCACCACAGAGCTGGCAGATCCCTGTTCAAATCCTTTCTCCCCTCAGGTAGTGAGTACCCTAACCACTTGGTGAAAGTTATAGGGGAGGTTCTTCTTCCCCTCCCCTACCCCCAGTCTCTTGCAAAAATGAAGTAGGCATCTATCCCTAAGAGAGGGTTTGCAACTGAGAACCCTTGTGTGTTGGGGTGTACAAACCCCACACTGGGCCCAAAAGAGTTAAAGGATGATACTGGGCCCAGGTAGCCCCACTCCTCCCTAGGAGGGTCCAACTAGAGAGGAATCTTAAAAGGGAGCAACTCAGCTCAGAAGGGGAGGCTGGAAGGAAGGCAGATGTACCCAGAGGGTTCCTGAACAAGATTGCCTGCTGAGCCCAGTTGGGGATGAGGGTTTAGTTATCTTTGCTTTTGCTATCCTGTATTGGACTTGGATTTGTGCGGGGAGACAGATGATAAGACGTGCCCCAAGGAGGCAACTGACGGCACTCCAGGGTGCCGGACATTCTTGGCTCACCTTGGTCAGTGCTTGGTGGAGTGGGAGGGCCTGGACTCCCCTATGAATTGCCCTTGATGCAGGAGGGGCATAAGCCTCATTTCCACTCCACTCCCGTTCCACTAAGGAGAGGACAGGATGTTGATAACCTTGACATGAAGCTAAGCCACACACCAGGGTTAGGAACAGGACTGAAAGCACTTCTTCTAGGGAGATGAGACTAGAAACTGGGTGTGATACTCGCTAGGTCACCTGGCCCTCTGAAGACTTCATTATACCTTAGCAGGGGGAAGTGTCTCCCTGTAGCCCAGACTTTGGTGCCCCTCTTTGTGAGGCCCCACAAGGTGAGGGCCTTGGCATCTCTCATTGGCTAGTTTCGGTAAGTAGCATTCTGGCTCTTCTGAATCCCATTGTAAGGTGGCTATGTCTTCCCATTCATTGTATAGGGAACCTAGGTGCCTAACTCAGGTTTTGTGAATCCTAGGTGCCTAAGTTTCTTTGTGAATCTAGCCTGACCTCAAATACCACTGAGGCCCCAAGCAAAGCAATCAAATATAGTTCTGCACACTAGCACTAGGGCAGTGTTGGTTCCACTTTGAAATGTTCTTCTGGACTTGCTTTTAAGTAGATAAAATTGTCGTCCACTGATAAGGCTTTCTTTAATATTTCTGTACCTGTCTGAAGTACAGATCTGGATATCTGCAAATTACCTAGGCTTAAAGCCTTAGAAGAGAATTGCAGTATTTTTTGGATATGGACTTGGCTAGCAGCATAGCGCTAATATGGGCAAATGATGGATTTTTATCAGCAAAGTTAAACATGTGATAAAGAATGGAGGAGTGTAAGTACCGTGGGTCAACGCTTTTTGTGGTTTGCCTGCTGAAAAATATCATTTTCCCATGAAGAATTTCAGTTTTGACAAAATCTCAATTCCTCTGAAAAATGTTGCTGTTTTCCATGGGCAAGACTGAAGCAAAAATTTACATTTCAAATTGTCTTGCAACTTTCAATGGGAAAACTGTTTTTTTCTCTTGGGAAAAATTTCCAGTTTTCCAAGTCACTCGAACTGCATCACAGTCAAAATAAAACAATAACTCTCCAGCATAATGGGGAGCCTGGCTTCAGTTACTCATTAACTCCTTTTTCACCTGAGTGCAAGAGCATAGGTGCTGGAACTAGGAGTGCTGGGGGTGAAGTGGTTTCCATTATATACAGGGTTTGCAGTTTGGTTCAGTGGCTCTCAGCACCCCTGTGCAAGCGGTGACCTTTTCCTTTATATATATATATAAGGAAGGTGCCCCAAACAAGTATAAACACAAGCACGGATTATTTTGTACCACAAAAAGTTTCTATTTCCCAAGGGAAGGCCTGTGAGTGTGTGTATACTGTAGGAGCGTTAACATTTATCTTTTCCCTCCTAAAAGGAAAATTATTCCCAACAAACTCACATTCATTCTAGCTTTGCCTCTTGCCCAAGCAGTCTACACACATGTATGTCCATACTATACACTAGGGGCCAACATCTGCCCTGACTGACAGCACATGCTAGTCTATTGAAGTCAATGGGGTGTACGGCTGTGCAGAATTGGATCTGGAGTCCCAACAAGTGGCTTATGTTCTCACACCATTGCTTTTGAACCCACGAATTTGTGGGCACTAGAGTTAGAGCAGAATTCTTATGATTTCAAGTTCCATTTGGCTTTGGCAAAAGGTAAGTTCTGTTTTGCTGATTGATTTCAATTTCATTTTAGTCTCTTGGTAGCCCTAGGAGCACACAAGAATTAACTTCAAAGAAGAATATGTACAGATTGCTGGGCACCGCCTGCATTGAGTAAAAATTACAAGGCCCAGTTGTTCCCCCAGGTCTGTGTGAGGAAAGAGCCCATTTTCTTGGACTACTCAAGGCTTAAGTAGGCTCTCTGGTCCTAGCACCCCTGTTTCATGGAAGGTGATGAACAGTAGACATGCAAGGGGGCAGCCCACTGACTCCCCCGTAAAAGAGAAATTAGCATACAGGATCAGAACTGAGGTCCATTTAGTCCATTCTCCTCTCTCTGACAGTGGTCAGTACTAGATGCTTGAAAGAAAGGTTCAATAAACTCTGCAGTAGATAGATCTGGGGTGATCTGTCCTCATGAAGGTCTTGTCCTAATCCCTTATCGAGATTATTTTAAACTCTGGATCATTAACTGTGATAACTCTGGATATTCTTGTTATCTATGTAAATGTCCAATCCCTGTTTGATTCTTGCTATATTCTTGGTGTTCATGTCTTCCTGTGGCAATGAGTTCCACAGTCTAATTATGTGCTGTGGGAAAAGTATTCCTTTTAATCAGTTTTGAATTTGCCATGTCTCAGTTTCATTGAAGATTGGGGAATAATTGTCTAGGTGGCAGTACTGCTGACAAAGATCTGGGGCTTGTAGTGGACCACAACTGAATATGAGTCATTAATGTGATGCAGCTACAAAAAAAGGCTAATAAGATGTTATGGTGTATTAACAGGAGTGTTGTAATTGTCTCACTCTACTCAGCACTGTTGAGCCCCAGCTGGAATATTGTGTGCAACTCTAGACACCACAATTTAGGAAGATATGGACACATTGGAAAGACTCCGGAGGAGAGCTACAAAAATGATAAAAGGTTTAAAAAACCTAACCTATGGGGAAAGGTTAAAAAAACTGGGCATGTTTAGTCTTGAGAAAAGAAGACTGAAGGGCGATCTATTAACAGTCCTTAGCATATTGGAAGACTTTTATAAAGGTGACCAATTGTTCTCCATATCCACTGAAGGTAGGACAAGAAGTAATGGGCTTATTCTGTAGCAAGGGAGATGTAGGCTAGATGTTAGGGAAAACTTTCTAACTATAAGGGTAGCTGAGCTCTAGAATAGGCTTCCAAGGGAGGTTGTGGAGTCCCTGTCATTGGAAGCTTTTCAAAACACGCTGGACAAGCACCTGTCAGGGATGGTCTAGGTTTATTTGGTCCTGCCACTGCACAGAGGGCTAGACTTCTTGAGGTCCCGTCTAGGCCTACATTTCTTTGATTCTATGTAATAGTGGGGCTCCCTGTGTGTATGGGGAACACACCTGCATGGACTTCTAAAATCCTGCCCTTCCCTGCTGTGCAACAGAACCACACCTATTCTGCTGCACATAGGACGCCCCACACTTGTGAGAGGGAGGAATTGACCCTTCATTACTGGGTACTGGGATGGAAGCATAGTACCACATCGTTATGTATCCAAGACAGCACCCTCTGTAATTATTGCCAGATGAATGTACTAATTTGAAGCCCTATTATTACTTATTTGTATTAGATTTATGCCTAAGGAGCCAAGTTGAGACCTGGACCTCATTGTACAAACTTTGCATAAGAGACAGTCCATTACAACTTGATCATGGTTGGGGAGGAAGGGGTAGAGCATGCATGTAGGGTGATCAATGGAACGATTTGCAAAGGTCATGTTAGGACCATGCATGTTTTTTTAGTTGGCTTTAAATTTTGGGGGTGGGTCTGTGTTGTGACAGGGTTAGCTGAACAGAGAGAAAATAAAGGGAAGGGTAAGGAAAAGCATGTCACCAATGGTGCATGGGGTGAAGCAGAAGCAAAGAGACTGTGAGCCAATCAGCAGAGGAAAAAGAATGCCCAGTCAGAGTCTACAGCTCCTACTGCAGCTGCTCCTCCAAGCAGTTTCTTTCATCCCTGGGCTTACCTGGCTAAGGCTGCATGGGTTGTGAAGGTCCCAGAGAAGAGGAGTCTTCCTAGGGTAATCCTGGTTTGTTCTTAGATCTCTCCTCCCCTCCCCCCACCCCCACGTGGTATGGCTGCTTCTCTCCTATATCGTGTATCTAGCATCAAAGCAGGGATGTTTGCCAATTGAAACCAGACCTTTAACAGGTTTTTCCATGTGATTATAATGACCACTTCACACTAAAGGTATTCACCACACATCAATGCTAACAAAATATTTGCGTGTTTTTTTTTAACTTCCTCCCCAAGGCTGGTTGACATGGCCTACTCTTACATGCTCCGCAGTGACAGCTGATCTCTGAGTCTCTCTCCCAAATGCTGCAAGCAGCGGGAAGAAATCACAGCTTTTTTTTTTTTAAGGAGAGGATAAGAGTTGGTCAACATGTTTTTAAAAAGCAGAGTTATCAAATCCAAGCTATTTTTAATAAAGTGAACAGGCCTGATTCTCTACTACGATACCCCAGCATAATTCCTTTAATTTCATGGGCGTCACACAAATGTAACAGAACTGAAAATCAGGCCCAATGTACTTAACTTAGTGTTACAGCACATATGGGAAGTGTTTAAGCACAGTCTGATATGACTAACATTCCCTTGTGACATTCTTTTCTTTAGTTCCCACCTCTGCTTTTGCTTTCCATTGTTATAATTTGTTAAGCACAAACCACGTACTTGCCAATGTAGAATGCCCCAAAATAACAACAGCTCCTGGGGCAAGTTGTTTCACTTCTGTGCTGCTTTTTTTCCCTCCCATACTTCGTCTGTCATGTCTATTTAGACTGTGAGCTCCTTGGCACAGGGACTGTCCCTTCCTGTTAAATTATTTTTTTCCTGTGGAAAATCTTGGGGTTATTGAAATATTTAATTCCCCCAATATGGAGATGCTGCCTCATGGGCTTTGTGGTTCAGGTGTCTCTTGCACCCATTCTCTTCTACATGTCAGCCTCTCTGGTCAGACTACATATTCCATAATGCTGTATTGTTGATCCTCTTGCAGAGAGAGTAGACAGTGCATCATGGGAGCCCCTGGTCATGGTGCATCATGGGAAATGTAGTCTGACTGGGGAACCCAGCCCATAGAGTAGAATGGGGGCATGAGGCAATCAAACTACAGCTCCCACAGCCATTTAGAATTTCTAAATTTAAATATTTCAGTTTGGGGCATTTGTTTCTTTGACAAAATCAAAAATTGTCCTAGAAAGTAGATATTCTTCATGAAAAGTTTAGTTTTAGTTGAAAATCCAATTTTTCATAAAAAAAAATTAGAATAATTTCAGCCACCACCACTTACTGTGTGTTTTGTATGGTGACAGGCACCAACGTATCTCCAATCTCAGCTGAAGTCTTTAGGTGCTATTATGCCATTAATAATAAAAGTAACAATAAGGGAGACAAACTCACAGAAGAGAGGAAGCACAGTGAATCATAGAATATCAGGGTTGGAAGAGATCTTAGGAGGTCATCTAGTCCAACCCTCTGCTCAATGCAGGACCAATCCCCAATTTTTGCCCCAGATCCCTAAATGGCTCCCTCAAGGATTGAGCTCATAACCCTGGGTTTAGCAGGGCAATGCTCAAACCACTGAGCTATGCCTCCCTCGATGAGATGAGGATGACTTAGGGCTGGTTTACCACAGACACAGGGTCTATCTGTAACCCCCATATTCTAGGACCAGTCCCTAAGTGGGGTGGGGTGTTTGAGAATTACTTGTATTTTAAATTCCAAATTTACTTTTTGTGGCTCTCACAGGAGAAGTGTGGGTTGATTTTGTTTTAATTCAATTTAGAGAGGGCAGTGGATTGTCCTTTCCTGTGGCTATCAGTGGGAGTTAGGTCACTAGCTGTGTTTGTAAATCCCACTGGGCACTTGTCTGCATCTTTAGATGCCTAAATACATTTTAAAATCTGGCCTATAGTGGTGAAGTGACTTTCCTAAGATCACACAGCAGGTCACTAGCAGAGTAAGGATTAAAACCCAAGTCTCTCAAATCCCTGATCAGGACCCTAGCCACTAGATCAGGGGTGGGCAAACTGCAGCCCACGGGCCTGTCCTGCCCGGCCCCATAGTTCCCAGCTGGGGCAGCTAGCCCCTCCCCCTCCCCAGTTGTCCTCCACTCCCCAGGAGGCACGCCGCCACACAGGCAGCACTCTGGGGGGCAGGGCTGCGCGCTCTGACTGGACCGTGCGGCTGCCAGATGTGCTGCTCTGAGTGGCGTGGTAAGAGGGTCGGGACTGGGGGGTTAGATAAGGGGCAGAGGGTCCCGGGGGGCAGTCAGGGGACAGGGAACGGGGGGGCTTGGATAAGCGTGGGACTCCCAGGGGGCCTGTCAGGGTGTGGGGGTGTGGAAAGGGGTCAGGGCAGTCAGGGGACAGGAAGCAGAGGTGTTGGATAGGGGGTGGGGTTCTGGGGGGTGATTAGGGGTGGGGGGTCTCAGGAGGGGGGCGGTCCGAGGGACAAGGAGCCAGGGAGGTTGGATGGTTTGGGGATTCTGAGGGGGGCAGTTAGGGGGAAATGGGAGGGGGCAAATAGGGGGCGGAGGCCAGGCTGTTTGGGGAGGCACAGCCTTCCCTACCCGGCCCTCAATACAGTTTTGCAACTCCGATGTGGCCCTCGGGCCAAAAGGTTTGCCCACCCCTGCACTAGACCATACTTTATCCAATATGACTTTATATTGTATTTCCCTCTGCATCTTTTTTTAATGTCATCACAATGCCTCTTAATATGGATTTTTAATAAAAGATCTGCTCTATTTCAAAAGGAATTGTTTTGGGGAAGTTCTATGGCCTACATTATACAGGAGGTTAGACAAGAGATTACAATGGTCCCTTCTGGCCTTGGAATCCATGTATCTATATCTTTCCCCCTTCATACAAATAAAATCTATGTAATTAAATAAATATCTTCTCCATGCAACATCCTGGAAACCTTAACTACTGCTGCTGCAGAAGCTACCCCTGCTAGTTACATTAATAGGGGATTTTAGTGTGTAGGATTTTAACTCCATCTCCTTTAACTAAATCCAGTAAAAAATTAAGACTTAAATAAAATATTTCTTTAGTCACTTAAATGACCCCCCCCCCTTTTTTTTAAAGGAAAATCTCTGATTTGGAGAAGGAATATTGACTATTGGTTTCCTTCTTGGCACTAAGGTAGCTTTTTCTTTTCTGAATGAACTGCTATTCTGTTTCCATGCTGCCTGGATTACTCTAAACATATGAAACTGAAATATCCGTAACTTAAGAATGGGTTGCCATGACGAGAATCATGATTTCATTAATAATAAAAGCTCTGTGAAGTCACGCAAGTGGTTCTGAAACGGTGGCAAAGATTTCCCAGGGGCAAAGTAAATACAAATAGAGACCCAAATCCTTACCACATCAACACTTTCTTTGGAGTCTATGGAAATGTTGCTTGAGTGAGGATTGGGTAAATACTGAGGGCCAGATCATTGTCTATGTAGCAAGGGACTTCCCCATTCATTGACTTCACCCCTTCCACACAAAGGGGAAGGGGAATAGCGCCTGTTGAGAGTGCACTACAAAAGAGATGTCTGTTATATATGTAAATCATTGAGATAAGGTGTCACTAGATGGCAGTCAAGAATACGCACCATTGTTCCTTGGTTTCGGAGTACCAGTAAAACTTCTGGTTGTGGTGCAACACAGATGGCTTCCTCTGTGCAGCTCTTAATGTGGGGTCAGCACAAAAGAGTTTTTACTGCTTTAAATCTTCATTGCTGGCTGACCAGAGGCACAACCTGCTCCCCTATAGCATCCTACCCACATCCCAGCAATGGATGCCTCCTGTCCCTGTTACCCATCTGGGGAGAGCCCACGCTTTCAAATATCACAAGGTTGTCTTAAAAATTATAAGATTTCTTAACAAAATAATAAATTTGGATTTTTTTTAATTGCTTTCTGGTTTTAGAGTCTTAAGGGTGCACTTGAGTCATGCTGTCAAGCTTTTCTCTGGAACACAAAGGCCAGAAACTTACTGAAAGGAATCAGGCTGAGAGAGGCATGTAAACACATGCCTCCGAGAGCTGGGGCTTTAAGAAATACACCCAAATCACAAAGCCTGTGATACAATTGCCAGAGTTGGCACCACTACAGGAGGACAGGCATGTGTTGGGTGGAGGGCAGGGAAACACATCTTCCCGCAGCCCCACCGATTTCCCCCCGAAAAGGTATATAGGCTAGCCGTGATATAGTGGTGGCAAACAGAACGCCAAAGAAGCACTTATTTCAGTGACTTCAAGGCTTTTATTATCTGTTCCTAACTGAGCATTGCTCCTTTCGAGTAACATTTTCCAGCATTTTCTTTCTGGGGCTCGACCTTTACATTTGGGAGAGTCAAACGGTCCCAGTCCCATAGTGGACATTTTGTCACTGCCATCCTCTTTTCTTCAGTCTGACAGATAAATGCCTCCTACTCTCACATTGAGGTTACTTAACATTTGCTGCAGGGACCCTTCATGGCTGAGAATCTGCCTTTAAAGTGGTCCCAAGGCCTCTGATTATATGCTTTCATTCCAGAAAAGCTGTCAGGGATAACGGTTGGGTGCCATGAGACACTAGGGACTTTGGGGCCTGGCCATGAGCTCTTTCTGTGGGGTCAAAAACCCAGAAGTCCTCCTCACCCATCCTCACAATGAAGTCCTAGAGAGAAATTCCATGAGGGGAATTTCAGGGGAATTCTCCTCTGCTTTCATCCCTCCCCCATTGAGTTTTAATGTGGATGGGAATGGCCAACCCTCTATAAGGAAACAAGCTAGTGTTTCATTCAGAATCAGTAATTAAACATGATTCATAGGGGGGAAAAATCCTGAGCTGAAGCTAGTAATCTTTAATGTACCGTAGGAATGGAAAAGCTCTGACAAATCTGGGTCATCCTACTGGTAATGTTATAAGAAGTTGCTGATAAAGGTAATGATAAAGGTTCCACTAGATTATACCTTTATGAGACTACATGATGCCACTTTAAAATGCTGGTATTGTTTGATCCTGTGTAAAAGCTTAAAAAAAATCAAGGATCATTTATGTCATACCACAGAATCCTTCAATTTCATGGTCCTAATTTTGCTCTTGAAAATCCCGGTGTGTAATGCAGTGTTCTCATGCTGTTACAAATGCATTCTAATAGCTTTTTAGGTTTTACTGCACTGCAGTATGAATTCTCCTTCTGCCTGTAGGTCTATGTCTGTTCAGTAACAAAAACAAAACAGGAACAAGCCCCCTTCCCCCACACCTCCAAAACTCACCCAACAACACCACACACACACACACACGTTCCTGAGCAGCCCAAACATCTTGGGAAGATCTATGATGTTTCTTAGTTCTGTGATGTTTCTTATTTGTTCCTAAACAATTCCTTCGTATTTAATTTCCTTGTTTAGAGAGCTTTTTTTTTTTTTTTACCAATGGACAAACAATTAAAAGAACAATCCTCCTGCTCTTTTTATCCTCCTCAGTCTCTTCTGTGTCTGGTGCCAGTCTGCACTGTTCTCATCTTTCTCAGTCCCAAGTGTAAGTGAGAGCAGCATTTTATCCATAGAGTCTCAACACACCCAGCTGATGCACAAACGTCTGTGCTCCGTTGCCAGTAATTATCCTCTACAACAGACTCACTAGCCCCTTATTAATGTGGAATTTTCACAAATCAGGACCAGACTTTGATCCTGTGATCCCTGTGTATGGCCACCTATCTAACCGTCATTACTTATGCTGTCCCAGAGCGAAATGCCTTTAGAACATATAACACAAATGAGGGCTATCGGTGCAAAATAAGGCTTATGCTTGGTGGATTAGAAGGACTGCAGAGCTTTTACAGAGGAAAGTGTACTGGGCAGCAATCTTGCTCGAGGCAGAGTTTAGCAAACAGCTAAAGCTGATGGTTCTAGGATTTTATTAAATTCCCCAAAGGTTTTCAACTCAATATTAATTACTTGCCTTCTTTATGCAAGAATCTTTGTTGAGAGAGAAGAAACACGGAAAGAAAAGATGCATTTTAACAAAGCCCGAACAGCTCCCAGGTTAAAACACTGGAATAATTCAAGTGGCTGAACAGGAGATGAGAGAAAGGAAGGGCTTGTGTTTGAGTTATTGGATTGGTACTCTGCATTCATTTTGGGTTCAACCCTTGGCTTTGCCATAGCCTTCTCATATACCCTTGGGCAGTCACTGCATGGGACAGTAGGTTAATGGATAATAAAGGACTTGGGCTTCATTGATATCTGAAAGACTGGTCTCCTTCCCACTGGGTGGGATATGGCTCTGGAGCACGAGCAAGGCCATTGGCCCCTACCAAGCTACTTAGGTAAATGACCATTTAAAGGTGCCATACTGAATATGAAAAATTGTATTTTGTTAAAGAAAACTCTTGATTTTCTGTCCTACAATGTAGTTAGGAAGTATTTGCGGGCCCTGCTGTGTAACATAAAAATGTGGTGGGGTTAAAAGCAACATAAACTTTTCTGTTGCTAAAACATATTCAAAGGGATAGAAACAACATTACTCTCCATGGAATAACAAAGCAGAGCTTGTAGAATAAATATACATCCTGCCTGTAGGTAAATTCTAAATCCTAAAACTGTCATCTGCTGTGATGCCCACTGAAGAGGCAATAACCGGTAGGCAGCTGCTATGCTGTGACTGGTGCTTATCGTATTCATCATAATCCTCTCAGTGTGAGCTTGAGCTCCCATCATATACTTGATATACATACTTGTTAATCTATTTTAGGTACTTTGTATGGCTCCCATTACCACAGTATTGCAAAACCTCACAGAACCCCTGTGAGATAGAGATGTGGCAGTGGCAGAGCAAGTGCCAATTCATGCCGAAGCCCCAGGTACTTCACTTGTGTATTAGTATAGATCAAAGCAATTGTTAAATGTGTACGGGTGTATTTGGTGCATAAACTTCATGAAAAATAATGGGATGTTAAATGCATTGTTTTCACTTATCGGTATCCTGTTCTAATATAATAGCAAACATTTAGATATCTATACCCCTGTAACTAAATAACCCATCAAAGAAAAAAGAAGCCTTGTAGAATACAAATGAAGAACTTTAACAGAAAAGTGCTAATTTCAAAGCAAGTGGTCATTGTGTGTGATGATCGGAGGTCAAAATCTCTAAATGCATTTCTCACTTTCTGTCACCAAAGGAAAGTCCACGTGGGTAGTGACACTGTCAGCTTGTTTTCTGTGAGAAGCTATAAGAATGGATTCAAGGAAAGATCCTTCATCTCTGGACTGTTTGGATTTTAACAGGGAAGAATAACTGAACGAGAAGGTGGAGATCCCCAGAGTTATTCTGGGTAGCCCTGAGAGACTCTTGGGAAACTGGCAGATTATAATTCTAATCGGTAGCAAAGATGTAGTAGACTGTGACTCCCCGGTACATATATTTTACCTGCTATAATCTCTCACTAACTCTCAACTCCTTTTCTTAACTAATACATATATTGTTAGTTTATTAAAGAATTGGCTGACCTTCAAAGACAGCATTGTCTTTGAAGACCTAGAGTACCAATTGATCTGGGGTAAGTGAAGGGGTCTCTTGGGACTGATAACAACCTAAATGTGATGTGATCTTTGGTGTAAGTAACCATTTGTCACTAAATCCAGTTTGCCTGGGTGGCAAGATAGACTGGAGCATCTAAGGCAACTGTCTGTGTCTCCATGGTGAGACTGATATAATGATGCAGGAGTTCACATTTGATACTGGCTTGGTGAAATCTAATTCTAGAACACACCACCAGTTTGGGGTGCTGCCCCATTTTATGACAGTCTGCCCTAAAATAGGCACTCAGGGTTGTGAGCCACTCCAGACAGCATGACAAGAGAAGTGCAATTATCCCAATTTTCCTGAAGGGGAACTGAGGCACAATGCAGCAGACGCATGATGTGAGACCCAGGTTCAGAGACTGCAAACGCAGGGTGAGTACTTTGTGTGGAAGCCCAAACATGGGTTTACAAACACTGAGCCTGTAGGCTCAAGTCCCACAGATCTCGGCTTACATTGCAGTGTGGACCTGCCCAAGGTCACACGAGAAGCTTGTGGCAGAGTAGGGATTTAAACCCAGGCCTTCACAGTGCTTGGCTAGTGACCTAGATCCCTCATCATCCCTCCCATCTTGTGTTCATATGCTAAACTCTTCAGGGCAGAGACCAGCGGTGTGTTATAATTTTGTACAATGTCTAGCTTGTGGGACCAGGACTTCTAGGTGTTACCATAATATATATATATATATGTATTATGTGTAGTAGTTCATCGCTAACGATGATGACGATACTGTTACAGTTCTCATATATGGCTACGCATAGGACTCCGCAGTCCATATCCTGATGCACAGTGTCAGCCGCACTGAGGGCATGGGAAGTCTGTATCTATGATGACTGATGATGCAGCTCTGTGGCACCTTTCACGTGTCGCCTGGAGAGAATTTTGTTGATTCCACGCAAACTTTTGTCACGTGCTGATCTTGTCAGAGTCCGCCAGTGAGTCCTGTTCTGAGCCATTTGCCCAAGTTCTTTGGGATTGACACCAGCCCACTGGAGGCTGCTCTTCAGATTATCTTTGGAGTGCTTATACGGATGACCCCGTATTTCTTTTGCCCTGACTCAGCTCCCCCTACAAGACCTGGGCTGTATGGAGAACTAGGGAGGGGTAGTACCTGTGTTGGAGGAACACATCGTGCTCCTTTGGGAGTAATTCATCCGCTTTGGTTCCCACCTACACCCAGCTCCAAGAAGCTGTGTGCCTGTGACAGCGGCCACACCCCGGGAAACCCCTGTGACAAGCGGGCCAAACCAGGTGAGGGTAGTTGAGGGGTCCTTTACCCTAGGTGAGAAAGGGAAAGTGCCTTTCTCTAGCATGCGACGACTGTTCCAGTAGACTGGGCGGAGGAAATCAATTTGTGATTCAACAGCCATGGAGGCGGTTCAGCAACGTTCTGTGGGGCATGGAGAACATGACAAGGCATGGAAGTTGTCCTGGTCACCCACAGCAGCTAAGGAAGTCCCCCAGCCATAACGATTCTTTGTGCTGCTGAAATCTGGCTTCCACAGCTGAGAGAGTGGGACTCTCTCACTTAATGGCTTTCTCACAGGTTTTTCTCTCAACTCTCATCCCATGAACATCTGCCATATTACAGATAAATAATAACACTATAGAGGCAGGCAGCTACCTATGTCTGGAAGTGTCTGCACATTTGTAGACAGCCTGTGACATCTGCAAGGAGCTATTCTTTCCTCTTAGTTAGAAAACATGTTCTGCCATACAGTGAATGATATTGCACGGCTCCTCTTTGCAACTTGGGCCATTTCTGTTAACTGCTCTAAAAAGCCTGTGCATTTATTGAAATCTATCTTTCCCAGTTTGACACATTTTATAGAGACGTTCAGAAATGATCATCTTCAGGCTGTTCTTTTTTAATATTTATAACCACCACTATTCTCCCTCAAATCTCTTCAGCATCTTTTAAATAATAATAAGACCATGGATAGCAGCTGATCATTAACTGGAAGTTTAAAAGATAGGATTTACAGATGGGGGTGGGAGAAATATCCAGCTTAAGATCTTTGATTCTCTCATGCTGAAATGCTTGTGTGCTGGGCTACTTCCCTGCAGGTCCTATACCTTCATGATTTCTTTCCTCACAGATAGGCAAGGAAGGAAGGAAGGAAAGACTGGTGGAGGATGAAAAGCAAAGATAAATTAGAATAAGAGATATTACTCTCAATAATTCTGCAGGAATATCAGCTACCTTCTTTAAAGTTTGAGAGAAACTGGCATGCAGAGATGGTAGACTGTTTCAGATGGCATGAATATTGCAGAGAATATTTCAAGGCAGCTATAGGGTTTTTTTCTGCAAAGGGAAAAAAAAGGACAGAAAGAGTCTTAATATTTTGATTAGATTTCTTTTCCCAAATAAGAATAATGAACCAGAATCCAAGTGAGATGTAAGGAGACTGGCAAGCACTTGTAACAACCTCATCATCAGCAAACAACTGCCTCACAAGACTGCAGCTTTCAAACACAGCCAGTGGAGCACAAATTCGTTCTAATGGAGTTATTTGTGAAAGGGAAGTTTCTCAGGAGCTCAACAAAAGAGGAAGAAGGGTTTGAAATTAACTTGCGGAAGCTGTAAAAATATAGGAAGAAAGCCAGAATTTTTTTTAAATGCTAGAGCCAGAGGCAAAGGAAAAAGTTTAATTTGGGGAATTCTCCCTCTTTGAGTGAAAGTTACCCCTGTCTAGAGAGCCTAGCACAAAGGAATTCTACTCAGTACCTCGTATCAGGTGTTAGTCTGTATCCACAAAAACAACGAGGAGTCCGGTGGCACCTTAAGGACTAACAGGTTTATTTGGGCATAAGCTTTTGTGCACTCCATTCATCTGAAGGAGTGGGTTTTTTACCCATGAAAGCTTATGCCCAAATAAATCTGTTAGTCTTTAAGGTGCTACCGGACTCCGCATTGTTTTTACTCAGTGCCTTGTAAATTACATCAGTAATATTCCACTGCCTAATGGGAATAGGTGGCATGCAGGAAATGTATGTTGCAGTTTTAACTGTTACTTTATTTTTATTCCATTTGTTTTGCTTTAGCTTTTCATGTCCCTATGTGGATTAATTTCCCTTCGCCTCACAATCTGCCTCCATCTGTGAGCCCCAGTATGCGCTTTCATTTTATAATGCAAATCTCTATGGGTAAAACTTTTTAAAGTGCCTAGGTGACTTAGGTGCCTAAATCCCATTGATTTGCAATTTTACCCCAAATGTCCACCCTCCTTTTTAAAAATTAAACTGCTTTAGTAGAAATTGGAAATCATTTGACTGCTGTAATTAGGGTCAATGTGAAAACAAACAACTGTTTTTCCCAAGTGATTTGTTTTGTGATCTCACAAGGCTTTTTGGAAGAATCTGACAGGTGATTTAATAATAATATGCATTGCACTTCTATAACAACTTCCATCAAAGGACCTCAAAGTGCTTTATGGGCATGTCGTCTTATTAGTTTTCCACTTGTGAAGATGGGAAATTGAAGCACAAAGGATTTAAATGGCTTCCCCAGGGTCATAATGGAAATGGTGTAGCGAAGCATTAATAGAACACTTATCTTCTGACTTGCATCCCAGTACTTAAACCTCTGACCCTGGGTTCCTTACTGATGCATGTGTCTCTAGTCATAGCACAGCCAAGACAAACAATTAAAGGCTATGAGCCTACAAACAGGCATGTGCTTATCTTTATACACTGTATTTCCATTGCCTTCAACTACTAATCATGAGTAAAGTTACACACATGCATAAGTGCTCGCTAGATCTGGGCCATATTAGTGAAGGATTCAGCAATTTGGTTCTGATAAGCTGCCAAACTCTCAGGTAATAATTTATACTATAATTGAAACTAAACGTCGCAGGAAAATTGAGATGGAAATCCTAAAAGACAAAGGTGCTTCCATTTCCAATGCCTGTTCTAACCCAGAAACATCAAGTTAGGGAAGGCGAAAACAATGGAAAAAATGTTAGTGAACTTTGCAAGCCTTGATAATAGTTCAGTTTGGGATAGGGAGGAATGAAGGGAAAATATTTTATCCAAAGCACTTTGCCCATCAGAAAAATATATTGGTCCAGTTCTGAAATGAGGATGAAATTTGCATTCAACACAGCCAGTGTGCTTAAAACCACTGAAATGTGTTTCTTACTTTTGACTAGTGTTATCTTTCACAGTGAGTCACTGTAGAATGATTGTTAAGGAACGTAAGAAAGGAGGCTAGGGAAAAAGTCTGCATGACTCAAAATCATAGAATATTAGGGTTGGAAGAGCCCTCAGGAGGTCATCTAGTCCAATCCCCTGCTCAAAGCAGGATCAACCCCAGCTAAATCATCCCAGCCAGGGCTTTGTCAAGCTGGGCCTTAAAAACCTCTAAGGATGGAGATTCCACCACCTCCCTAGGTAACCCATTCCAGTGCTTCACCAGCCTCCTAGTGAAACAGTGTTTCCTAATATCCAACCTAGACCTCCCCCACTGCAACTTGAGACTATTGCTCCTTGTTCCATCATCTGCAACCACTGAGAACAGCCGAGCCCCACCCTCTTTGGAACCCCGCTTCAGGTAGTTGAAGGCTGCTATCAAATCTCCCATCACTCTTCTCTTCCATAGACTAAATAACCCCAGTTCCCTCAGCCTCTCCTCGTACATAATGTGCCCCAGCCCCCTAATCATTTTCGTTGCCCTCCACTGGACTCTCTCCAATTTGTCCACATCCCTTCTGTAGTTGGGGGACCAAAACTGGACACAATATTCCAGGTGTGGCCTCACCAGTGTTGAGTAGAGGGGAATAATCACTTCCCTCAATCTCCTGGCAATGCTCCTACTAATACAGCCCAATATGCCATTGGCCTTCTTGGCAACAAGGGTACACTGTGACTCATATCCAGCTTCTCGTTCACTGTAATCCCCAGGTCCTGTTCTGCAGAACTGCTGCTTAGCCAGTCGGTCCCCAGCCTGTAGCGGTGCATGGGACTCTTCCTTCCTAAATGCAGGATTCTGTACTTGTCCTTGTTGAACCTCATCAGATTTCTTTTGGCCCAATCCTCCAATTTGTGTAGGTCACTGTGGACCTTATCCCTACCCTCCATCGTATCTACCTCTCCCCCCATCTTAGTGTCCTCTGATAACTTGCTGAGGTTGCAATTAATCCCATCATCCAGATCATTAATGAAGATGTTGAATAAAACCAGCCCCAGGACCGACCCCCGGGGCACTCCGCTTGATACTGGCTTCCAACTAGACATCAAGCTGTTGATCACTACCTGTTGAGCCCAACAATCTAGCCAGCTTTCTATCTATCTTATAGTCCATTCATCCAATCCATTCTTTTTTAACTTGCTGGCATGAATACTGTGGGAGACCGTATCAAAAGCTTTGCTAAAGTCAAGATATATCACATCCATCGCTTTCCCCACAGTGCCAGTTATCTTGTCATAGAAGGCAATCAGGTTGGTCAGGCATGACTTGCCCTTGGTGAATCCATGTTGACTGTTCCTGATCACCTTCCTCTCCTCCAAGTGCTTCAAATTCCTTGAGGACCTGCTCCATGATTTTGCTGGGGACTGAAGTGAGGCTGATTGATCTGTAGTTCCCCGGGTTCTCTTTCTTTCCTTTTTAAAATATGGGCACTATATTTGCCTTTTTCCAGTTGTCCAGGACCTCCCCCAATCACCACAAATGTTCAGAGATAATGGCCAATGGCTCTGCAATCACATCAGCTGACTCCCTCAGCACCTTCGGCTGTATTAGATCTGGACCCATGGACTTGTGCATGTCTAGCTTTTCTAAATAGTCCTTAACCTGTTCTTTCACCACTGAGGGTTGCTCACCTCCTCCCCATACTGTGTTGGCCAGTGCAGCAGTCTGGGAGCTGACCTTGTCTGTGAAGACCAAGGCAAAAAAAGCATTGAGTACTTCAGCTTTTTCCACATCATCTGTCACTATGTTACCTCTCCCATTCAATAAGGGTCCCACACTTTCCCTGACCACCTTCTTGTTGCTAGCTGCAACTCCACGTCCCTGACCACCTTCATGTCCCTTGCTAGCTGCAACTCCAATTGTGCCTTGGTGTTCCTGATTACACCCCTGCATGCTCGAGCAATATTTTTATACTCCTGCCTAATCATATGTCCAAATTTCCACTTCTTGTAAGATTCCTTTTTGAGTTTAAGCTCACCGAAGATTTCACTGTTAAGCCAAGCTGGTCGCCTGCCATATTTGCTATTCTTTCTGCACATCGGGATGGTTTGTTCCTGCGCCCTAAATAAGGCTTCTTTATAATACAGCCAGCTCTCCTGGACTCCTTGCCCCCTAATATTAACCTCCCAGGGGATCCTGCCCATCCGTTCCCTAAGGGAGTCTAAGTCTGCTTTTCTGAAGTCCAGGGTCCGTATTTTGCTACTCTCCTTTCTTCCTTTGGTCAGGATCCTGAACTCAACCATCTCATGGTCACTGCTGCCTAGGTTGCCACCCAGTTTTACTTCCCCTACCAATTCTTCCGTGTTTGTAAGCAGCAGGTCAAGAGGAGCATGTCCCCTAGTCGGTTCCTCCAGCATTTGTACCAGGAAGTTGTCCCCAACACTCTCCAAAAACTTTCTGGATTGTCTGTGCATTGCTCTCCCAGCAGATGTCAGAGTGGTTGAAGCTGGTGAATGCTGAAAATTCAGCACCGGATCCCTGCACCCATTGTAATCAATGGCAAAACTCCCACTGATTTAGTAGCTCATGCCAATCAGTTACTGCAGATGTGTAAAACACAGTCCTCTTCATTAGATCCACAGGGAAGTTTGGACTTTTGTGAATCTTTTAGAACTTGTAATGTTTCTAGATTAAAACTGAGTGATTACTGCAAAATATTTCCCACAAATAAACATGACTATTAGCATTAATTATTTGTATTGCCGTAATGACTAGAGGCTGCTACTGAGCTTCTGGCCCCATTGTACTAGGCACTGCACAAGAGCAAGACAAACAAAGGGTTGCAGGTTTGAGGCTAGAAAAGTTCAACCTGGAAATAAGGCATATTTTTTAATGATGAGAGTAATTAACAGTGGAACAATTTACTAAGGGTTGTGATGGATTCTTCATCATTGACAAGTTGTAAATCAAGACTGGATGTTTTTCTAAAATATCTACTCTAAAAAAGGGAAGTTCTATGGCCTGTGTTATAGATGAGGTGAGACTAGATGGTCCCTTCTGGCCTTGGGTCTACAAATCTATGAATACAAAGGCATTGAAAGGAAATACAACTTGCTAAAGGTGGCATAGGAGATAAGTGGCAGTGCTGAGAATTAAACTCAATTCTCCTGGCTGCCAAGCCATGCTTTAGCCACTGGACCACACTGCCTCTCCCACAGATATGGCTTTAAATTTGCGTTGTGTTTGCTTTCTATGAATATTGTAGTGAACAAGCTTTATTAGCCCAAATATTTACAAAAGGTGAATGTTAAGCTTGACTACTTGCCAAAATCAAATGTCAAATTGCACACTTGGTCAACAGCAGTGCACATTTAAAAATGAATCTCAAAATTCTCATTTGATGATACAATTTGAAATTCATGGAGTTGTTGGTTAGTTATGTAAGTCATTCAAGCAAGGCACAGAAACAACACCATAGGTGATCTCCTAGCTTCAGTGAAATCTGTGGGAGCATTGCCACTAACTTGCCTTGACTCCGATGGGGCTAATGACTTCAATGTGTCTTATGTAACCATCCAACACTGCACAGATGTCTATTTTTCATGATGGGTCATGCATGAACTATTTGCAGACCAAGAATTATTTGCTAAATAACTTCATATATAAGAATTCATGAATGATTTTGAATAACAGATAAATGTGAGTATTTCACTATTTTTTCATGGACACACTGAGAAAAGAAATAGAGGTGACATTGTTTGAGTACATTATTCTTTATAAATCACACTCCCAGCTATATTCTAGATGTTCTATAGCATATTAGCCATTTTGGTAATTACATTCCTTCTCTTACATTTTCTATTGCTTTAACGGGACAAAGTATTCCCCTTCCGTCCTTAAAATGTTGTGTAATGTTGCAATTACCATTGTAATGGCTGCCATATTTCCCATCAATTATTGTTTTAAGTGTTTTATGTGAACTTAGTGCTCATGAAAGGAGCTTCACTGACAGCCCAGAAAAACTAAGTCCCCCCGAGTCCACACAACATGGGCAGAAGCAGCAGCACAATAGCCGCATGAGAGGGGGAAGTTACATCATTCATTCTCTATACCTAGGGCCCTACCAATTTCATGGCTGTGAACAATGTGTCAGGGACTGTGAAACAAGTTCTTTCCTGTGAAATCTGATTTCCCCCTTGCTTCTGAGAGTGCCCCAGTCAGGGGGCTCCTAGCTGCCATTCCCAGGTGGGCTGTGGCGGGAGAGGACTTATCCTTCCCTGTATGATGGCTCTCGCTCTCAGGGGAAGATCAGACCCACCTCGGAGTGTCTGCCTCCCCACTGCTGTAGGAAGCTCCAGCCCCAGAGGTTCCTGCCGGTGGAGGACACTTGTGGAGGTGGGTCAGTTATCCCCCTCGTCCTGGGAGCACCCCAGCCAGGGAGCTCTTAGCTGTGAGTCCCTGCTGGGCTGGGGAGAGACAGGACTTGTCTTTCCCTTGCATGGCAGCTTGTGGGGAGGGGGGAGTAGATCAGACCCACTTCTGGGTACCTTTTGGGTTGGGACCCCCACAGTTACAACACTGTGAAATTTCAGATGTAAACAGCTGAAAACATGAAGTTGACTAATTTTAAAACCCTCTGGCCGTGAAATTGATCAAAATGGACTGTGAATTTGGTAGGGCCCTATCTATACCCATTCAGTCCCAGGTCTCTTTGCTGAGGCTGTCAATGACGGTGCAAGTGGTTTTAGATTTTTTGTGTATGTGGTAGCCACCGGCCAAATGGGAACTGAATGGAGCTTCTCAGTCATTTTCATTACCAAATAGTCATCAGATGATAATAACTTTTGGCAAACACTGATCTGGGCTGAATTTGATCTATTGGCCTCATTCTTGATTATTCAACATGTGCATGAGGGTGTCAGCAAGGTAAAGCGCCTTATGGGTTTGATTCTGCAAGGGGCTGAAATAGAAAAACACCTGAGCATGTGCCGAAGTGTTTTGTTAGATCAGGCTACAGAGTGCTCGGAACCTGGTAGAATCAAACCCCAGATTCCATTGATGATCCCAATTATTTCATTTGTTTTTCTAGTTGATAATGATCTGCTTGTCATGGCCACTAGGTTCATGCACAAGCCACCATCCAAACAAATATGTTTTATCATCAATTGAACTAAAGTACATTTCAAATAATAAAGAACTCTCCATACAATCTAAAAAGGGACGAAAAAATACCTTGCGACCCTCAAGTCATCCCCAACGAAAAGCCTGAGGAAATGATGGGACTTTCAATGTTTCTTAATTTGTTAGTTACAAAAAGTGGCCTCACGGAATTCTTGTACCTCCTGGCCCAGTGTATTTTTAGTTGACTTCTGGCATGGGTGCTTCCCCCACCCCTTCCGCTCTTTGTACCAAAACAAAACCCCCACAATTGATTTATACAACCATCTAGAAAGTAATCAATAGACCCTGACCTAACAGAGTGCATCGGAAATTTTGTCAATGAAATAATGATTTGTTGGGGGTGAATTTTGATCTCAGGGCCTTATGTCCCCTCCTAGTAAGGGGCCTTTGCATGCAAATGTGTGGGTAGCGCAAGAGGAGTCAATAGCCTCCGGGTTTGTTTTGACTAGGAGTTAAAGATGTTTTAGAATTCTAACACTCTAGCACAGACAGGTGGGTGTACTTTTTAGCATATGCAAACTGGATGAATTGAAAACAAGGGTCCTCCCTAGGTTTCAACTTGACCAACTAGTATATGCTAAAACACAACTTGCCTTGGCTCTACCAGAGTTTTAGAAGGTGTTCGTCAACAGGTTCTACTAACACACCTTTAAACCTACTCAAGACAAACTCTTGACACTTTCTGTCCCTGGATGATTCTAAATCTAGAGGGCCACATGTAGGACTATGAGAGATCTGCATTGTGTCCCCTGCTATTGTGTAGGACAGCTGTTCAAAACAGAATTCAGTGTAACAAGAGACTCTTCTTTAGGGTGCTCCATGACCCCTTGCTGTCATAGGAATCCCTGTACTGGGGTTGGGCTGACAGGAAGCTGGGGGGAAAGATCTGCAAAGCTTGAAGCACTCCACCAGGTCTTTTCACAACTCAAGCTCTGTTACTCATGAGGAGCCACTCACTGGAGATTATGCAGATCTTCATAATATGACCCTCCCATTTCTTTCTTGTGGGATTGGATTAGCCATTACATAGGTGACAATGTAATGATCATCATTACATTTACTGCTGAACACTCCCATGAAACAAATAGGGGCACTTCACACCTCTCAGACTGCCAGCAGTCTCCGCCCCGGCAGACCTACCTGCATTGGGTTTACATCTGGTTCACAAGCTCACATCTGGAAGCCAGTCAGCAATATGTGTTGTTAACGGTTTCAAAAGTTGCATTTTGGAAGTTAACGTCACAACCCTCAGAAATAGAGATGAACCTTTTTTAAATGAAAGTTTAGTTTTGGGAGCTTGATGTGCAACCACCCAGGGAAAATACTGGCTGAGAGCAGATGTAATTTGGCTCCTGGGTATTTGGTTGGTCTTCCATCTTTCAATAATCCTCTGAAATCCCTGCAGATCTTGGGGTATCTGCATGGTCTCAGGGCTAAACTCCTTGATTCTTCCCCCGGAGGAAAACTTTGTCCACAGAAGGAAGAATTCTGAGGAAGCTCCCCTGTATCCTTAATGGGGTTTTCTTCCTCCCCACTCTCCAGCTGTGGATGTGCCCACAGGGGACCTCATCTACAAATAATGTAATTTTTCCCTTTTCATCTGGTCCTGTGTTTTTTATGATTCACTAATATACAGATGAGAAATGATACATATCAAAAGAGAACCAATTTATATACTATAAATAAAACTCTGGGGGAAATGAAGGGATGCAGCACAAGAATAAAACCAACATCTCCAGGTATGCTACAGACCAACTATTCACAAGTTTAAGTAATATATATTGTCATTGTGTAGGCTGAAGCTGCTGGAGAATGTGTGTACGTAGAAGTATTGCTATTTTCAGCTTGCCATAACTTTTGCCCCAGTAGGTGGGGCTGTTCAGCATTACATTTGTTCTGTGCAGCGCCGTAAAAGCATTTGGAAAAATAAGAGCGCTCCTAGTTTTATTTCCCTCTTCTAACTCATCGTGAGAACACTTGCAGACATCAAGCACTTTCCAGATATTTTAAATTTCATGGTCTTCATTTTCTTGTGTGAAAATAGAAATAATTTGAACATGAAAATGATTGGGTAGCACTTTAAATGAGCTGCGTTTAGGAACGTGCTTTAGTGAGTGTTTGTGATACTGAACATATGTTAATTAAGTACCAATTAAATTGGGAGACAGGAAGGTTTAGGGGACTGGTAATTATTATTATTATTTATAGATTCCTATGGAGTTTGTTGCCAGGGCAGCTAGGCGTCTCAGTTACAATGATTAAAATACAAAATGAAAATGTGAAAGTCTACAACATTGGTTCATAGATTAGAAAAAGACAGAAGGGTCATTGTGATAATCTAGATCTCCTGTATAATACAGGTCATAGAACTTCCCTAAATTAATTCCTGATTGAATTAGAAAAATAACTAGTCTTGATTTTAAAATGTTCAGTGAATAAGTAGCTCCAATTGTTAATTACCCTCACTTAAAATTTGTGCCTCATTTCTTGTTCACATTAGGCCACACCAAAGTCAATGGGGTCTAACTCCCCAAGACCAAGCACAGGGTAGGCCCACTACTCAGTGAGGAGGGAGAAACAGTAACAAGAAACTTGGAAATGGCAGAGATGCTTAATGACTTCTTTGTTTCGGTCTTCACCGAGAAGTCTGAGGGAATGCCTAACACAGTGAATGCAAATGGGAAGGGGGAAGGTTTAGAAGATAAAATAAAAAAAGAACAAGTTAAAAATCACTTAGATAAGTTAGATGCCTGCAAGTCACAGGACCTGATGAAATGCATCCTAGAATACTCAAGGAGCTAATAGAGGAGGTATCTGAGCCTCTAGCTATTATCTTTGGTAAATCATGGGAGACAGGAGAGATTCCAGAAGACTGGAAAAGGGCAAATATAGTGCCCATCTATAAAAAGGGAAATAAAAACAACCCAGCAAACTACAGACCAGTTAGTTTAACTTCTGTGCCAGGGAAAATAATGGAGCAAGTAATTAAGGAAATCATCTGCAAACACTTGGAAGGTGGTAAGGTGATAGGGAATAACCAGCATGGATTTGTAAAGAACAAATCATGTCAAACCAATCTGATAGCTTTCTTTGATAGGATAATAAGTCTTGTGGATAAGGGAGAAGCGGTGGATGTGGTATACCTAGACTTTAGTAAGGCATTTGATACGGTCTCACATGATATTCTTATCAATAAACTAGGGAAATACAACTTAGATGGGGCTACTATAAGGCGAGTGCACACCTGGCTGGATAACCGTACTCAGAGAGTAGTTATTAATGGTTCCCAATCCTGCTGGAAAGGTATAACGAGTGGGGTTCCGCAACGGTCTGTTTTGGGACCGGCTCTGTTCAATATCTTCATCAATGACTTGGATATTGGCATAGAAAGTATGCTTATTAAGTTTGCAGATGATACCAAACTGGGAGGGATTGCAACTGCTTTGGAGCATAGGGTCATAATTCAAAATGATCTGGACAAATTGGAGAAATGGTCAGAGGTAAACAGGATGAAGTTTAATAAGGACAAATGCAAAGTGCTCCACTTAGGTAGGAACAATCCGTTTCACACATACAGAATGGGAGGAGACTGTCTAGGAAGGAGTACGGCAGAAAGGGATCTAGGGGTTATAGTGGACCACAAGCTAAATATGAGTCAACAGTGTGATGCTGTTGCAAAAAAAGCAAACATGATTCTGGGCTGCATTAACAGGTGTGTGGTGAGCAAGACACGAGAAGTCATTCTTCCGCTCTACTCTGCACTGGTTAGGCCTCAACTGGAGTATTGTGTCCAGTTCTGGGCACCGCATTTCAAGAAAGATGTGGAGAAATTGGAGAGGGTCCAGAGAAGAGCAACAAGAATGATTAAGGGTCTAGAGAACATGAGCTATGAAGGAAGGCTGAAGGAATTGGGTTTGTTTAGTTTGGAAAAGAGAAGACTGAGAGGGGACATGATAGCGGTCTTCAGGTATCTAAAAGGGTGTCTAAAAGGAATAAAATCATTCCTTACTATTAACGGCTTCTGTTCTTTCCACAGCCATTTGTTGCTGCGGTCGGTCTGGCCGGCGGGGCTCTCTCCTGGTACGTCGGTTTGGACACTCCCTCTTCCAGTGACCGAGCTGTTTCCAATGGTAGCTGATGCCCAAAATAAGTGGTGGAACTGCAGGTAGCAATGTGCACAAATATGAGTTCCCTTGCGGTAAGTCCCACCTGTGCAAGCCCCATATTGTACCAGTCCAGATCACATATTGCACTTTGCACTAGTGTAGCTATGTTGGTGTAGCTAGCTAGATGCAAACATACGTTATGTAGACTAGCCCTTACCACTACTGAACAAATCCCAGTTCTGTGAACTGCAGTCTTCAGGGATTGACTCAACTCCAGTGTGACCAGGAGCCCCCAGTGGGAGCACATGGTATTGAACCTTACATTACATGATGAGACCCACTACCCAGTTGACTTTATTGGTGGGGCTTAGCCCCATTATCTCCTAGTGCCCAGCTGCTCCTGGTCATGCCATGTTTCTCCTGCTATGAAAAGGAAGTGACAGAAAATGTGAGCGTAATGGAAAATATACTCACAACCAAAGGCCCAAGTCCTTTTAATCCTAGCCTTCTTATACGTCTTTTTCTTACAATACCATCCAGCTGTTATTACTATTACTGGTTCTATAGCTATGTAAACATACCCAGCCCTTTACAAAGCACAGTACAATGCGAAGATAGATGGAACCAGGTATAAATTCAGATCCAGATCCCAGGTTTTCAAAGTTAAAGGGGTCTCAGATTTCTCTGAATACAACACTACGACTCCGCTGCTACTATTTTCCAGTACACTGTGGTGGTTAAAGTGGGTTGCAATTTTAACAACATAATTCATCATGTTAGTGATGATGATGTAGTAGTCAGGCCTCTAAATTTGCCTGAGATAGAATTTTGGGTCTTGTTTGCCCATTTGACTTTTGATATTTTTATATTCTTACTAATATCTGGGGGGGTGGGGAGCAAAGACACTGTGTGTGTTATATCTGCCCACAAGCAGAAGAGGTGAAAAGAGATAAGAGAGAGAGAGCTAAAGTGTTGCTGGGTAGAGTGGGAGTTTAATATAGGAGTGTACACTTGAAGGACAGTCCTGCCTCATCTCCTCTTCTGAAATAAAGTCAAGCAACCAGTCGGGAGGGACAAAAGAGGATGGGGGGCGAGGCATAAGAAACATTAAAAAGCCAAAGAAATGCCTGTCCCTGACTGAAACACACAGGGCTGGCTCTAACATTTGTGCTGCCCAAAGCAGCACGCCGAATTGCCGCCGCGGCCGGCTTGAGGGCGGACCTGCCGCCGAATTGCCACCGCAGACGGCCGGATTGCCACCCCTTCCGCATTGCCGCCCCGAGCACCAGCTTGGAACACAGTGCCTGGAACCGGCCCTGGAAACACAACCTCACTCCTTACCCCTCTTATGGTGTACAAAAAAGGTGGTACCAAAGCCTGCAGATTCAAGACCCTCCAAAATGGAACATGCCATAAATTGTAAGGGGTAGGATCAGGGGCGTGCACTACAGGTATAATTAAACCTGCTAAGAAGGAGGAGGTGGGGATAAAATGGGGACAGGGAAAAACTCTGCAGTGTACAGAGCGATGGATATGTTTGCTTAATTAACCCCAATAAACATCACATTGCCTGCACTTCGGACTATAGTTTTCTGCTTTCTGGCTGTGTGACAAGAACCAAGGGAAGGGTGAGTGAAAAGCCCTAAGACGTTAGTTTTGTAAAAAAACAAAACAAAGCAAAAACAACAAGAAATCAAACCAAAGTGGGTTTTTTACCCACGAAAGCTTATGCCCAAATAAAGCTGTTAGTCTTTAAGGTGCCACCAGACTTTCTATTCAGGTTCGTTTTATAGAGGGTTAACAAATGATTACTAGTGTTATAAGCTTATTACACACATGAGTAGCATGTGTGATAGATGTTGTTAGCACATCACTAGGAATGCATTAGAGATAATGATAAGTTTTGGTTGTAAGCGAACTTTTGGCCTATTGGACTTAAACACATTCAGTTAACTATTTATGAACATGTTTATTAAAAATATATTAACCCTTTAAAATATTTATTAATGGAGCCTTAATACAAAATGGGGCAATTTTAATTCACTAAATGCTAAATTCTGTCTCATTTACACAGGTGTAAATCTGGAGTAACTCCATTCACTCCATTGGAATTTTACCAGATTTGTACTGGTGTATTAGGAAACAGAATTTGACCTTAGATAGGAATGGCTAATGAGCACGCCTATTACTCATTAGATAAAAGGTGCCTTTAGTTAAGATTTGGTTTGTTAGGCAGAGGCAGTGAGATCTTGCTCTCTTGTCTTTGGAAACTTTGGTACATTTTTCTCTCTGTGAGCATGAGAAAGGCTTTTTTATTAATTATTTTGTTTCCCTTTTATTTTTTTAAGACAGGGAATGAAAACCTATTCATGTGAAAAAGTCAGATCCCATTAAACAGGAAAAGGAAAAAGCCCCACATTGTGTCCTGTGTGCCCAGTGTCTCATAAAGGCCAGAGGGGACAATTTGGAGGGAAAAAAGGCAAATGTGGGGAGGTGGAAGCAAGGGAAATCAGACTGGACTAACCCTCCCTCAAAAAGACAGAGCTTCCAGAATGTTCACACCCGTCCAGAAAAAAAGATGAAATCCTCAGTGATTCCCCCACTGCCCGGCACGTTGTATTGTCATTTAACCCCAGTGCAATGTGAGTGCCAAGTGGGTGTAAAAAGATGTCATTTCAGAATGGTAGCATTTCCCCCCAGTTATAAATGATTCTACAAAGTGCAAGGTAGGGGAGAATCATGCCTTGGCAGTTTGCCATGGGGTGGCTAGGAGAGGACCAGAGGCATATATAGAGATATGCCTATCTCCTAGAACTGGAAGGTCCTTGAATCCAGTCCCCTGCCTTCACTAGCAGGACCAACTACTGTCCCCTGACAGATTTTTGCCCCAGATCCCTAAATGGCCCCCTCAAGGACTGAACTCACAACCCTGGGTTTAGCAGGCCAATGCTCAAACCACTGAGCTATCCCTCCCCCCTGGACAGCCAGAGATGCTCTAGGTTGTGACCAGAGCTAGACAGGCTCTGGCAAGGCTCAAAATTCAGAGGGCACTGCCCAAACCCCATCGGGGCTGCTCAGCCAGGTTTGGGGTCTGAACCTTTTGAAATCCCCTCTGCCCTGTTACTAGATGTATACATCATTTGGTTATGTTGTGTCTAATTTGCAGCATACTTTTCATGTAGCTCTTGGGCCTGAGTGTTTTTTACACTATGGTCTCTTTACATCGTTCTGACTGGGTAATGGGGCCTTAAAGTTAGACGTAAATTACAGCTATACCAGTTTTAGGAGCTCTTTACACTGCCAGAGTGATGTAAAGGGAGCCTTTAGTGTATATGAGAACCAGGCCCCTTACACTGAAGCTGGTTTACAATATCGTTTTGTAACCCATTGGTGAGCCTGTAACAGTTCCCCTCGGTGCCTGATCTACATAGGATATGAGTCTATTATGGCCCCACTTGTAGAAGCTGGTTTTTTGGCTCATGCATTTTAGCTCTGGAAGTTCCCCAGTTCAATCCCTGATGTGTCAGCCAAGATGGCTTCTATCGCCTTTTCATACCTCATTTAACTTTGGTGAGATTATGTTGTGATTGGACAGTTAAGTCACATAGTGTTCCAGGGTTTGCATAGCTGTTGTATAGAAGAGGAAGGTTTGAGCGAGTCTCTGGGACTCTCAAGAAGTCGCAGTAGTTTAGGAAGAGGTGGTAGATTATTGGCATTAGGAAACTTTAGAACATAAAAAACCTTTTCCTTTACAATCATGCAGGCCTGGCCAAAGCAACATTCCTAGAAAAATCAGACTGTTCAGATTTATTGACTGGGTAAAGAGCTCCTCTCATTCCTACAAAGTAATTGTATTCCCTTCACCAGGAGCTCTAAGAAGGGGCTTAGGGAATTTGTTGTGTTTTTGCCCAAATCTCATTTTACAGATGTGGAGAACTGGAACACAGAGCTTCAGGCTCCCCAACAACAAAGGAGTTGTGTGCAGAGTCAGAATTATAATGCAGGAGTTTCCAGTACTCTGAGAAGACCATGCCACTCTTATGCTGCAGTGGAACATTTTGATAAGTAAACCAGATTCCATTATGGACTACGTCTTTTAGTTCTTGGTTTCTTTCTTTGGTCCATGTTCTTATTCTGAATAGTAATATTACTCTATCTGAGGGGATAAGTGCTCTATACTGCCTGAGCAATGTTCCCTTCCTTGTTCCATTCTCAAAAGGAGTTTTTCATTTTTTTCTCAAGGGATCTCACTATTTGTCTCTTGCTTAATAAAAAGCAGAGGATGAATTTTCTATTCATTTTGAAAGAAAGTCAGGACATGCAGCATTATTATGCAGATCAGTAAAATGTGCAGCTTTTGACAGTTTTAGGTGAAGTAATATTAGCTATAGAGTACCTATAGAGAGTATATTCCTGCTAAGGGTAGGTCCACACTAGGAAGTTTTCCTGGCATAGCTGTGCCTAGAGGGATATGATTTTTTGGTGTCATAGCTATGCTGATAGAATGTATAAGCATTATATTGGTACAAAAGTCCTTATACCGGGCAGGCAGTCCTTATACCAGCATAAGCTATATAGGTATAAGCTATTTTATACTGATATAACTGCTTCTGTGCTGGGAGGGTTTTATCAGTTTAACTATTGCAGTATAGTTAAACTGGCAACATTTCCTAGCATAGAGTAGGCCTAAGACAAGTGTAGTCAGGCTGGATCTGAGAAAAGCTGAAAGGCTGATGTTGAAAAAATATTACGTTCAAGTCTGCATCCTTGCCACACATCATACTTTAGAGGATGAGTTCTGACAAATGTGCACTGCAGAAAACCCTAACCTAGCCAATCCTCCTTCCTTTCCATTTTTTCTACACCCCAGAGAATTTGTAATTAGCCAAAGGGTGATCCAGAAACCTCTTGGTGCCAACTGGCAGAGGGCATGGAGGGACATAGAGCTCTATCCTCTGGGTCTATCTACATAATAGTGTGCCCCAGGGTGGCATGTGAGATCTCTACCAACAGCCAGTAACACACTGATCATCTTAATCATTGCAAAATGTATATACAGATGATATTTAAGAAGTTATATACCTACAATGGAAAACATGTTCTGAAAGCCTGGGAGTTAAAAGCAGGTCACCAAGAGATGATCAGCTTTGGACAGAGTTTGTTTAGGCAGAGGATAGGAGGTGCTTCTCTCTCTTTGTTTGGTTTAAGTGTGTATTGTGCATTGTGTATCTCACAAGTTAAGCCTATCTTCAGGCAGAGCCCGATGCTAATTAAAAGATTGCAAGGTTGACAAGAGAGGGAGGCCACCTGGAAAAACAATCAGCAGGGGGGTCCTGTTTGTAGATAAAGATCAAAGGGCTGCTTTGATACATTAGGGATTGCAAAAAATCACAGGATCTTTCCACTGAGGAGGCAAGAGGACAGCATGACTTGTCTCATGAACGGAAGATCACAGCCAAGTTTGGTTGTAATACACTGGAAGGATTCTGAGGATTTTGCCCCGTAGAACCTGACAATGATTAGTTAAGCGTGTTATGATTTTATTTTACGTATAACCATTTGTTTCCATTATTTCTACTTGCTTCTTCTTGAGTCTCTGTTATTGTTAAATACATGTCTTCTGGTTTTTACTATCAACATATCTAAGTGCTGTGAGCTAAGGAAAACAGTGATCCTGAGGTGTAACTGGTAAGCTGGTGTGTACTATTCCTTTGGGAGAAGTGGATCTGTAAATTCTGAGTGTCCAAAGGCTGGACACTCCAGAGGGATGCTTGGAGGGGCTTGGGGCACGGCTATCATTAACCTGTAGAGAGAGCAGGGCCTGCAGAGGCCTAGAGGGGAGTGCTCGTGTTGCCAGAGGCTGGTGGTGCTGGGAAGTTGACCCCTGGCAGGCACAGATAAGGTTTCCTCATTCTAAGGGCAAGTAGGAGCAAGGCACCTCACAACCCTGGTACCCCTGAGAAGCATCACAGAAAGTCCTACTTTAAATAAAAATATTTACTGACATTTTATTATCTAAAATGGTTGAAGCAAGAACAGGTGTCAGGGAGTCATGACCGCTCTGCCCTTCCCATACTGCTAAATAGGATGCAGGTCCTGGCCTGGGGTAGTGGTGGTCTTGAAAGGCTGAGAACCACAGCAACAAATATGAAGATGACAAATAATATTTCCAATAAAAGAAGTTCAAAGCACGTGTTGGAGCATACTGCAGGTTGAAATTTGCATTACATTCAAATCACCAGGGCCTGATGAAATGCATCCTAGAATACTCAAGGAGCTGACTGAGGAGATACCTGAGCCATTAGCGATTATCTTTGAAAAGTCATGGAAGACGGGAGAGATTCCAGAAGACTGGAAAAGAGCAAATATAGTGTCCATCTATAAAAAGGGAAATAAGGACAACCTGGGGGAATTACATGCCAGTCAGCTTAACTTCTGTACCCAAAAGATAATGAAGCAAGTAATTAAGCAATCAATTTGCAAACATCTAGAAGATAATAAGGTGATAAGTAACAGGGAGCATGGATTTGTCAAGAACAAATCATGTCAAACCAACCTGAGAGCTTTCTTTGACAGGGTAACAAGCCTTGTGGATGGGGGAAGCTGTAGACGTGGTATATCTTGATTTTAGTAAGGCTTTTGATGCTATCTCGCATGACCTTCTCATAAACAAACTAGGGAAATGCAACATAAATGAAGCTAGTATAAGGTGGGTGCATAACTGGTTGGAAAACCATTCCCAGAGAGTAGTTATCAGAGATTCACAGTCATGCTGGAAGGGCATATCAATTGGGATCCCGCAGGGATCCGATCTGGATTTGGTTCTGTTCAATATCTTCATCAGTATTTTAGATAATGGCATAGAGAGTACACTCATAAAGTTTGTGGATGATACCAAGCGAGGAGGGGTTGTAAGTGCTTTGGAGGACAGGGTTATAACTCAAACACTCTTGCCCCACCCCCTGCCCTAAGGTCCCGCCCCACTCAACCCATCCATGCTCACTCACTTTCACCAGGCTGGGGCAGGGGATTGGGCTGCAAGAGTGGGTGTGGGCTCTGGGCTAGGGACTATGGGTTCAGAGTGCTGGAGGCGGTTCTGGGCTGAGCCTGAGACAGAGGGTTGGGGTGCAGGAGTGGGTGCAGGCTCTGGGAGGGAGTTTGGGGTGCTGGAGGGGGCTCAGGGCTGGGGCACGGGATTGGAGTGTGGAAGGTGGGTGTGGGGTGCAGGCTCTGGGAGGGGACTCAGGGCTGGGACAGAGGATTGGGGTGTGGGCTCAGAGGGAGTTTGGATGTAGGTGGGGGGTCCAGTCTGGGGCAACGGGTTGGGGGGCAGGAGGTGGGGGGAAGGAGGTTGTGGGGCAGGAGGGGTCTGGAAGGGAATTTGGGTGCAGGAGGGGACTCTGGGCTGGGGCAGGGGTTGGGGGGAAGCAGGGGGTGAGGGGTGTGGGCTCCAGCCAGGTAACGCTTGCCTGGGGAGGCTCCCGGTTGGCGGCACAGCAGTACTAAGGCAAGCTGCCTGCCTGCCTTGTCCCCACGCTGCTCTCTGTGGCCCCTGGAGGGAGGGGGTCTCCATGTGCTGCCCGCGTCCCGAGCGCTGACTCCGCAGCTCCCATTGGCTGGGAACTGCGGCCATTGGGAGCTGCAGGGGCAAAGCCTGTGTTAGCCCCGCTGCGCTGCCAACCGGGAGCTGCCCCAAGTAAGCAGGGCCAGGAGGCTCCGCGCGCTGCCCCTTTCATGCGCCGCTCCCAGAAGCAGCCATTACATCCCTGCGGCCCTTAGTGGGGAGGAGGCACCATGCGCTGCCCCTGCCTGCTGGCACCTCCTCCGCAGCTTCCATTGGCTACAGTTCCTGGCCATTGGGAGCTGTGGAGTCGGCTCTCGGGTCATGGGCTGCACGTGGAGACCCCCGTCCCGTGCCCCTCTCCCAGGGGCCGCAGGGATGTGCTGGCTGCTTCTGGGAGTGTTGTGGGGCCAAGGGAGGCAGGGAGCCTGCCTTAGTCCTGCTGTGCTGCCAGACTTTTAGCAGGTTAAATTCTCCCGGTTTGGTGTCAGTAGCCTTCAGGAGATAGAGCCTGAATCCGGGAGACTCCCGGTGAAAGAGGGAGGGTGGCAACCCCATAAGCAAAACAGAAGAAGTAATTCTTCTGCTCTACTCCATGCTGATTAGGCCTCAACTTCAATATTGTTTCCAGTTCTGGGTGCCACATTTCAGGAAAGATGTGGACAAATTGGAGAGAGTCCAGAGAAGAGCAACAAAAAGGATTAAAGATCTAAAAAACATGACCTATAAGGGAAGATTGAAAAAAAAAAGGGGGTTGTTTAGTCTGGAGAAGAGAAGACTGAGCGGGGACATGATAACAGTTTTCAAGTACATAAAGGGTTCTTACAGGTAGGAGGCAGAAAAATTATTCTCCTTAATCTCTGAGGATAGGACAAGAAGCAATGAGCTTAAATTGCAGCAACGGAGGTTAGGTTGGACATTACGAAAAACTTCCTAATTGTCAGGGTGGTTAAGCACTGGAATAAATTGCCCAGGGAGGTTGTGGAATCTTCATCATTGGAGATTTTTAAGAGCAGGTTGGACAAACACCTGTCAGAGATGGTCTAGATCAGGAGGTCTGCAGCCCGCCAAGCTCCCCGCACCCGCGTTATTTCCTGCGGCCGCCAAGCTCCCTGCGTCCCCCCCGCGTTATTTCCAGTGGCTGCCAATTCCCCTCCCCTACTGCCCCCCCAGCACACCGCGTCCTCGCTCCTCTGCCTACCTCCAGGCGCTTCCTGCCGCCAAACAGGTGTTTGGCAGCGCTTAGCATTTTCCAGGAGGGAGGGGGAGGAGCGGGGAGCCGCGCACTCAGGGGAGGAGGTGGGTCAGGGGCAGGGATTTGGGGAAGGGGTTGGAACGGGGGCAGGGAAGGTGTGGGAAGAGGTGGGGCTCTGGCGGGGTCTCATGGAAGAGGTGGAGTGGGGGCGGGGCTGCAGGCAGCGAGGGAGGGTGTCAGTGATGTGGCCCTCGGCCCAATGTACTAGTCCTCATGTGGCCCTCGTGGTCATTTGAGTTTGAGATCCCTGGTCTGGATAATACTTAGCCCTGCCATGAGTGTAGGGGACTGGACTAGATGACCTCTCGAGGTCCCTTCCAGTCCTATGATTCTACATCAACTTTGGGCTGTTATTGCTACTGGCTGCACTGTCTGAGTGTGCAATGCTCTGTAATTTTTGTGCTGTTCATGAGGAAGCTGTGGGGATTTCCACAGCTATGTAATTCTCTGTTTTGCATGTAACATTGTTATGTAGACACAATGTTTGTGGTAAAAAGCCACCCGTATGCCAGGCAGTATTTTTACAATCCAGGCCATAGAATAGAAGGGTCACAATACTGTGGATACAACATTTCATGCACTTTTCACTTTTGTCTGTGTCCATGATATGGGAGGCCAAATCTCAAATCCAAGAAAGTTCAGTAATAATTGCCATGAGCAAGCCGTTGGGTATCCTATGTAAGAGGACTTGATAGGCTCAGTCCTGCAGTAGCTGAGATCCTTGTGGACAATCCTGGCAGAGAGGCAAAGGCCTTGAAGGAACCTCTTCAGCCCAAGGCTGAGGTGCTTAGGTGTGTCAGGGTGGAGAAGCTGCTGCTGCTCATAGTTTACTGGATAAACAGCTGATCCAATATCCCAGCAAATCTTTCATGGACACTGGATTCACTTTCAAAAGCAGGGCTGGCCATGCCTTTTTGGCACAGCCCAGAAGAAGGGGTGAGGTAGAGCTTCCCCTCACTAAGGGGAGCAAAGGGAAGGATTCTGCTTTCCTGTACACCTTGATGTGCTGGTTGTGTGCATTTGTGTGTGTGTGTGCATGCTGCTACTATACTCACGGTGTATGCTGTTGTCAGTCCCATTTCAGCATGCTTCTGTCAGTCCCACCTAGGGTGACCAGATGTCCCTGTTTCATAGGGACAGTCCCGATATTTGGGGCATTTTCTTCTATAGGCACCTATTACCCCTCCACCCCCGTCCTGATTTTTCACACTTGCTGTCTGGCCACCCTAGTCCCACCCCACAGACTAGTATATATTTGGGGGGCAAGGACTTCTCACTCTTGTTGGACAACCATGGAGGAGTGGGCAGAGAGAGTACCTGTGTTCTGCATGCATGGACAGCAGTTACCCTTGGCTCTTAAGGGTATGTCTACACTGCAATCAAGCATCTGCGACTGGCCCGTGTCAGCTGACTTGGGCTCATGGGGCTCGAGCTGTGAGGCTATAAAATTACAGTGTAGGCATCCAGGCTCTCCCTCCCCACTCCCAGGGTCCCAGAACCTGGGCTCCTGCCAGAGCCTGGTCATCTACACTGCAGTGTTATGGCCCCACAATCCAAGACCCATGAGCCCGAGTCAACTGACATGGGCCAGCTGCGGATATATTATTACAGTGTAGACATATCCTAAATGGCCTGTACCATAGGGAGGAAGACTGAACTATCTCCCTAGACAGTGTAGCCCAGAAAGGGCCAGACAGGCCCCAGAACAGTCAATACATGCAGCATGTAAAGATGCAAAAGGAATTAGAACATGTACCAGGGCAAACTACTGTTTACAATTCAACATTCATGGTGCCAGGAATGATTTATCTGTTTGGATGGGAGGAAAAACAATATGGATTCCATACACTTGAATGAAGAGCTGATGCACTTAGACATGACAGCTGTTTCTAGGCTAAGCCTTTAACCATCCCTATAACAAACTTGTCAAAGACTCACATTTAAAATTTCCAAGTGAGTCACAAAGTTAGCAGAGAGGTGCGATCAGCCTGTGATTTCTGCCAGGGGCAATTATTAGATTTTTTTTATTACATTTGCATAAGAAGAAAAAAGTGACAGAACTGGGGGTGGGTGAAATGCACAATAAACCCTGGAATGACAAGGGTAAAATCCACATCTAAATAATACCTGTTAATAACAGCCATTCCTAGGCCCTGGTGGCAGAAACATGGTTATTTGTGACGCAATTCTTTCCGCTAGGGGCTGTCTGAGGAGAAGAAAGATGCTGGGGGTGTTTAGGAAGCTTTTACAATGGAGCATGAGCAGGGCCGGTGCAAGGAAGTTTCGCGCCCTAGGCGAAACTTCCTTGCACCAGCCCTGCGCCCCCCCCCCGCAATGCCGCCCCCCGTAATGCTGCCCCCCCCCCCACAGCTGCGGGTGCTCAGCCCCTCCACTCACCGGCAGGCACTCAGCCCCCCACCCACCACCCGCGGGCGCTCAGCCCGCAACCCTCACCCACCACCCGCGGGCGCTGAGCGGGAAACCGTGGGCAGGGGGGCGGTTCGCCACGGCTGCCCCCCGGCTCCCTGCTCAGGCTGGCAGGGAGCTGGCAGGGGTGCCCCTTCCTCCCCCGCCGCCGAAGCCACCCCAGCTTACCTGCGGGAGGTCCCTCCGCCAAAGCCGCGGGACCAGCGGACCTCCCACAGAAAAGCGGCTTCGGCGGCAGGGCGAAGGTGCTGCTAATAATACCCTCCGCCGAAACCGCTTCCGCTTGCCTGTGGGAGGTCCACGGCTTCGGCGGAGGCTATTATTAGCAGCACTTCCGCCCTTACGCCGAAGCCGCGGAACCAGCGGACCTCCAGCAAGCCAGGGGCTTCGGCGGCATTGCGGAAGTGCTGCTAATAATAGCCTCTCGCCGTGGCAGGGTCGTCCTCCCCCGCTGCCGCAAGTAAGATGGGGCGGCTTCAGCAGCGGGGGAGGACGGGGCACCCCTGCCAGCAGTGCGCCCCGTTACGGCCCTGCCACGGCGAGCCACCCTCCCGGCTCAGCCACAGAGCCAGGAGGGCAGGAGGCAGCCGCGGCCAGCCACCCCCCCGGCTCCCGGCGCCCTAGGCGACTGCCTAGGGTCGCCTAGTGGGTGCGCCGGCCCTGAGCATGAGGGTTCCTCTATGTAGGTGCAAGTGTTTTTTTCTTTTGTATTTTGTGTCTATTTGTAGATACCCTGTTGATGCAAGGCCACTTGTCCTTTCCTTATAGCTTGATAACACTCTGCTACTGGCGTTGGTGATATCCTGCTGTAGAATACCAGGGAAGAAGAGAAATAAAGAAGGCGCCAGACCCTTTGTTAGATAAAGTCCATAGTTATAGCTATAGTGATCAAACGAGCCATTCTTCTTCACCTGGGGGTACCAAAGTTGTACGCATGCACAGCCACATCTGCAGCTGACAGGTACCATGTACTGACCCATGCCTGCTGCACAGTGGGGCTTCTTTTAGCCAGGGGAGGGTTATTCCAGAGCTGTTAGAGCTCCCATTGCCACTCTGGCCATGGAAAGGAGTTTCTGGGGCCTGTCATTGTACTTAACAGAGATGTTGGAGGCAAAACTAAGGATAGGATACAGAGGGACCTAGACAAATTAGAGGATTGGGCCAAAAGAAATATGATGAGGTTCAACAAGGACAAGTGCAGAGTCCTGCACTTAGGACGGAAGAATCCCATGCACTGCTATAGACTAGGGACCAAATGGCTGGGCAGCGGTTCTGCAGAAAAGGACCTAGGGGTTACAGTGGACGAAAAGCTGAATATGAGTCAACAAGTGTGCCCTTGTTGCCAAGAAGGCTAATGGCATTTTGGGTTGTATAAGTAGGGGCATTTCCAGCAGATCGAGGGACGTGATTATTCCCCTCTATTCGGCACTGGTGAGGCCTCATTTGGAGTACTGTGTCCAGTTTTGGGCCCCACACTACAAGAAGGATGTGGATAAATTGGAAAGAGTTCAGCAGAGGGCAACAAAAATGATTAGGGGGCTGGAGCACATGACTTATGAGGAGAGGCTGAGGGAACTGGGATTGTTTAGCTTGCAGAAGAGAAGAATGAGGGGGGACTTGATAGCTGCTTTCAACTACCTGAAAGGGGGTTCCAAAGGGGATGGATCTAGACTGTTCTCAGTGGTAGAAGATGACAGAACAAGGAGTAATGGTCTCAAGTTGCAGAGGGGGAGGTTTAGGTTGGATATTAGGAGAAACTTTTTCACTAGTAGGGTGGTGAAGCACTGGAATGGGTTACCTAGGGAGGTGGTGGAATGTCCTTCCTTAGAGGTTTTTAAGGTCAGGCTTGATAAAGCCCTGGCTGGGATGATTTAGTTGGGGTTGGTCCTGCTTTGAGCAGGGGGTTGGACTAGATGACCTCCTGAGGTCCCTTCCAACCCTGAGATTCTATGATTCTATGAATGGACTTGATCAGCATTAGCCACCAAAAAGAAAGCACTGCTCACAGTGAAAGACACTCATCTCCTCATTAATCAATCAGGCCCATCAATTCAGCTTCTACAACATCTCTGTTAGCGTTGTAGGTACATTTTACAGATGGGGAAAGTGAGTCAGGAGAATTGATTTTGTAGAAAACTGCGGAGCCAACCCATGGCGGAGCTAGGAACAGGCCTCAGGAATTCTGACTCTTAGTTTTCTGCTCTAATCTCTGGCCCATAGATGTCTTATGTATTAGGCAATTATTTATTTACAAAGCTTCTTGGGCAGGGACTATCTCTTCCTATGTATGTACTAAGGGGGCCCACCAACATTGGTTGGGGGTTACAAATAAATAATAAATGGGCAACCACTTTGTTAAAGTTTAACTAACTCTACTGTCTTGTTTTCTTAAACTTTGATATTATTTAACAAAGTAAGTGCCCATTTATTATTTATTTGTATTACAGTAACCCCCAACTTGTGAGACCATTATGAGAACACTGTGCACAGTTCTGATGCTGACAAAATTGGGGAATTCAGAAAAGAGCTACAGTGAGAGTCTTAAATGCAATCTATTTAGCTTAGCAAAGAGGTGACTTGTTCACAGGCTATAAGTGCCTTCATAGAGAGGAGATTTCTGATAGAAGAGGGCTCTCTAATCTAGCAGGAAAAAGGCTTAATAAGATCCAGAGCTTAGAAGCTTGAGCTAGACAAAATTAGTCTAAAAATAAGGCAATGTTTTACCAATAACCATTCCAATTAAACATTAGAATAATTTATCTATTGATGTGGTGGCTTCTTCATCATTTACAGTCTTTAAATTAAAATTGGATATCTTCATAAAACATATTGTCACCTCTTTTTGAGCTAAGTGGTTAGACAAAGTTCAGGGCTTTCTGAGCATACTTCAGCTGGGAGGAGCAATTGATGATGGAGTCTGGTATTTTCTTAGATGCAGTCTTGTTGATTTACAAGGAAAGTACAAAGCCCTGCTTCTCTGAACTCAGGAGGAACCAAAACCAGAGGATAGCTTCACTGCTTACAGCTCCAAGCCTCTTTAACCAGCGCAAAACCCAAAACCTCTCTGTAGGTGTGATACATGAAGGGCGGAGGGGAAGTAGCTCCTGTTGATGGACACCCAGCCAGCCAGTTAGCTGTAAAATCCCTCTTGGTAGCTATTCTTTACTTGCTTTACCTGTAAAGGGTTAAAAAGTATGCCAGGTAAAGAAAAAAAAGTGGGCACCTGACCAAAAGAGCCAATGGGAAGGCTAGAATTTTTTTTAATGGGGTAAGAAACTTTCCCTTTGTCTGTTTTTCTCTGGGCTGCAGGGACAGAACAGCAATGCTATAAGCAGGAATGCTGTGTAAAGTTTGAACCAGGCATGAAAAATTATCTTCCATACCTAGAAGGAATCATTTGGATAGGGAATGTTTAGATAAATGCAATCAGGTTTATTCTGTCTTGTGGGTCTCCTCTGTGCCAACCCCAGATGCTTTTGTTTACTTGTAACCTTTAAGCTGAACCCCCAAGAAAGCTATTTTGTATGTTTAATTTTTGGAAATTGCTCTTTTAAAATCTAGCAAAAGCCTAAGTTCCAGATGTATTTTTTTTCTTTTTGTTTTAATAAAATTTACCTTTTTTAAGAAGGATTTAGATTTTTGTGTCCTAAGAGGTTTGTGCATATGATGTTTGATTAGCTGGTGGCCACAGCTAATTTCCTTTGTTTTCTTTCTCAGCTCTTCCCCCGGGGGGGTGAAAGAGCTTGAGGGTATCCCACAGGGAGGAATTCCCAAGTGCTCCTTTCTGGGTTCAAGGGGCTTTTTTTGCATTGGAGTGGTGGCAGTGTTTACCAAGCCAAGGTCAGAGAAAAGCTGTAACCTTGGGAGTTTAATACAAGCCTGAAGTAGCAAGTATTAATTTTTAGAATCCTTGCGGGCTCTCACTTTCTGCACTTGGAGTGACAGAGAGTGGATTCAGCCTTGACAGTAGGCTTCTCTTAGGGTCACACTATGCTTGCAGGCTGTGGCCCGGCTTTCTCTGCTCTCTCCATTTCTTGTCCACACTCCAGCTTTTTTCTACACATAGACACAACCACCCTCCTAGTCAGAACAATACCCAGGGGAACCCTCTGCCTATATGGTGCTAGTTTCTGGGCAGGATTTTATAGGCTTTGTTTCAGGTGTGACCCCTTAACTGTCTCTTATGTGTTAATGAGGTTTTAATTCAACCCATAATAAGGTTTAACCCAGTTCATAACAATGTGTTCTAGCTCGGTTAGATGCTATGGTAAGTCATGCCTGACTAACCTAATTGCCTTCTATGATGAGATAACTGGCTCTGTGGATGAGGGGAAAGCAGTGGATGTGCTATTTCTTGACTTTAGCAAAACTTTTGATACAGTCTCCCACAGTATTCTTGCCAGCAAGTTAAAGAAGTATGGGCTGGATGAATGGACGGTAAGGTGGATAGAAAACTGGCTAGATGGTCGGGCTCAACGGGTAGTGATCAATGGTTCCATGTCTAGTTGGCAGCCGGTATCAAGTGGAGTGCCCCAAGGGTCGGTGCTGGGGCCGGTTTTGTTCAATATCTTCATTAATGATCTGGAGGATGGTGTGGACTGCACCCTTAGCAAGTTTGCAGATGACACTAAACTGGGAGGAGTGGTTGATACGCTGGAGGGTAGGGATAGGATACAGAGGGACCTAGACAAATTAGAGGATTGGGCCAAAAGAAACCCGATGAGGTTCAACAAGGACAAGTGCAGAGTCCTGCACTTAGGACGGAAGAATCCCATGCACTGCTACAGACTAGGGACCGAATGGCTGGGCAGCAGTTCTGCAGAAAAGGACCTAGGGGTTACAGTGGACGAAAAGTTGAATATGAGTCAACAAGTGTGCCCTTGTTGCCAAGAAGGCTAATGGCATTTTGGATTGTATAAGTAGGGGCATTTCCAGCAGATTGAGGGACGTGATCATGCCCCTCTATTCGGCACTGGTGAGGCCTCATTTGGAGTACTGTGTCCAGTTTTGGGCCCCACACTACAAAAAGGATGTGGATAAATTGGAAAGAGTCCAGCGGAGGGCAACAAAAATGATTAGGGGGCTGGAGCACATGACTTATGAGGAGAGGCTGAGGGAACTGGGATTGTTTAGCCTGCAGAAGAGAAGAATGAGGGGGGATTTGATAGTTGCTTTCAACTACCTGAAAGGGGGTTCCAAAGAGGATGGGTCTAGACTGTTCTCAGTGGTAGAAGATGACAGAACAAGGAGTAATGGTCTCAAGTTGCAGAGGGGGAGGTTTAGGTTGGATATTAGGAAAAACTTTTTCACTAGTAGGGTGGTGAAGCACTGGAATGGGTTACCTAGGGAGGTGGTGGAATGTCCTTCCTTAGAGGTTTTTAAGGTCAGGCTTGACAAAGCCCTGGCTGGGATGATTTAGTTGGGGTTGGTCCTGCTTTGAGCAGGGGGTTGGACTAGATGACCTCCTGAGGTCCCTTCCAACCCTGAGATGCTATGATTCTATGGGACCACTTAGTGAAATTCTAGGGCCTGTGTTATGCAAGCCATCATCATGCAAGCCATAATGGTTCCTCTGGCTTTACAATCAATGGTTCTATGAACTGAGATTGGGGTCTCTTTGTACATGAATACAGACATAGGCACCGACTCCGTGGGTGCTCCGGTGCTGGAGCACCCACGGGGAAAAATTGGTGGGTGCTCAGCACCCACCGGCAGCTCCCCGCCAACCCCGGGGCCCGCGCCCAGCTCCTCGCCAGCCCCGGGACCCGTGGCAAGCTCACCTCAGCACTGGGAGACGTTGCGGGGCCCCGCCCCCGACGCTGGACGACGTTGCGTCGGCGTCGGGGGCGGGGACCCGCAACATCACCCGGCGGTGGGGGCGGGGCCCGGCGTCAGCCCCCACCGGCGCCACCAGAAGTTGGCGCCTGTGAATACAGAGAGAGTCTGAGCCCTAAGAGTTTGCAACCTAAACAGACAAAGAGTGGAAGGGGAAACAAGGCACAGAGGTGAAGTTACTTGCCCAAGATCACACCCAAGGTCAGTGGCAAAGCCAGGAACGAAATCCAGGCTCTCTCACTCACCATGCACTGCTGTATCTGCTAGACCAGTTGGATTTCAAGTTACAACAATAGTGAGAACTAGTCAGAAAATACTTTTCCACCCATGGAAAATTTTTAGTTTTTAGTGAAAAATCATGGAATAAACACTCAAAAACATGTGGAAATGCTTCCACCTGCTGGGAATCATAATTTGGATACCTCATTTCCTCATTCTCCTCTCTGGGCCAGGCTACTTGCCTGGGTTACATCCTCCTGTAAATGGTCCATAGTATCCGATTTTTGCTGAACAGCTTCAGTTCATCATGGGAGATGTAATCTGGTTGGAGAGCCCAGCCTAGAGAGGGAATGGGGACCGGAGGCACTTAAAGCACATCTCCCTTAAGGCACTGTGACAGCATTTCTAAATCAAATATTTTGATTTTCAGCCAAAAACAATATTCAGTATTCATCTGAAAGTGTTCAGGTTTTGTGTGTTACCATTTTTTAATGAACATTTTTAAATTTTCCTTGAAAAGCAGACACTTTTAGCAAAAAAAGAGTTCATTTAGTCAAAACTTCCAATTTTCATAAAAATATAGTTTCAATGGAAATTTTTTGACCAGCCCCAGTACGGACAGATAAATCTCAGAAAGAATCAGAAGTTCAGTGTGATAACCAACCAGAAGCTCGGATGTTAATCTGAAAGTTGTCGGAACCTTTGGATTTATACTGTGTACCAATACTTACAAAAACAGGATTGCCCCTTTAAATCTCCAGTATTTACTTGCTTGGACAAGTTGGCTCTTTTCTTGGCATTTTCACCATCCATCATATAGCTGAGACCAGGAAATGCAGAAGCATGCAATTTTAAAATATTTTTTTTGAAAAGTTTTAGGTATAATTAGGTTCAACAGTGAATGCATGCTCTTGTTTTATGTAAACTAATTCAGCTATCCCAAATTAGGCCAATTTATTACTGTATGCCTCCTCATTTAATCTATGGTGTTAAAGTATTTATAAACATAAAATTATACCAATATTTAAAATATCTTCAAACTTCTTATTACTAAACTAAAAGTTAATCTTTAATTTCCAATTCTTAACATCGCAGAGGTGCTGCGTGTGTCAGTTTCATGCGACACGTGTCTATTTATTGAATAAGATTTACACGAGATTAACAAATCACTTATGCAGCATATCTGATTAGTCTTCTTTGATGTTATTGTCAGGTGAATAATTGGTAAATCAATTCTTTCAGGAAGAATAATATTACACTCGAATCCCTGTGTGAAGAAAAGTTGTTAATGACTGGAGTGACTCAGGTTTCCATAACAACATATTGCAAGCAAGGATCAAATGGAATATTAAAACAGTAACTCACTTGAGCATAAAAAAATAGGACCAAGTAGCATTAGGAGTTGACTTGAACCTACATAGCAATTCATACTCCTCTCCTTCTTTCCACTGTGTTAATATCACAGCCCATAAGAGCTGCAGCGAGGAGCCCCTGCATCTCATTGGGTGAGTTAAGGACAAAGCTGAAATTGGAACTCTGAATTGTATCACTTTTGGGAGTTAAAGGAAGACCCTAGAGGGGCTGTTTGTATGCAGTTAGGTGTGTTTCTTGTTTTATGATAGCACAATTTGAAACCAGCTCTGAAACGTTCATGGAGTATTAAAGAAATGGGCATAAGGGCAGATACTTACCTGCTGAAGTCAATATGAGCTGCAATGCCACCAATACAATGACAACACTCTGCACTACATCTCGTTGTCATCAGCCCCTGATAGCATGATCACTTTCCCTATAACGGACTTAATTTGGGGTCTCAATGAGAGCTATCCAGCTAAGGCTCAATTCAGATGAGATGGAGATGCTACTTGTTTAGGGAATACGATAATCAATAGACAAGTATCAGAGGGGTAGCCATGTTAGTCTGGATCTATAGAAGCGACAAAGAGTTCTGTGGCACCTTATACACTAACAGATGTATTGGAGCATAAGCTTTCGTGGGTGAATACCCACTTCTTCAGATGCATCTGAAGAAGTGGGTATTCACCCACGAAAGCTTATGCTCCAATACGTCTGTTAGTCTATAAGGTGCCACAGCACTCTTTGTCGCTTCTAATAATCAATAGAGGGGTCAGACTCCCTTTTTATTTTCTAATAGGGTTTGCACCTGGAAGGTTTATTTGATCCTTAGTTGCACTTATCAGGATTTTCTTTTATTTACCCTCCACTGGTCCGCTACCATGTCATTATTAGTTGGTTAAATTCCTGTAGGTATCACGGTAGCTGGGGGGCTGTAGGAGGGATTTGAAGGATGAGAGAACAGTGAGGTCAGAGAGTAGTAGTATAGTTCAAAGAACATAAGAATGGCCGTACTGGGTCAGACCAAAGGTCCATCCAGCCCAGTATCCTGTCCACCGACAGTGGCCAATGCCAGGTGCCCCGGAGTGAGTGGACCTAACAGGTAATGATCAAACCTAACAGGTAAAAAGGAAGGTTGTTCTTATGGATAATGCACAGAACTGAGTCTCGTGAACTTGGGGCTCAATTCTGAATTCAGCGAAGAGACTCCTTGTCCAAAGTTGTTATATTTTATTTTTAGAGAAAAAGTCTTCACTGGCAATGTAATTTCTTAGCCGCGGACAAGGTAAAATGGAGGTTATTTACTCATGGAGTGATGATTTCTGTTTATAAAGATGTACTTATCCAAATACTTCTCCACTCAGTATTACACAGCCTTTTCACTTTAAGTTATTCAGTTTGACAACATGGTCCTGCGGGATTCTCTCTTAGCTGATATGGAACACAAATAGACACTGAGCCATGATGACAGTTTACTGAACTGGAACAGAGAACAAGTTAAGGTATCTAGTAATCAGCAGCATATCACTATAAGAATGTCTCTTTGACACCAATCTGCTCCTTGAAGTTTACTTAAGTCAGCAGTTTGGGTAAAGTTTTTCATAGAACACGACTCTTTTCTGTTCCAGCGCTGCACATCCTTCAGCATCACTGTTTGATGTTTCCCTGCTGCTACTGGGCCTCATAATATGAGTAGCCTGATAAGAATATAAGAACGGCGATACTGGGTCAGACCAATGGTCCATCCAACCAAGTATCCGGTCTTCTGACAGTGGTCAATTCCAGATGCTGCCAGGGGAATGAACAGAACAGGGCAATTATCGTGTGATCCATCCCTTTGTTGTCCACTCTAGCTTCTAGCAGTCAGAGATTTAGGGACGCCCAGAGCATGGTTTGCATCCCTGACCGACTTGACGAATAGCCATTGATGGGCCTATGTTCTATGAACTTGCCTAATTTTTTTTTGAACCAAATTATAATTTTGGGTTTCACACATGGGCTGCACGTGAACTGCCTGCTACGGGAGGGTAGCCCCCAGCTTCGCCCCTTCTGCCTGAGGCCCCACCTCTTCTGTGCCCCCACCAGAGCCCCCCCCCCCCACCGCAGCTGCCAGCCCCAGGCTAGATCCCTAGCCCTGGAGCGCCTCCAGATTCCCCCCCCCCACCCCAGAGTACTGGGAGAGCAGGCGGCATGGCCCGAGCCGGGCGACCCCACAGGGAGACTGGAGCTGCACCGAGCAGAAGCAGGAAGGGGGCCCTGGGAGTGGAGCGTGAGCAGGGCCACACCTGGCTATTTGGGGAGGAACAGTCTCCCCCAGCCTATGATACCTGCCACCCATGGTTTCACAACATCCCCTGGCAAGGAATTCCCCAGGTTGACTGTGCATTCTGTGATTGGTTTATGATTGTTTTAAACTGGCTCTGTATTAATGTAATTGGGTGACTGTTTCTTGTACTATGTGAAGGGGTAAATAACACTTTCTTATTCACTTTCTCCACAACATTCATGTACATACATCCTCTGCCTCATAGCTGTACCTCCAGATTAACAACTCCACCTGACTGGCTGAGGAAGTCAATAAACCCTCTCTTAAGCCAAACAGCAACAACGGATCTCTGGCTGTTCCATGCTTATGCCGCAGCTGTGACTTCTCCTGAGCCCGCCTTTCTCCTGTCATGCTGAGTTCACACTAGCCCTGCTTCCCTGCTAGTTTCCTGACTCTGACCCCTGGCTTAGGTTCCTGACTCTGGTTCTGACCCCTTGACTCTAGTTACTGGCTTCCTGACTCCAGCTCCTACTCCAGCCACAAAGCCTGGATGCCCACATCCTGGTTTGTGACAGTAGCCTCATCTGGGGTGAAACATGGCAGCTGGTTAACAGCACCCAGCAATACTACGCAACAGGAAAGGAATATCATGTCCAGCTGAAAGTGCAGACTGTATTATTAGATGCTCTAAATTGGAATTGGACCTAGACATTGGGGTTAATATTCAGATTTTTGCAAGGAGTGCTATAGGCTGTTAAATGACTACAGGCAGGCTGCACCTTAACGTCACATATCATTGGGAAAATATTCCCTTTGGCCAAAATTTTCAAGAATGAACCTAAGGTTAGATGCCTACATCCCAATGTACGTGCCTGTGAGTGGGACTTTCCCCAGATTCTTATATGATTTAGGAGCACATGTCCCATTGATGTTTATTCCCATTTTGGAGGCAAGTCCCATTTTTAAAAGTCCCCCTAAGTTAACTCGAAACACATGTCCCACCCTTAGGCACTTATTTTTGAAAATGTTGATCAGCAGCAGCATAGTGCACTTAACCATTGACTCAGCATGGTGCAAGGTACCGACTCAAAGGAAAGGCCTACTGCCTACAGAATTTTTAACACCACCTCTTGCTGCAACTACAGTACTGTTAGATGTTCAGTGAAAGTCTTCACTGAAAGTTATCACTTCAAAGGTTTTTCTTCCCCCGCTGTTATGGTTCCTCTCAACTAATTAGCCTCTTAAGGTTGGTCTATGCACCTCGACCTTATCATGTTTCTCTGACTGTATAAATATCTGTCTACTGTGTATTTCATTCCATGCATCCGATGAAGTGGGTATTAACCCACGAAAGCTTATGCTGAAATAAATTTGTTAGTCTCTAAGGTGCTACAAGTTTTTCTTTCTTATTTTCGTTTTGCTGACACAGACTAACACGGCTACTACACTTAAACCTAGTGAAGTCTTGTATCTAAGTTCTGAACAGACCTGGTCTTGCTTAGCTTGTGAAATTATGTATTTGTTAAATCAACAATGTGCTTACTGCACAGAATGAAGATAATCCCTACCCTTGAGGAGTTTATCATTTATATCTGAAGAGATCAAAAATTTAAGTGGGCAAATTAAAACATGTTTGACTTGTATCAATTTTGTTTTCTACTATGGTTCTAGCAAGTGTTATTTACAGGAATCACTGTAAATTGTTTCCGTGGTTTATTAAAAACAAATAAGGCTAATCATTTGACAATAAGGAACAATATAGAGTAGCTTTTAATCCTAATTAGGTTTTTAGAATGTTCCTGTGAGCCAGATATAATTCGCAGCTATTGAGACAGGGAAAGTGTTATGAAGACTGTGACACAAGAACATGAGTTGTAGATTTTTTCCCCCTCACTTGAATTACTGTAATAGGTCAGTAGCCCTGGAGTAATGAACATGATCTCATGTTTGATCCTGGGTCATATATATTTATGAAAAATGCAGGGTTGGCCTTATCATGAGGTGGAGAGGCCATGGCTTATGTACTCAAAAACCCAGAATGCTGCATACCGTTTTTGTTGTAAACTCTTCCAGTCTAATGTTCCAGCCACATTGGGTTCTACAGGAACAGAGGACTCGAAAAATCTGGCTAGAAATCTGGCATGCCATGAGAAGGCAGCAAATCACCAGAGAGTGTTCCATAGGTGGAAAGAGCTTGAGATGAGACTACGGTTAATGGCCACCAAAGATGATCAGCATCAAGAGAAGACTGCAACAGAGTCTCTTTACTGGCAAAATGTTCTGAAAAGGCTCATTGCCATTGTGAGAATGTTTGCTACCCAAAACCTAGCACTGTGTGGCATTTCAGATCAGCTGTATGTATCAAACAATGGAAGCTTCCTTAAAATTGTGGAGCTGATGGCTGAGTTTGATGCTGTACTCCAGGAGCATCTAAGAAGAGTCACCACCCAAGAAATGTACACACACCACTACCTTGGAAAAACAATTCAAAATGAGATCCTACAGTTACTGGCAACAAAAGTCAAACAGAAGATTGTGGCAGATCTGAAGTCAGCAAGATATTACTCTGTTATTCTGGACTGCACATCTGACATCAGCCATATGGAACAAATGACTTTAATGGTGCGTTTTGTAACAACAACAGAACCTAGTGAAAATGTCCCTGCAATTGTGACTGTCAGAGAGCATTTTCTAGAATTTATTGACTCTGATGATACTATAGGATCTGGTATGACAAATGTGCTTCTTAAAAAAGCTGGAAAATACGGGAATTGCGAGAGCTGACATGAGAGGTCAGGGCTACAATAATGGTGCCAACATGAGAGGAAAGAACGGAGTGCAGACACGGATCTGAGAGTTAAACACTTGAGCTTTTTTTTGTCCCATGCAGTTCTCATTCATTGAACTTGGTGGTCAGTGATGCAGCATTAGTTTCTAGTGAGGCTGCTGAATTTTTTAATGTAATTCAAAGCATCTGTGTATTTTTCTCTGCATCAACGCATTGATGGCAAATTTTGAAGCAACATCTGGGAACATCCTCTCTCACACTGAAACCACTGAGTGCCATATGATGGGAAAGTCGAGTGGAGGCGATAAAGCCTATCAAACACCAAATTGGGAAGATAGATGATGCCATAGTTGCCATTATGGAGGATAATGCTATGACAGGGAGAACAGTGACAGAGGGAAATGGAATCACCAGAAACATACATACCTTCACATTTCTGTGTGGCTTAGTGTTGTACACGACATACTGTTTGAAATAAATGTTGTAAGCAAGATACTCCAAGGTGTTGACCTTGATATATCTGGAGCAATAGAACAACTGGACAAAGCAAAGTCATACCTACTGTCTTACCGGTCAGATGAGGGATTTCAAAACGTTCTGAAGAGTGCACAGAAGTTGGCAGAGGAACTTCACACTGAAGCTATTTTCCCACCCATTCAAGAATACAAGAGTCACCGAAGAAGACATTTTTATTACGAGGCATTTTATAATCCCATAAGAGACCTCAAACAACAATTCAAAGTTGAATTATTTCATCAGGTGCTAGATTGTGCATAAAATGAGTTGAAGACCATTTCATGCAGCTCAAGGAACACAGGAGTATATTTGGGATGTTGTATGATATTCCAAAACTCCTCACTATACCTGAAGAAGACCTACACCAGCAATGCAGGGCTCTAGAGACAGTGTTGACACATGATGACATGTGCGATATTGATGCGAGTGATTTAGGTGATGAACTGAAAGCCCTTTCAAGATACATTTCAGCAGGATCAACTCCAAAGGCTGTTCTGGAATATATGTGCACAAATAAAATAACCACCCTCTTTCCAAATGCTTTTGTTGCTCTGTGCATACTTCTATTCTCTAGGGTGCCACAAGGACTCCTCATTTAGTTGAGACACTTGTAAATTGGTGTTGTGCAGAAGCGTGGGCTCTAACTTGTCCAAAGTAACAAGAATCCATTTCAGCCCATTTATATATATATATATATTGCTTGTAAAAGTAAGCAAAAGTTGAGAACAGAATTATTGGTATTAACAGGGTTGTTTCAGTTTACAAAAAAGTAAGGGCTCATCAGTAAAATCATCGGTTGCCATAACAAGCTATGAAATTGTAAAGAAAAAAAAGAAAAAATGCTTTTTTATTTTAATGAAATGAGTTTGACACCCCTTTGTGGGAAATTTAGAGGTGGAGATGAAAAATCAAACTTAGTGTGAATAGCTTGACTCTGCATTTATGATTGCGCATGTACTTTGTCTGTCTCATGACAGATGAAAAATATTAGATAAACTGCGTGCATAGTGCAGCTGGTCAAAATTTTTCATCTAAACACTTTTCACAAAATGGCGCTTTGAACAGAAAAAGCACTTTTGTGAACATTTTTCATTTTGATTGAAATGCTCTTTTTCGATGAAAAACTAGAATCAAAATCAGATTTATCATAATCCTGTGTTTTTTCAATTAGATCTAGTGTAAAAATGTCAAAAATACCATTGACTCAGGCTTCTAAGTCTCTTAGGTACTATTCTAGGTTTTACCCAAATCTATAGCCGAAGCATTTTTGAAAAATGGAAAGGAAAAAACCACTGCCCATCTGCTGGCTAGTGTTTCATTCTGCCTATTTCATTATTTTAATGACACTATGATGCTTTTTTAGCTTCTTAAAACTTATACCTTCCATTTCGTTGTGGGGGAGGTTCTATTTATGTAGTAATGCCAAGTGAAGTCGTTTTAGACTTCTGTATATTTTGGACATTTAATAACGTATTTGCTGATAAATGTGCATAAGATTAGAAGACTAGCATCAAAGAATCAATCAGTAAAAAGAACTCAGAGTTAATAAAAAGTTTCAAAGAGAACAGTAGTGAGAGTTTACTTAGCAAGCACACCATTAAATTTAATGAGCTTGAATCTATGATCTGTCCCACACAGTCAGGGAGCTGTAATTCATCCTGCATGTCACTGACAACAATGAGAATGTAAAAATAGTTATTGGTGATTTTTCTGACCCAAAACAAGCATATTGTCCATTTCCCTACATTGCCTCAACTGAAAAAAGGGCAATGGATTTCTTACAGATCTAATGCCAAACACAATAATCGTCACACACAGGCACATATGCCTTGTGGCCTACATGGAACTGAACCACACCTGGAAGGAGTCATGCCTCAGAGAGAGAACCCTGGGGGTGCCCCCTGATAATCTGCTACTAGACTGGCAGATACAAACACAGTGCAGGTTGACATACTGAGAGGGTGGAGAGAAGGGGGGGGGTAGCTCAGTGGTTTGAGCATTGGCCTGCTAAACCCAGGGTTGTGAGTTCAATCCTTGAGGGGGCCATTTGGGGATCTGGGGCAAAAATTGGGGATTGGTCCTGCTTTGAGCAGGGGATTGGACTAGATGACTTCCTAAGGTCCCTTCCAACCCTGATATTCTATGATTCTATGATTCTAAGGCTCAGCCCATTTCCCACTCTCTCTATTCATTCCCTGCTTACCTGCACAGGAGAAAGGGATACACTGCCTTCCCACCAATGCCTACAGAGGCAACATAGTGAGGCTCTGTGTGTGTGTGTGTGTTTGTTTGATTCCCCCATATGCTCCTATGTAGATGCACAGGGCTAGGTCAAAATCTATCCCAAAGGAATTTCTGCTTCTTATTTTCAGAACTGCAAATGGCCATTGGACTGGCCTGATAGTAATTCCCTAAACATAAGGAAATACAGTAATAATAATTCCCTGTCCTATTTTCTTAATCCTCTTGCTCATGGAGCTGCAGTGTGAGTGGATCTCAAGATTAAAAGATACGAGGCTAGATACATGTGTAGGGCTAAACCCTGAAAATATTAGTTTTTGTCTTTGAACTATGCCAGTCATGGTGGGGACTAAATTAATGTAAGATTTTGTACTAGATATAATATGGGACCAAATGGAGAGTCCCATTCCCTGTTAATTAAAGCCAAAAAGCTCACATTGTTCAGAAACCCTGTTTTTAAGGAGTAGGGCTGTAAATTAGCAAATATTTTAGTCTGATATTTCATTTTAATTAACTGGAGAAATACTAAAGAGACACAAGCTTTTTACTGTATTGAACTTTTTGCAGCAGAGTATTACAGGTTGTTTCTTTTGAAGAACATGTTTTCAATATACAGGGTTTAAAAATACTGCACATGCACACACAAACTCTGCAAATTAGGACATATAGATATTTTACTGTACGTTGCTTAAATATTTTTGCTTGCCTTGAATTTGGATTAAGCACTTCTGAGCCTTACTGAGGTCTGCTTTACTATAATAAAACTGAACTCATCCGAAACTCTAAAAACTAGACATATAGCTACTTGGCTAGATCCAGAGACATTTACTCAGGTTTTTCTCAAGCAAATTCCATTTTACATTTTAAATGTGCTCGATTAGAAATGGAGTAAAAACTATGGCTCTAGCCAGGGATTTTTAGACGTGCTTAAGGGAGTTAGCTGGAACTGAATGGAAGTTGCGGACACAACTCCTTTGGAAATCCCAGCTCCAAGTTTTTATACCATGCTCATCATTCTGGTATCTGAGCACCTTCAAAGAACTAAGAAATTATATTAATAAGTCTGTTGCTCTCCCTCCCCCTAAGTGAGATGTTTAAAAATGTAAAGATCATGAGCTCACTCTTGAATCATCCTCATGTCCTGCGCTCATGGATCTCACCCCTGAGGCTGACAGCCCCATTGTTTCAGAGAAGGAGAACTTTTTCCACGTTCTGACCTGCACCTGCCCCATCTAGCCCAGCATTTAGCAATAGGGTGGTTTTCTTGACCCCTATCTGCACCCTCCCCCCAGGTTGAGGACCTCAGTTTGAGAGAAAAGTAACTGGCACACAACATCATGTGCAGAGAGGGGCAGTGCAGTTTCTCACATAGGTTGGTCAATCACACAGATGGTTTTGATTTGGGACAGATCTTGAATTTGACTTTGTATTCAGCAGGGAGCCAGTACAGAACATTGAGTGTCAGAGTGTTGTGTTATCTGGAAACTGCATAGCTCAATAGGTGAGCTGCTGCACTGTGAACCAACTTTTCTACGCCCAGTATTGCATTGTTAGGTACAATCATGAGATGAAGTTGGGATCTGTCTCACTCATTTAAGAAATCATTGCATTTTCATATTCTTCAAAGCCACCAAATGATAGATATTTAAAGGGAAATTTCTCACATTGGATACGCTGTTCTGTTTAAAGTATCAGAGGGGTAGCTGTGTTAGTCTGGATCTGTAGAAGTGACAAAGGGTCCTTTGGCACCTTATAGACTAACAGAGGTATTGGAGCATAAGCTTTCATGGGTGAATACCCACTTCATCGGATGCAACAATGTTGCATCCAATGAAGTGGGTATTCACCCATGAAAGCTTATGCTCCAATACCTCTGTTAGTCTATAAGGTGCCACAGGACCCTTTGTTCTGTTTAAGATCACGTTCTAGAGGCACGGATACTATTTCCATAATTAAGCCAGCCCCCGCATTTTCCTTTTAAGGGGACTTTTTAAATCTTGTATTTCTCTTCTGACTCCAATATTTTTGACTCAAGGTATTAGAATTTACAGATTATCATAGTTTGTTTGAAAAGTTATATAGTTAAATTACAGGGACAGATTCTCAGCTGGTAGGAATTGGCAAAGTTCTGACCTGTCCCACATGGTTTCAAAACCACTTTTCATAAATTTTGAGACAGGAAGATTCACCCTTTGTTTGGGGAACCGTTTTGGCTTGATTCACACACAGCAACAAATTCACATTATTTAGTAAGTTAGACAACTGATGAGGGTGATAACTGCCCAGTAATTTGACAAAGAGGATTAACTTCACTGAACGAAATCAAGTCCATTGGAAGCCAATAATAAGATGGAGGATTTAAACACACAAAGGGATTCATACATAACAGCCAAGATGAGTAGAGGAATCTTTGGAGCCTTCTAAATGTTAATTGGAGATACTTCAACTTAGGACGCCTAAAGCAGCCTGTGGAGTCAAAGACGTTAGAAATGCCATTGCTCTCGCAGAGAGGCAAGTGCCGAGAAAGTAGAAAAAAACTAGGAGGTGGGAAAGATCAGAAGAGCCACAGCAGGATCCTTGGTAGGAGGAGCAGACTCAGCTGCACAAGTCCAGTCCATTCTCAGCTATGGGAACAGCTCTGAGTTAGTGTTGAAGAATAGCATGGTCAACAAAGAGGCAGAGCTGTTACCAGTGGTGGTCCTGCAGTTGACCTCAAAGAGCCTGCTTGTCTGCAAGAGGGGAGCCTTAGCCATGGAGCTCAGGACATTCAGTGCCAGGAGATCACTAGCTCGCTGGTCAGAGTAGGCCTTTGAGTGTCTCTTCTTTTTGTCTAACAGACGTATTGGAGCATACGCTTCTGAAGAAGTGGGTATTCACCCACGAAAGCTTATGCTCCAATATGTCTGTTAGTCTATAAGGTGCCACAGGACTCTTTGTCGCTTCTACAGATCCAAACTAACACGGCTACCCCTCTGATTCTTTTTGTCTGTTACTCCTTTCACTACAGCCAGTTCTAGTAATGCTGGAGTTCTTGGCACCAAAGTATGCATAGATCTTAACATGAAGCATTGTAGCAGGCTGCTATTAAGGTGGATTCTGGCTAAAGGCACATTTACAGTAAACTCATAGAGGACTACAACTTTAACACTCTGATTTGGCAAGTAATCTTCCTCTTTGACCAGATCTGCTTTAACAAGAGTGATGTTAGAAGCCATCATTTGCCCTAAACAGCTTTTACCATTGACTTTTACATTCTCTATGAGTGTGTCTCCATTCAAGAATGGCTTGCCATATATTTTCTTTGCTTTTTGTGGCTTTCTGTAACAGAGTCTTAGGGCTGGTCTACACTAACCCCCCAATTCGAACTAAGATACGCAACTTCAGCTACGTGAATAACGTAGCTGAAGTCGAAGTATCTTAGTTCGAATGAAAAGGTACTTACCCGGGGTCCACACGCGGCGCGCAGGCTCCCCCATCGACTCCGCCTACTCCGTTCGCGGAGTAGGATTACAAGCGTCGATGGGGGAGCACTTCCTGGTTCGATTTATCGCGTCTAGACAAGACGCGATAAATCGAACCCAGAAGATTGATTGGACTCCTCCGACAGGACGCGTGAGTATAGACGTACCCTTAGCAATTGTAACTGCGGATTCAGCTTTGCATTTGACTCCTGTGGTATAGTGATGATGTGATATGATTCTATTCTATGATTCAAAGAGGATGGATCTGACTGTTCTCAGTGGTAGAAGATGACAGAACAAGGAGTAATGGTCTTAAGTTGCAGTGGGGGAGGTCTAGGTTGGATATTAGGAAACACTGTTTCACTAGGAGGGTGGTGAAACACTGGAATGGGTTACCTAGGGAGGTGGTGGAATCTCCATCCTTAGAGGTTTTTAAGGCCTGGCTTGACAAAGCCCTGGCTGAGATGATTTAATTGGGGATTGGTCCTGCTTTGAGCAGAGGGTTGAGCTAGATGACGTACTGACGTCCCTTCCAACCCTGATATTCTGTGATGAGACCCTGGATAAACTGTACTAACTTGCACCACAAGTAAACTGGGGTTCATTGTCATTTTCTATGGATTTGCCAGTTGCCAGAAAAATAATGTAACCTGCCGGGGGTTTTTATGTGGGTTTAAATATTTGCACTGTTATTACAATACACTGGGATATCTAATGTTAAAAGTGTCTGTGTCCAGCTAAAGATGCTGCAGTGTGCCCACTTCTGCAGCGTAAGCGATAACAGACCCAAACTATTGAAAATACAGCAGCTGTCTGCTCACTGACAAGCAAGTGCACTGCACGTGTGTGTGAGAGAGGGCTTAAGTCACTATAAGTGACTGTTGAATGCAGGGGTTGCAGAGTTGCCTTGTGGAGGGGGCCGGTTGTTGGGTTTTGTTTTGTTTTTTAATTTCAAACCCTAGGGGGAGCAGGCATGGGGGGCAGGGAATGTGAGGAGGTTAAGGGGGGCAGAGGATAGTCTGAGGGTGAGAGGCGGAAGGGATAGAATGCAGCTCCCTCAGCCAGGGCCGGTGCAACCACTAGGCAAACTAGGCGGTTGCCTAGGGCGCCAAGTGTTTGGGGGCGCCAAGCCCCAGCCATGGAGGAGCCGGCGCGGCACAGGGGGGGCACCAGCCCTGCAAAGGCGGCAGCGCCACTAGCGGGAATCAGCCGCGCCCCCGCCCCTCCTGCCCAGACTGCAGCCCGGCACCCCGCCCCGCCCCCGGGGGCTCCCGCAGGCTGCAGCAGATGCATACGGGCGCCAGCCCCCATGCGCCCCCCGGATCCCCCCGCCGCGCTCGGGCTCTGCGTCTCCCCAGGAGGGGCAGCGGCGGCGGCTCACACTCCCAGGAGCCGCAGAGTCCGAGCGCAGCGAGGGAGGGAGCAGGGGGGCGCACGGGGGCCGCCACCCGTATGCATCCGCTGCAGGAGCCCCGGGGGGGGGGCACCAGGCTGCAGCCCAGGCAGGTGCGCCCCTGGCTCCCCCTTCACCATGCTCGGGCTCTGCGGCTCCTGGGAGTGTGAGTTGCTGCTGCCCCTCCCACTGCCTCAGCACTCTGTGGGGGAGGGGCTGTGCGCACGGCAGCCTGGCAGCGTGTTGCCTCCACGTGGAGCCAGCGGCTCCAGCGGCCTGGGCATGGAAAGGGGAGTCCTGGGGGGCAGTCAGGGAGCAGGGTTGGAAGGGGGGGGAGTTCTGGGGATCCTGTCAGGGGGCGGGGGTGTGGAGAGGGATCGGAGCAATCAGGGGACAGGGAGAAGCGGGGGTGGGACGTGGTCGGGAGTGGATGGGGGCAGGGAGGGGGGAACTTGGTCTGGGGAGCAGCCCCTGGGCAGGCTGGCCCCTGGGGTCTATAAAGGCTCGTTGGGATTTGCCCCTCAATGAACCAATGCGGGGCGGGTGGGCGCAAGGTGGAATTTTCACCTAGGGCACAAAATATCCTTGCACCGGCCCTGCCCTTAGCCTGGGGGCAGTGTTGAGGAAGGGGAGTCCCCTCCAAGCAGCCAGGAGCAGGCAGTGCTGCAAGGCTGCCAACTTTTGCAAACTGATCATGAATCACAGGATTTTGGCGCCTGCAGGAGAAGCTGTCATGATGATGTGAGCAACTCCTCCAATCGTGCAATTTTCAGGGCTGAGCACCTGGACAGAGCTCTATACAAGAGTCCCGGGGCTAAGGAGAGAGACATGCCCTGCCACTGAGTCCTGCCTTCATGCATGGCCCTACAGCAGAGAGAGTGTTCAAGGGGAGCTAGGGAAGTAGTACTGCTGGTTCCCGGGTAGAAAAGCCCTGGGGTAGCAGGAAAGAGAAGCGTTGCTGCTGGGTAAAGAAAGTTATAGGAAATGGATGGCCGTTCCCCTACAACATTTCCATGAAAAGTTTTGGTTTTGACAAATCTGCATTTTCCTACATAACCCCCCCCCACCCCACCCCCCGCCCCAACATTTCATTGAAAAATTCCCAACCACCTCTAACATTAAGTAACTGGTCCATAGAAAGGCAGAACAGAATTTAGCCAAGGCTCCCAGAAGCCAATCCAGTGTTTCAACCACATGAGGTATTGTTACAAATATTATCTGATCACTATGGATGGCATGAGCTGATTTTATAGTCATGTTCCTAAACTTGCAAATCCGATTGATTCTAATGGAGTTGGAGTAGGCTCTAAAATTTTAAGCAGGGTCAAACACACATTATTGAGCTCAGTAAAGGAGTAACTGGGTGAAATTCTTTGGTCTGTGTTATGCAGAGGAGGTCAGACTAGATCTAATGGTGCCTTCTGGCCTTAAACTCTATGAATAGGGATATGTTTCTGTCACAGAGGTCACGGATTCTGTGACTTTCTGGGACCTCAGTGACTTCTGCTGCCGCAGCAGGGCAGAAGCAGCAGTTTGCAGTCTGCCCTGGGTGCAGCAGGGCAGCGGTCCCTGGAGCAGCGGCCGACGGTTAACCCTGGGGCTGCCTGAGCAGCTGGCCAACGGTCCGTCCTAGGGCTGCTGGAGCAGCTGGCTGGGGTTGGGTCAGCCCCTGCCACAGGAGCAGCGGTGGGGCTGAAACAGCTGCTGGAGGTCAGCCCCTGGCAGCGCTCCCACTGTTAGTCCCCCCACCACCACCAGGGTATTTTTAGTAAAAGTTAGGGACAGGTTGCGGGCTTCCGTGAATTTTTGTTTATTGCCCATGACCCATCCCTGACTTACTAACAATACCCATGAGAGAATCTTAACCTTATCTATGAACCTATTAATCAAAAAGTATTAGGCACTTTAAAACTTGATTTATTTTTTTATTCTAGCAATGTACTTCCATCCTAATTTAGCATATTTCTGTACAGCTGGGCAGGGTTTGCTCTACAGCTGCTTAAATATTTACACAGCTTTAGAAGGGTTTCTGTGTACAATCCCACCCTACAATACTGAATACAATACCTTTTCTCCTTAGTCTCAGTGCCTTTTCTTTTCTTCCTTCATATTTGAAATGATCATCTGAACTCTTTCACTAAAGCTCCTATTTCTATGAATCTGGAATGTCCATATATATAATCTTACAGTCTGACTTACTTTTATTTGAATTCATGGGCATCTTTCACTTGATATTAAATAAGACAAGGAACCAGAAAGTTCTTGTCTGTCAAGCTCACTCTTCTCTCACCTCCTTTTGTTTGTGTGCTTTTCACACCTTTCTTTCTTGTCATCCTTTTTGAAACTTACCTCCTGCATTCTGAATTCATTGTTGCTCTTTGGATAACAACACAGGGGTTGGCTGCTCGCATGGCCATTGCTGGCAACCTATTCTGTAATATAGATCAACTGCCCTGGCTTTCAGCAAAGAAAGATTCCTATGAAATAATAAGCAAACAAATAAGCCTGCTTATAAGATCAAGAAAGCAGACACGGTTATATGTTTGGCTTGCTTATTTTCTCTCCCCCCATCGATTATTTAAAATCTAACTTTTGTAAATCTTTGTCCTGTGTTTTGTCTGCCCTTTCACATGTCATATTTCTCAACAGTTATTGCCCTTCCTCAAATCCAAAGATATTCCATTGTTTTGTGTCACAGTATTTCTGTCTTCAGTATTTCATTGCTATACACTTCCCTATGCCATCTTCTCTGCCAGGGCTTAACTCAGGCCAAAGGACACATGTAATATAATTATTGTGTTGATATTGATATTCTATCTATTAAAATACAATATTGTAACAGTTCATACAACTGGTGTTTTTTTCTGATGATAGAAATGAGAGATGTAAAGACCTATTTATCATCCTCTGGCCAATGCACGGTTATTCCTTAAACTGAGTCCTCTAGTGCTTTTCCCCCTCCCCCTTCCGCTTCTTATGTCTCATTCTCCTGCTCCTGGCTTTGCACTTTTGATCCTGCTTGAAACACACTCCCAGTTCTTGTCTGCAGATCCCTTCATAAAAACCACTACATCCTCTCTTGCCTTTCCCTGATCTGTTGTCTCATCTTTTCCAAGTTATGTTTCTTCCCTAGTTTAGGCCATGATCCTACAGAGAATTACTTCAGCCAGTGCATACGTCTTTGCAGGATAAGGGCTCGAGACTGATCCTGCAATGGCCAGGGAGCGTGACTTAGCCTCAAAATTTGATCTCTGCAGGGAGTGTGGTGGAGGGGGCTGCTTAAGATAGCCAGCAGGAGTGGGCCAGGGGGCAACTCGAGGCTGTCAGGGGCTGGAAGAAGTGTCAGTCTTGGGGGCTGCTGGAATGTGTTGGGGGAATGCCCAGAGGGTGTGGAAATTTTAGCTGTAATGGGCAAAGGCTGCCACATGCTCCAATAGCACAGGGACAGATCAGCAATGGACCTAGGGTGACCAAATAGAAAGTGTGAAAAATCGGGATGGATTGTGGGGTAATAGGCGCCTATATAAGAAAAAGCCCCAAATATCAGCATTGTCCCTATAAAATCAGGACAGCTGGTCAACCAGAATGGATCAGGAAGACCCCTGCAAAATCCTAGAAGTGTTCCAGAGGCATGTTCAAACTACCACCACAAAAAAAATGCTATGTACAAAAGGTTATCTTTACAAAAACTGCAATCAAGATTCTGGAGAAACAATAGATCAATAGCTTCCTGAACTGTGTCAAATGATGACAGGTTTCAGAGTAGCAGCCGTGTTAGTCCGTATCCACAAAAGAACGAGGAGTCCTTGTGGCACCTTAGAGACTAACAAATGTATTTGGGCATAAGCTTTCGTGGGCTAGAACCCACTTCATCAGATGAAGTGGACAAAAGCTTATGCCCAAATACATTTGTTAGTCTCTAAGGTGTGACAAGTACTCCTCGTTCTTTGTGCCAAATGACTGGTTCATGAGATCTATCAACTCTTAGAAGATGAACTAGTTCATGATAGCAAGGGATGAAAGATACAGGGTTTGAATGAGAATGCTTAGAGAGCCAGACCAGCTCTACCATGAGCTCTAGACAGGTGCAAAGCTAGTGAACAAGCTCACATCCATGGAGCTCACAAGTGGAGCAGACACAGACAGTTCACCATGTAGCATAGGGAAAGCATGAAAATGCAAAGAAAAATACACCAATATTTGCTAAAAATCAAGTGCACAGATACAAAGCAAAGGAAACAAAATGCAAAGGAAGACCTGAAAGTACTATACAGAAAAACGTAATAGTGGAAAATGCCCTGCTTATGGGGCCATATGCAATAATCATAGCAAGAGGAAATTATGCCAAAGCTTACTAACAAGGAGAGCAAAAAACCAAAACAAAGAAAAAGCATCCTATCAAGGAAACAGGCAGTGACTCAAAGGAGGAGGCTTTGCACACAGATGATATTAATGCAATGCAAAACAGAAACAAATGGGTGGTTTATCAAGCCCAGACTAGGACCAGCTGCAAGACAGCGACTCAGAATCAAACAGGAAATTGAGTACCAAATAGACAGTGGGGCATTAGTTAACATGCTAAGCTACAAAGACTTCTCCAGCATTATGCAGAAGAAGAAAGTGAAACTGTAACCTAGCAAAGACAAATGAAAATTATACAATGGCATGATCATAATATCACATAAATGTATATAGTCTGAAATTTCAAATTGCACAGACAACACAGAAGCCACTGTTTCCGCTAAAAAAAGTGCATGCATGAATCTAGTGACACTAATCCTGGGATAAACAATTCATATTACATACTAGCAAGATAAAAAATAATAATAATACAGAGCAGATAGCACACTGTGGCATCCCTGCAGTAATGCTGCTAAAAATTACCATGCTATTTTTGAAGGACTGGGATGTCTTCCAGGCATGTTACATCTGGAGCTAGATAAAATGATTTGGAGAGAACAGCACCTGCCTTGCGCAGCACCCGTTGTGTTAAGATTAAAAAATAATGGGAGCAATAAAATAAATGGAAAAAGAAGGCATAATTGCTAAAGTCAGAGCTAACAAGTTGGATAAGCAACACTGGAACCTTTGAGAAGCCAGGCAAGCTGAGCAGGTGCATAGACCCAGGTGATTTAAACAAAGCACTAAAGAGAGTTCACTACCAAATGCTTGCAGCTGAAGAAATATTACCTGACTTGGCAGAAGCAAAAACATTCTCGCTACTTGATACCAAAGATACATGTTGGTAAGTGCTAGTGAATAAGGAAATCAGCTACGTCACCATGTTCTGCACACCAGCAGGTAGATATAGATGGCTGGGAATGCCCTTTGTGATCAAACCTGCAGTTGAAGACTAAAAGATGTACTAAGAGAATGTGCAGAGACGAGCGTCATAGCTGATGACATTCTGAGGTACCGATGTGGAGACAGCACGACGGACATTGTGGCTAATCACAACCACAACCTGTCTGTTAAAACAAAAAAACAAAACACATACACAAGGAAGTCAATCTAAAATTAAAAAAGAAGAGGATGAAGTTGCAGTTGAATGCAATATCCTACAAGGGACGCTCTCTGACTTCTCAAGGGCTACGCCTTGACCATGAAAAAGTAACAACAATGCTGCAGCTGCCTACACCTAAATACATGAAATCCATCCAGCATCTATTAGAATTTGCAAGTTGTCTGACAAAATTACTTCCAAGCCTCTCAGATGTACGTGAACCCCCGAGGAGGCTCCTGGATAAAGATGTATTATGGGCATGGTTACCTCGACATATTGGATAGCTGTGAATGTGCATATATTTCACTGACGCCAAAATAAATTCACCCACTATGAACATAAGACAGAAGCATGGGTGTGGAGGATGACAAAATACACACTCCGCTGAGGTTTGATCAGCAGGACACAAAGGGAACATTGGCCAATGAATGACTGATAGATAAGGGAACAGACTCTCAAAACACCACACCACCAGGAGACCCAAGTGCAACACATTTTTCTGTTCTCGCAAGATAGACTCACACTCACTCCAGCATCAAGCCACCTGCAAGATATACACAAGACTTTGTACTATACTAAGGGCACCTCTTCACTGGCAACATTAAAGCGCTGCCGTGGCAGCGCTTTAACATGGCTTGTATGGTCGCAGTAGAGCGCTGGCAGAGAGCTCCCCCAGCGCTCTAAAAAACACACCTCCATGAGGGGCATAGCTCCCAGTGCCAGGAGTGTGGCACCCAGCGCTGGGGCACTGTCTATACTGGCATGTTACAGCACTGAAACTTGCAGCGCTCAGGGGGGTGTTTATTCATCCCACTGAGCGAGAAAGTTGCAGTGTTGTAAAGTGCCAGTATAGACAAGGCCTAAGGCATCAAAGAATAAACCTCTCAAACCCAGAGGGAAACCTTAATTGCCAAGCAAGTTAAGAGTCAGTTCATTTTAAAAAGGAGCTGGTGTTAAGTTACAATCTATAGGATGATCGTCCCTTATAGGGGCATACTAGAATGCTAAGTGAGTAAGCAAGTTATGGTTTTAGTGGTAAATGTTGTGATCTCAGATAAATGTGACAAGAAGAATGTTATGATGGTGTCCCTAGCCTCTGTTTGCCAGAAGCTGGGAATGGGCAATAGTGATGGATCACTTGATGATTACCTGTTCTGTTCATTCCCTCTAAAACAGATAGCATTGGCCACTGTTGGAAGACCGAATAGTGGGCTAGATGGACCTCTGGTCAGACCCAGTATGGCCGTTCTTATGTTCTTACAATAAAGAGCTTCCCAATAGGGGGCACTAAATGTGATTATGAATAGGATATTAGAGAACTCTTTCAGGAAGTGCTTGATGAGAGAGGACAGTACAGGTGGAGGAAAGAATAAAGCCTGAATATTGCATTGTCTTGGCTCTGTCTCTTTTTATGCTTGAACACTGAACACATGGTGCGAAGGGGAACACTCCTCACCAGTGCCACCTACTGGTAAGGCAGAGGTGTGATTGCTTGGGAGGTACACAATCTTTCTTCTTTCTTAGTACCACTCTACCCTGTGGTGGTCTGTCCATGCAGTAACTGATCCCTCCATCTAGGCCACATGTTCAAATCCACCCCTTTCAGGGTAGACATAAGAGTCCAATAATATGGTGGCCTTCAGGATTAGGCAAAGGATTCAGGACTTCACTCTTGGGTCAGGGTCTCATGGTCCAGACCCTTGTATCTTCAGGGTCTTCCCCCAACTAGATTTCCCAGTGACGGACGGATTTCAATAGTTGTGTGTAGGGGAGCCCAAGTCCATTCTGTCCACTAGACTCCAATTCAGGGTCCAGTGGTAGGTAGTTAAATCCTGCACCCTCGGGTGCAGTGCAGCTTCCATCCTGGATCCCTTCCTTCTAGCCTCTCTTCCCCCCAGGGTAAAGCAAAGAACTAAACATAAAGGTAAATTCTCTAACCTTCAGACAGTCACAAATCCTTTCTTTGTAGGCTTGGTCCAGTCATTATAGAGACAACAAGAGCTCAGAGTATTGATCAACTCACCTCCCCAGGGCCTTCAAATGAGCTACTCTGCTCCTCATTTTAAACTACTTCTCCAGCCCATGCAGACTTTGCAGGACTGGTGGAGTGGGGCCGTCTGGACCCAGAGTAGCTCTTTAACCCCTTTCCCTTCAAGTGTGGGTTTGAACACCCCATCACAAATGGAGTGGAAAAAAAAGTTATAAAAAAGTTTAATTGGTGTACAGCTACCAGTAAGATTACTAAGAATTATGGGAACAAAACAGTGTGTATAATGCCTTTTTTAAAAAAACGTGCTTTGAATTACAGAGACTGATTTTAAAATGGATCTGCAAGTGGGTTGTAATTTGAGCTTCTAAGGACTGCTCACTGCATGCCAGGATAGCGGCTAGCTGATTGGTATGTTTGTCACCAAACCTCACTGGCTTGAGCCACGTCATGCAACTATAGGACTGGCACAGAGGCAATCAAAAGTGACATTGTAGCTGACAGCTCTGACAATTGAAAATAGAACATTCCGCATTGGAGTTTACTGGGAGAAACCTACCTGAACCGCAGCGCTAATTCTAAAAACCTCAGAGCAGCTGGAGACCCATCTAAAAATATTATTATACTGTCATGAAGGCTAAAAGAAAGCTGGCTAGCTTACAATGCAGCGCGCCTTAATTCTCCTTTCGAGTGTGTCCAACGGTCAAAGTTCAGAGCCGGTGGCCATTGTGCACAAAATAAACTGTGGCCAATTCTTCCCCTTTTTTCACATTAGGTTTGACTGTCTTCTGCAACTCAATGCTGAGTTTTCCCTCTGAAGTCAGGATCAAAAGTCATTCTTTTGTGCTCTGCCCCTGAGTGATCTCAGTCAGAGAATATAAAATAAATCTGTGATGAAAAGAGAACCTGTCAGGCTCTCACATCTGATTTAGAAACAAAACAAACAAGCAAAAATCCCTACAAAATCTAAAAGGGCTGTTTTCTCTATGGTTGGATCTAAAATGGTCTCCCAAAGACAATAAATGTTTGTAAGATTGTTGTCTGGTGTGGGGGCAGGTATTATTTTATGAAGAGCTCCTTGTGGAGCAATCACCTACAGATGGTATCTGGAGCCTTATGTTCCATGATCCCCTGTTTATTTGCTTCTCTTAGGGCCTGACTCAAAATTCACAGAAGTCAATGGGATCTTGCCATTGACCTCGGTGGGCTTCGGATCAGGCTCTTAGATCATATTTTGCTCTCACATCTCTCAACTGATGTATTAGTCTGTCTGCATGAATAAAATTCCCATTAATGTCAGGTGGATCTGAAAGGTCCCATATGTTGTTGTATGTGAAGAGGGGGAAAAAACTTAAAATGTTCTTGCAGATCCAGGCTCCCAATCTGTTTTTAAAAAGGTAATTTAAATGTGCTACTTTACACACCGCCCATAGTGCCCATTGTTTGGCACTGTGTCACCTCCCTGTTCAATATCCAGCCAGCACAGGCTCCCTAATCCCTAGAGTATCAGAAAGGTGCTGATTTGAGGTAAGAAGGGACCAGGCTGAGCAGGCAGATGGAGGTTGTTTGTGAGCAGGAGTAGCAGCCTGGGAGCTGACTGTGGAGGGAAGGACGGTCCAGAAGCCATCTGAGAGCTGGGCCTTGGAAAGCTAAGATCTGGGCTGGGAAGCAGCTTGTATTGGGAGGAGAGGGGCGGTAGTAGATGTGACAAGGGGAGACCTAGGAATAGCCTTCAAAGAAGGAGGGCTCCCAGCAGAACTCTTATTTTTCTAGGAGGAGAAGGATGGTCCAGTGGTTAGAGTACAAGCCTGAGCTTCAAAAGATCTGGGTCTTGTTCTGCCACAGACTTGCTGTGTGACCTTGGGTAAGTCAATTAGGTCATGCCTATATTTAAAAGCTTTGCTGCTTTAACTAGGCTGGCATAGTTAAAATGGCCACCTTGTCTCCTTCCTCCCAATGTGGACAGACAGCACTCTGCAGTGGTTTGGTTAGATCATTCAAATTTTGTTCTTATTTGACCTAATTGAATAGTCCAACTTCAGGTTGGCTTAAACTACTCCACTCCAACTCTCAATAAGAAATAATACTCCTTATAGGAATATATTGATAGGTGCATGGTCTTTGTTCTGTAAACCTCAGGCAGTCCTTGTGCTCAAAGCATTACAGGGAACATTTTTAGAAAGTACAGGCTGTCTTGCCACCATAAAAGGGTATGTGTGTGAGGATCCTTGTTTCAATGTAGTTGTTGAAACCACCTTTTACTGTGGAATGTTGTCGATGGCAGTCAATCTGAATGTCCAAATATTTATTGTATTGCTCATAGAGCAATAGATTCAAAGGTCAGAAGGACAATTCTCATCTAGCCTCTGATCTCCTGCATAAAGCAGACCATAGAATTTACCACTAATTCCTGCATGAAGCCCATAACTTTGAGTTGAAGTAAAGCATGATGGATAATCAGCTGAACGTGAGCTCCCAGTGTGACGCTGTGCCCAAAAGGATGCCTAAATAGGGTAATCTTGAGTAGGAGTAGAGAAGTTATTTTACTTCAACTTTTGGCACTAATGTAACTGCTGTTGAAATACCGTGTCCGGAACTGGTGTCCACAATTCAAAAAGGATGTTAATAAATTGGAACGCGTTCAAAGAAAAGCCATCAGAATAATTAAAGGATTGTAAAACATGCATTATAGTGACAGACTCAAGGAGTTCAGTCTATTTAGCCTAACAAAGAGGAAGTTAAGCAGTGATCTGATTACAGTCTATAACAGGGATCGGCAACCTTTGGCATGTGGCCCATCAGGGAAATCCACTGGTGGGCCGGGAGGGTTTGTTTACCTGCAGCGTCCTCAGGTTCAGCCAACCGCAGCTCCCACTGGTCGCGGTTTGCCGTTTCAGGCCAATGGGGTCTGTGGGAAGCGGCGTGGGCCAAGGGATGTGCTGGCCGCCACTTCCCACAGCCCCCATTGGCCTGGAACGGTGAACCGTGGCCAGTGGGAGCTGTGATCGGCCAAACCTGCGGACGCTGCAGGTAAACAAACCATCCCAGCCCACCAGCGGATTTCCCTTATGGGCCGCGTGCCAAACGTTGCCGATCCCTGGTCTATAAGTATCTACATGGGGAACAAATATTTGATGATGGGATCTGCAATCGACCAGAGAAAAATATAACATGATCCAGTGGTTGGAAGTTGAAGCTACACACATTCAGACTGGAAAAAAGGCATAATTTTCTAACAGTGAGGGTAATTAACCACTGAAACAATGTACCACGGATAGTGGTGGGTTCTCCATCACTGGCAATTTTTAAATCAATATTGAACATTTTTCTAAAAGGTCTGCTCTAGGGATTATCTTGGGGAAGTTCTATGGCCTGTGCTATACAGGAGATCAAACTAGATTATCATCATGGTCCCTTCTGGTCTTGGAATCTATTAATCTATATCCTTTAAAAGACACCGAGTCTTGATTTACAGGTAATAGAGAACTCACCATTATCTTTATTTTGGTTACTGGTGAAATTAAGTATGATGTAAGCACAGAAATGAGAGTTGTCCCTTTAAGAAAGGGTGGGGCACTTGGTTGTGTGCTTGCAAGTGACTGAAAGCAGTTGTGAGGGGTGTGCCTGCAGGTCTAGAGTCTGTGTAGTGAATAGTATATGTATGCTAGTCCCAGTTTGTGTGTGTAACCCACTCATGAGTGAGTGTTACAAGTCCACCTTTAGGTCAATCCACAGAGGACAGAAGTTATGACAGCCCCCAGCTATAGAGATTGGGCTGCTTAGCTCAAGCTACATAGTAGCTCATGTTTTTAACTGTGGAGGGCCCTGGTTCAACACTTGAAGTGTCAGCCAAGATGGTAGCCATCACACAATCACAGTTACCGAATTTGTTCAGGCACCCCTGTGTGTTCTGACGACAGGTCAGTATTAGCTTTTTGAAAGCCAATGCACACCCCTCTCTAAATATTTTGCTGCATGGAGGCTTTTATAGGGTCCCTATGGGCATCCTAAAATAATAATAATCATCATAATTAATAATAATAATGAAGCAGCAAGAGCAAGTCCCTGTGCAAAGCAGATGGAATAAAGTTTTCAAGATACCACAGTGATGGGTGGAACATAGGAGAACAGGCCCACTAAAGGCTATTCTTATGAGTTTACATGCTGAAAGACCAACTTCCTATGACCCTAATTCTATTGGTGCTGTGGATGGCAAGTAATACTGAAGAATTTCCAAGCACAAATGTAACTGAGCTCTGTGTTATGAAATCAGCCTGCTGCATTACCTCAGCCACTGGTCACAACATTAACCTCTCCTAAACCATCTTCTGTTTCGAGTTGCTTTTACCAGGCTCTCTGTACTATTAATATGTTGTTTAACAAACACTGCAGGGGCTGTGATGGTGTCAGGAACATTCTGGCTAACAAGTTTTATCACTCCCACTCTGCTGTCACTTCACTGGTTTCCTGTTAGGCTACTTACCGACTCTGAATTTGAGCTCCGATATCTATGAGATGGGGGGGAAGAGTGAAAGCAGGCGAGACACTTGGTTTTTTTTTAAATTAAGGATAAGCGAAGTGTCTGATTTAAAAAAAAATTATTTTCAGAATCCACACAGCTTTGCCCACTCTTTGGATTGATTCTAATTTTAGCTGAAATTCAAACAAATGAGGTTAAGTGTTTTCATATATTTATTTTAAAAAATGAGCATGAAAGACTTTCATTTGTTTTTCATTCTCATGAGTCTTTGCACATTTCAGCTGGGGTGGAGCTAAATCATTCCTACTAAAAAAGACACCACAACATGAAGACACAAGATAAACTGAGAACTACTGTAAGGGATGCGACTGTATTAATATTATTTATGTTACAGAAGCACCCTAAGCATCAACCAGTATTGAGGCCGCATTTTATCAGGCAGTGCCCAAAGCAAGAGAGACAGTCCTTGTCCTTATGAACTTTCAGTCTAAACACATAGGTCTAAACACACAATGGTGGGAGAAAGGGATGCGACTTGAATTTTGTGTGTGTGTTTTGTTTGTAGGATGGACGCTAATGAGGAAGGGATAAAGGGAATGTTAAGGAGGGATGGTTTTGAGTAAACAAAACAATGGGAAGGATGGACGGGAGATAGAGAAATGGAAAAGACAGGAAAGAAGAGAGCTGTGAATAGGAGAGGGGATAGCTCAGTGGTTTGAGCATTGGCCTGCTAAAGCCAGGGTTGTGAGTTCAGTCCTTGAGGGGGGCCATTTAGGGATCTGGGGCAAAAATCTGTCAGGGACAGTACTTGGTCCTGCTAGTGTAGGCAGGGGACTGGACTCGATGACTTTTCAAGGTCCTTCCAGTTCTGAGTTAGGTATATCTCCTACAAATAAGTAACCCAATATATATAAGTAGACTGGTGGGCCTGGAGAATGAGTTTCTGACGCAAGAGGAGGTTGGTAGAGTGGCAGAGACCAGAGCAAACAATCAACAAAATGTGAAAGTAACAAGGTTGAGTTAGAAGTTTCTAATGAAATGAGGAGGCCAATCATTAGGGAGCTCTGTGGATCTCTTTGTAGGTGAAAAGCAGCAGGACTTGAGCCAGTATCTCAGCAATTTCATACTTCATTTGCTTCAGAATCCTTGGATGAAAACCATGTGGTCCTGCTGATTTACTGCACCTGAGACACTCAAGTTCCTCCATTACTTCCTCTTTAGAGACTTCAGTTCTCATCTAAGCCACAGTCATAATACATGGTTATGGAGCAGAAGTTTCCCCAGGCCCATCTGCAATAAAGATACAAGAAGTCCATTACACTTTTCTGCTGTGCCTCCAATCTCGGTAATTGCCCTTCTCTCCTTGGTGTTATGTGAATTTACACCATATATCCTTCTTGATGTATATAACATTTTAGCATATTACTTCCTTAACTCATTTTGCATGTCTTCTCTTTGCTCTTTTTATTTCCAAGCATCTCCTGTGCTCCCCTAAATTGGGTCATCTAGTCAGGCTTTCCAGGTTTTTTAGAGGTACTTTTATCCCTAACAAACACCTGTAATTTTCTGCTTAGCTGTGCATGTTTCACTCTGCCCTCTTTCCTGTTCATTTTCCTACCCATAGCTACAAGGCAGTTTGTGGCTCCATACAGCATCTGTATTGTGTCGTCGGGAGGGTTTGTTTTACCCTTTAGCTCGGCGTTCACCTTCCTCCTCAGAGTTTAGAGTTTGCCCTTTTGCAGTTTGTTGTCAGAGCATTAGCCCTATGGGAGTCTCACTTAGCTGTAACATCAAACCTAATTGTGTCATGATGCCCAGTGGAGTTCCTGTAACCTTTGTAGGTTTGATAACGAATGCTGCTTCACAAGATCTGGGCACGAGGGAATAAACTCTCTGACAAATGCCCCTTCCCCTCTATCCCGAGGCCAATTTCTGATATCTGATCAGTTGGTTAATATGACCATTTTAAATGTTTGGGTCCTGTGTACCTAAGCGATGGCCTCTAACCACATGAGATACGATGGGAGTCACAATCCTTCAGAGTACTTGTATAGGGCAGTCTGTGTGCGTGTGTCTAGCCAAACGGGGTTGGGGGGATGTATGCTGTATAAGGGGTGTGGGAGCCTATGTAACTCCTGCCAGAGAGCCTGACCTGGATCTAGTCCAGGCTTTGCCAGGTTAGATAAAAGTGTTCATCTAGTGTTAAGTGGTGCTTGGTTTAGGAGTGAATTGTGGCCCCACTTGGAGGGAAAGTTTGTTGTACAGAGACGCGTGGCTGGGACCTCTTCCCTAATTCTGGGAAACCTCCCACCCCCCGCCCCCTGTCTGACAATAGTGATTCCTAAAACAGGATAAGTTAGACCATTCTAGGGATGAAATCCTGCCCCCATTCTCTGGGGAATCTCCCATGGAATTCAGGGGAGCCAGCATTTCACCCCTGCTCTTTAAAGTGTTACAGTGCTGTCATCAGTGACTGCAGGATACACCAAGAATCCAGGTCTCGGATCTCTGCGGGTGTCCCAAGTCTAATTTTGGGACACACACAAACTTGCATGCCCAAACTTCAGTCCCTTGGAATAACTGACTCCCGTTTCAATATTTGGTATTCTTAAATAGCTGGTCTTCATTATTTAATTGTTAAAAATCGTATCAGTCCCCTTTTAACTATTCAGTCCTTAGTTCATCGCTCTGTGTTTCTGCCATAAGCACTAACAAATAGCAATGCAGGAAAATGTGGCTCCTTGCAATAAGTAGACTTTATCCCTTAGTGTCTCCTAGAGCCAATCTGACCTTAGAAAAAGTTCTTGTTACCCTGCATTGCTTCCACTGAGCTTGGATCAGCTGCAGAATGAGACTCATTCTTCTTGCAAATCCAAGGCTATCAACCTAGGTTTCTTCCACGCAACTTTGATGAACTCAAGGACCATGTAAGTCTTGGGAAACCATGATATGCTTTGGATCTGCTGGTGAGACCAGGATGGCTCCTGAAGCACCGTTCTCAGTGGAAAGAGAATGTCTGTATGCTAGCTGTGTGAGGAGACTGTTGCTTCCCTACATTCTGCATACTGTTAAGAGCAGTTTTCTTCTAATGGGGTAATAACAGGAAAAGGTTATTAACAGATGGCAGAAAATATGAATAGAATTAAATTGTATTGCAAAATCCACAGATGTAAAGTAGATTTACAAGGTACAGATTTATATGCAACCCACAGTAATAATTATAGATATAATTGCTCTTTTCCAATCTGAATAAAACAGGAAGGAAGTGGGTAGGTTGTTTTTAGAGGTTTTCATATACAGAAACAAACAAAACTACAATAAGTGTGTGATAAACAGAGTTTGCGTAAGCTCACACAAAAGAAAATTTTAATTAGAAAATATACTTGAACTCATACTTTTTCAATAATTATATGAACCATATTTAAAAGTAAACTGAAGAAAGGGCAACCCATTAACAAAATTAAAAACATAACTCAGCACACTGAAAAATATCCTAGAACAACAGCTGATACTGGCTGGAATCATGACCAGAGACCTATAAAGGCTCTTTCTTGTTCTTATACTAATAGTAGTTCCATTTTTTTAATAATAGGAAAAATATGGCTCTTGAATTCTAATTGAACAGTAATTTCTGCCCCACGTGAACTTTTAGGTTGGATGACTACACTTACACAGCAGATTATCAGAGTTGGCCCTGACTTTGTAAGGGTCATTTTTTATATACATATAATAAACTATCCCAAACTACATCAGGAATTCAGAGTAGCACATTAATATCATGCAAGGTATGTGAGTGGCCCTAATTACAATACAGGCATTAATACAGTGCCTGAGTTCTTCATGATCTTTAATGTAGTTAGCCTCACAACACCCCATGAGGTCCAGAAGTGCTGTTGTCCCTGCTTTACAGATAGAAAACCGAGTCAAACAGAGACTAAGGGTATGTCTGCACTGGGCTGGAGGTGTAATTTCCACATGCAGTGGGACAGATTAGCCACCCCAAATATGTACCTCAGGTTTCAGATGGGATTGTACTGGGAGCAGCTAGCCCATCCCTCTGCCCATGCAGCTCTGGTTACTCTGCTATTTTTAGTGTACTAGCTTGATCACAGCTAATGCAGGAATATTTTCTCCAGCTGGAACTAACCTTACAGCTGGAGGTGTAGACACACCCAATGGGACGTACCCAAAACTGCTTCCTCAACTGCCTCCCCCGGTTTTACTTGGGGCCCCAAAAGTGACTCCTGGTGTGAGCCAGGAATGCTCGGAGCAGCTGCTGATCCTTCCCTGGGCACCTGCTGGGAAGAACAAGTAGTTCTAACTGCTCCCATTACCTGCTCCCTTCTTGGCCTATGGATTCCCCAGTGAGAGCAGGATAGGTGCTCAGCTGGCTCTGTCTGAGTCTTGGGTAGCTCCTAGTAAACAATGGTTCTGTTCCCCAGCCTGGCCACTCAGGAGAGGGAAAAAGGAGGAGATGCTGAGAACCAGCTATGACTTGCTGATTCTCTTCTGCAGCACAGGTTAAAGCAGTCTTGGGGCTGCTCTGCCATGCACCAGCTACCTCCCCTCAACCACAAGGCCATAGGTCAGCATGTGCCAGCCACTCTGGACTCCGCAAGTGCTTTTCACCAGGGGTTGCAGGGAGTGAGGCATAGGATCCAGATATGCTGGCTCTGCATCCCTTGGCAACTTCCTCACCCAAGAAAATGAGCTCTCAGTGTGGCATTATGTACAAAAGGGCTAACATGATCCTGTGATGCGTAAACAGGGACTCTCATGTAGGAGCAGAGAGGTTATTTTACTTCTGTATTTGGCAATGTTGAAACCGCCGCTGGAATACTGTGTCCAGTTCTGGAGTCCACCATTCAAGAAGGATGTTGATAAACTGGATAGGGTTCGGAGAAGAGACCCAAGAATGTTTAAAGGATTAGAAAACCTGCCTTTTAGTGATAGACTCAAGGAGCTCAACCTATGTAGCACAACAAAGAAAAGGTTAAGGGGTGACTTGATTATAGTCTATAAAGTACCTACACAGGGAGCAAATATTTAATAAAGGGCTCTTCAGTCTAGTAGAGGAAGGTAGAACATGATCCAATGGCTTGAAGTTGAAGCTAGACCACTTCAGACTGCAAACAAGGGGGAAATGTTTCACAGTGAGGGCAATTAATGGTTGGAAAAACTTATCAAAAGTTGTGGTGGAATCTTCATCACTGGCAATTTTTAAATCAAGATTGGATGTTTTTCTAAAGGATGCTCTACGAATTATAGTGAGGAAGTTCTATGGTCTGTGTTATAGAGGAGGTCAGCCTAGATGACCACAGTGGTCCCTTCTGGCCTTGGCATCTATGAGTCTATGAAATGTCCCAGCTGAGGTTAGCAGATGGTATTTGTTTCCGTTGTGGTGCCTGAGTGGCTAAGATGGAGCAGAGAGGGTCAGAGAGCCTGCCACAGCGTATTCTTTGAGGTCCCTTGATCTCTTTGAAATAAAGTGGTCACCCAATAGACTGAAAACTTCAGACACCCCACTCCAGCCCCTTCAGTGCAGCACCATGGAGCGCTGTCAGGAGTGAGTGGCGCTGTTGCGAGACTGCCCCAAAAGAGGGTTCCTCTCTGCACTGGAAGCATAGAGCAATGCTGAGGTCCAAGCTCTCAGTCTAGCTTTTCAGCCTGCCATGGGGAGATTCAGGGCAGCTCTGGAGTGTGAGCACAGGCACAGTCCTAGTGCAGAACTCCGTCCCGCTCCCCCGGGAGCAGCCCAAGGGACCCAACTTGGAAAAACAAGGAAATCAAGAATTAGATGGCCTCTGATTTCAAGGAGGCAGCAGGTAGGAAGGAGTCCGTGACTGGAGAGCTGATGAGGCCTGTGACCTGCTGTGTGTGTATTAGGGTTGCTAACACTATAAATCACAAATACGGGAGAAATCCAGAAGTCCAGGGGCCGCTCAGGCATGATGGAGGGGTGGATGAGCCAAATCTGAGTGGCATACCAGGTCAAGTTGCCAACCAGCGGCACTTACCCTATTTGAAATATGGGATAAAAGGTGTCCTGTGCTGATTTAGAATGGGACAGGCAATATTTTATTTAAATAAGGGACGTCACTTATATTACAGGGACTGTTGGCATCCTAGCATGGGTGTGTGAGTGCAAGGAGGAGTTTGTGACTGGTAAGTGTGCAGGGGTAGAAAGCTGAGTGAAGGCCTAAGAGAGCAGTGGGGAGGAGTCACACAATAGCTGTTGGAGGCAGACCTCCCCAATTGTTAAGTTGGCTGGTCGCCAGGACTTATTTTGGACATCAGATGCTGCAGGCACAGATTGTGCCCTTAGTCGTGGTAGTTGCATGCATAAGTTAGACACCCCAGTTTCTGAAAGTTGTGCTCTTAATTTTTCATGGTGTAAGCCAGCTCTTGCTCAGGCAATTTTAAAAGAAGTCAGTAAAAGGTAACAACTAACTGAATAGTGCGGGTCAGAACTGATGTCTCAACTAGTGCAGGCCCAAGTCCGTCCTTACTGTTTTACTCTCCCACGACGTCCCATTGACTTCAGTTGGACTACTCCAGTGAGTAAGGTGAGTACATTAGTCTAATAAGCTCCACAGCCACTTGTCTAACTTTTGAAATTATTTACTTCCCGATAAAATATTAATACGCTTCCAGACCACTCCATCAGATAATCCAATTCTCTCTGCCAACAGAAATCTATTGATTTGTTCCTTCCTTGCTGCATACTGATGTCCTTCTCTCTGCTGTGAAAGACACAGATCATCAGATAGACTGAAGTGGGTCTGAAGTTTTTTGATTATTTTGCATCAGGATGAGAGAAATTTTAAGATATATATTAAGATTCTAATGAAGAGCATTATAAGAAAATGGATGAAGGGAGACATTCTGATATTCTTCCTGATATAGGAGGTGTGATTTTTTAAAAATTTACTAGTGTCATTTTACGAGATGAAATTCTTTTAGCTTTCTGTCCCTTGGAAAATTATTGGTCTACCTCTAAGAACTAAACACATTACTCTGTTGTAGGAAAAAAGATTGAATTGCTCACTATCACTTTTTACTCTTGGTTAGAGGGGGAAAAAGGATTTGATCAACAGCACAAGTGAAAAATGCAAGTGTCTTATTTTAACAAAGACCATCTTTCACTTACTATCGACTTTCCCTGTGGTCTTTGGTGAGTCACTTAGGAAACAATTTCCATAGGAACTTTTTATTTGTACCTCCTATTGACTTCAATTTGAGTTGTGGAACACTACAAATAAGTAACCCAATATTGCCGACCCAAGCATTTAAAAATTATGAGTCAGTTTCCAAAAATCACAAGAGTTAAAAATATCATGTGATTTTTGGGTCAAAAGTTATAATAATATTTCTTTCTATTTTCCTACTGGTTTCTGAATGTTTAGATTACACACATTTTTGTTTTTTCTTCACAATCATGAGGGCTAGAAATGTACTCTAAAAAAAGAAAAGAAAAGCAAGCTTCAATTCTCACCCGCAACCTTAAGAAACAAACTAAATATTGCATGACTTACAATAAAATATCAAGAATTATCAACACAGCTAACATTTCTGCCTCCATTTTTCTCATCTGTCAAATAAAGATGTTTAATCTTGGGCCAAGTCCTGCAATTCTACATCTTTAATCTGGGAGAAGTCTCCTTGGCTTTCAATAGATTTTTTTTTCTAAGAAAATTGAATGACTGCAGGATTCAGTCCTTTACTTCTAATGCTACAGTCATACAGCAAAATCCTGCCTTATTTGGGAATAGCACACAAATGGGCTCTTCACCCTTCCCTTCCCCCCACAAAAACTGTTGATTTGTATTTATTTAGTTTTTAGACAAAGGAAATGCAGTAGATGTAATCTACCTGGATTTCAGTAAAGCGGCTGATACAGTCCCACATGGAAGATTATTAGGTAAATTTGCAGAAGATGGGGATTAATATGAGAATTGAAAGGCACAGCAGGGAAATGTTTTCTCTGCATAGACTTGAAGGGACCATTATGATCATCTAGTCTGACCTCCTGCACATTGTATGACACAGAACCACACCCACGCACTCCTGTAAAAGACCCCTAACCTCTAGCTGAGTTACTGAAATCCTCAAATTATTATTATTGAAAGACTCCAAGTTACAGAGAATCCACCATTTACTCTAAAAAAACACAACAAAAACACACAAGCCCCCCCCACCCCCAAAAAACAAACAAACCGAGGAGTCTGGTGGCACCTTAAAGACTAACACCTAAAGACTATCTATTTATTTGGGCATAAGCTTTTATGGGTAAAAAAAAACACTTCTTCAGATGCATGGAGTGAAAATTACATATACAGGCATAAATATACTGGCACATGAAGAGACGGGAGTTACCTTACAAGTGGAGACCCAGTGATGATAAGGCCAATTCAGTCAGGGTGGATGTGGTCCACTCCCAGTAATTGATGAGGCGGTGTCAATACCAAGAGAGGGAAAATTGCTTTTGTAGTGAGCCAGCCACTCCCAGTCCCTGTTAAATTTTAAAATGAATTTTAGTTCTGCAGTTTCTCTTCAAAGTCTGTTTTTGAAGGTTTTTTTTGTTGAAAGATGGCTACTTTTAAATCTGTAGAAGCGACAAAGAGTCCTGTGGCACCTTATAGACTAACAGACGTATTGGAGCATAAGACATATTGCATGCATCTGAAGAAGTGGGTATTCACCCAGGAAAGCTTATGCTCCAATACGTCTGTTAGTCTATAAGGTGCCACAGGACTCTTTGTCGCTTCTAAAGGTCCAGACTAACACAGCTACCCCTCTGATACTTTTAAATCTGTTATTGAATGTCCAGGGAGATTGAAGTGTTCTCCTACTGGCTTCTGTATGTTACCATTCCTGATGTCTGATTTGTGTCCACTTATTCTTTTACGTAGAGACTGTCCGGTTTGGCCAATGTACATGGCAGAGGGGCATTGCTGGCACATGATGGCATATATCACATTAGTAGATTTGCAGGTGAATGAGCCCCTGATGGTGTGACTGATGTGGTTAGGAGCTATGATGGTGTCACTAGAGTAGATATAGAACAGAGTAGGCAACGGGGTTTGTTACAGGGATTGGTTCCTGGGTTAGTGTTTCTGTGGTGTGTAGTTGCTGGTGAGTATTTGCTTCAGGTTGAGGGGCTGGCTGTAAGCGAGGACAGGCCTGCCTCCCAAGGTCTATGAGAGTGAGGGATTGTTTTCCAGGATAGATTGTAGATCATTGATGATGTGCTGGAGAGGTTTTAGCTGGGGTCTGTATGTGATGGCCAGTGGTGTTCTGTTACTTTCCTTGTTGGGCCTGTCCTTTAGTAGCTGACTTCTGGGTACCCTTGTGGCTCTGTCAATCTGTTTCCTCACTTCCCCAGGTGGGTATTGTAGTTTTAAGAGTGCTTGATAAAGATCTTGTAGGTGTTTGTCTTTCATTATGACCCATTGTAGACCCCTTTAACCAGTTCTATATGCACCTTTTAGATCTCATATAAATCCCCATCATCTCTAATTTAACTAAGAATTTCCCATGTGGGACAGTATCAACTGCCTTACTGAAATGCAGGTATATTAGATCTAAAAATCAATTATCTTTCCAAAGATCAGGTAGCTCTGGCATGATCTATCTTTTGTAAAATCAAGTTGTACTTTATCCCAATCACCATTTACCTTTATCTGCTTAATTACTCTCTCTTTCAAAATTTGTTCCAAGACCTTGCATACAACTGAAGTTAAACTAATGGTCCTGTAGTTTCCCAGATCACTTTTTTTCTCATAAAAATAGGTGCTGTATTAGCAATTCTCCAGTCATAAGGTGCAACCCCCGGGTTTACAGATTCATTAATAATCCTTGCCATTGGGCTTGCAATTTCATATGCCAGTTCCTTTAATATTCTTGGATGGAGATTATATGCCCTTCCCGCCCCCAATTTGGTCCCATTAAACTCTTTGAGATTGATTTACATCTCAGATGTGGTAATTTCTACTTCCATTTCCTTGTTTTCATTAATTACCCCACCACGCTCCCTTAACTTCTCATTACCCTTATTAAAACCAGAAGAAAAATATGTGTTTAGGTGTTGGGCCAGGCCTAGATTATCTTTAATCTCCACACATCCTCAGTGCTTAGTGGCCTCATTTCTTCTTTCCTTTTTTCTTTTTATTTATATGGCTATAGAACCTTTTACTATTGGTTTTAATTTCCTTTTCAAGGTCCCACTCTAGTTGGCTTTTGGCAGTTCTAACTTTATCCCTATACTTTCTGACCTCCAAGAGTAGCTTTCCTTGCTGATCCTTCCCATCTTCCATTCCTAATAGGCTTTCTGCTTTCTCTTAATAATCTGTTAGAGATGCTTGCTCAGCCAGTCTGATCTGCAACCTCTCCCTATGATTTTTCCCCCCTTGCTTGAGATGCAGGCTTCAGATATCTTCTGCACCTTTGACTTAAAGTAAAGTAATTCCAAGCCTCCTCCACATTCAGATCCTTGAGTTCTTCAATCCAGTCCACTTCCCTAACTCCCTTAATTTTTCAAAGTTTCCCCTTTGAACTCAAGGACCCTAGTTGCAGGTCTATTTTTGTTTATCCTTCCATTTAGTTTATACCGAAATAGCTCATGATCATTTAAACCAAGATTGTCCCTTACAACCAGTTCTTCAGTGGTGTCCTCAGTACTCACAAATACCAAATCTAAAATGGCATCACCTCTTGCTTGTTGGTTTGGTGACTATTGGTAAAGAAATGTCTCAGCTATCACATCTAGGAATAGCTTGGCCCTACCATTAATAGTAGCACTTGTCCTCCAATCTGTATCTAGGAAATTAAAGTCTTCCATAATCACACAATTCCAAGTAGTATTTATTTCATTAAAATGTTTAGAGGTGTATCCATATCCATATTAGATCCTGAGGGTCTATAGTAGACCCCAAGCACTGTCCGAGTGGAGCCTCTGTTAGCTTTCTTCTCCAAAGTGATTTTGACACAGTTTCCATTTTACCCATTCCATCACTTCTAATTTTTTACAGTCTACCTTATCATTAATATACAGTGCCACTCCACCACCTTTCCCTTTATTTCTGTCTTACCTGAACACATACCCTTCAATACCTGTGCTACACTCATGACTACTATTCCACCACATTTCTGTTATCCTATAATATCTGGTTTCACTTCTTGCACCAGTAGTTCTAGTTCCTTCGTTTTGCTACCCAGGTTCCTTGCATTGGTGTACAGACATTTTAGTTGTTTCTGTTCTGCTTCTCCTAGATTCTTCGCTTAGTTAGGTATAGACATTCTATTGCCAGTATTGCCTACCTGAGTGTTAGTGTCATTGCTATTGGCACCATCTTTCTCTTGATGTCCATTATCCTCTCCCCTGTTGTTCCTTTCTCCATGGCTGTATCCTCTCATACTTGATGCTAACATTGAGCGGGAGGAAAATCAGGCATGGAGATTATATGAGCATCTCCTGTCTCCCCTAATTTCCTAGTTTAAAGCTCTTTTAATCAGTTGTACCAACCTCCATCCCAGAAGTCTATTTCCCTCCCTATTCAGGTAGAGTCCATCCCATGAGAACAGCCTATGAATGCCTCCCAGTGGTTGAACATACCAAAGCTCTTCTTATAGCACCACTGCTTGAGCCACCTGTTGATCATCATAATCCTGTCTCACCTTCACTCTCCTCCTCTAGAGATGGGTAGAATCCCACTGAATATCACCTGCATCTCTACTTTAAGTGTCTTCCCCAGCCTGGCATAGTCTTCCTTAATACTCTCCAGTGACAATCGAGCTGTATCATTTGTCCCCATGTGAAGAACCATCAGTGGATTCTTTCCAGCTCCCGTATGGATTCTCTTCTGCCTCAGGTCCACATCCTCTATCTTAGCTCCCATCAGACAGAGCATTCTTTTGTTCTCCAAATCATTTCTGGTGACAGGCCTGTCTGTTCTTCTTAGTAGGGATTCCCCAATAACATAGACCTGCATCCTGGTGTTGGTGCAATTCTCCAGCCTTCCTTCTTCTGTTCTTTATGTGTGCAAGTTCTCTTGTCTTTTGTTCTCACTTGCAATCTTCTGCAAGTCATCCTCTATCCTGCTGGGGCTCTGCAGTCTGACTGTCTCCACTGATTCTTCCTCTTCCTCCTCTTGTAGTATTAGAGGCTCTTCTCTTCTTCCTTGCCTTCTGTTACTGCCTGCAGTGTCCTTTCTTCATTTTCCAACTCCACAAACCTGTCCCTGAGCTCTATTTCTCTTTCGCTAGTTAATCTTTTCCCCTGCTGGGTTTTCATAGCCATGTTCTTCCACTGGCCACTTTCCTCATCCAGCAGTCTACCTTCCAGTCCAGCCTGTATCTGTGAGTCTTGAGTTTTCCCTTCAGCTTCCTCTCACCTTCCCTCCATCATCTGTTCAAATTCCCTTCCAAACTCAACCATGGTTTCTACCTGCATCTCCAAACCTCAGGTATTCTCTTCCATCAGCTCTAGCAGGTGGCCCTTTGTACAAATGAAGCACTTTTCCTCCAAACAGATCTCCACTCAAACTCTCCTGTTTCCAGCTCTGTTTGCTGGCTCCTGTGCTGCTACTCCTAATGCACTCTTGAGCATTGGGGACAGATCTGGCTAGATATTTGCTAACACTCTGTCCTGAGGGAGTGTGGCCTGCCAGTTTGAGGGAAGAGAAGATGCCGCATCCCTCTGAATGTATGATTAAGTCAGCACACATGTTAGAGGGCTGTTGCTTTTTGCAGCAGCTTTGGTTTCTTGGTCTCTTTTTACCATTGAGATCTACAGAGCCAAACTGCTTGCAGTTACACCTGTACACCCCAATCCCTACAAATGGGATTGAAAGTATTTGGCAACAGATTCATCTAACAGGGACTACAGGAATACATTGAAGCAATGAAGCAGTGAGCTCAATAATATTTTGACACATGGTGAGGTGAACATCAAAGGATTTGGAGGTTGGGATAGGCATCCAAAACTGTAGATGTTTCTCAAAACTCATGTGAAATATCCTAACCTCATGGGTCTGCAAAAAATGACTTGAAATCTTCTGAGTACAGGGTCTTTTGTGCAATCTCCTGTAGTTCTTAATTCTGCTCTACCCACAAATACTACAAAAACCTTTCACACAATACTTTGGCCCTTCCACTTAGGACGTTGGCCACAACCCAGAAATGCAGGGGGTCGGGGGAGTCATCAAAAGGGGAAAAGATTCAATACGGTCTGCTCCCCTCCACCAAAAGAAGCCGAGGAGAATATTTAGACCTCAATATGTATAAATCATATATACTTTGTCCAACTTGCAAAATTCAGATACAGATTTTAAATATTCCAAAGTTCAGGTGTATTTCTCTCTGGGCTTTTATTTGATTCTGTTTTAAAGAGAGGGGCCATTTGCAAAGTTCAGTTATAATGTGGGATCTGATTTCAAAATGTGCCCAAAATTTGAGGGTGTTTAGACCTCAAGTTTTTGGTTCCAGTCCTTCTTCTTTATAAATACAAACCACTACAATGGTTTGTGAATATTTTAAAGTCTTCAGCAATAAGAAGAGGAAAATTCCTATGGGTGGTTCAGAAAGCATAGTAGAGTTAATAGGATCAAACTGATCATGGACCGTTTAGGTTGGATTAGGGGCAATTGCTTAACACATTGATGTCAGCTACAGAAGTGTTTGGAATTTATGTCACTGCACATATTCACATTGTACCTGGACCAAACACTAGGGGATGTTCTATTACAATCCTACTCTAGCAAGTGGTGTGTGTGTGTGTGTCGGGGGGGCAGGAAGTGGGGTAGGACTGGATGTCCTAATAAATCATCCATCTCTAAAATTCAGAATTCAGATACCACAGATAATAAGCCAAATTGACTTTTGTGAAAACATCTCTATTAAAAAGGCTGGAGGCTAGGACTTAAATTTACAAGGAATCAAAGTAGGGATTGTATTTCAGAATAAGATAAATCTTAAACTAATCAAGGATGTTGTTATAGATAACAGCATATGATTGCTTCGGCTGTATTAAAATTTCATGAGCAATGGGGATTTCAGGCTGCCTGCTGGTCAAGCTGCCAAACGGCTTTATTTTGTCAGCTATCGTTTCTCCTTTCCAACCATTATATCTCCCTGCTCTGCCAAGACTTGAGCCTCATGGGAATGTGTGTTAAAGCAGATAATATTTTGATCTTGGCTCTTGCCAGATAAAAAAAAGTCTTAAATTTGCCACAATGGACTAATAATTGATATTTTTAAAAAAAATCAATGGAAAAAAGTTTAAACGACGCTTCCACTGTCAGTGTATGTTACAAATATTTCTAACAATGACTGAATTAAGCAACATTATGAGAGCAGGAAACTGACAGCTTAGATAGCAGCCAACCGGGGAAACATATGCTTATAAAAAGTATGGTAGTATTCTATAGTACCAGTGCAGAAAGTGGTATCTTACCATAGGAATACTGCAGGGTTATTTTTGTTTATGTTGGGCTGGGTAATTCCGAACGTATTTGAACAACCACTGCACTTCAAAAGGAGACAAAACCGTTTGGAAGATTTGAAAGAAAGGGCATATCTACACAGCAGCAGGAAGGTATGTCAACCAGGTTAGGTGGATATACCTTCCTGCTCCTGAGTAGACCTGCGTACTAGCATGCCTGCTAGTGATTGAGTGGCGCACTGAAAATAGAAGTGTAGCGGCAGAGACCTGGGCAGTGGGCTGGGCTAGCTGCCCTGAGAACAATCCCCTCTGAATTGCTAGGCATGTGCTTGGATGGCTGGCCCTTCCCACCAATCATGCTACCAGGCTTTTATTTTTACGGCACTAGCTCAGTGAGAGCTACTTCAGTGGTATCTGCTCCAGCTGGATATTATGCCTCCGGTTCCAGTGTAGGTCCACCCAAAGTGCCGGTAGAAATCATCAGACTTTGGTTGGGTTTGCTTGCTGCAAAGACAGCTTGAGCATTAGCAACTAAATCCAAGTGAAAGAATTTCTGAGAAGCGACTGCTGCAGACATGTAAAGCAGTTCTGGGGAGAGGTGTCAAGCTGCAATAACCCGAATTGATGGAAGTCAAAACAGTCTCCCTTTTGATGCCATGCATAGGGAGAGAGCTTTTGTTCCATTACTAAAAACAGATTTTCAGTACTCTAAGTAGTGAGGGCAGATTAGCCTTGGGGAATAAACGGATGTCAAGTGGTGGTGTCTGATGAAGGAGGATAGAGGAAAGACTAGTTAGAGACGTCATTATCAGTAGTCCTAGAGGTACTACTGTTCTTGCTGATAAAGTATAGTATGAATGTGGTTAGCCATAATAACAAGCTCTGTTAACCTTGAAGGACAATATAGAAATCCTGCTGCCAAATATGATGATAAGGAAAAGAGACATTTAAAAATCAGTAAGGGTTTGTAAGCAGGCTTCACCAGATGGAATAACAGGACTAAAACAATTCTTTCAGCCCACCCATGCTCCTCCTTAACACATTTATTCCTCTGGGTACTCCATGTGGCGTATGTAGTTTGACACCATATTGACTTTTTGGTTTCTGGGTATTGCACCTTTACAAATGGATCTGTGATCAAATGAAAAAGACAGGCAGAGTTGTATAGTTTGGCTTGGAGTACATACGTGATAATCATAACATATCTGAGCTTGACAGGATGAGCCACAAACAGTGTTGGAAAGTTAGCATAAAAATTTTATATTCAGGAGAGCATCAACGGAGAACTCAGGGTTGAAAACTGCTTTGCAAAAACAGGTTTCAGAGTAGTAGCCATGTTAGTCTGTGTCAGCAAAAAGAAAATAAGAAAAGGTATACTTGTGGCACCTTAATATGCAAACTAGATACCATTACCTTCGGTTTGAATAGAGACTGGGGATGGCTTGGTCATTACGTTAATTGAATCTATTTCCCCTAGTTTAATATCCTAGTTAAATACCTTTAACACCTTTGTGTCAACTGTCCGTAATGGGCCATCTTGATCATCACTTCAAAAGTTTCTTTCCCCTGCTGATAACAGTTCCTTTCAATTAATTAGCCTTTTACAGTTGGTATGGTTACTTCCACCTTTTCATGTTTCTCTGAATGTATAAATATCCTCTTACTGTATGTTCCATTCTATGCATCCGACGAAGCGGACTGTAGTTCACGAAAGCTTATGCTGAAATAAATTTGCAAGTCTCTAAGGTGCCACAAGTATTCCTTTTCTTATTTTCTTTTTGCAAAGACAGTAACTTGCAAAGATCTCATACTATCCAAAAATTACTAATATTGGTAGACGTCAGAGAACAAGTCATTAAATGCTATTGTCTAAATTACTAGCTTTGGCCCTGATCCAATGCCCACTGACGTCTTTCCATTGATTTCAATGGGCTTCGGATCAGGCCATTTGAGCATAGAATGTTGCAGGGACTGTACGTTACACTGACAATAGGCCGCTATTATATGGAAGAGTTGAGCTAATACAAATGATCATCTTGGAAGGAATCCACAGTGCATAGAGCCATTGATCTGGGAAAGACCTATTTCCAGAAAACATACCACTAACCTCTCATCGTGTCAAAGGCACCGTATCTCCTCATGCCCATAGATTAATCTATAAACCAAGTGTTACGTTCGTGGGAGGCTGCGGGCCTACCCAGGGTGCTCTGCAAGAACGAGGCCCACACACTCTGTGAGTTATTGGCTTTATTGAAGGCAAAGTGACACATCCTCAACAGCTCATACAGAAGCAAGCAGGGGCCGCCTCCTGGATCAAGGCCATGCAAAGCAATTCTAACTAATTCATAACAAACTGCAGCTGGCAGGCCTTGAGCTGCAATAACCGGCCCGCTGAAACGTGAGAAAGCGAAAACACCCTTGCTATGCCGTAACACAATCTTCCGTGGTACCCTACAGTCCTCCCCTCGCTTTCTCGAGCGATGTCAGCGGCCATATAGATACCCCCCCACGGGGGGGGGGCGGCGCGGGGCAGCAAAAACAACAGCAACGGCCATGCAGGCCACACACAAAAAAACCCTAAAAGCAAAACAAAGAGAATACATGGCTGTATCTAAAACATACTGGGCGGGGCCCAAAGCATACACACGGGGGAGGCAAAAAGGCATCGCATTCACAACAATCTGGGCGAGTACCACCCGTGCATTAACCGGGGGGGGCGGCAGCTCCCTGGGCAATACCTCCCCTCACAAGGAGCACAGCAATAAGCGGGAGAGCGAGGCCATACGAGGATAGTCCTCTCCTTCCGATTGCACATACGCCCATCCTCCTCCAGTGGCCAGAACCACAGCGGCTTGCGGTTCTCGCTGCGGCACCGTCCACCAGACGTTGGCTAGCACGCGTCACCCCACTTCACTGGGGATGTGGGGCGCCAAACCTGCAGGGGGTAAGGGAATAAATTTACACAGGGCCTCCCCTTGCTCCCACGGCACCGGCTCAGTGCCCACATTGGTGCACGCCAGCTGGGCCAGGGTGACCATGACCTCATACGCCGGGGTCTCGGTATCTGCCCTCCCTCAGCAATAGTCTTCCAGGGGCCTGCCAGTGCCTCCAGTTCCCCCACCGATGGGTAAGCCGCGCTTACTGCTGCCGCTAACCAGCGGTACAGGGAGGGCAACTCAGTATCCCCCCCCGGGTTGCGGGGGGTTAGCCAGCTGCGCACGTACCTGGGAATCTTGTGACAGGACACCCAGCTGTTGTAGCTCATACCAGAGGAGCATGATCGTATTGCCAGCGTTGTCCCAGGCTCGGACCAGGCACCGCAGGACGCCCTCCCCGGGCTCCTGACGAAACGTCTTTACAATCTCCTCCGTCTTTTCCTTCAGTGCCCACTGTAAGTGGAACACCTCCCCATCCTGGGCCCGGAGGGCAGTTAGGAGGAGCCACCCTAGCCCCCCCATCACTCGCTGTTCCGTCCCAGAACGCCGGTTCGCCCACACCCGCTGTAAACCCTCAGTCAGCTGTGCGGGGGTAACCCCAGCCACCTGCTGGAATTCCAGCCAATCGGCCGGGGCAGCCCACCCAGCCAGAACCCACGCTACCGGCCCCAGAGCTCTGTCTGGGGCCATCCAGGTATGCGCTGTAGGGACAGCGGCAGCTTCCCTACTTCCCCTACCTTCAGCCAAAACAGCATCGTCTCCCAGAGCACCCTGCTCGCTGCGCCAAATGTTACGTTCGTGGGAGGCTTCGGGTGCTCTGCAGGATGCTCTGCAAGAATGAGGCCCACACACTCTGTGAGTTATTGGCTTTATTGAAGGCAAAGTGACACATCCTCAACGGGGACTCCTGGCGTTGCTGTCACAGAGACGGGGAACCCAGCTCACCATAATCTGGGCCTGGTACGGAGTGCCAAAAACGGGGCAGACTCATACAGCTATATACAGACATCTCATACTGAAGCAAGCAGGGGCTGCCTCCTGGCTCAAGGCCATGCAAAGCAATTCTAAATAATTCATAACAAACTGCAGCTGGCAGGCCTTAGAATCATAGAATCTCAGGGTTGTAAGGGACCTTAGGAAGTCATCTAGTCCAACCCCCTGCTCAAAGCAGGACTAATCCCCAATTTTTGCCCCATATCCCCAAATGGCCCCCTCAAGGATTGAACTCACAACCCTGGGTTTAGCAGGCCAATGCTCAAACCACTGAGCTATCCCTCCCCCCCTTGAGCTGCAATAACCGGCCCGCTGAAACGTGAGAAAGCGAACACACCCTTGCTATGCCATAACACAATCTTCCGTGGTACCCTACACTAAGTAAATGGATGAAACAGAACATCACTCTCACCAGGCTATAAATGAGAGATAAATGAACTTATTTTGCCTAATTTTGCACCCAGTTAGAACACTGTGGGTTTGGAAGTTTGATTGAAGAGTGTGTGTTTTTTTTGGTTTGCATTCCACTTAGCACAGACTGTGAAAAATGAAGCAGAGAGGAAGACAGAAAATCTTTACTGGAAAACAAATAAATAGGATGTGTAAGGACCAGTTTAGCCAGCTGAGCCTTTGGGGAATCTTCTGACCATTAAAAAGAGAACAAACCTCCATTTAGGAAGAAAAGAAGAATGAGATTTTTTTTAATCTAGTCACTGAATAAAAATAGATTAAGATGTTCAGAAAAATGACACACAAACTTTAAACTAGTTTTGCAGAGTGAAAGACGCCCTAAAAATTGTAAATATAAAGAAATGCATGTTACCCAAGGAGAACTGGCTCTGTGGATGAGGGGAAAGCAGTGGATGTGCTATTTCTTGACTTTAGCAAAGCTTTTGATACAGTCTCCCACAGTATTCTTGCCTGCAAGTTAAAGAAGTATGGGCTGGATGAATGGATGGTAAGGTGGATAGAAAACTGGCTAGATGGTCGGGCTCAATGGGTAGTGATCAATGGCTCCATGTCTAGTTGGCAGCCGGTATCAAGTGGAGTGCCCCACGGGTCGGTGCTGGGGCTGGTTTTGTTCAATATCTTCATTAACGATCTGGAGGATGGTGTGGACTGCACCCTTAGCAAGTTTGCAGATGACACTAAACTGGGAGGAGTGGTTGATATGCTGGAGGTTAGGGATAGGATACAGAGGGACCTAGACAAATTAGAGAAGTGGGCCAAAAGAAATATGATGAGGTTCAACAAGGACAAGTGCAGAGTCCTGCACTTAGGACAGAAGAATCCCATGCACTGCTACAGACTAGGGACCGAATGGCTGGGCAGGAGTTCTGCAGAGAAGAACCTAGAGGTTACAGTGGACGAAAAGCTGAATATGAGTCAACAAGTGTGCCCTTGTTGCCAAGAAGGCTAATGGCATTTTGGATTGTATAAGTAGGGGCATTTCCAGCAGATTGAGGGACGTGATCATGCCCCTCTATTCGGCACTGGTGAGGCCTCATTTGGAGTACTGTGTCCAGTTTTGGGCCCCACACTACAAGAAGGATGTGAATAAATTGGAAAGAGTCCAGCGGAGGGCAACAAAAATGATTAGGGGGCTGGAGCACATGACTTATGAGGAGAGGCTGAGGGAACCGGGATTGTTTAGCCTGCAGAAGAGAAGAATGAGGGGGGATTTGATAGCTGCTTTCAACTACCTGAAAGGGGGTTCCAAAGAGGATGGATCTAGACTGTTCTCAGTGGTAGAAGATGACAGAACAAGGAGTAATGGTCTCAAGTTGCAGACGGGGAGGTTTAGGTTGGATATTAGGGAAAAAAATGTCACTAGTAGGGTGGTGAAGCACTGGAATGGGTTACCTAGGGAGGTGGTGGAATCTCCTTCCGTAGAGGTTTTTAAGGTCAGGCTTGACAAAGCCCTGGCTGGGATGATTTAGTTGGGGTTGGTCCTGCTTTGAGCAGGGGGTTGGACTAGATGACCTCCTGAGGTCCCTTACAACCCTGAGATTCTATGATTCTATGAACCAAGAAACAGAACTGCAGGCATTTTAGCACTCAGATTGCCTTCTATGGTGCAAAAGGAATTAAATCAGCAATTCTTCTTTCAAAGGGAGAAATTCTTTGGTAATTAAAGGTATGTCTGCCCTGCAATCTAAGGTGTAATTGCAGGATGGGCAGACATACACATTAGCTTCTTCCACGTTAGCATGGCTATAAATAGCAGTGGAGATGTGGCAGCACAGGGTTCAGCAGAGGCTAACATGAGTACATATCGAGAGTTCCCGGCGTGCTTGTGCACTCTGTGCTGATGCCCAGGCCGCCGTGTCTAACCTTATGTCTATCGGTGCTGCAGTCACACCTCAGTTTGCAGTGTGGACACTGCCTTAAAGTACACAGCACTCTAAGGAGGAACAAAGCTCCTTTTTACTGTTCATTTCCCGAAAGTTATTAGGTACTGTCTGAAGAGACTGACTCATGAAATGTTCTGTTTTCAATGCTACTTGCTCATGTAATACCTTCAGAAAGTTTTCTGAATTTCCTTTGTGATTTGAGGCTATTATTAGTTTGATATGGGTTCTTACTCACATTTAGGTAGGACTTACTCACCCAATTAGTCCTATTGATGTCAATGGGGCTATTCATGTGTGTGAGGAGAGGAAGTTGACACCAATGCACTTGGACATTTCAAGGAACAAATGAAGTGTCTTCACACCTATCTGTTAGGCCATTGTGAAAATGCCCTTGCCTCCTTTCAGTTACTTTACAGTTAGCTATATTTCTTCAGGGGGTTCAGAAGCTTTTTTCAGCCGGAGTTTCAGGCATGCTGCTTGTATAATTGAGGTAAATTCATTTATATTTAAAAGACTATTTAAACCAGATTCCCAGAAGGTGATGAACCATGACTTCATAGATACAGACACCTTGGTCACTAGCAGCAATTAACAGGGAACCTTTAGCACCCAAAACACAGGCCTGCACCACCTGAGCTGAAAGAGAATTTCTTTAGCTATGAGAAAGTAGCAGACACTTATAGTTCCTAGTGACAATTACTAGAGGGAGACATGATCGTGTGCAGTAAGCAAGTGACCATGATGACAATTTGACAGTCATCTTCAGGGAAACTCAAACTGATAACCCTGAAGTATTGTGTCCAGTTTTGGTCCCCCCCCACTACAGAAGGGATGTGGACAAATTGGAGAGAGTCCAGCAGAGGGCAACGAAAATGATTAGTGGGCTGGGGCACATGACTTACGAGGAGAGGCTGAGGGAACTGGGGGTATTTAGTCTGCAGAAGAGAAGAGTGATGGGGGATTTGATAGCAGCCTTCAACTACCTGCAGAGGGGGTTCCAAAGAGGATGGAGCTAGGCTGTTTTCAGTGGTGGCAGATGACAGAACAAGAAGCAATGCTCTCAAGTTGCAGTGGAGGAGGTCTAGGTTGGATATTAGGAAACACTATTTCACTAGGTGGGTGGTGAAGCACTGGAATGGGTTACCCAGGGAGGTGGTGGAATCTCCATCCTTAGAGGTTTTTAAGGCCCGGCTTGACAAAGCCCTGGCTGGGATGATTTAGTTGGTGTTGGTCCTGCTTTGACCAGGGGGTTGTACTAGATGACCTCCTGAGGTCTCTTCCAACCCTAATATTCTATGATTCTATGATACATGAAAAGGTGAGGGGAAAGTATAACCAGAATGGACAGGCATAGTTGGCTAGGAGGTGGAATAGTAGCTGTTCTCTCTGGTGCACTGCAGGCTGATGATGTTTTTTTGGTTGCTATTATGTTCACTGAAGACCTGGGGCACAAGGGAACAGGAACAGGAATCAAATCCAGGAGGATTAGTGTGATGCCCCCAGGCAAAACATTAAATATATAAAACTTCCAAAGTAAAATATTACTACAAAATATATAAAAAATACAGCTGGAGAGAACACAGCTAGCACTCAGAAGCAACAGTACCGGAAAAGCAAGCATTCCCATGTGACCTCCTTTCTAATCCGAGCTAGATTATTTTTAAAGTCAGACAAAAGGAAGCATGCTCATATCGGCAGGAGCTTCTTCTTTAAAGCATCTAGCCATTGGACTTTTGATTGCAACTTACAGTGAAATCCATAATTTACCCATCCTATAGATATGAATTTATGAATCTGCAAGGTTATTATTGAAGTTTGTTATATCATTACCTTTAAAATTATATGAACTGTTGCAGAGCTGACAAGTTGAAAAGTTAAAGAGCACTGTAGCTTTAAGAGACTTGAAGGTTATTAGTTTAGGAACAGGGCTGCTTAAAGGAAAAGCCACCCAAGTAAGGCGCAGGATTCAGTGGGATACTTTGTGTCCACTGCACCAAATTCCTGAGCAATGACAACTGGAGTTCAGTCCCTTGGTGAGGAGACTAGAAAGTGTATCCAGAACTGATGGTTGTGTGTTTATGAAGTGGGTTCAGGAACGGTGGATGGAGATTTCCTATTGAACAGGAAGATAGTAGAACTTAAGATCTGTTGGAGTTCCCCTCATACACCAGTCTATATAAATTCTACATGTGCTGTATAAGCACTTCATTTTATTGCTGGCTGAAATAATAAGATTCAAACCTCAGCTGAAGCTCTCTCCCCAAGCCTGGCAGTTCCTAGGGTTTCCTGCAAGACCACACTGCCTCTGACCCTAGTATCCCCTAACCAGAGCAGGACTTCCATCTTTCTTATCTCTTGGTGGGGTTAGCAAGCCATCCTTGCCCCAGTGAATAAGAAGAACTTATTCAACAACTTTATGCAAGGTTTCTAACTCCCATGAATGATAGCTCCACGGAAGAGCCCTCCTGGCATTCTAGATCATGCCATCCTGTTACAGTGCCCCAACCTAAGCCATGGTACAGAAGGAGATATGCTGATTCCCCAACATGCTCAAGCAGTCTACTTACTGTCCTCATTTAAAACAAAGTAGGTCATATAACACCCGAATATGCCCACTAGGTATCACTCTAGCATCGATAGAGTCCCTTCTATCTAGCGGCCTCTGTGACTACCAGTATGACAACATTGTCTGACCTGGCCTTGTGCAGGAAGTGGGTATTGTTACAGTCCTCTTGACAAAGGTCCTCTCCTGAAACTGAATCCTTTGTGAATGATCTCTTTGTTCAAAAAGAGTGGGCATTCTGATCCAAAGACCAAAGATCTATCCAAACCTCTGGGATCATCAAAAATTTCACAGGTAACTCCAAGTACAGGTTTCCAGCTGGATCCCCAAAACACACCTGGGTGCTTGCAGATTTCAGAACCTTAAAACATGTTCAGTTACAGAAATGGCAAAGGTGGGGCACTGTGCAGAGGGAAGGTTCCTATTTCTTCCTTACAGGCTTTGTCATCCCTGATTTCCTCTAGATAACTTGAATTTTGAGCTGCCCCTTCCTACATGCTCCTTACTGCTGGAATCAGAATTGTTAGAGCAAATGTTGATAAATTTCCTCGATCTGAATTATATTTGGCTGGTAAGTGGCAGGTAGGTTTAATTGAGAAATGCACTTCTGCTTTGACAAGTTACTGTAAAAATGGTACCGGGGTTTTTAGATCTTTTGATGATTTCTGTATCAAAAAGTCTTAGTTACAAGTAAATATATATGGGGTTTCTTTGAATGCCAGCCAGGCACACTGAGCATGGGCTCCAAAAATCAAACTGGGTTCTTTCCATCTTACTCATCATCACCAATAGCAAAGGCTCAATTACATCTGTGCAGCTTACACAGTGATAACTGTGCAAATCCAATGATTTCTGTGAGGTGTAACTGATTGGAACTTGGTAAAGAGTTCTCCTGATGATACACAGGATGCAACACAATCCTTACCTCATCCTTTCTGAGATGGGTTATCCCTGTAGAGTACAAAGAGTTGTAAGAAGTTATTTTAGTCATTAAAGTCAGTAGATACGACTTTGAACTCACAAAGGGAGCAGATCTGTTGAGGAAGAAGGTGCTACTTTTACACAGTCACTTTTCACACTAAAGCTGGTCTTTCAAACACTGACTCAAAGTTGGAGTCTCTTATCAGTAAAAAATATATACATTCTGACTGCCCTTTTTTCCATTTAATTATTTACTGTTACCTTTCATCCTTTTCTAATCACAGTGTTATAATTAAGGATGGGAGAGCTCTGGACAAGCTCATCTAAATTTAAACTCTAGATAAGTTTACAGGGTGAAGTGTTAATTTCAGCAGACGTAAACCCAGCTGGCATTTTAAAATTCTGATTTGATTCCATATCAAAAGAAACCGGAAAGCTTTTTCCCTGCCAAGACCTAATTTCAGAGCTCGTTGTTTTGCATACTAATGCAAACACCGAAACCAGAACTGGGAACTGCATTCCTTACCTGGTTTAGGATTTTGCAAGTGATATCGGCATAACACAGAATCCTAAACCCAGAGGTACTGGGGTCATAAGGCTAGGAACTGGAAACCTTTGAGTTCTAATCCTAGCCCTGATGCTAACTTGGCCAAATGGTACAGGTGCTGAGTGTTTTCAATTCCTTTTATTATTGAAACAAGTTCATTACACAAATCTGCCTCATTCTCTGTCTGATGTGTGAATTGATTAAAGTAAGGGTTAGGTTGTGTGGAAATGGTAATACGTTATCTTATAATACAAGACAATGTTGTAACTCTGTCCCTTTATTTGTAGGGCCTAACGTTGAACAAGCAACAAACTTCGCAACCTGAAAGGTCTTTAAATGTGGTCTTGTTGTATGGAATTATTAGGTTTTCAACCCACTGATTTATGTTAGTCTCTTCTCTATGCAACCTGATTGACCTTCACCATCCAACGTTCTTTCTATTTACATTCTCTGTTGCTCTTAACTTACTCTCTGCATTTGCTGCAAGTTACAGAAGGCCTTGGGGCAAAATGTTATGTCTGCTTCTAGTCTTCTTCATCTGTAATGCTCTTTCATTGGCCCCTTTCTGTTGTGGAGCTACACTCTGACACAGTGCTGAGGATTTTTCCAGATTAATTTGAAAGCTGTTAGTATTAGGGGGAGAAATAACATGAGAGACCCTGAAATGCCTAGAAGCATATAGAAGCCCCTGGAGATAAGATCCGTAGCTACGATCTGTCAAATCAGAATTTTTTAGAAAACTCTTATGCACTATTGTCCCGTGGCTACCGCTTCCATTCTCATGGAGTTCCCAGACACCTTTATACTGATGGATCTGAAATCCCGGCATCTCTCCACCCCGTGCCCTCCCCCACTCTGTTCAGTCTCACTGTCATTCTGGCTGCCCACCTCCAACTCGAGTTAAATATAGAAATATAAATATAGAAATGTCCGCTCTCCTTCCCTTCTCTATCATACCCAACCCTCCACTGGCCTACCTGCCACCCACACTTGCAACCTTGGTGAACGTGCTTCCCATTCCATCTGTACCAAAAATAGCTGCTAAAATAACGTTCTTCTCCCACTTGTTAGCCAATACATATATGCTAGGAGTAGTATAGGCTACATTAATAGGTTTTATGTATACAGTTCTTATCTATATGTATGTGTCATTGGTGCTGATTCCATGAGTGCTCCAGGGCTGGAGCACCCACAAGAAAAAAATAGTGGGTGCTCAGCACCCACCGGCAGCCCCGCGCATCAGCTCCTCCCCCTCCCTACCAGTGCCTCCATTCCATTGCAATCAGCTGTTCAGCAGCGTGCAGGAGGTGCTGGGGATGGAGGGGGAAGAGAGGGGGCAGGAAGAGGCGGGGAAGAGACAGGGCTTGGGTGGGGGCTTAGGGGAAGGGATGGAATGGGAGCAGGGGTTCAAGCACCCCCTGGGAACTCAGGAAGTTGGCACCTCTGGTGTATGTGTGTGCTGGGAAGTTTTGTTAGCCGAACATATTATGCTTTCTCCCCAATTTTGTTCATGCATGTCAAGTATCCCAAAAGCCGAAGTCTGCTTTTGCATAATTAAATAGGAAGCCTGCCAAGATACATGAATGGCACATCCTAGCACAGGTTGGGATGTACCTTTACCCCCCATTGGTTTGTAATGTAGTCTCCAAAACAGAGGTAAGTACAGAACAAAGCAACAAGTTGAGGAACTGTTATGAACTGGTGGGCTGAATGTTACTGACATGTAAAGAGTTTTGTAACTTGTAAAATCATACTATAGATATCACTAGTTGAATTGTGTATCTGTGAAGCATACCTTCTGTGTAAGGTGAACATGCTGCTAGATACAAATTGCTTCCTGAAAGGAGGGCAAGTATGTCTCCTTTTTATATTATACCATTTTGTTGACCATAAATTTGGCTAAATTGGTTATTTAATCTCTTGAAAGTTTTTAAGAATGACCCATGAGTGTGGCTACATAGTTGGCTATACCTTTGAGTCAGTACACTGCTCCCAATCATGTTACACCCCACTTCCTAAATCTGTCATCCTCTTGCCTGCCACAACTAGTTCAAGCTTCCCACATTCACATTCATGGCTCTTCACAGCTCTATCCACGTCTGCTCATTTTCTGCTGCTCTCCCCCTGTTGCCTTCAGTTCTCTGAAGCGGTCTTTATGCTTGGAACATCTTGTGCACCAGCCTCCCCCTCCTTCCTTCTTTTACCTTGCTTCTTCCATTAGAAGAATCAATATTAACTTACCACACAAAGAAGTGCAGTAAAAAAGACAGGTTCAAAAGTCATCTGCATCACTTTGCAATTAGACCATCATCTGGGAAACAGGTACATGATGTGTGAATTGTGTGGTTCATTCCATTTATATTTGTTTAGATGCTCTGATGTGGCTACACGGCGAACAGGCAATGGTACTGGCCAGTAGAGGTGACTGGAGTGGGAAGTATGTAATTCATTGTAGTAGGCTAATATACCTGATTACTCCTCCCAGTGCAAGAGAGAAGCACCAGAGGAGTTGTGTTTCTAAAGGGAGAGAGAGATACAAACATACTAATTGGCTGGAATATTGGATATTTTGAACCACCATGAGGTATTTAAAGGATTTGGTGAGCGTCAGTCCTTCTACAGATCTCCGTAGTCCATTCAGGAATGCGTTGTAATGAAGTGCATGCAGCACATCCAAGTTATTACAAAAATCACTCACTCATACACTGTAACCAGAACTCCACTGCTTTAGCTTTAAAACACAGACTCCTACCCTTTGAGCTGAAGGAGAACTCCTTTCTAGTGCTGGTAGTAGGTCCTTTATCCTATCTGGGGGTTAGCCACAAGAGGGCAAACTCATGCACTCACTTGTACGCACAAACCCAGTATATTAGAGCAGGCCAGCCATCTGCCCTGCTGCCATCACAGCTTGGTCTTACTGAGTGTGCACAGGGATCTGTGCTAACAGCAGGCAGAGTTGCTAGCATGGATCCACTGCCAAGACCGTTGCTTCCATGTTTTTAATGTTACTTCAAAAGTAATGGAAATAGTACTGCAGCATTACCTGCTGTTTGCATTACATTGAGTATTAGGCTTTCTGATTAACTAATACAACCCGCTTTGCATTTGTTTCCAATTGAATAGGATTCAGAAGCTTTATATTAGGTTGTCAAAATGTAATTTTTTCCAAAACATTCCCTTTTGGTTTCTAACTGATATTATGTACATGGAGGAGAATATCAAATTAGCATATGCAGATTTCACCTAATGTTATCATAAATCATTATGTGGATGGGTAAATTCCCAATGTAGTGCGGATGAAAATAACTACCATCCATCTCCCATTAACATTAAGAGCACTTACATAAGTTATTCCCCATGCATTGCATGCCTTGTGATTTTTTAAAACTGATTTTCCTTTTTAAGCTCTTCAGACTTTAAAACTCCTGTGAAATAGCCATTTAACTCTCTGAATAAAAGTCTCTGGTGTCTGTATATGCCTTACATATCACTATTTAATCTGTCATGATGATTTGACTTAATTGCAATCATCCCATGTTTCTTTTTTCATGATAAAGTACCTCAGAGAGGTCAGTTTGCTTCTTTTTGGTTTTTGCAGCCTGGAAAGGTAACAGACATGATAACAGAATATCCAGTCCATCGGACATACGGTAGTGAGACAGACTGATCTCACTTAAACTGGAGGAAGCAAGAACTAACTCCTTTGGAATCAGTTGAGTTACTCCAGAATTACAGACATCTGAATAAAATCGGCCTCTGGCCCCAAAGAACATTTAACCCTTTAAGTTTTGAGTTCTTCTCGCTTGCTGTCCCTTTGTGTGGTGGGGTGTGCAAACCCCAAACTGAGCAACACGGGGTTAAGGAACTACTCTGGGCTCAGCCAGCCTCGCCCCCAGGGCCGGCTCCAGGCACCAGCGACCAAGCACGTGCTTGGGGCGGCACCTGGAGGGGGGGGCGCTGAGGTTTTTAAAAATACACTTCCCAGGCGGGGCAGCGGGCGAGCTCCACTCCCCGCCCCGGCTGGGGCAGCGGAGCCCCGCTCCCTGCCGGCGAGCCCCGCTCCCTGCCTGCGCCCCAGCCGGGGCAGAGGGAATGCCGCCCTCTTCGCCGGCACCCCGGCCGGGGCAGCGGGGAAGACGCGCTCCTCACCAGCCCCCCACCCGGGGCAGTGGGGAAGCCGCCCTCCCCGCCAGCACCCCGTCCGGAGCAGCGGGGAGTGGCATCGCCTCAGCCAGGGCAACCGGGAGCGGCATCGCCCAGGCCGGGGGAGCGTGGCGCCAGGCATGCCGCGCTCCCCGCCTGCGCCCCGGCCGGGGCAGCGGAAATGCCGCCCCCTCTGCCGGCACCCGGTCTGGGGCAGCGGGGAGCGGCATCGCTCCAGCCGGGGCAGCGTGGCGGCAGGTATGCCGCCCTCTCCGTCGGCGCCCCAGCCAGGGCAGCAGGGAGCGGCATAGCTCCGGCCGGGGAAGCGGGCATGCTCCCTGCCGGCGCCCCGGCCGGGGCAGCGGGAATGCCGCGCTCCTCGGCGGCGCCCCGGCCGGGGCAGCGGGAATGCCGCCCTCTCCGCCGGCACCCGGTCCGGGGGAGCGGCATTGCCCCGACCGAGGGAGCGTGGCGGCGGGCATGCCGCGCTCCCTGCGGGCGCCCCGGCCGGGGCAGCGGGGAGCGGCATCGCCCAGACCGGGGCCGCGGGGCCCTGGGGAAGCCGCCCTCCCAGCCGGCGCCCCGGCCGGGGCCGCGGGGAAGACGCGCTCCCCACCAGCCCCCCAGCCGGGGCAGCGGGAATGCCGCCCTCTCCGCTGGCACCCGGTCCGGGGCAGCGGGGCGGCGGGCAGCGCTCCCCCTGCAGGAGCAAAGTGGAGAGGAATAGCACAGGAAGTGTTAGGACTAGGAATGGGCAAACACATTTTACCAGACGTTGAACACACTTGAGCCTACAGAGTTGGAAACTGAGCTTCAGGCTCCAGCTTTGCGGGGTATGTGGTCCACTCGGGCTTGACACAGATCAGGTTTATTTCCTGGTTGAGAACTTATGTTTGCTTGTTGTTGTTTCAAAATCCAAGTTATCTCCTGGGATCAAAAGACACTTTTCCTGCTTCAGGAGGTAGAAGTAATATGAGAATTGTTGCCTCTTAAGATTTTCAGCTCATATAAATCAGTTGCTGCACATGAGGGAACCATTTCTGAATAAGGCCAGGTTTACACTTAAAAATTAGATTGTGTCAGAGCTGGGGTGTGGGCAGCCTGGCCTACAGGTTGGCATCAGTTGCAAGCCAAGTATCCAGGGACCAGGAGCCAATTACCAGGAATCAGGCCAAGTTGGAACTCTAGGAGATCAGAATCAAGAGACAAACTGGAGGACAAGGAAGACGAGTTGGTTACCAAAAGTCAGGCACAGTGAGGATACCAGGAGGTCCGGAGTAGAAGGCCCGAATAGGTAAACAGCAGTCACTGGCAGGATGAAGCACAGTTGTACAGACATCTCTCTGTGTCCTCCTCTGGCTTAAAGAGAGGCTGAGGCCCAATCAGGAGCCTTGGAGATCTCTCAGTCAGAGTCTGAGCTTCATGGACCCTGTTCCAAGCTGCTGTCTGCGAACTGCGGTGTGGTGGATTGGTGTGTGATGACTCCCCGAACCTGCAGACCTGGGTTCAAGACCGACAGCGCCTGACATCATTCTCTTCATAGGGACTCCCTCCAGAGGCTGTGGGTTTAGGCTTGTTTGGGTGGTACTCATTACAGACTTGCATTTGAGCAGGTGTGTGTGAACATTTTCCACTGGTTCCCACATACACTTCTCAGGGCCATTAGCCTTCCCAGCCAATTATGTATAAAATTTACACTGCCAGCGTTTAGAATCCAAGATCTCATGCACAACATATTCTTCATGGAGGTAGGGGAGGTGGTTGGGTCCTGTGTGGAAATGAATTCTTGGTATAGGGTTTCAGGAGGGATATGTGGAATACTGGGTGGGTCTTGAGAGATTGGGATAGGTGTAATTCAATGGTTACTGGGTTAACATGGCAACAGATTCAAGAAAGGCCAAGGAACTGGAAGTCCAACTTATGTGATGGTCTGTTCATGTGGAGGTGCTGCATTGAGAGCCACACCTTTTGTCCCACTGAATAGGTGGGACCTGGTTGCAATATTGGTCTGCATGTTGCTTTATAGTTGACTTTTGTTTGTTTCCTTACTTCTTCCTGGATGTGATGAATTCCCAGGTGGTTGGGTGAGGAGAGGTCATAGGTAACTGTGGGTGGAATCAGGGGTGGCAAAGAAGGGGCTTTTCCCATGGAAGCATAACCTGTATTATTAATCCACATAGAGTAATAATGGGAACCAATTCATCTGATGGTGGTTAATATAACATTGTAAGTATTGCTCTAAAATGTGATTGATCCTTTCTGTCTGGCCACTGGAGTGAGTGGTAGGTGAAGTGTGTCTGGACCCCCAGAAGACGTTGGGCCTTGTGCCAGAATCAGGCTGGAGGTGATGCAATCCAGTAGGCCATGGAGATGAGCCACATGGCTAATCCATAGTTTGGCTGTCTCTTCAGCAGAAGGAGCTCCACAATAAAAACCTGTGCAATAATGGCCCAGGATGGAGTGTCTAGAGGTTGGAGTAGACTTCAGGGTTTGTGGCCTGACGTCTTGGCTGTTGTGGCATCTATGAAGGTGGGGGCTAGTTTAGCCTGTAATCAGATTGATGTGTGGTACTGTGAAGGTAATTCAGAACCCGGCAGCATTGCCTAGTGGATAGATCAATGACCTGGTAGTCAGAGTTCTATTCCTGCCTCTACCATTGATGTTGTTACTGCCATAGCTAGGAGCCCTAGTCATGGATCAGAACCCCATGTTGCTAGGCACTGTACAAACACAGAATGAAAAGACAGCCCTTACCTCAGAGAGCTTGCAATACAAGTGTAAAACAAGAGATGATGGATACAGACAGATCAGTGGGAGAGTATGAGGAAACTATGAGACAATGTTAGTTGGCGTGACGGGCAATGGTCTTGGCACACCTGTGGCCGAAATATTTGCAAGCTTTTTGTAGGCCTCATGACTGTATGGAGAAGAAACTGTCTTGTATGTGTTTGTACATGTGGGACCCTGATCTTGATTATGATGTTAGGTGCTTTAGTAATACAAAGATCCTCCTCAGAGGCTAAAAAGTTGCTACTGGATGAGGTCAAGCATTAAGACATATTGGCCATTAATGGAATAAAAAATCTGGCAATATTATTTGTTTATATGAAATATTCACTATTGCCAAGCTGAAAACCCGAGATTTCTCACAGTGGTGCTATGGCTAGAAATTTATCTACTGGAATAAATGAATTTATTAAAATGCCAATATCATGATGTAGAACAGAAGCTTTAACATTTCCCAGAAAGTCATTCACTGTAGTGTTTCTTGGAAGTCTACTTTTAGCTTCCAAAAACAATCTCAGATCTATTGGTAGGAGAAAACTTTTCCATACCTCAGTCCCCACACAAAGATTATTTATTTGTTTTATGTTAATTAGGAGAAGACAACAAAGGCCTCTTCTGAAATAATGCTTCCTGCTGGAATAGACAGTAGCCATTTGGTTCCTAGAGATGCTTCAGCAGCCTCTTGTAGCTGAGAGAGAGACACGGTTCTCTTCATGGATACTTCACTTTTGTGAGTTTTCTTTTGTGAAGGAGTAAAGAGAGAGATTGCAGACAGGAAATGAGGGGCTAGTGCAGCATGGGGCCTCCTGAGATGTGCCTCCTGAAGGCAATGGGAGATGAGGTTATGCAGCTGCTTGCAGGATTGGACCTAAAGAGGGATGGGTTGCAGTGTTCTAAACACTGAACTAAGAGTGGAACCCATGAGTTCTAATCTGAGTTTTGACATTGACTCTGTCCCTGGATTTGGACAAGTCACTTAGTGGGCTGAATTCACTGATGTGCTGCATCTGCTCTGAATCTTTCCACTAATGCAAAACAGCTATAAATGTGGCTTAACTGGCTAGCTAAACTGGATGTATAGCTGCTTTGCATTGCCAGAGCAGCACGAATCTGGCCCAATATCTCTGTCTTGGTTTCCCATCAATAAAATGGGCAAAATCATTTCTACCTCACAGGGGTAGAACTAGTTAATGCTTGTAAAGGGGAAAAGCATGATATAAAAATGTTGTTAATCATTTATTATTACCTATAACCACTCCCAGAGAAAACAGGAATTCAGAATACTCTTATGGCAGGCATCACCAAGTGGCACTGTTATACATAATCTTCCAAGTTCTTTTTCACAGCATGTGAGCAAATGTTCAGTTTTGGGGAGATATGCTGTAGTGTTGTTAATTTTTGGTTATCCAAGATTCTGTGAAGAGGCAATGATCCTTGGAGAGGAAGTTGCCCAAGCAGAAGGACAGTTTGCTGTCTGACTTGGTTTCTGATTAGAATCAATTCTTGAAGTAGAGTTGCTGTCTGGAAGCGAGGTGTTGGGCTGAAATTATAGAAATAAGGGCTTGCCCTGCATGTTGTTTGACCACCTGTTTCAGGGCTGGTGTATATGTGTAAGTAAAACAAATTATGCTTAGAATATACCCAGACTGCATCACCATTTTCTCCTCCACTGGAAAGCCAGCCTACAAGGGCCCAGACACCTACTACCACTCAGCAGAAGGTTGCCACTGGTGTCAGAATGAGATTCTGGTGTTACAAGAAAGGGCAATAACATTAGTTCCTGCTATTCCCTTCTGGATATGAATGAAAGTAAGATATCCAGTAAAGCCTCGATTTTATAAAAAGTAGTGAGTAGTTCTATCAAAGTCAATGCTTAAATTCTGGCAGGGTTTTAAATCTTTGCAGGATTAGGGACTGCACTATTTTATAACCACATGATGCACTTTGGTTAGTGTATTGCTGTGTATCATTGTGACAGATGGTATCACACATACCAATATGTCTAATGTAATATTGCAGAGTGTCAGGCACTCTTCAGTGATGCCCATCTGAAAAATAAATATTGCTTTAAAAACCATTAATTATGAATGTGGGCTGCAAAATAAAATGAGCCTGGCTGCAGGTTGGTGCGTACACTGCATACTTCGGAGGAGCCCAGTTAGTGCCTCTCCATTAAATGGCATTCGCAGCCAGTAGATGGCTATATGCCCACTTGCCCTTGGAAATGCAAAGGGGGTGTGTGCTGGAAGAGGGTAAAACACAGTGGTTGTTTTTTGCTGAAATTTCTCTCTCGGTGTAGAAAATGCCTAATGAGAGAATTTCAGCAAATAAATGCATTTGAGATGGCAATTAGCAGTGAAAAGCAACAGGAAACCCTGTAACAATATGTCATTCAGATTTCAAGTTTATGAGGCCAACTACTTGCACCGTGCAGGAAACATCAATGAAAACCCTATGTTTCCAGAACAAGTTGATCTAAAGGAGAGAATTAGATGGGACAGGTCCTAACTCAAGATTTTCCAAAAAGTTTATGAACAGATGAAGAAAACAATTGTGAAAATTAATAAATATAGCTTAGGGCATGAGCCTTTAAAGCTTTATTAAAGTGAACCAGGAATCTAAAAGAAGGGGAAAAAACTAACAGTAGGACATTGATTTGTCTCTTTCTGTGTGTATTTATATGTACATAGATACATATTGTAATAATGGTGTGATACACAGCATTGTTAGTAAGAGGCCTCATTTTGCCTGGACACACTTGTTTGACTGTCAGGGTCAGAGTTGCAAAAGTTTAAAAAAACAGTCACGTAACTATGATCAGTATCCTCTCTCTCCAGTGATTGCTGTTATGTTTTCCTTTCAAATCAATCAAATTCAAATAAAAATATCAATCAAAAATAACAACAAACGACCACAACCAATTAGTGCAGGATACAAAATGGAGATGTCAGGGCAAATGATTCATAGATTCTAGGGCTGGAAGGGACCTCGAGAGGTCATCGAGTCCAGCCCCCTGCCCTCATGGCAGGACCAATTACAATGATGCACAGAAAGTTCAAGTAACTTGCCCCAACTCATTCAGTGAATCTGGCAGAACTGGGATTACACAGCTGTGCTCCTAAATGCCAAGTCCCCTGTTCTTATCCTTCCTTTTCTGTAAATGTCTTTATTTCAGATATGGTTTTCAGATATCTATTTCCTGCTCACAGTTTTAAGGCATTTCATAGCTTCTCATATTTTTTCCTTCTTCCTCACTTTTTTGCCTTCATCATTAGGTCTGCACTCAAACTGTGGTTTATTTTAATGATACATATTTTCAGGGGGGAAATATAGCATCATTCATTGTCCGTTCCTTCTCAAATACTTTTGCAGAATGCTCTGAAAATGGCCACCTGTCTTATTTGCTTCATTCTCCTTCCTTTAAACTCTGTGACTGAAGCCAAACAACTGTAAATTTGAGTGCAAAAAAACAGGGGTGGAGGGGGTGGGGATATTGACTTTAGTAAACAAAGGAAAATGACAAAGAAGTATTTGAAGGTCAAATGAACTTGTAAAGTATTCTAACCCAGTTATGTTTTATGATTCAGGTGATATAGTTGCAAAAAGTTGAGCCCTAAATGAATGACAGATCAATAAATCATAACCTGTCATCCTGCCTAGATTCATTTCAGGAAAATTGTTCTGCAGAAACAGGGGATCTGTAGGATCCATGGAGAAATTAAATTGGATTCTACTTCTTTTGACAATTTGGGTACATTCATCAAGACTAATTATTGCTTTTAGCTACAATACTTGCATTTTACCAATGTCATCACTGTGTCATGGATCATAAAATGACTTTAACCTTAAAAGAGAAGCTGATGCATATGATATTTCCAGAAAAGAAAAAGATACCAAAATATGCAAAGTATTTGCATATGTTCTTATCTCATGCACCTCAGTAAAATGATAATTTGAGAGGTGGAAAGTGTAGCTTGTAACCCAGTGACATCAAGTTAGCTGGAAAGAATCCGCTCATAGTCTTTCACATGGAAACAAAGGATACAACTAGATTCTCACTGGTATCACTGCTCAACAGCCAAAATGCTTCTGAAATAAATGTAGTCAAACTTTACTTATTCTGGGTCACTGAGAACGAAAATGATGCTTAAAATTGTTGATTGGCTCTAGTTTTCAAGACATGCTATTGGGTCAGTATATACGACCCTTGACTTGGGAATGGCGGAGGATAAGTGAGTTATAAAGGGAAGGGATCTCAATTTAAACCAGAAATGACTAAAATACATCTTTGACTGGATCTATGAATAAATCTGACTGGGTTTGGACAGTACTTGCTTTTTAGGCAAAACAATGAATGATGCAATCTGAAGCTGGTATTGTGTCATACATGATATGAATTGCATCATGTTATTCCTAGAAGTCATGGATGATGCAATCATAACGAAGCTTACCTCACTCTGCTGAACAAATTGCCCTATATCAGCTCTAGAAATCATACAGTGTCGTGCTCTCTTATTTGTCAGTGTTTGATTTTGCAAAGGGACACATTTCTGTTTAGCCAAAGTGAGCAGAGATGCCTCGTACTTGTGTGAACAGTGCAGATAACTTCTGCTATGTTTGTGGTGAAGTGACTTTTGCATCACAAAAGCGCAGTATAAGCACTATGGTTAAGAAAGCCTATCACCTTTCTTTTGGCTGCAAAATTGGAGATCAGGACAAGAGGTGGGCCCCACACATATGCTGCAACACTTGTGCAACAAATCTTTGCCAGTGGTTGAACAGGAAAAGGAAATCTATGCCTTTTGCAGTGCCAATGATTTGGAGAGAGCCAACAGATCATACCAGCAATTGTTACTTCTGCATGGTGCCTCCAGTCGGGAAAGGTGTGTCAAAAAAGAAAAAGTGGACTGTGCATTATCCAAACATTCCATCAGCTATATGCCCAGTACCCCACGGAGAAGGACTGCCGGTTCCTGATGCACCAGAATCATTCTCACTTGAGTCAGACGAGGAAGAGGATGAAACTTCTGGTCCTGAACCATCAATGTCACAGGACCCACATTTTCTCCCATCCTCCTCCTCTGAACCACACCTCATAACACAAGGTGAACTGAATGACTTTGTCAGGGATTTCGAAATACCCAAGAGTAAGGCAGAGCTTTTGGGCTCCAGACTACAGCAGCGGAATCTCCTGGCAGGTGATGTTAGGGTTTCCATTTTCCGTGACCGTCAAAAAGATCTTGTCCCATTTTTCTTCATGGAAGGTGATCTTGTAGCCTGCAACAACATCGATGGTGTGATGGCAGCCCTCAACATCGTTTACGATCCAGATGAGTGGAGACTGTTCATTGATTCATCGAAGACGAGTCTTAAAGCTGTTTTACTGCATAATGGCAATGTTTTGCCATCAATTCCAGTTGGTCATGCAGTCCATATGAAGGAAACCTATGACAACATGAAACAACTTTTGAGGTGCATAAACTATGACCAACATCAGTGGCAGCTTTGTGGCGATTTGAAGGTTGTTGCTCTCTTGCTTGGTCTGCAGACTGGATACACAAAGTACTGCTGTTTTCTCTGCGAATGGGATAGTCGTGCAAGAGATTCCCACTACATCAAGAAAGATTGGCCTCTCCGACAGTCATTGGAGCCTGGGAGGAAAAGTGTTCAGCATCCACCACTTGTTGAATCAAGGAAGATTTTGATACCACCCTTACACATCAAGCTGGGTCTGATGAAGAACTTTGTCAAGGTCATTGACAAAACACAAGCAGCTTTCAAGTACCTCCGTGGAAAATTTCCAAGGTTAAGTGAAGCTAAGATAAAGGAAGGTGTCTTTGTTGGTCCTGAGATTCGTGAACTTCTTCGAGATGATGCATTTGACCATGCACTGCGTGGCAAGGAAAAAAAGGCATGGAAAGCCTTCCAGTTAGTGGCAATACATTTTCTCAGAAACAACAAGGCAGACAACTACAGGTTGTTGGTGGAAAACCTCCTCAAGGCATACAAAAGCCTTGGTTGCAACATGTCACTAAAGATACATTTTTTGCACTCTCATCGAGATTTTTTTCCACCGAACTGCGGAGCAGTGAGCGACGAGCACAGCGAGCGATTTCACCAGTACATTGCAACAATGGAGAAACGCTATCAGGGCAAATGGAGCTCATCAATGCTTGCAGACTATTGCTGGACAGTGACAAGAGATGCTCCATTTAATGAATACAAGAGACAAGCCAAGAAGCGCTGAGTAGACACTGAATAGGACTAAACTATGTACATAATAGTTTTTTGCCTTTTGTTTCATAATAAATTTTATTTATATAACCCCTTTGCTGATTTTTAAAGTGTTACATAAACAGGACAGGTGAAATAGTATCATGTAAAACAACCATAAACACATGAAAAGACCTAGGTTTACAATTTATGATTAAAACTCTACTATCTACACAATATACAGAGACATAAAATGTAAAAACTTAAATATCTTAGGGCTGGTCTACACTACCCCCCAAGTTCGAACTAAGATACGCAACTTCAGCTACGTGAATAACGTAGCTGAAGTCAAAGTATCTTAGTTCGAACTACAAGTTACTTACCGCTGGTCCACACGGCGGCGCACAGGCTCCCCCGTCGACTCCGCCTGCTCCGTTTGCGGAGCAGGATTACTGGCGGCGACGGCGAGCACTTCCGGGTTCGATTTATCGCGTCTAAACAAGACGCGATAAATTGATCCCAGAAGATCGATTGCTCGCCGCCGAAGCAGCGGGTAAGTATAGACGTACCCTTAGAAACAGTAGCCAATCAGTTGTTTTAATTGTCATATTTGAATTCAGCACATCAAAATACATACTAAATAGCACATTTTATCTCTGAAGCAGATGACTTCTCAAAAATTGTAGACCAGTGTATCAAGGGAGACTGTGCTAGACTATGAAAGACACTTAAGAAAATGGCTGTTCAGGTGATCTTCAGTGGGATTCTGCCCCTCCCTAGAGGAGGAGAGTGAAGGCAAGACAAGATTATGAGGCTCAACAGATGCAGTGGTGCTATAAGGAGGGCTTTGGGGTGTTTGACCATTGGGAGGCATTCATGGACAGAGGACTGTTCCCGTGGAATGGACTCCACCTGAATAGGGAAGGAAATAGACTTCTGGGATGGAGGCTGGCACAACTGATTAAAAGAGCCTTAAGTTAGAAACTCAGGGGAGATGGTTGGGAGACACTAGGGTGACCAGACAGCAAGTGTGAAAAATCGGGACAGGGGGTGGGGGGTAATAGGAGCTTATATAAGAAAAAGACCCCAAAATCGGGACTGTTCCTATAAAATCGGGACATCTGGTCACCCTAGGAGATGCTCATGTAATCTCCACTCTGATTCTAACATTGAGCAGGAGGAAAATCAAGCAAGAAAAGATACAGCAAGGGAGAAAGGAACAGCAGTGGGTAGAAGAATGGGCATTAAGAGGAAAGATAGTGCCGATACCAATGAAGCTAAAAGTCAAGTAGGCAATACTGGCAGTAGAATGACTATACCTAATTGGGCGAGGAATCTGGGAGAAGCAAAGCAGAAACAACCAAGATGTTTATATGCCAATGCAAGGAGCCTGGGTAACAAAATGGAGGAACTAGAACTACTGGTGCAGGAAGTGAAACCAGATATTATAGGGATAACAGAAACATGGTGAAATAATAGTCATGACTGGAGTACAGGTATTGAAGGGTATGTGCTGTTCCAGAAAGACAGAAATAAAGGTAAAGGTTGTGAAGTAGCATTGTATATTAATGATGAGGTAGACTGCAAGGAAATTAGAAGTAATGAAATAGATGAAAGAGAGTCTGTTTGGGCCAAAATCACTTTGGGGAAGAAAGCTACTAGAGGTTCCCCTGGGATAGTGCTTGGGGTATGTTACAGACCTTCAGGATCTGATCTAGATATGGATAAAGACCTCTTCAATGTTTTTAATTAAATAAATACTACTGGGAACTGTGTGATTATGGGAGACTTTAACTTCCCAGATATAGATTGGAGGACAAGAGCTACTAATAATAGTAGTGCCTAGATTTTCCTGGATGTGATAGCTGACAGATTTCTTCACCAATACTCACCAAACCATCAAGAGGGGATGCCATTTTAGATTTGGCATAGGTGAGTAGTGAGGACACCATTGAAGAACTGGTTGTAGGGAATAACCTTGGTTCGAGTGATCATGAGCTACTTCAGTTTAAACTAAATGGAAAGATAAACAAAAATAGGTCTGCAATTAGGCTCCTTGATTTGAAAAGGGCAAACTTTAAACAATTAAGGGAGTTAGTTGGGGAAGTGGACTGGACCTAGGAATGGAAGGATCTGAATGTGGAGGAGGATTGGAATTACTTGACTTTAAATCAAAGTTGCAGATGATATCTGAAGCCTGCATCCCAAGCAAGAGGGAAAAAATTGTAGGGAAGGGTTGCATACCAAGCTGAATGAGCAAGCATCTCAAACAGGTGATTAAGAGAAAGAAGAAAGCCTTATAAGGAAAGGAAGGTGCGAAGGATCAGCAAGGAAAGCTACCTCTTGAAGGTCAGAAAGTGTAGGGATAAAGTGAGAACTGCCAAAAGCCAAGCAGAATTGGACCTTTCAAAGGAAATTAAAATAAATAGTAATAGGTTCTATGGCCATATAAATAAAAAGAAAACAAGGAAAGAAGAAGTGGGACCACCAAGCACTGAAGATGGGGTGGAGATTAAAGATAATCTAGTCCTGGCCCAAAACCAAAACAAATATTTTGCCACAGTTTTTAAGGGTAATGAGAAGCTACAGGTTAATGGCAGGGTGGCTAATGGGAATGAGGATATGGAAGTAGAAATTACCACATCTGATCTGGAAATCAAGATCAGATTAATGGGACTAAATTGGGGCCCCTGGATAATCTCCATACAAGAATATTAAAGGAGCTGGCACATGAAATTGAAAGCCCTATAGCAAGGATTTTTAATGAATCTGTAAACATAGGATCATACCCTATGACTGAAGAATTGCTAACACAGATCCTATTTTTAAGAAAGGGAAAAAACGGTGATCCAGGAAACGTCAAACCAATAGGCTTGTACTCAATGTTATGCAAGTCTTGGAACATATTTTGAAAAAGAAAGTAGTTAAGGACATAATGGTAAATGGTAATTGGGATAAAATACAACATGTTTTTACAAAAGGCAGATTGTGCCACACCAACCTGATCTCTTTCTTTGAGAAGATAAAATGATTTTTTAGACAAAGGAAATGCAGTAGATCTAATCTACCTCGATTTCAGTATAGCATTTTCTACAGTTCCACACGGGAAACTATTAGTTAAATTGGAGAAGATGGGAATTAATATGAATGTTGAAAGGTGGGTAAGGAACTGATTAAAGGGGAGACTACAACAGCTCATATAGAAAATTGAACTGTCAGGCTGAAGGGAGGTTACTAGTGGAGTTCCTCGAGGATCATTCTTGGGACCAATTGTATTTAATATTTTTATTAGTGACCTTGGCACAAAAATTGGGAGTGTGCTAATAAAATTTGCAGATGAAACAAAGGTGGAAGGTATTGCCAATACAGAGGAGAACTGGAGTATCATACAGGAAGATCTGGTGACTTTGAAAACTGGAGTAATAGAAATGGGATCAAATTTAATAGTGCAAAGTGCAAGGATATGCACTTAGGGACTAACAACAAGAAATTTTGCTATAAACTGGGGATTTAGCTCAGGTCTACACTGCGGGGGGGATCGATCTAAGATATGCAACTTCAGCTACGAGAATAGCGTAGCTGAAGTCGGCGTACTTAGATCAACTTACCGCGGCGTCTTCACAGCGCTGAGTTGATGGCTGACGCTCCCCCATCGACTCTGCTTGCGCCTCTCGCGGCGGTGGAGTAATGGAGTCGATGGGAGAGCGCATGTCATGTGGCCATGCAAAAGGTGAGATATTTCCAGTAGAGATAGGGAAGTTTTAGTACCATTGTACAAGGTACTTGTGAGACCTCATCTGGAATACTGTGTGCAATTCTGGTTTCTCATGTTTAAGAAAGCTGAATTCAAACTGGAAGAGGTGCAGAGAAGGACTACTAGAATGATTAGAGAAATGGAAAGTCTGCCTTATGAGAGGAGACTCAAAGAGCTTGGCTTGTTTAGCCTAATGAAAAGAAGGCTGAGAGGAGATAGGATTGCTCTCTAAATGCATCAGAGGGATAAATACCTGGGAGGGGGAGGAGTTATTTAAGTTAAGCACCAATGTAGACAGAAGAACAAATGGATATAAACTGGCCTCCACAAGTTAACCTTGAAATTAGACAAAGGCTTCTAATCATCAGAGGAGCAAAGTTCTGTATCAGCAGGGGAAAATAACTTTTGAAGTGATAATCAAGATGGCCCATTTCGGACAGTTGACACACCTTTGTGTCATTCACCTTTGTGACAGACATTTGTGTCAACTGTCCGAAATGGGCCATCTTGATTATCACTTCAAAAGCTTTTTCCCCCTGCTGATACAGTGCCTCTTAATTAATTAGCCTCTTAGAGTTGGTATGGGTACTGCCACCTTTTCATGTTTCTCCAAACGTATAAATATCTGTTTACTGTATGTTCCATTCCATGCGTCTGATCAAGTGAGCTGTAGCCCATGAGAGCTTATGCTGAAATAAATGTGTTAGTCTCTAAGGTGCCACAAGTAATCCTGTTCTTTCTGGGGTATCAGTGGAGGTGAGATGCCTCTTGAATCAGCTTGCCACTGTCTTCTCAAAGATTTTGGAGACAGCACAGGTAGGTGGTGAGTACTTTGAAATCAAGTGGTGACATCTTGAGCATAGGTCAGAGTAGCATTTTTTTCAGGGTAGCCAGTAGAATGCCTCCCATGAGAGAGTGCAGGTTAGAATTGCACCAAACTCTACCAGCTCTCAGGAGGGAAAGGTGGTGATACAGACTTGACCTTCAGTACTTCATTCCTGTGCTATTAGAAGATGGCATTACCATTTCTGTTCAGCTGGATTTGTTTTCTCTCAGAGCTGTGAGGCTGTCTGAAATGTGCACAATTTGTTTCCTGTGAACTTAAATAATGTGTGTTTCTAACAGAGGGAGGCATTTGTCTCTATAGCCGGGTGCAGGAGTTCTGGGTTGAACAAGCAGTTTAGAATGCTTCCTCCAGACCTGGCTGCAGGGAAGAAAAGAGAGTTGCATCCTAATTCGGTGCACCACTTTCTCCTCCTTCCCTATAAATACAGCGTGCTACAGCTGAGGAAGCAACAGCTCTAATGCCAATCCCAAACATTCAGAATCATGAGTCAGGCCCCCCAAAATAATGAAATTGACTTAAAAATCACGAGGTAGGGTTGGTTGGTTGGTTTGTTTTTGAAATAGTGTGATTCACTTCTGGTTTTGAGTCCTTAGGGTTCAGGATTTCAAATTTTTCTGCATAACCGTGTGGGTGAGAAATATACTTTTTTTTAAAGTGGGAGCTGAAATGTTCCTGTGATCACATGGCTCCATAAGCTGGGGCTATAAGAACTAATGAACAAACAAACAAACAAACATAACACAGAAATCATGGGAGTGAGCAATGCTGTGAATGCATCAACAGGACCTGGCTGCCAAGCCTACTCAAAGAAGCACTTCAGAGTGGGTCACTTCTCTGACCCTGCTTACCCTCTGACCGAGTCCTTGCAAGTGAGGCAGGAGTTCTTTCAAAGAAGTGGGTCAAAAGGGAAATGGATGAGTGATACCCAGAAATTTCAAATAATTTGAAAGGGCTTTTGAATTCAAAAACTTACCTTTGCCTGCTTTCTCTACACTTTTGATGCTAAAGGGCCCTATGGATCAGAAATAAACATTAGAAGTCCAAAACAGAACATATCCCCCAAAGCTAATTAATGTCAATTGGTCATTTTGGCTAATTACCAATAGTTTGTCAGAAAAGCCAATTAATGTATGTAAAGATATTGGTTTTCTGACGTACTACCACTAAACTACAAAGCAACACTTCCTGATGTAAATTATCTTAGGATGTTCCTCCGTATTTCATACTTGCCATTTTGCTTTATTTCTGATGGGTATAGCCTCTTGGCATTTAAATCCAGACAGTATGATTAAGGAGAAGTCTATACCTTGTACCTGATGTTTTATTTAATATAGTTCTCCCTTGATCTAGTCTCTCTCTTAATTACATTATAAGATCTGACTCCACAGCTTACCAAGTATATCCTTTTATATAGCGATGTGGGCTCTTTCCGTAGCTGAAAGAAGGGAATGCAATGTATGACAGCGTTACTGCTCCACTTCTTTGAGGTACTTCAGTGAGAGGTGTCTCCTGAGTGGGTATTTTGGTTGTTGTATGAGACATTGGGCTTGATTCTCCACTGAGCTGAGCAGAGGTAATGTGCAGTGGAAAGAGTGGGGGCCTAGGGGAGGTTGGAAGGGGAGAAGCTCATCACTGCTCCTTCATTCTCAGCCTGCCCTGTCATGAAGTTGTAGGGCGCCAGTTTGACTTACACCCTTAGTGTACGGTCCAGAGACCATAAGGCCACAGAGAATCACGTGTAACAGACTCAAGCTGCCATACCCTTCCGCCTCCCCATCCCCTGCCTTCCATTATATCTGTTGGCAATGTTCAGGTATAGGAGGCAGCAGTGTTGAGTGGCAGAGCTGGCCCAAGAGGTGGTGGAGTGCACCTGATAGCCTCCTTCACTGCCCTTTGACTCCACGCTACTCTTCCTAACTCTTTCTTCAAATACCCACAGGCCCCAGAGTAACCTGGGAAGGGGAGTGGTGATTCCTATTTGAATCTGAATGGTGCTTAAAATACTGGAGCTCTTCCCAGACTGGCCAGTTAGAAGGTCCCCAAGCATTAGCTCACCTGGTCTCCTATTGGCCAGGTGCCTGGTGTATCTCACCCCCCTCCCCTTTTCCAGGTGATGTATGGCCTTCAGAGAGATTCTGTGTGGAGGGAAGAGTGACCCATCATGGAGTCAGTCGTGAACCAAGAGGAATCAGCAAAACGAAAATAAGAAAGAAAAACTTGTAGCACCTTAGAGACTAACAAATTTATTTCAGCATAAGCTTTCATGGGTTAGTACCCACTTCATCGGATGCATGGAATGAAACATACAGTAGACAGATATTTATACAGTCAGAGAAACATGATAAGGTGGAGGTGCATAGACCAACCTTAAGAGGCTAATTAATTGAGAGGAACCATAACAGCAGGGGAAGAAAAACCTTTGCAGTGATAAACAAGATGGTCACACAGGTGTGAATGAGGATCGTTAACTTAAGGGAAATAGATTCAATTAACGTAATGGCCGAGCCATTCCAAGCCTTTATTTAATCCTGAGGTAATGCAATCTAGTTTGCATATCAATTCGAGTTCAACAGTTTCTGTTTGAAGTCTGTTTTTGGAGTTAATCTGTCGCAACACTGCTACCCTCAAGTCTGTCACTGAGTGATTAGGGAGGTTGAAGTGTTCAGGAATCAGGAATCCTATTGCCTTCTCCACAGCTACCCACAATACATTGCCACTGCTTGCATCCAAAGAAGTGGGTATTGACCCACGAAAGCTTATGCTTCAATACCTCTGTTAGTCTATAAGGTGCCACAGGACCCTTTGTCGCTTCTACAGATCCAGACTAACACGGCTACCCCTCTGATACTCCACAATACATGTACATTCTGCCAGGATATTTAATAATGACTGAAAAATCATTCATGTAAACTATGCCTGCTGCCTTTCTAACACACACAGAACATGCAGCTTTAGTGTTATCTCAATGGCATCTGGACTAGATAAAGTACAATGTCTGATTGGTAACAAGCAATTGAACATCACATCAAACAGAATTAAAATACCCCAGCACGTACTCTCTCTTTCATCCCAGTCAATATGGCACACGCTGTGAATGCATTAACAATGCTGGATGCATTGATCAATGTCATTCTCACAAAGGAACATCATGCTGTGGATATTAAAGCACATTGAAAATACTGTAAAATAGATTATAATTATAATACAATTAATTTTGGACTTTTCACTAAAAATTATTGTGAACTCCATGGCATCTTATTGCAAACTGTTTAGCAATGGTGTTTCTACAATAACACGAAATGAATTCAGTAAAGCTTTCATACTGTGGGACATGATTATTTTCTCGATTCAGTAAACACACTGCTGTTTCCAAACTTAACAGTTCCTTTCTCAAAAGGAGGAAAATATCTATTTTCCATTCAACCTTGGACATGATTTGAAAAGACATATATGTGTGTGCAATTGCACTTATCTAACATGTACATGCCAATGTAACAGTTGTGCATATGGTACAGATTGTGCCTGTGTGTAACCCATTTTACATCTACCTGGTCATTTGTTCATGCTAATGCCTAATGCAAATAGAATGAGGAGTCCTGTGGTACCTTAGAGACTAACACATTTATTAGGGCATAAGCTTTCGTGGGCTAGAACCCACTTCATCAGATGCATGGAGTGGAAAATAGAGGAGCGGGTATAAATATTTTAAAGGATGGGAGTTGCCTTACCAAGGGTGAGGTCAGTCTAAAGAGACATGGCTACCACCACTCTGAAACCTGTCATAATGCAAATAGAAATACCATCACTATAAGCTGGACACACACAGTTCTATAAGCTGATCTTGAGAATCAGCCGTTGTGGTGCAGAGAATGGAGAAAGAGAGTTCTCTGTTTCATGAGTTGCACTGATCCCCTTTCAGATGCTTGGGGAGGAATAAAGGGAAAATGTGGTTATAGGTGACTTAGAAAATGCTACAAGGAATCAATAGGCTCCTCAAGGCTTTGAGAAAGGCTTTGCAAAACCCCTTCTAGGTAGAAAAGGATGCCGGGTGTGGACTAAATGGACTTTATGGTTCATTCCATCCATGAAATATGCAACCAGTATAATGTGTACAATGTGAAAACACAGAAGCTCATATACCTTTTGGGTGACTGATATCATGTCTCTCTGTGTTTATGTCATCTCTTATCCAACCTAGGTTGAAATTGCTCAGATAAGAGGAGTTCCCTGTTAAGCATGTTTCTTATGGATGTGCCTAAGGACCAATCAAGAATGGGCCTGCATTGTGTGAGACACTGTACAAACACAGAGTATTAGTGGCCTAAAGAACTTGCAATCTAAATAGAAAAGATAGACACAGGGTGGGGGTAGGTGTATCGCACACAAGCAGAGTGAATGATGGTGGGAGCAAAGCTTATGTTAGTGCCATAGTTTTGTGGGGGTGAGGTGGGAGTTGGCTTAATTAGGATGGGATCAGCTAAATGGAAAGAAACGTGAAAGGAGAGGGAACATCAAAGGGAAGCAGTGTGAAGGGGACAGACCATGTCTATCTTGTATTTATCTGCACTATGCACATGCAGAGAGCAGAATAAACAACAATAATACTGAGTCCCCACAGATCTTTGGGGCTTGGAGCACTCCATACTTGGCAAAGAGTTATTCTCTGAACAGTGCTTCAGTCCTAACTGTGTCCATGTGCTTTGGGCAGGGCAAGGAGTGGCGTGCAGAGGAGTAGAAACTGAAGCAGAGAAGCAGAAGGAAGGGTGGGATTAATTAACCCGGAAGGGAGGGAGAAAGAGAACAGATATTATGGGACGAGAAGAGAAGAGCATCAAGTGGGAGAAGAAGATATTGTATTCAAATGCAGACACATTCGAGTGTAAATTTCCAGTCCACCTTTCTCTGTGGTCTCAGTTTGCATTGATAATTATGGGCTTGCAAAATCAATTGTGGGGAACAAATCTGTGCACTTCTAGCTACTTGAGCCACATTTCAAATGTGGGTGCAATAGCTGGCGTGTACGTAACCCACACACCTCTGGGTGTGGTGTTCTGTCCCAACTAGTGGCACCAAGACCACTTAAAGAGAGAGAAAATGAGTCTGCTCTACAGCCTCAGCTAACAGCTAGTTGGCTTTTAGCTCATGCGGTAGAGACTCATGCATTAAGCTCCAGAGGTCTCCAGTTCCATCCTCCCTGGTCATCGGCGGGCAGGATCGAACCGGGGACCTCTGGAGCTTAGTGCATGAGCTAAAAGCCAACTAGTTGTTAGCTAAAGCAATAGAGCAGACACATCTCTCTCTCTCTCTCCCTCCCTCCCTCCTCAGTGTCACTAGATGGGACAGGACACCACACCCAGAAGGTGTGTGGGTTGCATGTTCATTTTGTGAATGTAGATTGCCTCTGTGGAAAGAAGGTTATCCTTGATCTGGATTCAAACATCTAAATTCAGGAATATTTGGAATAAAAGCCTTCTCTAATTAAAACATAGTGAATTTTATTACTCATCCCAAGTAGAACTACTCAAAAATCAGAATGTAAATTCCAATATTTCAAATTTTTGTTTTCATCCTGAATCAGGACAAAAAGTCAAAATATTTAATTTTTCTGTGGACAGAAAGTTAAACAAAAATGATTCAGAAATGTCAAAACATTTTGTTCCAGCTTGGTCCAATATGAATCTGTGTCCCGTTGAGCTTTGGGAATTGTAGTTTAGGTGCCTTGTGTCCATTCTCTCCTACAGATTGGGCCCGCTGGCTGGACTACAACTCCCATGAAGGACTATGTGCATATGGCTACAACAATGTACTATAGAGTACTTCAATGTACAATGTACTTCAACCAATGGGGAGTCTGTAGTGCAGCATGGGAGACGTAGTCCAGGCATGGATCCCAGCTCATAGAGAAGAACAGAGGCATGAGACATCAGAGCTACAATTTCCATGAGGCACCACACGAGGTGGACACGCTGACAGACACAGATTAATGTCAAAATCATCCTAAACAAAATGTTGCAATTCAATCTGTCAAACCAAAGAATCTTGATTCAAGCTGACCCAACCCAAGTCAGACTATTTTGCTTAGATTTTCTTGACAGAAAATTGAAGAAATTCAGCAAAATCTAAATTTTCCCACAATTTTAATTTCACAGAAATTCCATTTTCTGTTGCCAAAACTTTTCAACAGAAAATTCCCCACCATTACTAATCGCAAGGCTGACACATTCCTAGATCTATGTTGCCATCTGTGATGAAATGTACAAACCCGCACCAGGCAAGAAGAGACTGAAGAGCAGCATTGGGCTCATGCAGCCTCACCCACAAGGCATGCCAGTCTTGGAGGAGGAGCCTTCCAAACTCAGCTCGGAAGTGCTCAGCCTGGCCAGGTGGACAGACCTCTCACCCTTAGCTCACAGAGAGGAGCACAGCAGAGAGCCAAGCTCCCTTGGATGGCCTGTGAGGATGGTAGGACAGACAGCTGGAGGATCTGGGTAGGACAGAGCAGCAGGATCTCCTCATTATTTCTGTTAATGTAACTTCCTTTTCCTTTGCTACCTTAAAGACTGAGATTCAGGGCTAGGTCCCTGGGCAGACTCCTGCAGAGAATATGAACCCCCAGAAGAGAAGGTGGGTGCATTGTAGGAAGTAGCCTAGGGAAGAAGCAAGAGGTGTGCCCAGACAGGCCTTAGCGAGTTGCTACAAGGGTCCCTGGGTTGGAACCCATGGAGAGGGAGGGACTGGGTTCCTCTAGAGCCTCATTGGGATGACTAGCCAGAAGACTTCAGATGCCAGGGGCAAAAAAGACTATTGGACCTGGGATTATCAGGAGAAAATCCTGGTTTACCCTAAATGGGATAAGACCAAAGGTGATGTGGTCAGAGGGCTGAGTCACAAGACAAAAGGGGACTATCGGCAGACATGCTCAGCAGGACTACAAAGGACTAAACCCTGCAATGGTGCCCTTAGACACTAGGTGGTGCACAGCTTGTGAGTCACTTCGCCACACCATCCAAGATGCTAAATTCCCGTTTTCCTGGTGTTAGTCAACACATATGTATTACGTGTAGTGCAGCAGTTCTCAACCGGGGATCCGGGGGTGCCACAAGCAGGTTTCAGGGGGATCCGCTAAAATAAACCAGGCTTCAGCCCCGGGGGGTGGGGCTTGGGCTTTAGCCCCACGTGGCGGGGCTTGGGCTCAGGCTTCAGCCCCTGGCAGTGGGGCCCGGCCTTCGGCTTCAGAGCCAGGCAGCAGGGCTCGGGGACGGAGCAGCACCTCCACCCCCAACTCACCTCAGTGGGCCACCCAGCCTATGGGACAGCACCAGCAACGAGTTTCACACTGAGTAAGTCAAACAAAAATAATATTCCACGGTTTGCTTTTGTACCTACATTACTTTTCTTTTCTTATATTATATCTGTGTGTGTTTCACTGTATAGCTATCAATTTAATACAGCTTTTAATCGACTGGATATGCAGACCAACAGTTGTTGTGGCACAGGTGAGCCGTGGAGTTTTTATAGCATGTTGGGGGGGTCCTCAGAAAGGAAAACATTGTGAACCCCGGCTGAAGTGTTGGTTATTAGGAGAATGTCAGTACAAAAACAAAAAACTGAAAGCCAAAGCCCGAGCCCCACTGCCCAGGGTTAAAGACCAAGCCCCGAAGCCTGAGCCCTACTACCTGGGGCTGAAGCCAAAGCCTGAGCCCCGCCACCTAGGGCTGAAGCCCAGTTTATTTTGGCAGATCCCCTGAAACCTGCTCATTGCCCCCCAGAGGGCCACACACTCCCGGTTCAGAACCGCTGGTGTACACCATATTAACTAGGTAGTATCATAGGACTGGAAGGGACCTTGAGAGGTCATTTAGTCCAGTCCCCTGCACTCATGGAAGGACTAAGTATTATCTAGACCATCCCTGAAAGGTGTTTGTTTAACCTGCTCTTAAAAATTTCCAATGACAGAAATTCCACAACCTCCCTAGAGAATTTATTCCAGTGCTCAACTACCCTGACAGTTAGGAAGTTTTTCCTAACGTCCAACCAAATTGCTGCAAATTAAGCCCATTGCTTCTTGTCCTATCCTCAGAGGTTAAGGAGAACAATTTTTTTCCTCCTCCTTGTAACAACCTTTTATATACTTGAAAATTGTTATGTCCCCTCTCAGTCTTCTCTTCTACAGACTAAACAAACCCAATGTTTTCAGTCTTCCCTCATAGGTCTTTTTTTTTCCAGACCTTTAATCATTTTTGTTGCTCCTCTCTGCACTTTCTCCAGTTTGTCCACATCTTTCCTGAAACATGGCGCCCAGAACTGGACACAGTACTCCATTTGAGGTCTAATCAGAGTAGAGCGGAAGAATGATTTCTTGTACCTTGCTTACAACACTCCTGCTAATACATCCCAGAATGATGTTTGCTTTTTTTGCAACAGTGTTACACTGTTCTTTTATATTTAGCTTGTGATCCACTATGACCCTAGATCCCTTTCTGCAGTACTCCTTCCTAGGCAATCATTTCCTATTTTGTATGTGTGCAACCGATTGTTCCTTCCTAAGTGGAGTACTTTGCATAGAATTTCATCCTATTTACTTCTGACCATTTCTCTAGTTTGTCCAGATCATTTTGAATTTTAATCCTATTCTTCAAAGCTCGTGGAACCCCTCCCAGCTTGGTATCATCCGCAAACTTTGTAAGTGTACTCTTTTGCCATTATCTAAATCATCGATGAAGATATTGAACAGAACCAAATCCAGAACTGATCCCTGCGGGACCCCAATTAATATGCCCTTCCAGCATGACCGTGAACCACTAATAACTATTCTCTGAAAATGGTTTTCCAACCAGTTATGCACCCACCTTATAGTAGCTCCATCTAGGTTATATTTTCTAGTTTGTTTTTGAGAAGATCATGTGAGACAGTATCAAAAGTCTTACTAAAGTCAAGATATACCATATCTACTGCTCCCCCCAATCCACAAGGTTTGTTACCCTGTCAAACAAAGCTATTAGATTGGTTTGACACGATTTGTTCTTGACAAATCCATGCTGCCTGTTACTTATCACCTTATTTTTTCTAGGTGTCTGCAAATTGATTGCTTAATTATTTGCTCCATTATCTTTCTGGGTGCTGAATTTAATCTGACTTGCCTATAATTCCCCGGGTTGTCCTTATTCCATTTTTAATATATTGGCACTACATTTGCCCTTTTCCATTCCTCTGGAATCTCTCAATTTTTCCATGACTTTTCGAAGATACTTGCTAATGGCTCAGATATCTCCTCAGTCAGCTCCTTGAGTATTCTAGGATGTATTTCTTCAGGCCCTGGTGACCTGAAGACATCTAACTTGTCTAAGTAATTTTTAACTTGTTCTTTCCCTGTTTTAGCCTCTGATCCTACCTCATTTTTACTGGAATTCACTATGTTAGACATCAAATCACTGCTAAACTTTTTGGTGAAAACTGAAACAAAAATGTCATTTAGCACTTCTGCCATTTCCACATTTTCTGTTATTGTTTTTCTCTCCTCAATGAGTAACAGGTCTACCCTGTTCTTTGTCTTCCTCTTGCTTCTAATGTACTTGTAGAGTGTTTTCTTGTTACCCTTTTATGGTCGCTAGCTCTTTTAATCTTGTTTTGTGCCTTAGCCTTTCTAATTTTGTCCCTACATACTTGTGTTATTTGTTTATAATCATCCTTTGTTGACCTAGTTTTCACCTTTTGTGCATGGCACTAATATATATAAATTTGTTGGGAAGTTATGTTGTTTTCTGCACAATTCTGTGCACTCATGTCAAGCATTCCACAACACTTTGCAAAGCTGAAGTCATCTTTGGCATTAGAAAATAGGAAGCCTGTCAAAGTCAAGATACATGAATGGTGCATCCTTGCATAGTTTGGGATATACCTCTATGCTCAGCTGGTTTGGAACGTAGTATCCAAAACAGAGAGAAGAAAAGTACAGAACAAAACAAGTTAAGGAACTCTTGCAAACTGGTGGGTTGGATTTTAATGATGTGTGAAGAACTTTATAACTTGTAAAATCATTCTAAAATACTATTTTGAAGCATACCTTCTGTGTAAGGTGAACATGCTGCGAGATAAGAATTGCTTTCCAGAAGAAGGGTATGTACATTTCCTTTTCATGTTGTACTGCTTTCTCTTTAGATAATAAATTTGACTAAGTTCAGTTATTTGATCTCTTGAATATTTTAAGAATGAACTGTGAGAGTAGTCAAACAATTGACAATACCTTTTAATCTATATTGCGTAACGGATAGAGTAGGGTATTATGGCATCCTTCAAATCTTTAATCAATATCACAGCAACAGCAGCAACATTAAGTTTCCTAGATGTGTAAAGGGCTATACTTTGCATGATATTCTATAGCTGTCCTTCCCTCCTGTACTCCGAGAAAAGCATATTGGCTTCTGGGCATTTTTTTTAATGATTGGCAAAATCTTGTAAAGGGAGTGAATCTGTATTAAGCACTTGGAACAAGCCTTAATACATCAGTGTCTATGCTTCACCATCCAGCATCCATTAACCTTTCTAATTTTTATTCTTCCAGATTGTGTCTCAATATTCTTGACTTTAGAGGATTAGAAGGGTGACGGCTGTGGTGTTCCCATGGAAGCAAAAATGAAAAGCAAAGCCAAAAACATGTCCGTGTATTGTTCACATCTGAGTTATTTTGTTCCCCGTTTTAATGCAATTAAAAACAAGATGGTTTTTGGGGTATTCTGGTGGCCACTTTGCAGCTACTCATGTTTCTGTTCTAAGCTAGAATCTTCTTCGCTGTCAAGCATTCCATTCCAGCCACATCCAATAATATTGATGAAAAATTAGAACCTGATTCTCCATTGCTCTGACCTTGTGCAGTCATTTACATCAGTGCAAAATGGGTGTAAATTGCTACCAGTCCCAAATGATAGCGCTTTACTCCAAGTTCAAGTTGGTGTGAATGATTACACATGGTGCACGGTCATGAAGATTCAGATCCCTGAAAAAGAGTTTGTCACCTTAAAATTACAGAGGGCCCAATCCTCAGCTGGTGTAAATCAACATAGCTCTTACTGGAAGCAATGGAGCTATGTTGATTTACAATTCCTGACCCTGATGCTCCACAGAGACAGAGCCAAGCTAGGTCTCCAGACATTGCTGGGTTCTACATCTGTGGAACTCCAGTTCTGAGAGGAAGGCTTCCTCAAGAGATACCATAGTGCTACTTGCCTGCTGCCAAGGACTCAGTGTCAAACTGTGACTGTTCACTGCTATCCATGACACGAGGGTGCTGAGATATGAAGTTGGGGTGAGATAGTCCTTGCTGTGATGTTTCTGCCTGAAGAGAATAACCTGTCCCCCAAGAGGCTGAAGCTCCCTGCAGACAATCAGAAGTACCACCAGCTCCGCACAAGAACTGTTTTTGAAGGCTCCTGTTGAGCCCCTGCTTCCAGGCTCCTTTCTCTCTGTTTACCAAATGGGTGAATGAAGCAGAAGTCTTCTCAATCCCTGTGTGATTGGAGAGAGAGAGAGGGTCTAGGACCTGCCTTGTCACCTGCTGTGAACACTTCTAGTGCACTGGGCTGATACTCCTCAGGTTTGATAATGCTGGTTCAGAGTTCACCTCCACAGGAGGAAGACCCTTTTTGTGTGGATTTTGCCCATAATATTTACCCAGAGATCTACACCAAAAGCCTCCATTTTCCCATTGTTGTATGCAGTATTGTTGTAGCAGTGTCGATCTCAGGATATTACAGAGATAAAGTGGGCAAGGTAGTATCTTTTACTGGACCAACTTCTGTTGGTGAGAGAGACAAGCTTTCAAGCTACACAGAGCTCTTCTTCAGGTCTAGGTAAGGTACTAAGATCTTGTATTTAGCTGTGACATGCTTAGTACCTTTCCCAGACTTGAAAAATAGCTTTGTAGCTAGGAAGCTTGTTTCTCTCATCAACAGAAGTTGGTCCAATAAACTATATTTGTCCATTTTCCCAAGCAGTTAATCCTTTGTTAAGACTGAGCTATTTTAGTGCTGTACGAAAATGAGATATTTGGGATGGACAAGCCCTCAAAGAATGAACGTTATCTGCTGATACGATTGTTAAAGTAACTGGTTATTTTCATATCTGTTAGCTATTGCAGGGCTACAGTCACCATCTAGGTACCAATTACAAAATCAAGATGAGCATATAAATGATCTGCAATGATTTTGAAGTGGACCCTGCTCTTGCCATTCTGGGTTTTGGGCATTCCTTCCTTCCTTTCTTTTTTTCTGTACCCTAACTCTTTTCTCCCGTCTTCACTTCATTTCTTGGGAAGTTTCAATTAAAATTTGCATTTGAAAAGGGGCAGTGTGGTGGGTTGGATCACAGAAACCCCCTTGGGGCTGCCAACTGATGTGCTGAAACTACTTCTAAGTCTGTTTTCCCTGGCAGGTTGGGACTCCAGAACCATGCTTGGTTGTGCCAGACACACTTGCCGGCTACAAACACAGACCCAGGTCTGAACCACGTCCCACAAACTGCAGGCTTAACTGAAAGCCACGTAAGAAGTGTTCCAGTCTCTAACACTCAGAAGCCCAACTCCCCATGGGGTCCAAACCCCAAATAAATCTGTTTTACCCTGTATAAATCTTATACAGGGTACACTCAAATTGTTCACCCTCTACAACTCTAACAGAGAGATATGCACAGCTGTTCCCCCCAGGTTAATTAATATGTAAAAAGTGATTTTATTAAATACAAAAAGTAGGATTTAAGTGGTTCCAAGTAGTAACAGACAGAACAAAGTAAATTACTAAACAAAATAAAATACAACACGCAAGTCTATGCCTAATACAGTAAGAAAACTGAATACAGATAAAACCTCACCCTCAGAGATGTTTCAGTAAGCTTTCTTTTACAGACTAGTCTCTTTCTAGTATGGGTCCAGCAATCACTCACACCCCCTGTACTTACTGCCCTTTGTCCCAGTTTCTTTCAGGTATCCTTTGGGGTGAAGAGGCTATCTCTTAAGCCAGCTGAAGACAAATTGGAGGGGTTTCCCAGGGGTTTAAATAGACTCTGTCTTGTGGGTGGACACCCCTCCCTCCCCTGTGTAGAATCCCAGCTACAAGATGGAGTTTTGGAGTAACATGATCAAGTCACATGTCCATGCATGGCTCAGAACTTACAGGTAGCAGCCATGGTTCACATGCTACCTTGAATGTCCTCAAGTAGACTTCTTATGTGGATTGGAGCCTTCCAAGATCCATGTCTGTTAAGTGTTTCTTGATTGGGCACTTAACTTGCAAATTCCTTTCCAAAGAGGCTGCCCAAATGCCTTACTAAGGCTACTTAAAATCAAACCAGTACACAGCCAATATTTATAACTTCAAATACAAAAATGATACATGCATACAAATAGGATGAATAGATTCAGTAGATCACAACCTTTACAGAGATGTTTTACATGGCATATGTAGCATAAAACATTTTCCGGTTATGTCATATATACATTCATAAGCATATTGTCATAAAACCTTATGGGGTGCAATGTCACAGGCAGTACTGGGCTTATTTTGATGCCTTCTGATGGGGTTTTCCAGAGTGTAGGACCAAGCACTGAGAATGCCTTGCCTCACTCTTCCAGAAGTCATGCTCTCTGAAGCAGGCAGGGTTCAGAGGTGTATCTGCCTAATATGACCCCTGCCCACCCTATTCTAGAGGGACTACCTCCAGTGAGAGAGGAAAGCAGTGTGTTTCCCCACTAACCCATTCCTGCATCAACATGCTGAGACTTCTAGCTGGGATTGTGGCTTTCATGATGTGGAGAACGGTCCCATTAGGAAATGAACTGTAAATACCAACTCACTTCAAACAGCCACCAAATGACACTGATTCACAGTTGCTGCCATCATACACTATACTGGAACCAGTGAATTAGAGACGGAAAGCACCATAGCTCTTTACTCAAACAGTTAGGCCCTCCAGTCTTTCTTTTCTGATAATAAACTCTTGTAAGACTAATATAATTAAACTGTTTTTATAGCTGACTCACACCTAATCTTTGCTTTTTTCAGAACATGGGAACAGCCATATTGGGTCAGACCAATGGTCCAGCTAGCCCAGTATCCTGTCTTCCAACAGTGGCCAATGCCAGGTGCCCCAGAGGGAATGAACAGAACAGGGAATCATCGAGTGATCCATCCCCTGTCACCCATTCCTAGCTTCTGGCAGTCAGAGGCTAGGGACACTTTAGAGCACAGTTTTGCATCCCTGCCCATCCTGGCTAATAGCTATTGCTGGACCTATCCTCCATGAACGTATCCAGTTCTTTTTTGAACCCTGTTATAGTCTTGGTCTTCACAACATCCTCTGGCAAAGAGTTCCATAGGTTGACTGTGCGCTGTGTGAAGGAAAACTTCCTTTTGTTTGTTTTAAACCTGCTGCCTATTAATTTCACTTGGTGATCTCTAGTTCTTGTGTTATGAGAAGGAGTAAATAACACTTCTTTATTTACTTTCTCCACAGCAGTCATGATTTTATAGACCTCTATCATATCCCCCCCCCCCCCAGTCATCTCTTTTCCAAGCTCAAAAGTCCACATTTTATTAATCTTTCCTCATATGGAAGCTGTTCCATACCCCAAATAATTTTGTTGCCTTTCTCTGTACCTTTTCCAGTTCCAATATATCTTTTTTGAGATGGGGTGACACACAGTATTCAAGATGTGGGTGTACCATGGATTTATACAAAGGCAATATGATATTTTGTATCTTATTATCTATCTCTTTCCTAATGATTCCCAACAATCTGTTAGCTTTTTTGACTGCTGCTGCACATTGAATGAATGTTTTCAGAGAACTATAGAGAATGACTCCAAGATCTCTTTCTTGAGTAGTAACAGCAAATTTAGACCCATCATTTTATATGTATAACTGGGGTTATGTTTTCCAGTGTGCACTATTTTGCACTTATCAATAGTGAATTTCATCTGTCATTCTGTTGCCGAGTCACCCAGTTTTGTGAGATCCCTTTGTAACTCATCACAATCTGCTTTGGTCTTAACTATCTTGATAGTTTTGTATCAGCTGCAAATTTTGCCGCTTCACTGTTTACTCTTTTTCCAGATCATTTATGAGTATGTTGAACAGGACTACTCCTGGTTCAGACCCCTGGTGGACACCACTATTTATCTCTCTCCATTCTGAAAACTGACCATTTATTCCTACCCTTTGTTTCCTATCTTTTAACCAGTTACTGATCCATGAGAGGACCTTCCCTCTTATCCCATGACAGCTTATTTTGCTTAAGAGCCTTTGGTGAGGGACGTTGCCAAAAACTTTCTGGTACAGAAGCTGATTTAAATGATAGGTTACATGTGACAGTTAGTAGTTCTGCAATTTCACATTTGAGTTCCCTCAAAACTCTTGGGTGATACCATCTGCTCCTGGTGACTTATTACTGTTTAGTTTATCAATTTGTTCCAAAACCTCTTCAAATGACACCTCAATCTGGGACAGTTCCTCAGATTTGCCATCTAAAAAGAATGGCTCAGGTTTGGGAATCTCCCTCACATCCTCAGCCGTGTAGACCAATGCAAAGAATTTATTTAGTTTCTCCACAATGGCCTTATCGTCCTTGAGTGCTCCTCAGCCCACCACTGTAGCATTTAATTTCGAGAAGGGGAACTACACAAAAATGAGGAAGTTAGTTAAACAGTAATTAAAAGTACAGTGTCAAAAGTGAAATCCCTGCAAACCGCATGGACATTTTTAAAGACACCATAACAGAGGCTCAATTTAAATGTATACACCAAATTTTAAAATATGGTAAGAAGACCAAAAAAGTGCCACTGTGGCTAAATAACAAAGTAAAATAAGCTGTTAGAGGCAAAAACTGGAAGTTAAAAAGTGGAAGTTACACCCCATTGAGGAAAATAGAAATTAGCATAAACTCTGGAAAGTGAAGTGTAAAACTATAATTAGGAGCCCAAAAAAGAATGTGAAGAACAACTAGTCAAAGACTGAAAAAGTAACAGCAAATGTTTTTAAGTACATCAGAAGCAGGAATCCTACAAAACAACCAGTGGGGCCATTGGACAATTGAGATGCTACTGTTACCAAGTGGTTCAGTTATATTCACCTCTTGGACCAGATCCTGTGGTCCACTCCTTCCACTTGTCACCATTCAGATGCATGCAGTACTAAATGTGTCTCTCTTCCTCTGTTTATATTCCCCGTCCTCTTTTTATTGTACTGTAATTTGCTTTACACAACACAAATAACCATAAAGCAGTAATATTCAGGGGTTTACTAACACAGCATAAATATTTATATGTACCCTGTATCGAAGTCTCTTCTCCAACTGCATATATACATATGTATAATGTGGATCTTTGTACGTTGTCATATAAAAGAACAAATAGAGATAAGAGAGATACATATTTTCTTTCATTTAATACACCCATATTGAAGGGCATCACTCCTATTTTTCCTTTGAAGATTTGCACTTTTGTTGGCTTTTAGTTCTCTGTACACGTTGGGCTTGATAGTAAAGGTATGTAATGCTCTAGTCTTCCACCTCAGGAAACACAGGTTCAAGTTCTGATTTTGATCACACATGAAACAGGAGCTTAGTGGTTTCATCATGCTCTCTAGTGGTTGTTGGTCTGCTGAACAATAGGCATTCTATGCTTGAGAGGGCCAAGACTGAAAAAACATGCCCAGAGCTGCATGAAGAAATGCTCTCAGGTCAATTTCATTAATCTCTCATTTATGAGCATCAAAGTGTAGACTTATTTTTCCTACACTCACAAAATTCTTTGTTGCATAACTTCACCAGCCATACATTTCATGCGCTTTTACCAAGTCATTTTACTGTCATCTGTGAGTGAAAATTACTGATAGTCCAACCTTCAAAGTTCTGGATAATCACCAAAAAGTCTGGATATTTACCAAAGACCTTTGGGGTCAATGGAAAGAGACTCGTTGATGTCGGTGGACTTTGAATCAGGGTTGTGGGCTTGCAAATATGATCTGGAAATCTCAGGAGACAAGGCTTTCTTATGCATTCTGGCATTACAGCTTTGGTCTGGGGTGGATCCTTGAAGGTAAAAGTTGTGAATAATAATAAATAATAATTATTAGCTAAGACTTAACTTTTTTCTCATTGTTATTGAGTGAACTTTTTAGCAGTTCAAAAAAGGTTTGGTTCAAGTTAAATATATGGAGATATGCCTATCTCATAGAACTGGAAGGACCTTGAAAGGTCATTGAGTCCAGTCCCCTGCCTTTATTAGCAGGACCAAGTACTGTCCCCTGACAGATTTTTACCCCAGATCCCTAAATGGCCCCCTCAAGGATTGAACTCACAACCCTGGGTTTAGGAGGCCAATGCTCAAACCACTGAGCTACCCCTCTCCCCAAAGTTACGAGTGAAGGTCCAGATCAGGATTACTCCTACTACTTTCCCATTCCTGTTGATAGTTCAGTGAAATTTGAACTGAGATTAAGTGACTTGGCCTTATGGTAATAGCTCTGGCAGAGCGTTATTAACCCATTTATTAATGTCCAAGAAAGAGTTGGAAACAGACAGTAGCCTCATTTATCAATATTATTTCAGATTATTTCTGAAATATGCCTATCTCTATGTGGAGTGTTGCACTGATGAGTTGCAGAGATGTGGAGGAGTCAGTGCTGTGATTTCTCCTGTGCTGGGGTCAGGAGCATTTGGACATGGGGACACAGGTGCCAGGAGGCACAGGCTGCCTTGGCCTTTGCCAATTGCCTGCCCACTGGAAGTCTGACTCTGGGGTGGCTGTGACTCCAACTCAGAGTGCTGAAGAGTACCCGTCTCTGCCTCTTTCAATGGCAACCTGCTGTCACTCTTCCCTCTGGCAATGGGGAAGAGACTCTTGGGCCAGATGCTGATCCTTTCTAGCGTGCCTGCTTTCCGGTACTTTCACATCATGATCCCGGGGCTCAACTCTGCTGATAACACAACAGCACTCGACAGGCTGCACTTCAATGAGTTGGTCAGCACCATCCCCACTAAAGGACTTAACACCGAGAAAGTCAAAGCGACTCCAGGAACTTAAACAGTCACTTTCCATTTCTGGGACACAGGTGACCCAGAGAAACTAAGGCCCCTGTGGAAGTTGTACACAAGGTGCACAGATGGCATTGTGCTTGTGGTGGACTCTGTTGACACCAAAAGGAGGGAGGAAGCCAACAGTACTCCATAATGTTACTAGGGTATCAGAAGTTCAAGAAGTGCCTGACCTCCTAGTTGCTAAGAAATAGCAGATGAAGAATTGCTTCTCTCTCAGCAATTAAAAAGATGTTATGAAGGAGCGAGCTGAGCTCTTCCACACCATGGCATCTGCAGCCTACCTGTGCCATCATACGGGATGGACTCAAAGAGGAACTCGATGACATACAATTGACTCTGACCTTTAATGATTTTTTTAAATTGGCAAATCATGCTTTGAGTATATTTATTTAGTTAGTTTCATTCCCTATGTTAACCTTCCATTAGACCTGCATCCTTGATTTTACTCCCTCCCTGATTACCTATTGGAGGACCTGATCCAAAGCCCACTGCAGTCAATGGGAAATCTTCTGTTTGGTTTCAATAGATTTTAGATCAGGCCCTTTGGTTCTAATCAACAGGAAGTATTTCTCACTGTTGTTGAACCATGGATTGACAACCAAGATGGCTTGCAGATAGATTGGCTCTAACTTTTGACATTTGACTGGAATTCTCCTCAGCAGAAAAACCACATGGCATGGTGCTGCTGCCTTTGCACGTATGGCATGTTATGAAGGGCGGAAATGGCAAAGGTCTCTGAAGCTCTAACAGGTTTAGAAGATGCCTCTGGTAACAAGTATGTCTAACATTATGAGCCAAGAAGTGCTACATTAAGCCTTCAACGCCATCATCCAGGATACCAGAGAAGGCAAAGTTCTGACTAGTCCAATTGTCATATACTGCATAGCAAATGGGTGACTGCATCCAGGAACATGCCAGTGAGCGTACTTTGTTAGTCTTGTTAAACACGGGGATCTTTGGGCTTGGAACAAGTTCTGAAACTGAAACATATTTCATATACCATTGCCCATTGGGGATAAAAGTGTCTTAGAGAACTATGCATTGTGGAAAACTAAACACTTAAGGATCATTGGGGGTATACCTCACTTAATCAGGTCTCTGCCAGTGTAGGGGCCTTGGCCATTGGTGCACCCTCCTATTCTCTGTCTGTGGCACATAAAAGTTTAGTTTCCTGAGGGCTGTAATACTTTGTTCTAATGTCCATTGTTGGGTTTAGTGTGGGGATCCTGGGTGGTGTTGGTGCCCTATGATATACAGGAGGTCAGACTAGATGATCTGGTGGTTCCCTCCGGCCTTACGTGGTATGGGTATGTCAATGCTGCATCTAGGAGTGAACCTCCCAGCTCCCACAGATCTGTGTAGTGGGGCCCATGCTAGTGCTCTAAAAATAGCTGTGTAGATGGTGCTCTGATGTTGCAACTTGGAATCTCATGCCCACCCCCAGGCTTCAAATCCTGAGCTCTAGCCCGAGCTGCAACATGGCTCCCAGATGCAGTGTAGACATGCCCCTATGACACTAAGAATGAAGAGCCATCTCCACTCATGTATCAGAGGGGTAACTGTGTTAGTCTGGATCTGTAGAAGCGACAAAGAGTCCTGTGGAACCTTATAGACTAACAGGTGTATTGGAGTATAAGCTTTCATGGGTGAATGCATCTGAAGAAGTGGGTATTCACCCACGAAAGTGTATGCTCCAATACGTCTGTTAGTCTATAAGGTGCCACAGGACTCTTTGTCGCATCTCCACTCATGCCTCTCAACCTTTCAGGCCTAAATGTGGGATGCAATATGGGACAAAGACTCAAAGCGAGGGACACCAGAAACAATTCTTGCAGAAAACTATGACTTACTGTAACCTCAGTTCAACTCTTCTTTATTTCTGATGTAAATTTTCAAGTATGAAAATGAAGGGAGTGGAACGTAGGCAACTTTGGGACTAAAGTGAGAGGTTTCCCTCAAAATGAGGGACATTGGAGGGGTATGTATACAGTGGACCACTAACCAGCAGAAAAGCAGTAATAGTTGCTTGGAAATTTCTTTTCCATAGATTGCAGCCCTGTGCTACTGAAGTAGGAGCTTTGAGTCTTTGTGCCCAAAAGCAGGTTTGGTGCGTCACTGTGCATTCCACTGGCAATGAGTCACTTAGGAAATTGATTCAAGGAATGGAGATACTATAATTTACACTGGGCAGTATTTCTGCAATTCCCTCATTCAAGCAGATATTTCAAAATGTGGATGCTGTAAGCAATGTATTGTTATATTGCTCACTGGTTATTTATAATGCTTATTTGTCTGCATGATGCATGTTTATGAAAGCCAGTTAGAGTGGACTGTAATATTTAGGGTTTCACAATTTCAAAGGAGAAAGCTTACTTTATAATCTCTTTCCCTCAAGTGCGTTTGAGCAGGGATTACTTCAGGGAAATACAGAGGAGTCAGCAAGAACGCACTCAGCAATTACTTTAATATAATCAAACTATCAAATTACTTAGGTGGCAATGTGAAATATTCCCAGGCTGGCTTCCTAATGACAGATTACAGGAATGAAAATATTTCCAGGTTTGTATCATCTAATTTTCAGCTGGATTTAAAGCTAGGGAACACTATTTGTTTTTTTTAAAATTCAGGTTGAGTTTCAATATAAGTAAAAGATGAATATAATATCAGAAATCAGAAGTGGACAAGATCCATTAGGTCAGCGAGTCTTTCCTTCTGCCAGTGTATGTCCTTTCTAGTGCTTTTTCCATTTGAATTGTAGGGTTTGATTCCCCTCCCCCATGTTATTCTTACACCATGTAGTTATTCCTGATTTACACCAGTGATAGAGAGAGGAAAATCAAACCTTCAAAGACATAGATCTTGGTCTCTATCTCCATGCCTTTTGTGCCATGCTAGCAGAGATCAGCCCTCATAGGGCATCTGGGGATTCTGTTGACATGGGGGAATTCCTGGGTGGCATAAACTAGCTCTTTACCTCCTGCTCCTGCCTACGGGCAAATGGGTGTTCTTGGCCAGGCTGGAGGTATGCTCTGGCAATCCCTAGTCTGTGGAACAGTCTATCGGGGAATATCCTGGTCAGAAAACACCAGAACAACCCTTCATCATGGTTTGTTGACTGAAGAGTTAGGATTTATGCCCTATCTGGTGCTTGGTGGATGATTGGGTCTCTCCATCACACATCATTCATAATTTTGTAACAATTTGCATGGTTCAAGGAGACCTTTTATCAAAAGCCTGCATCTATTTTGCAAAAGAGCCCCACAAAAAGGCACAAAAGCAACTGAAGGAAGTTTCAAAGGGACTTGACTAATGACAGGCTGATGACACTACTACTGTTGCAGTCTCCGTGGAAAACTGGTTTGATCTATATAACAAAGAACTGAAATTGCACAAGGACAAAATAAAAAAATGCTATTTAGAAAAGTAATGGGACCTTTCTGCTACTTAGCCAGCCTGGCCAATCCTAAATACAATTATTATTGTATTTTATTATTGTATAATTAATTATTATTAATTGCCATAGGCTGAGCCCAGAACAGGGAGAAGAAGCTGAAACATGGTGCTGGAAAGGAATCCTAAATTTCTTTTCTGGCATTCAACAACATTGAAGATCCAGTTTTCTACTCCAGATCTGTTTGCAAAGGAGGTTGTGTCATGATGCACCAAGATGGTGGGAAATTGTGAAAATCAAGTCAGAAGACAGGACAGAGTCAGAATTTTGTCCATTTTTAAAAGATCTGCTGCACTTCTCTCCAGCCAGCCCAGGATCAGTCGAACATGTTTTTTGCACATATGGATTGGTTTGATCAAAATTTCAGATGAGACTAAGTGCTGAAAAAAGCAAAAAAAAAAAACCATGGCAAAAGTGCATGAATATCTCAAAGCAGACACCAAAGTGTGGTAGGCCTAACTAGTTACTGGACTAGGGGCTTGAGAATTGTGTTTTGGTGTTTTAGTTACAGAATTGCAATGTTTTTATTTTGCACAGCATCTGTGCCTTTCTGTGACCAAGGAATAACACTATGTGTGTGGAGCGAATCATATAGGAGTGATTCATAAAACCTTCAGGGTTGGTTCCTGCCAATTTTGAGACAGTCACAAAAATCCAGGGCAACTACTTCCTCAATGAGGTCTTCAGGCGGCACCCAGAAGCCCTGCTCCCCGTCCAGAGTCTTTCAGAGACCGTTGGCAGACCCAGTTCCCCATCTCCAGCTCCCTGCTAAGGCACATTGTCCTAAACTTCTGGAGATTACTACTGGCCTTCTCCCTGATCATGGAGCATGATGGAGGCCCTGTGCATTTTAAGCATTAAGGGCTGTATTGTGTTCTTAAAAGGCAAAGCTAGGCAGGGGTTCTTTGTGCATAAGCATATGGGCCCAGTGCTGTTCACTCTGCCTGCAGAGCATACAGGTGGGAAGAATGCCCCTGGTGGTGCTGGGGAAAGCATGCTCAAAGGCAAGTCCTACAGCTCCCCAAGTGATCCTCCCATGCCAGCCGCCAACCCCCAGACTGTGCATAAGACAGTTGGGCCCATGGCCCTGCTCTGCTCCTTTGAAGTGTTTATAGGTGGTGACAATACTTCCCTGGACCTTGCACTCAAATAGCACAAGGTCTGTTCTTATGATCTCTTCCTGTGCAGGTGAGCCCGGGGAAAGGATCCCTTGAGTCTTGTGCACCTGGGAGCATTTTAATAGAGGTGTGAAACACAGGATTGTTGGTAGGGGGCTGGTAACCCTGATAGCAGGAGGAAAGGGCTATATCCAATCCTGACCAAGGGTGGCTGCTGTTACAGCCATGGTCAGGGCCTAAAACATCTGAACGTCACAGGATTTGACAGGCCTCAAGCTTGTGAATTCTCATTCCTTCTTGGGACTGTTGTTCCATGGGCACTGTTCACTGTGTGATCCTTGTCCCAGCTTTTGTATTCAAAAGTGATTGTAATTGTTGCCCTTTCACTTTGTCAGAAAATTCTGTAGGTTCATTTTCTGTTGCTCTCCGCATTGGACATAGCCAACGACACACATCGCTGAAGTGTGAATTAGTGCTCCAAAGCCAACCCCCAGGACAGAAATGCCCGTGCAAGTAGAAGCGCTTAGAGCAGAAACCTGAACTAAACTAAGACTTGAGAGCAAGAGCTGTGGTGGTGAGCAGGGAAACATGAGGATGACTAGAAAACTCAAGAGACATCAAAAGGAGAAATTAAAGTTATGATTTGAAAAAGTAAATTTCAAAGCCCTTTCCATCTGGCTGCACTGATTGCAGTGGAGTGAGACAAATTGAGAGAAAGCTGTATCAAAAGGGAAATGAGACTTGTAAGAGAGGATTTGGGCCAGAGAAATGGTGTCAATTTATTGGGAACTGCAAAGCCTGCCTAAAATTGCTGCCTGAGAGGAAGAGAGACAGTGCTAAGGAGAGAGAGGGAATTCTGGGGCTGGGGCTATGGGGAATTGGCCCAGGGAAAGCAGGTAGTGGCAGAGGGTAAGGAGAGGCAATGAGTGGCTGCCAGCCATAGGGTTCCTGGGTTGGGGTCCAGAGTAGTGGGTGGGCCTGGGTGCCCCCCTGTCCCCCCTTTGTCCCCCTGGCCACCAAGGGAAGTGGCCAGCCAGAGGACTGCAGTTTGCCTCTGAGTGAGGGGCTGGACTAGGGACTGCAGTTTGTCACTGTGGTGAGAAGATGGGCAAAGGACTGCAAGCTGAAGACAGACAGTGTAGAACACAGGAGAGAAAAAAGGAGAAAAGAAACCAGGGAGACAGACAAGACCTGGCTTTAAAAATACAAAATACAAAGGCAGAGATAGAAGAACTAGTGCCCAGTTAGGCTATAATTCAGTTATGCTATAATTCTGTCACTTACATTGCTGAATGGTTTTCCCCCTCTATTTATTTTAATTTATCATCTATTGAGAGGCATCTGTCATGAAGCAATTAAGTGCCATACAGTAAAATAAATGATGGGATAGTTAAAAACCAGAGGGTGAGATTCTGTGTGCCATAGTTTCCCATCACTAAGATGGGGACAATAGTATTTCTCTACCTCCTAAGCATGTTCTCATTACAAATTGTGATTTTTGCGCTCAGATACTATTAGGGGCCATATAAAGACCTAGCATAGACAGCCTTTTTTAATCTAAAGGCCAGATTTTTAAAGATATTTAGACACCTTAAAATGCAGATAGGCACTTTTGAAAATCCCACTAGGCATCTATCTGGATCTTTAGGTGCCTAAATATCTTTAAAAATCTGTCCCTAAGTGACCAGGGAGCCCAACTCCCATTGAAAACCAGATGCTCCTAAGTTACTTAGGTTCTTTGGAAAATCCCATCCTGAAAGAAGAGTCAATCCGTCCCATGTGCTATGAAGCACATTCAGACAAATTTGGCTAAAGGGAAAGCCTTCTTAGCTTTCACACAAACAACCTCGCTCAAACAGAGCTTCATGCTCAGCTGCTAAGAGGCATATGATAAAAACAAGTGGTAGGAGACACAGAAAGCAAGAGGGCACACAAAGAGGCCACCTGAATAAACAGGACTTGCAGTGAGGGACTGTGGTCAGTGGTGTAGCCAGGTTTAGAGCACAGGGGGACCAGCGGTATAAAAAGGTGCCTCCCCGCTGCCTCATGTGTCATGGTTTCTGGCTGTACGGGTAATAACTCAAGGGACAGGTACAAAAGCTCTGGAAAAACGTGAGGTGGATTTCCAAATAACATTCCTGAGGCAGCTCTTGATTCAATGCTGAATGTCCATTAAAAAAAAAAATTATCTCCAAGCTTTCCTGGGGGGGGACTTTTGTATTTTCTTTTACATGCAGTTTCCAGGAATACGGTTTTGATGAAGCCTGTCATATGGTATTGATCAGCTGTAGCAATGACCACAGTATGAGTCTATTTTTCTCTGTGTACTGTTCTCCACACTAACCTTGCCTCCCTCCCACCTCATATTCAGCCTTGTCCCAGCTGAATTGCAGCCTCTGAGTCAGATGTAGTTTCCCAAAGTGACATCAGTTCAATGATCCTTGAAAATAGCTACAAGTCCAGTGACCTTTAAAAGCCAGGAGCCTGCATAATAACATCTCTACACTGCAGTCTGCGGTGTAATAGGGTCTGATTAGAAAGGAAATGTTCTACCAAAGGTTTACAAACATGAGTATGCACGTTTATTGATTGATGACAAACCAAAGCATCAACCTCATTGTTAATTAAATTGCCAACTGTAAAAACTCTATTTTTAAACAACTGGATTTTGTTTTCTGCAAGAGTTTAGTGATTTTAAAAAAATAGCATAAAAACATGCAATAGGACGTCAGGGGATTTCTCCTGACTCATTTTATCTGCAGGTGCAGAACCCAGCATGAAATTCTGCTGACTCATTGTGGCACGTGTTGCTTGTTAACTCTTTCCTGAATATAAGGCAGATGGGCGTGCCTCTGGCTGGTAAAAGAATTAGAGAGGGAGGATAGAGCAAGTCCTGGAGGGAATTGTAGGGACAGCCAAGCTCAGGAAAGGAAGATAAAATGGGGGTTTATGTTGTACTGTTGTTTTCTGTGTTGCTAGTGATGACAAACCTTAGGAAGGAGATGAGTTTTAACTGTGACTCATGCTTTGTGGGGAATGGGATGGAGACTCAGCCTGTTCACAAACCCCACATAGATTTTTCAATCTGGGATAGTCCTTGAGATGAGTTTCAACCACAAAATTCAGAGCCAGACCTAGATTTTAAACCCTCCAAATGTCTGGGGTGTTTGGATTTCATGGTCAGTTCAGCCCACTAGGGACTGCCATGGGGCAGCCACAACATTTGGATCTGGATCCAGGTGCAAACTGAGCCTGGTCTCAAAATTCACAGATAAGGTATTCAGCGGGACCCATCTCCAGTTCATTCTTAAGGAAATGAGCACCTTGCTCTAGGTAGCCACTACAAAAATAATCATGGGGAAACTATATTCATCTCGTCTTAGGCATACTCATGGCCAGTTTCTTTGGGTGTTATGCCTGTATTGGCAAGGAGATGTTCTGATGTTCCCAGCGTTAATCAAATGCTACCTTACCGAAAAAGGAAACCTACCCAGAAACATGAGATAAAGAGGCTAGAGACAAGAAATATAATGAAGCATTTTTTTTATCTCTGTTTCCTATACTTCCTAAAATGAACTCCAGGCCTGTGACGCATTTTGCAAATGCATCAGTAGCAGCACGCATCCCGCACGGAGCTGCTGTTCCCAGCCGGCACGCTGTCAGCCGGTATTTGCTAGCTAGCAAGCCAGCAGCCACATTTTTCTGCAGATCAGAGTTCTTGCAGAGAGTGAGTGAGATAGTATAGTCCATTGACTATGAATAAGTTCAGTCATTCTCTGCTTCCCTGATCAGCCGTATCTTCTGAGGTGTGATTCTGAGGGAGAGGTATGTAAATGGGAAGTTTACCAGATGCATCTTTCAGAAACTGAGGCACTCAGCTAAGGCTGCTGTCAGCTGTATCTGTCCATCCATAGCATTGGCAGAAGCAGAACTATTACTCTGAGAAACACAGCTGGCTTGTGGACAAATCAGGTGGAGAATAATAACTTGTGATAGAGAGGCCCACAGCTGACTGCTCACTTACTAATAAAGTAATGAGTTTTCCCTGACACCTGCACCACAGATCCTATCATGGATATAAGAGTCCTGTGACCTGACTTCTAGAAGAATAATAATGAGAGAGGCACAAGCTGAGATGCAGAATGAATCTGGTCTGTGGATGGGGGAGGGGAACACACAAGGAGATTTCCCCTCTGTTGCTCACCCCATGCAAGTGCCAGGGATAACTGCATGGAAGTGCATTGACTTCTCCCTCTCCATGCTCCCAGAGGTCCAACTATCCCAAAGAGGACAGGGAGAAGTTAGGGCCAGGGTATTGGTCTGTAAAGGGAGCTGGTTGCGTCATGAAATATGTGCTGCAGCATACACACTCCCCCTGCATGCTCGCTGGCACTAGGGCGGTGCAGACTCACACCACCCCAACATGGGCCTCTGCCCTAAAGCACAGCCTGCTTCTAGTGATCTGTACCCTCTGCACAGGGATTGAATTGGGGAGAAAAGGGTGATGGTACTCGTCCAAGCTCCACCCATAATATATGCGCCAGGCTCGTGAGTCACCAGAATGAGGTGTGGCTCACAGCAGATTGTGCCTGTGTTAAAAACATGCACACACTGGGTCATACCAATGTCCATCTAGCCCAGGAGCCGATCTTCCAACAATGGCCAGTGCCAGGTGCTTCAGAAGGAATGACCAGAACTGAGGCACAGAGAGATTAAATTACTTCCCCAGGGTCATAAAGGGAGTCTGTAGCAGAGCAGGAAATAGTCTGGGAGTTGGAAGGCCCAGATTCCAACACCCTGACTGATGAACCATCGTTCTTCCCTAGGAGATGTCACTCACAGTAGATTGTACAGATCTGTGATCCCCCTTCTCATTTCTAGCATGCTTTGTTTTCATGAACACTGTAATAATTAACAATGGTAATATTTAAATCACCATTACTGGGTATCTGAGTGAAAACTTCTCGGAGTTTAATGGAGAAGTCCACACCTTTCGGAGGTACTGTTCTAGATTGTCTGCAGACTCAGGAAGAAATCACTATATCCGATTCTCTTGGTTCACACTTCTGAAGTTTTCTTTCAAACTATAACAGCTAGAGACTTACTTTTAAAAAAATGAAAGCTGAGATTCTGAAACACAAGGTGGTTTTGGAGAGGTGCTGGCATGCCATCTGGCCATGCACGAACCTAATTGGGTCCTGTGTCAAGAAATATGGGTACACTGTTAAGTTTATGCCTCTTTGCCTGGTAGTGTTAAAACTGAATTCACTAGTATCAGAGGGGTAGCCGTGTTAGTCTGGATCTGCAGAAGCGACAAAGGGTCCTGTGGCACCTTATAGACTAACAGAGGTATTGAAGCATAAGCTTTCGTGGGTCAATACCCACTTCTTCGGATGCAAGTGCCACAGGACCCTTTGTCGCTTCAGTTTTAACTAGTTAACTCGGCTCTTTTGCAATAACCTCCAGCTTCCAGTGAATTTTCTGTTCTGAGATTTATCTCCTGCAGTCTAGAAACATGGAGATGGGTCCAAATAAAAATGTAAACTCCATGGATCAAGATCAGAGGTCCTCGCTCAGCCCTGACCCAGGCCCTTCAAATCCATGAACAGACACCTGGCCTGCACAGAAGGGGGACTCCACTGCCTCCATTGCAATGACCTACCCTGTTCACATGCACCACAGATGGGCCTTTGTGGATTTGTCCTTAGGGAGAGAGCAGGCCACGGGCAATCCACTTAATAAAGGCTACAGCTATTTTAACCTTTGTGCAGATCCTCTGCACATTGTAGAACTCTAACTCTACTGGTGGCCGTTCCGAGGCAGTTGCTGAGGGAGAATTCCAGCATGCACAATTCTAACGTTTCACCTGTTTAGCTTAGGGCTGAACTTGGCCTTGAGTCTTTAAAACCTGCAATCTTCCTTTCTATCATCCTCTCTCTGCTTCTCTCTTTTCCTGTGCTCCGTCGTCTTGTTTTTTCCCTTTGGTTAAATAGACGAGCTTTATGGGGAGAGAAATTATTTACAATACCCATACAGACCTGCCAAAGAGGTGATTGACACCCACAGTCATACAGCTGCTATCATTCTGTATGACCTCTGCACTTTGTAGCAAATAAGGGCCAGCGTTTGAGATCTGCATGCATTTAATGGTGCATGCAAATCTTAAATGTTAAGCATTTAAACAGATCAAAAATCGATTCAGTGTTTGGGGTCTAATTTGACTGCAGCGAGTTCAATTTGTAGTGTAACAAAGAGCTCTTTGACTTCTCTAAAAGTTGTTCCCGCCGATGTCAATAGGAGCTCAAAGCCCTGCTCAGCTCCTTGCAGCCACAGATCTTAATTCTGTGATTTATAATTAGGTGTGTATTGTGGAAGGAGAATTAAATAAGCAGTTCTCAGAAATTATGAATAAAACATGAACAGTTATTCCACTGCCCTTAAAAAAAAAAAAAAGGAATTCTTCTTTCATCTGAATACACGGTGTAACATTTTTCTATTAGTGTCTGGCGTTATATTTTCTGAAGACTCAGTGCACCTAGTGTAAATATTTATGAGATAAGAAAAATGCTGGAACTCTTTCAAGGAAATCAGATGAGAACGTGTCCCCTGTACTTCAAAAATGAATATACAATATATGTATTCAAACTGTGCTCTTATTTTAAATGACAGTCTATAGAGAGTTTAGAGGGAGATCTGCGTGGTAAGACTGGACTAACATATTGCTACCTGGGTATCTCTCCAAAATTGGGTTCAGTAAACACAACAGGCATTCTGCGTGAAAATGCAGCACCGATCCAAACATAGCCTCTCAGATCCATGTATAAATCTATCAGCAAGTTGCCATTTACATTACCTAGTAAATTTAATAGGCTAACATAATAGCTACACTTTAAAAATACAATTTCCAGAAGGCCCAGCCTAATCTTCCAATTTAAATCATTGCTTTCCAAAGATGTTTGGCATAACACATTGCATATAGATTGTACTGGAACTGCCTGAGCATAAAACACAGATTGGATTCTGGGAGGGAGGGTGGGAGAAGGAAGATAGCTGTGAACTGTGATTATCTAAACAATCTTTTTTTGCATGGGAGTTTTACCTCAGAAAGCTGACTGGTGCAGAAATCAGGTGAGAGGAGTTCATAAAGATTTTTCTTAGAATCATAGAATCATAGAATCTCAGGGTTGGAAGGGACCTCAGGAGGTCATCTAGTCCAACCCCCTGCTCAAAGCAGGACCAACCCCAACTAGATCATCCCAGCCAGGGCTTTGTCAAGCCTGACCTTAAAAACCTCCAAGGAAGGAGACTCCACCACCTCCCTAGGTAACCCATTCCAGTGCTTCACCACCCTACTAGTGAAAAAGTTTTTCCTAATATCCAACCTAAACCTCCCCCTCTGCAACTTGAGACCATTACTCCTTGTTCTGTCATCTTCTACCACTGAGAACAGTCTAGATCCATCCTCTTTGGAACCCCCTTTTAGGTAGTTGAAAGCAGCTATCAAATCCCCCCTCACTCTTCTCTTCTGCAGGCTAAACAATCTCAGTTCCCTCAGCCTCTCCTCATAAGTCATGTGCTCCAGCCCCCTAATCATTTTTGTTGCCCTCCATTGGACTCTTTCCAATTTATCCACATCCTTCTTGTAGTGTGGGGCCCAAAACTGGACACAGTACTCCAAATGAGGCCTCACCAGTGCCGAATAGAGGGGAATAATCACGTCCCTCGATCTGCTGGAAATGCCCCTACTTATACAGCCCAAAATGCCGTTAGCCTTCTTGGCAACAAGGGCACACTGTTGACTCATATTCAGCTTTTCGTCCACTGTAACCCCTAGGTCCTTTTCTGCAGAACTGCTGCCCAGCCATTCGGTCCCTAGTCTGTAGCAGTGCATGGGATTCTTCCGTCCTAAGTGCAGGACTCTGCACTTGTCCTTGTTGAACCTCATCAGATTTCTTTTGGCCCAATCCTCTAATTTGTCTAGGTCCCTCTGTATCCTATCCCTACCCTCCAGCGTATCAACCACTCCTCCCAGTTTAGTGTCATCTGCAAACTTGCTAAGGGTGCAGTCCACACCATCCTCCAGGTCGTTGATGAAGATATTGAACAAAACCGGCCCCAGCACCAACCCTTGGGGCACTCCACTTGATACCGGCTGCCAACTAGACATGGAGCCATTGATCACTACCCGTTGAGCACGACCATCCAGCCAGTTTTCTATCCACCTTACCGTCCATTCATCCAGCCCATACTTCTTTAACTTGCTGGCAAGAACGCTGTGCGAGACTGTATCAAAAGCTTTGCTAAAGTCAAGAAATAGCACATCCACTGCTTTCCCCTCATCCACAGAGCCAGTTATCTCATCATAGAAGGCAATTAGGTTAGTCAGGCATGACTTGCCCTTGGTGAATCCATGCTGACTGTTTCTGATCACTTTCCCCTCCTTTAAGTGGTTCAAAATTGATTCCTTGAGGACCTGTTCCATGATTTTTCCAGGGATTGAGGTGAGACTGACTGGCCTGTAGTTCCCCGGATCTTCCTTCTTCCCTTTTTTAAAGATGGGCACTACATTCGCTTTTTTCCAGTCATCCGGGACCTCCCCCGATTGCCATGATTTGTCAAAGATAATGGCCAATGGCTCTGCAATCACATCGGCCAACTCCTTTAGCACCCTCGGATGCAGTGCATCCGGCCCCATGGACTTGTGTTCGTCCAGCTTTTCTAAATAGTCCCGAACTACTTCTTTCTCCACAGAGGGCTGGTCACCTCCTCCCCATACCGTGCTGCGGAGTGCAGCCATCTGGGAGCTGCCCTTGTCTGTGAAGACAGAGGCAAAAAAAGCATTGAGTACACTAGCTTTCTCCACATCCTCTGTCACAAGGTTCCCTCCCTCATTCAGCAAGGGGCCCACACGTTCCTTGACTTTCTTCTTGTTGCTAACATACCTGAAGAAACCCTTCTTGTTACTCCTAACATCTCCAGCTAGCTGCAACTCCAAGTGTGATTTGGCCTTCCTAATTTCACTCCTGCATGCCTGAACAATATTTTTATACTCCTCCCTGGTCATTTGTCCAATCTTCCACTTCTTGTAAGCTGCTTTTTTGTGTTTAAGACGAGCAAGGATTTCACTGTTAAGCCAAGCTGGTCGCCTGCCATATTTACTTTTCTTTCTACACATCGGGATGGTTTGTTCCTGCAACCTCAATAAGGTTTCTTTAAAATACAGCCAGCTTTCCTCGACTCCTTTCCCCCTCATGTTATTCTCCCAGGGGACCTTGCCCATCAGTTCCCTGAGGGAGTCAAAGTCTGCTTTTCTGAAGTCCAGGCTCTGTATTCTACTGTTCTCCTTTCTTCCTTGTGTCAGGATCCTGAACTCGACCATCTCATGGTCACTGCCTCCCAGGTTCCCATCCACTATTGCTTCCTCTACTATTTCTTCCCTGTTTGTGAGCAGCAGGTCAAGAAGAGCTTTTCCCCTAGTTGGTTCCTCCAGCACTTGCACCAGGAAATTGTCCCCTACACTTTCCAAAAACTTCCTGGATTGTCTGTGGACCGCTGTATTGCTCTCCCAGCAGATGTCGGGGTGATTAAAGTCACCCATGAGAACCAGGGCCTGTGATCTAGTAACTTCTGTTAGTTGCTGGAAGAAAGCCTCGTCCACCTCATCCCCCTGGTCTGGTGGTCTGTAGCAGACTCCCACCACGACATTACCCTTGTTGCTCACACTTCTCAATTTAATCCAGAGACTCTCAGGTTTTTCTGCAGTTTCATACTGGAGCTCTGAGCAGTCATACTGCTCTCTTACATACAACGCAACTCCCCCACCTTTTCTGCCCTGCCTATCCTTCCTGAACAGTTTATATCCATCCATGACAGTACTCCAATCGTGTGAGTTATCCCACCAAGTCTCTGTTATTCCAATTACGTCATAATTCCTTGACTGTGCCAGGACTTCCAGTTCTCCCTGCTTGTTCCCCAGGCTTCTTGCATTTGTGTATAGGCATTTAAGATAACTCACCGATTGTCCTGCTGTCCCAGTATGGGGCAGGAGCCCTCCCCTCTTGCACTCACCTACTTGTGCTTCCTCCCGGTATCCCACTTCCCCACTTACCTCGGGGCTTTGGTCTCCTTCCCCCGGTGAACCTAGTTTAAAGCCCTCCTCACTAGGTTGGCCAGCCTGCTTCCAAATATGCTCTTCCCTCTCTTCATCAGGTGGAGCCCGTCTCTGCCTAGCACTCCTTCTTCTTGGAACACCATCCCATGGTCAAAGAATCCAAACCCTTCTCTCCGACACCATCTGCGTAGCCATTCGTTGACTTCCACGATTCGACGGTCTCTACCCCGGCCTTTTCCTGCCACAGGGAGAATGGACGAGAACACCACTTGCGCCTCAAACGCCTTTATCCTTCTTCCCAGAGCCACGTAGTCTGCAGTAATACGCTCAAGGTCATTCTTGGCAGTATCATTGGTGCCCACGTGGAGAAGCAGGAAGGGGTAGCGATCTGAGGGCTTGATGAGTCTCGGCAGTCTCTCTGTCACATCACGAATCCTAGCCCCTGGCAAGCAGCACACCTCTCGGTTTTCCCGGTCAGGGCGGCAGATAGATGACTCAGTCCCCCTGAGGAGAGAGTCCCCGACCACCACCACCCTCCTCCTCCTCTTGGGAGTGGTGGTCGTGGAACCCCCATCACTAGGACTGTGCATCTCATGCCTTCCAATCAGTGGAGTCTCCTTCTGCTGTCTTCCCTCAGATGCATCATTCACTCCACTCTCTGCACTAGTGCCTGTGGAGAGAACATGAAAACGGTTGCTCATCTGAATATGCGTTTCTTGTACATGGACTTGTCTCATACTCTTTCCTCTTCTGGAGGTCACATGCCGCCAATTATCCTCGCTGGTCTTCTGTCCCCGCTGCGCAGCCTGCTCTGAATCCTCACAACACTGCGCCCGCTGAAGCCTATCCTGACGTCTATCCAGGAACTCCTCATTTTCTTTTATGGAATGCAGGGTTGATACTCGTTTCTCCAGACCTTTTATCTTCTCCTCCAATATGGAGATCAGCTTGCACTTTGTACAGACAAAGTCGCTTCTATCCTGTGGAAGAAAGACAAACATGGCACATCCTGTGCAGGTCACGACAGCGGATCGCTCAGCATCCATAGTTCCTTCCTTCGAAGAGTTTCCTCACTTGTGGCAGAAGCTACTCAGGGAAACCTGCAAGGGGGATGCCTCAGTAGGTTCTCTCCAGGCGAACTCCCAGGCTAACTCCACCTGTTTGCTTCTCTGCTATGCGCTGCTCCGCTGGTGCGCAGCTGACTGACAGTCTTTTTAGAAGAGTCTGCAATGAAGCACTCCCAAATCACACTTTTCAAACAGGAAATCAAACACTCTAGCACACGGTCAAAGTGCCAAACTGTCCCCTCAACAGATACTCACTCCCCCGTCTGCAGCCACCTGGTTGCTCTGCCTCTCCCTTTAGTTTGGGTAAAAAGAATTAGGAATGGCAAGGATAGCTTGCCCCCTTCGCACTCCCCTTACAAACTCCCTCTCAAACTCCCCTGTTTGCAGCCCCTGTTCGCAAAGCGCCCTGGTTTCTTTCTTTGAACTGCTTTGTCTTTGAGCTCTGATCAATGTGAATAAGACAAAGACAATTGCTCATTCTAAGAGCCAAATTCTGCCTTCAGATGTGTACATGCGGCTGGCACTGGTGTCACTTGGAGTCAAATGCACATCTCAGAGGAATGACCTTGGCCCCTAAGTTACAAGAATAACGATAAACTGTCGTTGTTTTCTTCGTTTTAAAAAAAAGATTCTTAAAACTAGACTGAATAAAGCACGAGAAGACACATTTTGTTTTGTGGAACAAAATCCTGAGTGGGATAGATGGATGCACTGCTGGCCTAATACATTCTTTCAGCTCAGCGATTTTATCTATTGCATGATACCAAAGAGTTAGCGGAAATGTTTAGTGTGATTCAAAAGGAGACTAACCTTCACTGACAAAATTAGCCTGGGTTATGCTCTAGGAGGTTATGATGTGGGGCCCTCACCCCAGTTTGATCGTACATCTTCCTCTTAGATACTTTAGCCTGCTGCACCCTCTCTGACACCTTAGCATATTAGTTACAAGTGACCCATCACTTACACCCATTGGCCCAACCTGACCTGTAACTTATGCAAAAAGCTACATCCTTGCTCAATTTGCCCTTCAGAATTCAAATCCTGGGACTTTCACAAAAGTGCCCCAACTGATCCCAGTTGCCTTTGGGGAATACTTAATGTAGAGCTCTATAGGTCACAATGAACATCTTGAGTTTCATTCAGAAGTAAAGCCGATGGCAAAATAAACTTCACAGAATAGATAGAAGATGTTCCTCAGGATAACTTGTGGAAGCAATTAGCATTCTGCTTTGTCAGAGACTACCAAATGCTCTTCACTGTAGCATATTGTGTGCATCACGGTAAAGTAATTTGAATAAATCACCAAGGCAAAGATTATTTGGCGAGATCCGCATCAGAGAAAAAAGGTCATAACTTTTCAGTCAAATGCCAATTTTAAAAAGGGTTCCTGCCAATATTGCTAACTTTGAAGCACCCCCACACTCTCTATGCAGATGGTTGTGTCCCCACTCCCCATACCTTATAAACATGAAGGAATTTAGTCTCATAGCACCCATCTGAGGTAGGGAAGTATTATTCCCATTGATAGATGGGGAAACTGAGGCATAGAATGATTAAGGGATGCTGTGAAGGTTCCGAAGGATGTATGTGGTAGAGCTGGGAATGGCTTGTATACATGGGGATGTTCATAAAAACTAATATGAATTAACTAATGGTGTGAATTTTAAATTGATTAGTTAAACCACATTAAATCCCCATGTGAGTACTGTTATTCAGAATTAAAGTGGCCTTAATTTGGTTTAGTTTAAATTGACTTTGGAAATGAGTTAAAACTAAATCAAATTAAGGCCACTTGAATGCTAAATGAGGTGTTCACACAGGGGTTTAATGTGGTTCAACTAATCCACTTCAAATTCATACCTTTAGTTAATTTGGATTAATGTATGTCAATATCCTCATGTACATAAGCCCCAGATCCCCTGAGTCATAGCTTAACCAGGGTTAGCTTCTCAGTCATCTTCCCCACAAAAGGAAGACAGGAGACTCCATGGTAATTGGTTATTAAAATTGGTCCTATAGCCACTTGATGTCTGCAAAGATGATTTTCTTGATATAGCTCAAATGTAATGAGAAATGACACTGGGTAGTCATAACTTCTTTATTTACTAGTTTTTCCTCAAGGTTTAAATTGCATCCCTGGGCATTAAAAAAAAAAATCCTGATTTCATATTTCACTGTTGCCAACCTGGTGAAGTGGAGCAATAAAGAGTACAACATTTCAACGTTCATCAGTGAAATTTTGCCAGCTGATCAGTTACACATTCCCCAATTCATCAATTCAAAGTGAATCATTGTAGAGCATGTGAGTTGAAAGTTTGATAAGCTAAATTGTTTCTAAGATCAGTCATGGAAAAAAGTATTAAGTTTAGCCATCAGTTCAGTGTCATCCCTGGTAAGGGCTGTTGTATTTAGATGGATTAAATGGGCCCAAAGAGCTAAAGATATTAACATAACCCAGTCATTGTTTTAAACAAAGTTTGGCATAGAGAGACCTCAGCCTACTTAGTCCCATGGAAAACGCACCATTAAACATCATTTTAACCTTTTATTAAAGATAGAGGAAAGAAGGGAAAACAGTGAAAGTATTTGAAATGTAAAGTATTAAGTAACAATCTCAATTTAACAACATCCCTTGTTCTTTCCCTTTATCGGAAGGATTTTTGGAAGGAAAACCCCCCATGCTGACAGTCTCTTAGATGGTATTAAAGATGGTAATAAGGGTCCTTTTGGGGGAAAAGACAAAGGTAGTTAAGATGGGCTGGCGCTGTCATAGTTGCAGTTGTCAGAGTTCAGTTTCAACGACAAAACCAGACAAACACAAAAGAGGAGAGAGAAAAGACCAGCTATGTTGATGCTAATGGTGATGCTCACCTGTAACCTCACTGCTGGAGAAGCACACAATCTGACCAGCTGCTCCGAGACATAGCAAACTTGTACCGGCATCAGGCTGTTCAGGGTGTGGCTTTTAGTTGCCTCTTCCTGGGCACAGACTCACAGCAATGTTGCGAACTATACAGTCTTGGCTGGCAAAGCTAGGCTGTTAGAAGGAAAAAGGAGAGATAGGAAAGAGAAATAAGATGGAGAAGGAAAAGGACAGGGCAAAGCAGGAGGAAAGACAAAGTCTCACATCCCAGGTGGTGATCAGGATCTAGCTGAAGCTGGTAGAGGTCGCAGTGTTATCTGGATCCCTCTCTCTGGCCCGGTCTGTGTCTCAGGTTTGAGACAAAGATCTGGGGTCCCAGGAGATGGTGTGGGCAGCCATGATAGCGAAACTCTCTCTCCAGTAGTCATTTTTTCTTCCCAAAGTCTCTTTCTTGAACGACCCCAAAAGGGAGTGATGGGTGGAATAGACCATCGCCTCATTATTTTGCCCACCAATTAGGCCTACTTCCTGACAAATCAATTTTGGTTCTCTGATTTTTGATCTCACTCTGACTTGTCTACCTGGCATGACCTCAACACAGTCCTTGAATTATGGCAGTAGGCCCTTTTGTTTGGCTTAATTCAGTCTGTCTCACTTTTGCAACGTTTCCCATTAAACATTTGTTGTTTTTATATTTTATGAAGTTTTTAATATGTTTTTCACAGTTGAGCTCACAATTATGATAAATGTATAGGGCCAATTATCACAACAGGGCTCAGCAAACAGCTACTCTCATAATTATACATACTCATGAGTAACACGATTGTCCTTAATTTTAACTTTGGGGAAAATGCACATTGACGTAAGGTTTTGGCTGTAGTATTAGGCCCCAGGTTCATATTTTTTTTTAACAGTGAACATCTAGTATCTCTTAAAAGGCCATTCTATTGTGCGTGTGTGCTGTTATTTCTCACAGTACCTGGGGGAAGCCAAATATAACACTGACACATACCAGATTCTGGCCCTGATTTGCCACTCAGACACAATGAAGAGTAATGGCCACAGGGCATCAGTTGCAGTTCCGTGATCCTCAGCCGTTCTGCCCAAGCGGAAGTTAGAGAAATATATGTCCTACTCTAATTTCTGCTCATGCCAGTGGAACTCAGTTCCACTACACACTGTTCTGCCCCAGCATACCTCCAAGACACCTTATGCCAGGTGGTGGAGGGCAGCTAGCAAAAACAGTTTTGAAGTGAGGTTGGCAGACTATGGAACCCTAACCTCTATCTAACTAGTGTTCAGTGAGTTGTCTTGTCTTTGAATCTGTGGTCAATATTTAGTGGGGAAAGATTTTATACAGTGAGAGAATTCACCTGGATCACCTGGATTGATCGGACTTCAGCTGTCGTTAAGACTGCACTGATCACAACACGTCTGCCATTCTTCTCGCACTCTTGCCTTTCTTCTCCAAGAAAAACAACACGAGAGGATTCACACTGTCTAGATTCTTATATTGGTTCCAATTATCATAAGATTTGTAATGGCCACAGCATTTCAAAGCACCCAAGAAGACTAGATTCTGACTTAGACTACACAAGGTAACAAGGGGAAGTAAAAACAGTCCTACTGCCCTTCATAGTTTGGCTGGATCTTGCGGGGCAGGGAATGGCCAGAAAGAGAACTTGGGTCATCTAGTCTGACCTCCTGCATAACACAGGCCAAAGACCTTCACCCAGTAATTTTTTCATCAAACCTCTGTAGGAGACAGCATATATTTTAGAAAAATATCCAGTCCTGTCTTAAAGACAGCAAGTGATAGAGAATCCACCATATCCCTGGGTGAATGGTTAATTACCCTCACTTTTTAAAATGTATGCCTTATTTCTAGTCTGTCTGACTATCTAGATTCAAGTCTAGCCATTTGACCCCATTATGTTTTCTTCTGCTGGATTAAAGAGCTGTCTCGAAACCTCTTCCCCATGTAGAAACCTAAAGACCATGGTCAAGTCACCTCTTCACTTTCTCTTCAATAAACTAATGGATTGAGCTTCTGTAGTCTCTCTAAAACATGGTTTCCAGACCTCTAGTCATTCTTATAATCAATTTTATAATGTCTTCCATGGATACTCCTGGGGTAGTGCAGTTTACACACTTCCCCTTGTTCAGGGCTGTGCTTTAATTTCTTTTTAATACAGTCCATTTATTAGTGGTTAAATAATTTCATCTTTTATTTTGCAGAAACAGCAAATTTGCAGAAACTTATCTCACTTCCGCAGAATTCCCACTGCCTTAATTCACCAGTTTATGTAAACAGAAAACTTTACATAGTGTGAGAGCCAAGCAGCCAAATGGAATTGATTTGTTGCAAATGTAATGTGTTATGAATACATTCTAGGTCACAAAACTTAGTATCTGCATGGCAGAATCATAGAAAGGAAAACAATAACGTTACATAAAAGAGAAGTAACATCTCACGTTCAGATTAATCAGAATGAAGAACCATATATAGCTACACAAGAAACTCTGTCATACCAAAGATACCTCTAACTTCGTTACTTCTTTGCAAAATGACTCACTGGAGAACTATAATAAATTCCATGCTATTCCCCCTCCCCCACCCAAGAAAAATCAAAATGTTCATTCTCTGTCTAACACAGTTTAATGTTAGTAACTTTCCTTTGCTTTGTAATTTCTGTGGAGTTTCATGTAACAACATAATATCAGAGAGACAAGGTAGGTGAGGTAAAAATATATTTTATTAGACCAACTTCTGTTGGTGGAAGGAACAATCTTTTGAACTTCACAAAGCTGTTCTTCAGCTCTCGGGAATGTAACCAGTGTGTCTGAGCTAAACACAAGTTTGGACAGATTGTTAAGTGAAGTGGGCAATTTAGGATCAGCAGGTAGTAGGTTGTGTTATAAATTGTTGTAATGAGCCATATCACCAGTGTCTCCTGTTTAATCCAGGTTTACTAGTGTCTAATAAAGTTATGATGTTAAGTTCCCAAGCTGCTCTTTTGAAGGTGTTGGGAAAGTCAGGGCTTCACACCTAAACGTACTTAAAACCGCCTTCACTAAACAAAGATCCTCCACCAGACAAGTAGATCACATCATGGAATGGGCCACCCAAATACCACAGGAGAACTTGCTTCAATACAGAAAAAAACCCGACTGACCTCACACTTCTACTTGTCATCTACCACTCCACACTGGATCCCATATGGAATATCATCAAACAACTACAACACATCCGGAAAAGAAATCTTTCCTGAACCCCCTTAATCCTAATCCTAACCCTTAATTGCCCTCTTCATTTAAAATGATCTCTTACAGCATGTGTTAATCTCTTATGCTTACAGTCTGTCCCAAATTATATTTAGCTCAGACACTACATTCCCCAGACTTAAAGAAGAGCTCTGTGAAGCTCTTCACTTGCTTGCCTCTTCCTCCAACCGAAGTTGGTCCAATAAGATATTACCTCCCCTACCTTCTCTCTTATATCGCGGCACCACCCAAAACACTACAAACATAGCATCATTTCAGTTTACACAATGCTTCAGCAAAGGCTGGCGACTGTAATGATAGATAAATAACCGTAGAACCCTGCTTGGAAATATTAATAAAAGAGCTCCTTCTAGTGAGGAGACTGTTACTTCTTGTAACAATTTTTTTTTATTAAAGGTGCTACACTGAGAGCCTCTGTGACTGAAAATCTCTATTCACAGAATAGCAGGCAGTGTAATATTCCCCACACCACAGTGCCAATTTGCCTCATTTCTGACCTGGAGGTATGAAAGGGTTCTTCAGTCTCCTTGGATTCTCTGCCACTGGAGATGGATTGTCACCTCCAGCTTGTCCTGGCTGTGTGATGGAGGTCAGAGCCACATTGGCATGGCCATTGTTGCTGCTGCTTGAATGCTATGGGAGAGGAAGCTGGGCTGGAGCTACATTGGTATGGCAGTTTATGGCCTGGCTCCCCTGGGTTAGGAGTGGTGGCTGACCACGGAGAGCCATCCCTGAAGATTAAATACTATTAATACTCCCTTATGTGGCCTAATCTTCGTGCCGGCCCTCTTTCTCAATCCAGGCTCCTTGATTGCAGAGCTCCTTGTGTGAGGAAGGTGACCATAGTCAGTAGCGTAGCTGGGGGGGGGAGCAGGGGGAGCAGGGGGAGCGGCAGCTCCCCCTGTGAGGAGAAGCGGCACCTTAAAAAGCGCTGCCCAAGCCCTGCTGCCGGAGCTCCGGCGGCGCTTTAAAGGGCCCAGGGGCTCCGCAGAGGCTGGAGCCCCGGGCCTTTAAAGCGCCGCCAGGTGAGTACAGAGGGAGCGGGGAGGCACCTTTTTATACCGCTGCTCCCCCTGTGCTCTAAACCTGGCTACACCACTGACCACAGTCCCTCACTGCAAGTCCTGTTTATTCAGGTGGCCTCTTTGTGTGCCCTCTTGCTTTCTGTGTCTCCTACCACTTGTTTTTATCATATGCCTCTTAGCAGCTGAGCATGAAGCTCTGTTTGAGCGAGGTTGTTTGTGTGAAAGCTAAGAAGGCTTTCCCTTTAGCCAAATTTGTCTGAATGTGCTTCATAGCACATGGGACGGATTGACTCTTCTTTAAGGATGGGATTTTCCAAAGAACCTAAGTAGCTTAGGAGCATCTGGTTTTCAATGGGAGTTGGGCTCCCTGGTCACTTAGGGACAGATTTTTAAAGATATTTAGGCACCTAAAGATCCAGATAGATGCCTAGTGGGATTTTTAAAAGTGCCTATCTGCATTTTAAGGTGTCTAAATATCTTTTAAAATCTGGCCTTTAGATTAAAAAAGGCTGTCTATGCTAGGTCCTTATATGGCCCCCAATAGTATCTGAGCGCAAAATCACAATTTTTAATCAGAACATGCTTAGGAGGTAGAGAAATACTATTGTCCCCATCTTAGTGATGGGAAACTATGGCACACAGAATCTCACCCTCTGGTTTTTAACTATCCCATCATTTATTTTACTGTATGGCACTTAATTGCTTCATGACAGATGCCTCTCAATAGATGATAAATTAAAATAAATAGAGGGGGGAAAACCATTCAGCAATGTAAGTGACAGAATTATAGCATAACTGAATTATAGCCTAACTGGGCACTAGTTCTTCTATCTCTGCCTTTGTATTTTGTATTTTTAAAGCCAGGTCTTGTCTGTCTCCCTGGTTTCTTTTCTCCTTTTTTCTCTCCTGTGTTCTACACTGTCTGTCTTCAGCTTGCATTAGCTCTTCTTGACCTGACAAATTGCTAAATCATACCAGATCAAACTTCACTGATTTCACACTCCAGCAAGGAACCCGTTAGTGACCTTTACTTATCAGCCTTTTCCAGTGAAAGGGGTGTTTTGTTTATGGGATGTGCAACTCTCTAGCCATTGTAATGTCCAAGAGTCAAGGGCAGTAGGTGAAATATTGTTTCAGACTGCACCCACTTTCTCTGTCAGTGGTTCCCAAACATTTTTCAGCCACGGACCACTTTGGCATAGGACTAAATGTCCCAGGCCCCTTTCATTTCTGGTGCTACCAGAATGCCCCTGCCAGTAAGGGAACACTGCTACTGGCATGATGGTCACACTGTTTAGAGGATGCCATTTTGAGACCAAAATGGTATCCTCCAGGCAGCAAAAGTGCTGGAATGCTGTTCTGGCATATTCCAGCCTTGGTCAAAGGATGGACCTCCGCATAAGCCCTGGCAAACTCCAAGGGGTCCAGGGTTGGGAACCACTGTTCTACATCAATTTAACAGAGCAATATGGGTAGATTGTACGTCTAAATGAGCAGAGAGAGCTTGAGATCACAAGGATCCTGCTTCCCTCCTTGAACAGTGACCAAGTATAATCCCAGTTCTTGTGCTCCTGACATGCAAAGACCTGTGTGTGGCGTCTAGCGCAGACAGCAATGCTAAACACCCCGGTGAGGTGGGGTAGGGTGAAATTATAGTCTGTAGGTAATGTATAGATATGGGTTGAAGCAGTAATGCAAAATCCTGCAGACCTCAGGTCTGTAACACAATGATCTTAGCTAAACAAGGCATAAGCCCTAAAAGCCTTAGCATACATAGCTAACCAGGAGTAACCCTAGATTATAAAATATATCACAAGATGGAATGCTGTACTGACTAAACTGCTGACAGGTGACCACAAGATGCTAGCTTGCACCAGCTCGAGATATTTTAAGTTAGGAACATTAGCAGAAGTCTGACCACAAGAGTGCCATGATAACTAATTGATGTATTTGCTAATAAGCTTGAAGTAAATGGACTAATAACCTCAGAAGAAAGGGCACCCTAACATTAGTAGGGCGAGGAAATAAAAAGAAGGAAAAGGAGATGAAAATCCCTACTCAATATGCATTAGGGCTAGTGGCATCAGTGTAACACATTATAAAAGTTGTATCCCAGCCAGTGTGCTGTGGGAGATTGTAACTCTTGGGAGATGACAAGATGATGATCACTGATGGTGAGTCTGATGAGGATGATGACTAACACTTGGGGTCCTTTTGCAAGGGATGGTGTATATGGATGCTCAGATGCACACTTTGTATTATCTCTATCTACTTCACTGCGTTGGAGAGTTATATTAATAAAACTATTGCAAATACAGAAGGCTTTTCCTCAGGGAGAGTGTTGCAACCATGCACCGTCAGGTTTCCCAAGTGAACAATAATTCTAATAATATTGGGTCTGATCTTGGGATGAGGTGTTACGAACAGAGAACCGGCCTCTGCGACAGAAGGGAGTCATTGATTTCAATGGTGCCAGGATTTCACCCCTGAGATCTGGTTTTGGATTTGCCACAGACTTGCTGTGGGCAAGTACTTCACCTCTCTCTGCCTCATGTGGCCTGTGTTTAAAATGGTGGTAGTAAAACGTATCCTTCTTTAGGGCTTGAGTCTGCAAAGTGCTGAAATTCCTCAACTTGCATTGACCCAGAGGCGATCTGGGGAATTACAACCTTACATGTGTACCTGATAAATTGGTTGAAATGGAAATTTTAAAATAGCATAATAAAGCACCTGGAAGATCATTAAACAATATAGTCTAACCAGTACAGTTCATGAGATGTTCATGGAAGGACAGAAAACCCCAATCTGCCTATTGTGGGGTTTCTCGCACATTCGTCTGAAGCATCTAGTGCCGACCACTGACAGAGACAAGATACTGTACAAGAAAGACCTCAGGTCTGATCTAATCTGGCGATTCCCAGGTACCTCACAGAAATGCTCAGCAACCTGACAGATCAGGCCTAGTAGAACACTTTGAGATCTTGGGATGAAAAGTGATATTTAAATAATACTTTTGAATTCACGGGGGAAATGGCAGCATGATTTTGAAAAGGAATGAAACTATCTATTTTTGTTTGATGGATTTTGCAAGAATGTTGTCACAAAAGTTTTGCAAAGTGAAATCCAAAAGTTTCACCTGGCTTTAATTTCTGTTTTTTAAATGTGTTTCCTGATCTTGCTGGTTGGAAATACATTGACACTCCTTAGAACTTGCTAATTGGGTTAATACGCACATATTGACACCTGATACACCCTTATTTGAATGTTGCTCTATTTTTTAGTGTTATTTAGCATCTTAGTCTTGTAATTTTTGTGTGATGCTTTGTAACAATTTCTATTAATGTACCAAACAAGGAGAGGAAAGGAAAAGCAACTGCTTGACCAAGTTGTTAGAAATGGGTCATTAATCTGACTTGTTTTTTAATCTAATTAAATATTTTGGGGGTAATGCTAGTAGGAGTCTCATGGTTCATTCTTCATGCATCATCCAGAAAATATACTTCATATTATCTACAGAAAATTGCAAACCAGTTTAAAGATGGAGAAATGCAAAATATTCCAAGATGTGACAAAATTAGTCAGAAATATGACATCAAGGAAGATTTTGTCCCACTGATTTGAATGTTTTCATTTCTTTACTTTGATTGTTTTTGAAAATATCTTATGCCTTACCAAAACACATGCATTTCCAGGAGAAGGCATTAGCAAGACAATGTTTGCTAATTATCCCCACACTTTCCCCATAGATATCTCCAATCTAAGAACAGGGAAAACTAGTACATTCAGACACCGTTATGTGGCAACAAATGCCAACTTCAATAAATTCTATTACTATAATAATATATTACACTTAGACTGAATATTTATTCTAAAGATCACACATTTATTTTCAGAGGCACTCAGCTACACTACCATGGAAATGGGCATGGTATAAAAGCACAGACAAAGATAAATAGTAGGTAAATATGATTGCCTGAATTTTATGGATTGGGAAATTGAGGCATAGAGAGATTATTTTTGCCAATCATAAAGTGACACCAATCCCATTTATTTTGTTTATTTCCATAAGTGCAGATTTATTTAGAGTGTTTAGATGTGCAGATGACACTCGGGTATTGCAAATTAGCCCTGGCTGGTCTTATGATGTGTAGCCCCTTTTCACATAGCACCTATTGACTGTAAAATAAATGTATTTGAGCAGTTATAGAATTAAGATACAGAACTGTAAATTATGTCATTCAGCTCATTCCAAAGTCATTTTCATAACCACTCTATCCATTCTAGAGTCAGTTCGCTACTTTTTCATCATGCCACCAGCCAACCTAAGGTCATTATACCACCATCACATGATTGAGCTTTCATTTTGCCATGCAAAGCAAAGATGCTGGATTATTTTTCTTCATTGGAAGTTAGTGTACTGGAAAATATTATGATGATGTACACAGCACTGATATGTGCAAGTCCCAGTTGTATGCAATATAAAAATGTTACATAACATGCCTGAGCTACACAAATCCTGATTGTGAGCAATTTTCTCTGGAAAATTGGGCTTGCGTTCAAGAAGACTTGATTGTATTTCATATTATCAGGAATGATTTTTCCTTCTGAAATAGCTGAAAATAATTAGTCTTATTTGACTGTAAGCATAGTTTAGCTGAAAAGAAAAAGAATATAAGTTACTGGGCCTTTAGTTAAGAATGGAAAAAAGTGGCACCGTCGTCTCCATGTGTGATGCTGTCCACTGCCACAATCTTCTGGGAGAGCTGCATTTCTTCCTTCCCCCATCCTCAAGTACAGCTTCCAGCTCTCAGCCAGACAGTCTGGCTTTTGCAGGTGCTATGACTGTGAAAGGATGGGGGAAAACAGTTGCATGTTCATATTCCCGACACGTCATCATAGCTTTTTATAGTGTGTATATGTGACTTTGCCTCTCTGAGACTCTTCCCATTTTGGGGAGAACCTCAGAGGTGGTAAGTGGTCTGTGAGTATGGAGGCTGCTGGGTATATTTCAGTCTACTGGGAGTGGGGAGGATGGATCTATGTTCCAGATTTCTTTGTGAATTTTTGTTTGTGTGCTCGAGGTGCTACAATGGGATTGGGGTCGGGGATTGTGCGGGGAATGGGGAGAGAGCCTGGATAATAATCCCCTCTGTATCTGCAGTCTCTATGGTGTTATGCCAAGCTGGGTCATGAGGAGGCAGAGAATGGTCTTATTCAAAAAGGCAAAGGGGGGACCATCGAGAGACGCTGTGCAGCTATTCACCAGGACGGTCCCTGCAGAAGCACTGCATGAGTGGATGGGGATTGCAGGCTATTCCAAGGGACACGAGCATACTGCTATTTCCTGTAATGTACAAACCAAATCAAGCTATTTCTCAGTCTGAAGTTCTGCTGTGTCTCCCCTTCAGACACGGAGAAAGTGCAGAGAAAACTGGATGGAGCCCTGTAATGACTGTCAGCGAACATGCATGTTTCTGGGCATTGGTATCTCAGTGGGGAGCAGTATTGGTTGTGCCTTGACCTGGCATGCAATGGGCACTAATGCTGCTTGTAAACGACGAAAATGACCCACATTCCGTTTCCTGTAAGCTCTATCTTAATAAACTGTTAAATGTTGCACAAATTAATGCTTTTGTTATTTGAATCCCCTTTGGGGTTGGGGGGCAGAGAGGGGATGTGTTATAGACCGTGACTGCACCATGCTGGTGAGCACCATTTTGAAACAGCAAAAGGATGGGCGGGGGGGAGAGAGGGAAGCCCCCTAAGTCACCTCCACCAACAATTATAATATATTGTAAACAAAGGTACTGACAGGACAAAGTTCCCTCCAGGGGATCAGACTTTTCAGTCCCAGCCTGGATTTCTGGCTGGGGCTCAGGCTCAGCTGATGCAGGACAGGGCTGGTGCTAGCTTTCCAGCTGGCTCTCATCAGAGTCCTGAGTACCCAAAAGATCCTGACTCCATGGGGACAGCTCCTCTCGGGCATCCTCTTGCTCATGTCCTCATGGGTCAAGCCAGAAATCCTCGGCGGGGAGAGGTAAGAGAGTGTCAAGGAAGATAGGTATTGTGAGCAGATATCTGGAAAACTGCCTCGCTATGAAGAACAACATATTCTAGAACCATCACAGTTTTGGCCTTGTTGTGGAAGGGAGCAGTTATCTTCACAGCTCAGAGTGGACTAAGTGTAAGCCCTGTGGGTCCAGCTCACACTTGCTTTGTATCTGGCCCTGTATCTTATACCCACTTTATACTCAAAATAGGGGTTAAGTGGAGCTCTAGTGATGCATGTCTTGGCCTGGCCCTTCGCACAGAAGTGAATTTCACATTATGTGGGGAACCAGATCCCCCTGGAGGGGGGTCTGCTACTGTGGCTTCTAGCTAGGCTCCAGTATTTGGCAATTTGGGACTAAATATTTTATATAAAATAAAAGGCCTGATTCTTCTGTCCACTAAGGCCCCTTCACATTGCTCTGGGAGTGTACAGGGGCCTTAACATGGGAGCATATGTAATTTGGGCCTTTATTAGGCATAATTGACCTGAACCCCATTTACACTTTAATGCCCACTTACACTGCCAGAGAGTATAAAGTGGCCCTAATAGAAATGAGAATCCGGCCCAAGATACTTTAACCTAATAGCTTTAACACTTCTAGGGAAGACAGAACCACTTTGTGATATGTGATGCTATCTAAGCACTTTCAGATATATATTCCAGTTCTAGCTGGAACAGTGACTCTATTGTTTCTTACAGTATGGAAGCCCATTTATCAATCTGTCTCAAATGAAAGTGCTAACAAGACAATAAATGGCAGTGGAGAATGAAGAACACATCTCTTTAACGAACCTAATAATAGTTTGCAAAGGCACAAACCTCCTAACCCCAGCCTCCTGGACAATGCACTTTACATAAGCCATGCAACTGATCCCCAGAATGATCAGTAGGAAGAAGAGGAGCTCTTTGAATAGGTAACCATTGCAATGCCAAGCTCAGTGGCCACATACATTGTGGCATAAATAGAAAACCTCTCATGTTGACCTGGAATACACTTCATCATCTAGACCTATTGCACTCATCAAGATGAAAGATGCAGAAGATTAACTGATTTTTGTTGTTGTTCCAGAAAGTAATATGTAGCAGGTTTACAAGTGTTCACAAGAGCTATTTTTTCTCCATCTGAGGGCAGCAGGGTTCTCCATCAACTGCATATGACCCCAGTTTGAGACTAACCCCAATGAAAATAACTCTTTGTACTTCTGTAGCACCTTCCCTCTGAGGATCTCAAAGTGCTGCAGAGACACTAATTTAGCCTCACCTCATAATTGCTGAGGGGAGGATTAAAACTGTATCCCTGTGAGGATAGGAGGTTTTACTTTGGGCAAAGACAATAGCTGGTGTAAAAAAGGGCACCAGGATTTCTACTGAATAACAGAGTACAAAACAGAATGGATTAAATATCCCTCACGCCTTAAACAATCACAGGATACCTCATCCTCAGAGAGTAGGGAAATTAGCACCTTTCATTTCATTAGCTGGAGTGCTGTCCTTTGTTTTCTCTCTTATAAGCAACTGGGATGCAACAGATATTATTGGATGAGAGAATCATATAGTTGAGTTCTATCTTTTATAATGGCCTTTCCTATCATGCTCTCTTCCAGCTCCATTAATCTGAAGAAACAAACAGTTGCATCCCTAAAATGACTATTTTGGAGCACTGCATGTTTTCTCTCTGCCAGCTAGTAAATAGTGTAGCTCCTGTTATGCTTTCCCTCAGCCTTTTGCTTTCTCTCATTGCTAAGGGGGGTTTGACATATTCTCACATTCCTATTTTGTACATGGGGAAACTGAGGCAGGGAACGATTAAGTGACAAATTCACAAAGGAAACCTGTGGCAGAACTGAGGACGGAACCCATGTGCTCTGCCTGCCAGTGAGGTGCTCTAGATAGTGGAACTGGGCCTGCATGGAGTGGAGAAGCACATTCCGCATCCTGTACAATGATGTAGACTTTGCTTCTTTTGCATGTCACCTCAATGTGCCATGTCTCTGGGAGCTAGGACCAGTGAACCGCTTCCAACCCCAGGCTGTGGCTTAAAGTCAGAATTTAGTCCTTAGTTTGTAAAGTGCTTTGGGTTCTTTTGGGATGACAGGTGCTATATAAATCCAAGATATTATATATTATAGGGCTAAAATAGGGATATTTAAACAAAATGTATTGTCCACAAGACACCTGCTGAATTGTTTCCTTTGTTTTCCCATTAGGAATGTAAACCTTAAGTAATGTCTTAATTTATTTGAGGCTAATGGATGTTGTAATATTTCTAATGTTTTTATAAAATTCTCTTTTAAACAACAATAATAATTTAGCTACTTAAAGGTCTGAACCAAAAGTCCATTGAATTCAATGGAAAGACACCCCCCCACACACACACACTTTGACTTCAGCAGGCTTTGGATCAGACCCAAAGAGCCACAATTGCCCAAGCTTGGACTTCAGTCTGTCGCTAACAGAAGAGTTACAGAATAATATGATTCTCCCAGCCAAGAACATCTGGCGCTTCCCAGTTCACGACATCAATCAAAGAGAATTTTGACATTGGGAGAGACCTTCAGTGGCATTCTTGTGGCCTTTAAAGCCAGATATTACCCCAAAGATTGCACCAGTCATAAAACCTGAAGAGTAATGTTGCAGCATCAGCTACTTGGCTGAAAACATTGCTACGGTGTACTTTGGTCCCTAGTAACGCTCAGGAATAACAAACAGGTGATTGCATGCTGATGTGCTGTGCTGTGGGACAGCTGCTGCACAGAGACCAGAGCTGCTATTTAAATGTCTGTTGCAGTGCAGAGCACTGTGAAAGAGCCCATCTAAGCCCAGGTCTACACTACCGGGGGGGATCGACCTAAGATACACAACTTCAGCTACGGGAATAATGTAGCTGAAGTCAACGTATCTTAGGTCGACTTACCTCGGCGTCCTCACGGATTTGGCCAAATATGACCTGGCTGGTTCCTTGGTTTGTCTTGCGTCATGTCATTAATTATGTATTAATTAATTATCATTTTTTGTAAGTAATTATGCTACTATAATGCTACTTGGAATATCCAGGCAGTCCTGTTGAAAACCAAGCTAACTCTCCCTCTGTGTGGCTGTATAGAGATAGACAGAGAGAATACGATTCTCTCTCTAGATAGATAGATATCGTTATTGTTGCTGCATTTAACCCCTCTTGTCCATGGATAATGGCACTGTTCAATAATCTGTGACTATTTTGTGCAGAATGCAGGTCATTGTACTGTACAATAGATGGTAACCCAAATGTTGTGTAGCCTTTGGAGTGTAAAATATTCCTTACAGTCAGTGTTGCAGCACCTTTCCCCATTTCTGCCTGCCCATTTGGTTCCAATTTTTCATTCTCTCTCCTACAGAGCAAATGGTGACCCAGAAGGCCTCTGGTATTTTCAGAAGAAATGGAAATCTATCGTCCATTGTTTTCAGCCTTCAGATTCACTAGAGGAAATCTACCCACTTATCTGCCTTTTCTTCACTAATGGAGAAAGCACTGCTCCTTGTTCTGCACAGGAGGAGAGGGATAACAGTGAGAGGCAAAAGGAACAATTTGGTAGAGAAGCTCTAGTACATGAATTATTGAATGAAACTATTTCAATAAAAATACTATTTGTAGAAAAGTATTTCTTATAATGTTTAGCTCTTATTTTTAAACTGGTTCTGCTGCTCTCTGCTTCTGCTGTGACATAGGGGGTGTAATATTTCATCCCCATTTCACTAATGGGTAAACTGAGGTATATAGGGCAAACTCTTAAAGGACCCTCAGCCAAGACTTTGGGCCAGATTCTCTGATCCACCGAGTTAACTTTGCACTGTGTGGGGAATTGCTTTCGTTTCACTAAGTGCTTCTTAGGGAACCTAAAGCAGCTGGAAATCCGCCCCCCTGGAGACTTCATCCCATGTAGGGGCAATCTAAGCTAACACAAAGCTGGTGGAAATGGCTGTGCTGGCCTCCTGCACCGGAATCACCATTCCCAGTGGAAGTGTAGGAAAGAGTGTATGGGGGAGTGGCACTAGATGGCAGGAGATATGATAGAGCAATGCTCAGCTATTCTCCACTTGAGACAATGCAATGTCAATGGCATGAGTTACAGATGCTCCCCTGAGGCTTTAACTTGTGTTGAGACTGGGAACCTGAGAATTTGGGAGTAGCAACCAGCTCCCTGATAGTCCCTCACTGAACTGCCCCAAAGCAGAGGTCAGGTCAGGTGGAGAATCAGGCTCTTTATTTTCCTATGTATACACACCGCTTTAATGGCTTGGATTGTGGGGGAAGTCAGGTATGCTACCATTTGTGCTGGCAGTTGATTGTGATGCAAAAGTAGAAGTTTGGGTATTTAAAAAAATAATCATTTCTCTCTTTGGCTTGTCTGGCAAAGGTGTGGCTAATAGTGCTCTGAGTGTTGGACTGAGCTCTACATCCAGATCTAATATTGGCTCTGTCACGGATTCCCTTTGTAGCCCTGACCAAACCAGTTCACCGCTCTGGTTTACTTTCCCTATCTGGAACATCGACTTGTCAATACTATTTACCTGTCTCAGAAGAGTGTTGGAAGAAATTTCTAGTTAAATTTTACAAAACACGTAAAAGATGAAAAGTGCTACAAAAATGCTTATTAGTATCAGCATTATTAGTACTAACAGTTGTTATTGTTAATCTGCAAGGGAAATGTGTACTTACACTCAATTGAGAAGGCAGTTTAAAAAACACCTGGCAAACCTCCACTGAAGTCATTGAGAGTTGTGTGTGTGCACTAGTGGTCAAAATGCATTATCTTGCCCATTACTGAATCAAGACCTACATGATAATATGATTTCTTAGGCCAGAAAACTCTTCTTCATGGCCCTAAAGACTGTGCATAATAATATCTTTGTTGGGCTAATAAAAGATGTTGTGATATCTCTCCAGATTTATTGTTGAAATGAATAACTTGGAATGATTTGGGAGGAATAATTATGAATGAATAATTTAGAACGGCAAATTTGTCTCCAGGCTAATTAATATACAAATCCATAAATAATCTAGTTAGCTGACTAGCAGGTCAACTATCATCTACATTTGGACTGGATCCTTGTTGTGGAATTCATGACAAGAAGTCAAGTTGGCAGTTCTAAAACATTCTTGTAGAATAAGCTGTCTTAAAATGTCCGGCCTGTCATGCTGGGAAACTTGTTTATATTGCATGAAGTGTTCACAAGCTATGATTCTCAATATGCACATGGACAACTACAACAGCTGTAGCTAATTCCCTCTTGTGTTCCAGGTACTGACTATGACAGCAGTGATTTAATGGCACAAGTAACTGGAAGTGATGAATGCCAGAGGATGCAAATTTTGTATCACAAACTGCAGGGTCCAGGTGACACATTTTTAGGCTTGAGAATTCTTGCAGAACCTCATTAAACTGAAGTATGGCACAAGGTATCCTAATTAGAATACATGCATTTGCCTCCTCAGAGCAACCTTTGTATTAGAAAATCTACAGACAGCCCTTGCTGAAATGACACTTGTCTAGATATTCACTGATAGATTCAGTTCATAGAGTTCAAGGCCAGAAGGGACCATTAGATCATCTAGTCCAGCGTTTCTCAAACTGGGGGTCCCAACCCAAAAATGGGTTGCAAGATTATTGTACAAAAACAACAAGGAGTCCAGTGGCACCTTAAAGACTAACAGATTTATTTGGGCATAAGCTTTCGTGGGTAAAAACAACCACTTCTTCAGATGCATGGAGTAAAAATTATAGATGCAGGTATTACATACAGACACATGAGGAGAAGGGAGTTACCTCACAAGTGGAGAACCAGTGCTGACAGGGCCAATTCAATCAGGGTGGATGTCGTTCACTACCAATAATTGATGAGGAGGTGTCAATTCCAGGAGAGGGGAAAGTTGCTTTTGTAGTGAGCCAGCCACTCCCAGTCCCTATTCAAGCCCAAATTAATGGTCTTAAATTTGCAAATGAATTTTAGTTCTGCAGTTTCTCTTTGAAATCTGTTTCTGAAGGGTTTTTTTGGACAAGTATGGCTACTTTTAAATCTGTTCTAGAATGTCCAGGAAGATTGAAGTGTTCTCCTACTGGCTTTTGTATGTTACCATTTCTGATGTCCGATTTGTGTCCATTTATTCTTTTACGTAGAGACTGTCCGGTTTGGCCAATGTACATGGCAGAGGGGCATTGCTGGCACATGATGGCATATATCACATTCGTAGATGTGCAGGTGAATGAGTCCCTGAGGGTGTGGCTGATGCGGTTGGGTCATCTGATGGTGTTGCTAGAGTAGATATGGGGACAGAGTAGGCAACGAGGTTTGTTACAGGAATTGGTTCCTGGGTTAGTGTTTCTGTGGTGTCGTGTGTAGTTGCTGGTGAGTATTTGCTTCAGGTCGAGGGGCTGTCTGTAAGCGAGGACTGGCCTGTCTCCCCAGGTCTGTCAGAGTGAGGGATTGTTTTCCAGGATAGGTTGTAGATCGTTGATCATGTGCGGGAGAGGTTTTAGCTGGGGGCTGTATGTGATGGCCAGTGGTGTTCTGTTACTTTCCTTGTTGGGCCTCTCCTGTAGTAGGTGACTTCTGGGTACCCGTCTCACTCTGTCAATCTGTTTCCTCACTTCCCCAGGTGGGTATTGTACTTTTAAAAATGCTTGATAAAGATCTTGTAGGTGTTTGTCTTTGTCTGAGGGATTGGAGCAAATTCGGTTGTATCTTAGAGCTTGGCTGTAGACAATGGATCGTGTGATGTGTCCTGGATGGAAGCTGGAGGCATGTAGGTCAGTATAGCGGTTTGTAGGTTTCCGGTATAAGGTGGTGTTTATGTGACCATCAGATTGATGGTGGGGTGGAAATTGTTGAAATCCAGGTGGAATTCCTCAAGGGCCTCCTTCCAGTGGGTCCATATGATGATGTCATCAGTGTAGCACAAGTAGAGGAGGGGCACTAGGGGACAAGAGCCGAGGAAGCATTGTTCTAAGTCAGTCATAAAAATGTTGGCATACTGTGGGGCCATGCGGGTACCCATAGCAGTGCCGCTGACTTGAAGTTGTCCCCAAATCTGAAATGGTTGTGGGTGAAGACAAAGTCATAAAGCTCAGCCATCAGGTGTGCCGTGGCCTCATCAGGGATACTGTTCTTGACAGCTTGTAGTCCATCCTCATGTGGAATATTGGTGTAAAGAGCTTCTACATCCATGGTGGCCAGATGTTTTCTGGAAGATCACCAATGCATTGTAGTTTCCTCAGGAAGTCGGTGGTGTCTCGAAGATAGCTAGGAGTGCTGGTAGCATAGGGTCTGAGGAGAGAGTCCAAATAGCCAGATAGTCCTGCTGCCATGGTGCCGATGCCTGAGACGATGGGGCGTCCAGGGTTTCCAGGTTTATGGATCTTAGGTAGCTGATAGAATACCCCTGGTGGGGACTCTGTAGATTTGTTCCTGTGCTATAGCAGGGAGTTTCTTGAGCAAATCATGTAGTTTCTTTTGGTACTCCTCAGTGGGATCGGAGGATAGTGGCCTGTAAAATGTGGTGTTGGAGAGTTGCCTGGCAACCTACTGTTCATAAGATTATTGTAGGGAGGTTGCGAGAGCGGTGGCTGCTGGCCGGGTGGCTAGCTCTGAAGGCAGTACTGCCACCAGCAGTAGCACAGAAGTAAGGGTGGCATGGGCGGGGGGAGGCTTCCTCAGTTGTAGGGGGGGGGGCATCATTCCAGACCAGCTGTAAGGGCCAAATCCAACCCTCGTCCCTGCAACCTGGCATCAAAACTGCCGAACTTCTTTGTGGAGAGGAAAACCAGATTAAAGGTGCATGCAATGGGTGCACGCTCCCTTCAGCGCAGTGCGGGGGGAGTAGATGAGACTGGAGCATGGGAGAACCAGGGACCAGTCTGGAGGATCGTCCTCTGCATGGATATTGAGGCCCTCTGTCCGCAATAAGCAACTCCAGCTATTTAGCTGAGGCTGAAAGAGGAAAAGAGACCATTTTAATGATCCCCTCCCCTAGTGCAGTCTTTAAAGCAGCAGTCGGTGCCCTTTTCGTCACACTTAACTCACTTTTTTTTGTGTAGAAGCGGCACTGGGATCTTCTCAATCGTCTGAATTTATTTTGATAAACTGCTGCCAAAAGATCAGCTGGGTTTCTGTCAGTCAGAATGGGGGAGCTACGTATCCAAATAGCTCAGGGAAGCTTACCAAGAATAGAAAGGGTTAGAACGCAATAAACAAGCATATTCCAAATAGGCAAGAAAAGGGGTTTATAAACGTTTCCGCTGCTATTGTCCCCTTTGCGTTTTAGTGGGAACTACTTTTCATGGTGGAAGGATAAGTCCCCTAAAAGTTAAATGGAATTGTCAGGTGTACATTAGTCACCTGCTTTAAGTTGGTATTGGCAGATGACGCCTGGGAACACGGAACTCTAGCGGAACATTTTATACCGGCCTATAGCTGTGATAAGTCACAGCATTCTAAATAAAAACAGCGGTTATAATTAACACTTGTTTTAAATGTAGCCAATGTGACATTCTCACTTAAAGTCTCATGAGACAGAATGTGTTATGGTGAATTAACACCTTTACAGGCAATGTGCTTTTTAAAGCAAGTTGATCTACTGCCAGTACTTCACATAACCAAGGATCTTTCCCTTTGAATGCATGTTTTGAAATCTTGATTTACAGCCTTTCAGGGGAACAGCTGCCAATTTTATGGTGGGGGTTGGGGTTCATGCCCCCCCACCTTCTCTCAGCCTGTAAGCCACCCCTTTTCCTCTCTCCTCCGTGCCCCTGCAGTTAACTCCTGTTGACGTCAGGTCTGCTCAGGAGGGGAGCCATGTTGCTATGTCAGTGGATCACTCAGCCTCTTTCGATGCCTTCACAGGGGAATCCTGTTTGCCAAAGGCTGTGACCTCTGCTGCAGGCCTCCCTCCAAAGGTTAAGTGTAATGTTACTGTCAGGGCGCAGGGCCTCAGATGGTGCACTTATGGCCATCAGAGTGAAAATGGCAGCTGTTCCTCTGACTGCCATGGTTATCGTCTCTAGAAACTCAACCTTCCATCGGTACCTGGGCAGGGGAGACACTGGGGAATAGTGCAAAAGCAGAAGAGAAGCATCTGTAGTTACTATGGAAACAAACTCCTCCTTCACATGCACACGATGATGAGCTTTTTTAATGAGCCTGAGCCTCCTCTGAGTTACACTGGTGTAAATCAGTAGAACTTATATTGACCTCAATATATATCTGGAAGTCAGTTGTTCTAAAGGTTTTTCTCCACAATTCGTATTCTACTTCTATCATCACAAATCTATGCTCCTTGCCCGGTAAGTTACACAAATATTGAGTGGGTGGAAGTCGGTCTTAGGGCATGTAATTGAGCAGAAGGAAGTCTAAGCTTATGTAAGAGAGTCTCATTTACACCACTTAGATTTGTCCCTTTTTTGTCTTCTGGCCCTTTTTGGATGATTACACAGCTTTCTTGGTAAAGCACTTTCAGATCTATGAATGAAAAGTTCCATAAGAGCTAAGTATCTATTATTGTTTTATTATTCTTTTACACATTACCAACAAAATTGGAACTAACAATGTGGTATAAAGGATTTCTAAGGCTATTATACTTGTTCATCCATTCCTTCTATCATCTTTTCTTCTTTTGATGATAATCACAAGCACTGGAAGATAATGAAGAATTAAAAGATTAGCGATATGGAAAGTTTACGCATGAAAAACAAAGTCAAATGGTAAAGAAATCATGATGTGAAAGCTAATGATGGAGAGGATATAATTCCCCTTCACGTAGCTCTAGATAGAAAAATATCCCCATGGCCATTCCACATGGGAAAAAGATAGTGCTGCTTCCCGTCTGCCGTGACAAAAACAAAGCAGTTAAGCTGTAAAGCAGTTACAAGAAATGAAGCTATACAACTTAGGATGGAATTCAGTGATTTTTCCCAAAGATCCCGGGCAGAGTCGTTGTGATGCATTAAATATGTGTGGCTATAAACAGGGAAGTGAATAACTTACACTGTCCCAAAACAAGAGAAACTTAGTGACTGATGCCCACTGCTCCCATTGACTAGAGTTGTGGGTTTCCAACCCTTCAGAAAATCATGTTCTATGGGTCATAGCCTCAGCTGGTGTAAACTGGCACACTCCATTAACTTTAGTGGAGATATACCAATTTACACCAGCTGAGGATTTGGCCCTCCAAGTGTAAATGGTATGAAAGTGTATTTGTAAATGGATGAAATGCATTAGTAGGTGAAAAACAGCCCTCCTCTAGGAGTGACTGTTTGTATAACTAAGGTCCCCCTACATATTTTTAATAAAACTTCTGTAAAATGGAATATTAAGAACCTTAAATGCCCACAGAACTTTAATGGCTGGCTAATCCTCCTCAGAGGTGAGACTGTACTGGTGGGGGTGGCTAGCAGAGCAACTAGGAGTCTGGAGAAACGGGATCTGTTTTCAGCACTTCCACTGATCTGTTGTGACCTTGAGCAAATCATGTCACTGCTCTGTGCCTCAGTTTCCCTCACTGTAAAATAGGGAGGATAATACTTAGCCCTTTGTAAAGTGCTTTGAGAATGTCAGATGAAAGTAATTACCTAAGTACAATGCATTAACAACAATAATAGTAACAGATACACTATCATTACTTAAACTATTGTAAAGGTTAAAGTGTTTTCCCACTGTGTCAAGCTTCAGAGGGTCTAATAATGTTTGACCGACAACACAGGCTGCTCCTGAGACTTCCTGCAGAAGTAGTGCAAACTAATTGTAATATAATAAAATGTAAAAACCAGTGCCTGACAGTATCTTTAAAAAAAAAAAAAACACTCCCTTGAGACAGGCCTAAGGTAAGTTGTTGCCTTGTTCTTTTGGAATAAATCTGTGGAACAAAAATAAGTTTTTTCCATGCTGTTACACATCAACAGAAGTGCCTCCTTCACACAGTAGACCTCACCCAAAGCTCTGCGAAGTCAACAGAATTGACCTCAGTGGGTTTTGGCTTGGGCCTGTTACTCACATGATGAGTCTACACAACAGCAGTGGCACAGATTTCTTCTATTCAACCCAACCAATGTGCTTCTGCCTTGACAAGCGGCACAAAAAGGAGCATGCAAAAAATGCCCATGGCTGTTCATTTTCTCTCTGCTGTGAGGGCCAACAAAGGTGCCTGTCACAAGGTCACTGGTCTGTTTAAGAGGGAACGGGTCCAGTTCACATGTGACTCATTCACTGCCTCCCAATGGGTTTTGATAAAGGGCACCTGGGTGCCATAAAGAGCCAGGCAATAGTTAGGAGAGAAGACGAAGAGGGCGGCAGCAGCAATAATAATAGCACTTGGTGATGATGATGGGAGCTGTGTGGAGAGAGGTGCAGGAAAGCAGTTGTTGGAAGCTAAAGGGAGTGGGGTAGAAGAGCTGGCATGGAGAAGGTGTGACAGGACTGGCCAGGGACGAGGAACCCTGCCAGGTAGACGGGTCATGCAGAGGCCCCTCAGTACAGAGGAAGAACCAACTCAGCCAGGGGCAGGCTGAGCTCAAGAGCAAGAGGGTGATCCTGGAGGAACTCAACCATCTAGGGCTGAGAGACAGGGGCCTGGGGATGCTGCAGGGAGCTCTGATGCGAGGATTGCAGTGGAACAGTTGTAAGAAGCGTGGCAAAGGCTCAGCTGCATGAAGGCCCTGGAATAGGGGACTGGGAATCACCAAATAATGCGTGTTCATTTTCAGGTGGATACCTTGAAGAGTGGGCCCTGGAATAAGGGCAGACAAACTGAATACAATGGAACTAGAGAACTGCTTTTTTTTTTTTTTTTTTTACTGGTTTTACCTCAGGGTTTATGATTTCTCTCAATTTAGAGTGGTACTAATAAATTGTGCCCTGAGGTGGACCTTGAAATGCACTTGGAGACAACCAGCAGCCATGCCACCAGCCCAGGAAAGGAATGATGCTGAGTTCGTGGAGGAAATGGCCCCAGGGACAGCAAAGGTGAAACTAAGGCAGGACTCCGCTGTCATGCTGTGATCAACTATTTGAAAGTGGCCCTGGCAGTGGCAGGCCCTGTTACAGTGCTATTTATTATTTTAATTCATGGAGGTTTTGGCTGAAAGGGACCACTCTGATCATGTTCTCTGACTGTATAACACAGACCAAAGAACTTCATCCAGTATTTTCCATAGTGGAGGGAATTTTTATTCTCTACTATGTAAGTGGATGGTAACTGAGTCCATTAGCTTGTGATCAAACCAGACAACATCTTTAAGAAACACATATAATCTCTTATTTTTGTGTTTTACGATGTTGATATTTGTCATGTAGGAAACAGGATTGATAACCCCAAATCCTTTCATGGGGACAGAATAACTATTCTAATAACTAGCAGTAACTTTTCTTTCAGTACCAGCTTGGACCACATATAAACCACCGACTCAACAGTGAAAACTTGTACCGTATATTCCATTACCAATCTTCTGAACTATCCAGGGTATGCAATAATTTTTGTTGTTGTATGACACTTTTTATCATTGCAAATTTAAGCCAGAAATAACTTTTCTGCCCTCCTCTCCTTACTGTATAAAGGCGAATGACATGAGTACCAGAGGTTTTGGTATCTTTTTTTAATTGTATCATTTTTTCAATAGCTGTAATAATCGTTTGTAAATTCTCATCCTGTCTAGTTGCTTTTGTAATTTCTTCCCATACTCTTTCTGATCTAAGAAATAATTTGTAAGTGCAACTACATGTACCACAATGTGTTCTTTTTTCAATTACATTGGTTACTTCATAAGCTTTAGAAAGAGTATCATAAACAATTAATAATTTGCCTGGCTGATAGTCTAATTTTAAATCATAGAAATACAATTGAAAAAATAATCTTTGTAACCAAAGTTATCCCTGTCATGGTCCTTTTTGAAATATTAACTTATGGTTTATGATTTTCTGCCAGTACAGATCTGTCATATATAAATGTGAAATTTTTTGCATGCGAAAACCAATGCCAAAGCCTCATTTTCTATATGAGCATGCTGACATTCTGTTTTTGACATAGCTGTAGATATATAAGCAACTGCTCCTAGATCCTGTCTGAATGCATCTGAAGACATTTTTAAAATCTGTTACTATCAAATAGTTTTAATACGGGAGCTGTTTTTATTAGTTGCTTAAGCTGTTTAAATTCTTGTTGATGTTGACATCCCAATTCCATTGATTATTTGTGCAAAGTAAAGCCCTTAAATTTGTTGGTTTTTTTCTAGGTAGGTATGTATTTTCCTACAAAATGAAACATACCCAAAAAATCCTGTCATGACTCCTTATATTTTGGGTAAGCAATATTATCAATGGCTTGTATTTGTTGTGGATCAATCTATAATCCCCGACTGGTCAGTTTTTCTCCTGGAAACTTTAATTCTTGCACTTTAAATTTACATTTTTTTTTGTTACATTTCAATCCTGCTTCTTTTGTTGGAGATAATGCTTTAGTTAATCTTGTATCATACTCTTCTAAAGCTCTCCCCCATTTTATTATATCATCTATGTACACTTGTGTGCCATCTATACTTTCAAAAATCTTTTGTGTTGCTCTATGCGATACTTCTGGAGGCTGAACACAATCCAGAAGGCAATCTTTTAAAACTGTAATGTCCAATAGATGTGTTAAATGTGCATAGCAATTGACTTTCTTGCTCCAATGGTATTTGATAAAATCCACTTCAAGCACCTAAAGAAGAAAAGTATTTTGCTCCTGACTTCTGTACAAATGTTTCTTCATTGGTGCATATTTTAAAATGTTTCCTTTTAACGTGCTTATTTAGGTCATTTGTATCTAAACATAAAGGTAAAGATCCATCTTTATTTTCCAATATTACTAATGAATTCACCCACTCAGTCAGCTCATCTACTCTTTTTTAATTATCTCTTAACTAACTTTTCCAATTCTTTTTGTACTCTACTTCTTAAAGCTAAGGGTATTTTCCTAGTTGTCTGTATGACTGCTTTCTTTGTTTCATAGTACTCTATTTTATATATTATATCAAATTTACCAATACTAATGAATCAATCTGTAAATTAATATTCCATTTCTAGTGTTTCAGAATCCTGAATAGTCTGAATTCTGCCAATCAGAGTTCGTGCTAAACATGTTTCAAAGCCTTCACAAATACAATAGGAATTTGTTCACCACTATAAGATTGTAAATGAGTATGTATTTGTTCTCTTACTACCGGTTTTACTTTTAGACATTTTATAATTTCTTCTGCCATTACATTAGCTTGTGCACCTGCATCTACTACATATGAAAGAAATGTTCCATTATTAGATAGTATAACTGTTCCATCCTCCTTGTAGTTCAGAGAGTGACTCTATTTCAAAATACCCAGAAACAAATTTTCTTCATCTGTCATGTCAGCTCTGTATTCCTTATTTAATATCTTCTCTGGGATTTTTGAATTTTGAATTAAAGGCATATTTCTAAGATTTTTCAGACTTCTCTGTTTACAAAGCTTTGTGAAACTATTCTGTTCCTGTCAGCCATGACAGGTTGGCCCCAATGCTGGACATTGTCTGGATTGGTGCCTCCTTCCACATCTACAACATTTTTTCATCTGCTCATATGTTTTAACTTTAATACTGTCACCCCATTTTCCTTCATAGACTTGTTTTGTTACTTATTAATTTTATATTAAAATCCATTTGTTTTCTTTCTAAAATGTGCTGTCTTCCTTGACTGAGTTCAGCACTTTGACAAATTCTCATTGCTTTTTCCACATTTAGATCTGGCTCTTCAAACAGTCTTTTTCTTATACTGATATCCTTTATACTGATCACAATTTGATCTCTTATCATTGACTCAGATTCTGGAAATTACATGTCTACTTCTTATCTTTATATCTGTTAAAAATAATTCAAAAGTTTCTTCCTCCACGTGATTTCTTGAGTGAAACTAAAATCTCTCAAATGTTTTATTTTTTTTGGTGGACAGTATTCCTCAATTTTGTTAGGACAAATTCATAGCTTATTCTTAGCATTAAGCTCAAATGAATTATATAATGAAATTGCTTCAGTATCTGCAGTATTAAAAAAGATGGCAATCTTTTTGTTCATCTTCCTTATGAGTAGATCCCGATGTTCTCAATAATAAATCAAATTCTTGTTTAAACCTTTTCCAATTTTCTGCAGCATTTCTCACCATTTACAGAAATGTGGGAACTTTTAATTGATCTATCTTATTTCATTCACACTTTTTTCACTTCTCAGTAACTTTTACCTATTTTTTTTTTTAACTTCTACCAGTTCTTTGCATCACTTTCTTCACTCCTGGCACCATATGTTGTTTTGTATTCACATAATCCACTAGTCTTAATAATAATTCATTGTTAGTAATTTAACAACAGTCTTTATTAGATTGTTTAAAGAGCATCTTAACTCAAGTCAGTCTATTAGATTAACCTAACACCAATAGCATCCTCCCACTGTCAGCTCCCACACCCTGGAGATTCTATTCATTCTCTTTCAGCCACAGTACCACCGCAACCTGCTTTTAAAAATGCCAAGGCCCTGATTCTCCTTCCCCATTACACTGGTGTAAGTCAGGTGTAAGCTCCTCTGATATCAATGGACTTTTCTTTTATCATCATGACAAACCCCAAAGGGATGTAGCCTTCTTGTAGATCAAGCACCAGTGGGACCAATCTCTAGCTAAGTCCTTAAAACCACCTGGCTGGATGTTCACTCTACATCCATCTTTGACATTCGTATTACACCACCAAAGCTTTAGCACCCATATAATAAACAAACTAGGTAAATACAACCTAGATCAGTGGTGGGCAACCTATGGCCCACGGGTCGCACATGGCCCATCAGGGTAATCAGCTGGCGGGCCGCAAGACAGTTTGTTTACATTAACCGTCTGCAGGCATGGCTCCCCACAGCTCCCAGTGGCTGCAGTTCACCATTCCCGGCCAATGGGAGCTGCGGGATGTGGCAACCAGCACGTCCCGACAGCCCGCACTGCTTCCCACAGCTCCCATTGGCCAGGAACGGTGAACCACAGCCACTGGGAATTGCGGGGGGCCATGCCTGCAGATAGTCAATATCTGCAAAATGTCTCGCAGCCCGCCAGCGGATTACCCTGAGGGGCCGCGTGCCGCCCATGGGCTGCATGTTGCCCACCACTGACCTAGATGGAGCTGCTATAAAGTGGGTGCATAACTGGTTGGAAAACCATTCCCAGAGAGTAGTTACCAGTGGTTCACAGTGAAGCTGGAAGGGCATATCGAATGGGGCCCTGCGGGGATCAGTTTGGGGTCTGTTTCTGTTCAATATCTTTACCAGTGATTTAGATAATATCATAGAGAGTACACTTATTAAGTTTGAGGATGATACCAAGCTGGGAGGGGTTGCAAGTGCTTTGGAGGACAGGATTAAAATTCAAAATGATCTGGACAAACTGGTCTGAAGTAAATAGGATGAAATTCAATAAGGACAAATGCAAAGTACTCCACTTAAGAAGGGACAATCAGTTGTACAAATACAAACTGGAAAATGACTGCCTAGGAAGGAGTATTGCGGAAATGGATCAGGAGGTCATTGTGGATCACATGCTAAATATGAATCAACAGTGTTACACCATTGAAAAAACAGCAAACATAATTGTGGGCTGTATTAGCAGGAACTGTTGTAAGCAAGACACAAGAAGTAATTCTTCCGCTCTACTCCGCGCTGATTAGACCTCAACTGAAGTACTGTGTCCAGTTCTGGGTGCCACATTTCAGGAAAGATGTGGACAAATTGGAGAAAGTCCAGGGAAGGGCAACAAAAAGTATTAAAGGTCTTTAAAACATGACCTATGAGGGAAATTTGAAAAAACTGGGTTTGTTTAGTCTGGAGAAGAGAAGACTAAGAGGGGACATGATAACAATTTTCAAGTACATAAAAGGTTGTTACAAGGAGGGAGGAGAAAATTTGTTCTCCTTAACCTCTGAGGATAGGACAAGAAGCAATGGGCTTAAATTGCAGCAAAGGAGGTTTAGGTTGGACATTAGGAAAACTTCCTAACTGTCAGGGTGGTTAAGCACTGGAATAAATTGCCTAGGGACATTGTGGAATCTCCACTACTGGAGATTTTTAAGAGCAGGCTAGACAAACACCTGTCAGGGATGGTCTAGATAATACTTAGTCCTGCCTTGAGTGCAGGGGATTGGACTAGATGACCCCTCAAGTTCCCTTCCAGTCCTATGATTCTATGATCAAATTACTTCAGATTCACACCAGCATCCACAAGAGATGAATGAGGCCCTAAGCATTCTCCTGGATAAGACAGGCTTTGATGGAACCTCATTAACTGTCTACATGTAGCCAAATCCATCTGGTACCCTTTTGCCTCCATATTGCTCTTTTCTGTCTATACTGATAACCAGACGTTTTATTTTCTCCTCCTTCATTGCCCCTCTGAACTATAAGCCTTTTTCATTAAATGAGCTGGCACACTCTGCTCATGTTTTGGCTGCCTAGCTAATGATCAGTGGCACAGAAGGAACGGTATCATCAGAAGGGCTATTTGAATCCACAAATTATCAGGCATCTAAAGAAGGCAGTTGTCTGGTTTTGTTTATGAGGCCTGGACATTTATAGCAGCTGTCACAGAGACTTTGGAAATAGCTGTTTCTCAAACCTGGTTGTTTTTTCACAGAAGTGCAGTAATTAGAGCACTGAAATGTTGATATTTTTGTGTTATCCCTTTTATGCCATTTTAGGGGTGAGTTGGGGGGGAATTAGGCTCTGGGGGTGGGATTTACAAGTGGAACATACCCCTAAGTGCAACTTCAGGTGCTTAAATCCAAAATTTAGGCTCTACTGGCATTCACAAAACCCCTGCTCAGCTTCAGCCTAACCCTGTAGGCATCTAAGTCCTTCTGTGCCTAAGCTTCCACCATTAAAGTCACTGAGATGCCTAAATTTCAGCAGCTGGGCATGCACACAGCGAAGTCCTGACACCTCTAAGCAGCTCGGTACCTAGTGCATACGTAAACCCCAGCAGGATTAACCCACTAGATGTCCCCCTGCCTATCTTGCCTTCAGGGCCCAATCTGGTAGGCATGCTCAGAACACCTCTAAACCCACACAAGACACTTATAACAGGTTAGACAGTTTAGCCCAGTGGTTAGAGCACTTACCCTGGCTCAGATCCACAGCTGTTTGATGTAACTCAGGGATTTGAACTTGAGTCTTTCCCTTACTAGGAGAGTGCCCTGGCCACTGGTTATGGGATATTCTGGGGTCAGATCGCTTTCAGTCGCTCCTGTTGAAGCTGTTCCACTGTGTATAAATACTTAAATATTCACTAAGCCACAGAGAGAGACTCTGTAGCCCAGTGGTTAGGGCACTCACTTGGGAGAAAAGAAACCCTGGTTCCAGTCCCCCTTCTCTAATGAGTATTTATTCATAGTGAAACTGCTCCAATAGGACAGAATGAGAGAGCCCCAGAATACTCCATTGCCTAGGGCACTCATCTGAGAGGTGGAAGACTTAAGTCTCCCCTCCACATCAGGCAAAAGGGGGATTTGAACATGGATTTCCCACATCCTCAGTGAGTGCTCTGACCCCTGGGATAAAGGTTATAAAGTCATCACCCCCTTAGTTTTTCTTAGACACCTAACTCTCCCGGGGCATTGTATGGCAGGCTGGGTGCCTAGTTCAGGGTGGTGAATTTAACTAGGCAGCAGAGCATCTAAAAGCTATGTGCTATAATGCTGAGCATTGCAGCAGCTACATCCCCCCCTTGTGAAACCAACCCTAAATGTTTAAGTGACACCAGAAGCCGTTCTGTGCAATAGGTTTGGCCATTGGGCATGTAACCAGTTAAATGTATGGTAGTGGTTTAAAAGCAGTGGATACTGGCTCAGCCGAGTGAGGTTCCCCTCAGCTGTAGGCAGAGCTCAGCTGAAAGGGGACCTGGTTTTGGCAGGCCCCTGTGAAGGTGCTCAACTTTGGAGGAGAGAACAAGGATGATACTCGCCCCTGTGCCTGGAATGTCCCCTGCTGGGGTCACCTGGGCTGCAAGCCACCCCAAAGGGGCAGAACTGAGTCCGAGTTATGGCCTCCTTGCCCATGCATCCGCCCATGGAGGGGAGCATACGCTCCAAAGGCAAGGTGCAGCAGGTGTACCCTTGCATGCGGGGAGCTCTGGGAAGGGGTGTGGTGTCCTTGGCTCACCACCTCTGTGTGTTCCAGGGGAGGTGTTGTAGCTCTGCACTCTCTCCCCCCAGGCCTGTGCCTGGACATGCAATTTGTGATGGATGCAGCCTGAAGACTTAGGTCAAGATTTTTAAATGTATTGAAATGCTGAACTTCTACTGACATCAATGGAAGTGAGGTGCCTAAATACCTTTAAAAATCTGGCCCTTTAAACTGCTGATCCTGCTTAATGATCTTGTCCCATCTGAGTGGGACTTTGGGATTTAAAGGATGGCAGTGACATTATTAGATGTTGTGTCTCGTTAAAACATCAGTGCCGTCTCTGTCTTTAATTAGTCCTGGTGATTCCCAAATGAACCTTATTCACAGATGTTTGTCTCTTTTCCGTTGCTTGTAACTCTATTTAACACCAGCTGATGTCTGCTGTATGGCGAAGAGCGTTTGTATCAGCTCCCTTTCCCATAGCACAGAGCACAACTGATTTTGCAGCATGGATTTAACCTTCCTTAGAGGTTTTTAAGGTCAGGCTTGACAAAGCCCTGGCTGGGATGATCTAGTTGGGGTTGGTCCTGCTTTGAGCAGGGGGTTGGACTAGATGACCTCCTGAGGTCCCTTCCAACCCTGAGATTCTATGATTGTACAGTGCTATCCCCTATTCTGTTCCTTCTGGGCGGGGTCGCTAGAACTTGAGGTGCTGGGGGTGTGGTAGCACCCCCAGCCTTGAAGTGGTTTCCATCATATACATGGTTTACAGTTTTGTTCAATGGCTTTCAGCACCCCCTCTATAAAAATTGTTACAGCGCCCCTGCTTCTGGGTATGTGTCTTAATCAGGTAGCTTTCTCTCTCTCCAGTGAATGACAATTCTTACCCCTTTAGCTGTAGGTCCCTGCCTGTTTTTCTCCACCAGAAAGCAGTTTGGAGGCTCAGAACCTATTAATGTTTCTCCTTTTACATGATTTTACAAAAGGGTGAGGTAGGGAAGCCTGCATTGGGGAGATGAGCTGTGCAAGAAGCGACACCGTGGATTGGCAGCTCTGAGGCTGTAGCTGTTATGATGTGTCAGTATTTCTCACCTAAAGCTTTGAGATTATGAGCTATTGCCAGAAGGGGGGGGTTACCGTTTTAGCAGTCTCAGCATCAGGTCAAAACTGGCTAATTCACACTTCACTAATCTACACACACCCTTACAGTGCAGGACAAGTGTAAGTCATTACAAGTAAACTACATTTGTCTATTACTGTGTGTGAGCCAAATACACCTTGTGATGCATTGTCCTGGTTCTTTTCAATTGTGTGTGTTCCCTTACTCATTAATTCACAAAATGGATCTTTAGTGCATTGGAGAGGTTCTTCTCTATCTACACGCCTGAGAAACTCAGATTCAAATCCCAGATGGTGTGTCATTAAATTGGGTTCCAGGAAGTTTTTTCCTAATGAGATCTTCAAGGTCCTTTCTTTAAAATCCTCTGGGACAAGAGGTGCTATATAAATGTAAATGATCACTAGAAACAAACAGTCTGGATGGTAGTCCATCCTCTTAGGGAAAGAAAGAGAGGCAGGTTTACGATGAAAACCAATGGAGAAGAGCTCTGTTTCTTGGTATATATCATAGCTGCAGGGGAAAAAAGACCCAAGCTTCGTTGTGGCATATGTGACTGACAGCCTTGTCTTGTCCTCTGCCTCACACAGCAAACAAACTGACATCCAGTCGTTGAGCAGGTCTTCAGTCAAGAAAGAGCAGATGTCAGGTCTGAAATTAAGGGAACTGCTTGCATCCCAGATGAGTATGTGGCATCTGCTCCAAGCACAGAAGCCTGAGAGAACAGTAACAACAAAATTAAAGCCAAGGAATATTTCCTTCTCCTTCCATCTACCCCAGCTTACGCTTATACAAACCCACACATACATACAACACCAGACTTGCATCTCAGCAGGGATTCTCCCCAAATAGCCAGCTGTTTGGGATAAATTGATTGTAATGTGAACCATGGAAATAAACAGAGCAAATTGGATTGGACGTGTCTGTGAAAGGATTGGACATGTAGGTGAGAAACAAGAACACCCAGAGCCACAATAGCAAGCAAAATAAAAACCAATGAGAACCTTGGAAGGGATAAACCCTCCTGCTTCAGGGCATAAGTTAATCAATAATTATTAGGGGTTAAGATGGAACTTTCCCTGGAGACAAGTTATCCCACAACTTCCTGCTATAGGATTTCTTTCACCATCATTTAACGCATCTGGTGCTGGCCATTCTCAGAGGCAGGATTCTGGCATAGGTGGTCTATTAATCTGATTTTATATCATAATTCCTATGTTTCTATCCCTAAGAAAGCTCTGCCTTGTGAGATTCCCCCATTAAGATGGTGGAAATTTCATCTGTTCACAAGATTTCAGCTTCCTCCTATTTGGGGTCAAAAGCTCATGAGAACATGAGCTCATGAGATTTTCAGCATCATCTTATGTAAACCTAAATCAAAGCCCAATTCTCAGCCCAAACCCCAAATGTTAGTCTCAGCCAGTTTCATAGAACCTGATCCAAACAGTGTTTCCTGAGCCTATCTCTAAGAGCTGTAAATATGAGTAGAATGATTACCTTAGAACAATGGCATTTAAAGAAAAAATATTTAATATACATAGCAAGATGAAGCATTGCCCCTCTAGCCAGTCACTTGGCATAAGAACATCAACAGAGAAAATATTTTACATTTTAACCCTTCTGCCAGGTGGAGCCAGCAGCAGCCAGGGCCGGGTTCAGTATCTAGGGGTTCCTTTTCAACAATACAACACAAAATCGTCTCGAGCCCCCACCCAGTGACCTGGGACAATTACACACCACCCCTGGGCATCTCTGAGGGACAATACTTCCCCCCCTTGCAAGCACAGAGTCTGAGTGTAGCAAAAAACTTTTAATAAAAGGAGGGAAACACCACAACTAGGGTTCATAAACATAAACCATGAGCAAAAGATACCTCCTCCCCCAGGTAAGTTGGGCAGTGTCCTTTTTCTCCTCAGGTTCTTAAGTCCAGCAACCCAAAAGTCCCTTTAACGTGCCCATCTCTTCTCTTCACCCCACTCACAGTTGCTGTCCTGTCCAGTGCAGCCCCAGAGTTCAGAGGTTCATACGCAGAGTTCACCTCCCACCCTGGGTGGAAGGGGAGGTAAGGAGGCATCTCACCCCCTCCGCTGCTTGGGCACTCGCTCGTCACCCCACTGGCCGCTTGCCGTGTCTTTCTGTGGAGCCCTGATGGCCGCTTGCCACGCCTCTCCACCAGACAAGATGTCTTCAGAGCCCATCACTTAACACGGCTCTCACTGATTTCATCTTCTAGTAGAGGAACCTCAATGCTGCTGCCCACTGGGCAGTCTCTTGCAATAGAGACACTGTCCCAAAGTAGGTCTAATATTTAGACCTAGGTATCAGTGATTTCAGCTCTGCAGCAAGAAACAAGACTCTCAATTGAGTCTAAATTAGCTTTTTTATTATACCATGAGAAAACCAAGCTGATGACAAACAAATGTGTTGGGATCAGCTCACATATCGCTGTAAGTGGACAAGAGCTGGAGACAGTTAAAGAGTTCAAGTATTTGGGGGCAATCATCATTGATGAAGGATCCAAGGCAAAAATTTGGGCAAAAACTGCGTAAACAACACCGGCAGTGGCAAAGCTAAAGCCAATTTGGAGGAATAAGAACATCTCCCTGGAATCCAAACTGAAACTACTGCACGCATTGGTCATTTCCATTTTTCTGTATGTGTGCGAAACATGGACCCTTTCGGCAGAACTTGAACGGAAAATACAGGTAGTAGAGATGAGATACTTCCGTAAAATCCTGGGCATCTCCTACTTCAACCACGTCACTAATGAAGAGGTCCACAACATCATCACCCAATGCACTGGGTCATACGAAGACCTCCTGACGACCATGAAAAAGCACAAGCTGAAGTGGTATGGCCATGTAACAAGATCATCTGGCCTATCCAAGATCATTCTCCAAGAGACAGTATAAGGGAAGAGAAGAAGAGGTAGACAGAAGAAGAGATGAATTGACAACATAAAAGAGTGGACAAGAATGGACTTTGCAGAGACTCAAGCACTGACACACAATCATCAGGGGTAGAGACAACTGGTTGATCATCAATGATGGTGCCCCAATGACCAATGCAGTTATGGGAATGATGATGATAATGATTATACCATGAAGAGCCAAAGGATCCTTAAACAGGGCCCATGCCACCAAGTACAGGTACCTGTCCCCACCATCTCTCAACTCATTGGGCTTTCGAACCCATGTCCCCTGCCTAGCAATTGCCGTTCAGTTGAGGGCAAGTCCCTCCATCGGGGTATGCCAGATACAGTTCTGCTGCCCTCGATTCACACAATAAGGATAACAACCTTTTATTACTCCTGCCCCAAAAATAAGGAGACTGGGGATCCAACACCAGCCACAAGTGATCATTTGGGCAAGCGATCCCATCATGCTGAGCACCTAGGCAGGGTGGGTGTGTGTCCGTGCAAACAAGATCAGCTCCTGCAGTCCTTTTCCACAGCTCACCACTAGATGTCAGTGGAGAGCTCATTCAGACTCTGCTTACACATTCAGAAGAGATCTCACAACTGTGATCAATGGTAATAAAGAAAATACAAAATGTCAATACAGTGAATAAAATGTTCCTTAGATTATTCAGAGTTCTGTGATTGAGTTTTTTTATTTTATAAACAGTACCTTCAGCAGAATGGTACACTCCATGCAGGAAATCTAAGGAAAAGAACATTCTGATGTTACTAATACCTTTGGAGAGTAAGCAGGATCAGCATAGTTTTATATTCTATATTCAAACACTATCAAAGTTCTTGGTTAAAAAGAAAAAGCCGTAGATGTAATTCTTTATCTTATTTGGAAGTGGTTGTTGGGTTTTGTTTACTTAGAAAGGAAGTACCAAGTCAACCTGAAAAAGGGGATTTAAAGACTTTCTTAATAGCCGAAGATAGAAAAAGCCTGTGAGACAGAGCTGGGAACAGACTTTGCAATCCTTAATCCCATGCTGTAAGCACCAGACAAGCTGACAGCTTTGTACAGTCTATCCAACATTCAGAGAATGGTAGAAAGGTTACAGAGGGAAATGAATGTCCCAACTTGTTTGATAACATGCACTGCTCTTCACTTTCCAAACTTTGTTTTGGAAAGCACTGATGAATCCACCAAAATGACTGGAAATAGATGGACAGCAGCATGGGGTGTAGTCATTAGAATGTTGGCCTGGAAGTCACCTAAGTTGTGAATGTGTATTTTTCTGTAACCTGTACAAATCACTTTAACTAGTCTGTGCCTCAATTTACTCATCCATAAAATGAATATACTCATCCATCTATTGGAAGTGCATGGGGATCTTTGGATAAAGGTTCCCAAGGAGTGCAAAGGAATATTGCTACTAGTACTTCAAGACTTGGGACAGATCTTCAACTAGTATAAAACCTTGAAGCTCCATTGAAGTCAGTGGTGCTGTGTTAATTTACACCATTTTAGGACATGATTTGTAATATTTGGAGGATTGAGTTCACATTTCCTACACTAATGAATCAATATTTGCACTGATTTCTAACAATGTTTTATAGAAATTATTATAATGAACACATGGAAAAGAGCTACATTCTGCTCTCATTTCCACAGATATAGATCTGGAATAACACCATTAGCTTCAGTAGCATTACACTTGTTTTACTCAAGTGTATCTGACAGCTGAGTTTGGCCCTATAGCTTCTGTCTCTAAATTGCATCAGTAAGGGAAGGTCTACACTACCCGCCGAATAGGTGGGTAGCGATCGATCTTTTGGGGATTGATTTTTTGAGTCTAGTGTAGACGTGATAAATCGATCCCCGATCGCTCTGCTGTCAACTCCAGTAATCCACCCTGGTGAGAGGTGGAAGCGGAGTCGATGGGGGAGTGGCAGCAGTCAACACTGCGGCGTCCTCATGACGCGGTAACTCAATCGAGGTACATCTACTTCAGCTACGTTATTCACATAGCTGAAGTTGGGTACCTTACATCGACTCCCGCCCCTAGTGTAGACCAGGCCTAAGACACTGAATCCCATAGTCAGGAAGCCGGTAATTCATAACGAACAGTTAGGTAGATGAAGCTAGAGGTACTGGCTGAAATTACATGAAAATAACACATTTTATCATCACCTACCCAGGAATCCCTCTATGAATTTTAAATTAAATACATCAAATTTTACTACTTTATTAGCAAATCCTGTGGCCCTGAGGGCTGTGCTCATGTGACTGTTGGCCACAGCACTAGGTTCTTTGTTAACATGCATTTTCTAATCTAGACTGAGAGATTTCACACTCATGGTTTAAATATATCTTGTTGATTCCATACAGTAGTGTGTGTAATAGATTGAATATTAATGTTGTTCTTTATGGTTACCCACAGAAGAAATGGCTCCAGACACCTGTCTCATTTTCTCCAGATACATCTGGGAAATAATATGATTTGTGGAGGTATATTCAGTAGATGATCGGCTACTTGTTAAAAAGATGTCTTAACTTCTGCATAGCAACATGAATCAAGTGGGTATTGTCTATACTGTTATGTGATCATGCAGCAAAGATCAACCGTACACTTTGTCGATAACCATAATCTAAAATAAAGTTATGTAGCGCAAAGCACAAAAGTGATATATCCATGAATGAATATATGTAGGTATGTGTCTCCTGTGTTATAAGCTAAGAGCAACTGAGACTGAAAGGACTGCTCAGCCCTGCACATAGGCGAACTCAAATCAAATGGGAGATGATCAAATAGGCCATTTCCTCAAAAGAAAAGGAGATCTGTTTAATAGCTACATACTAATACACCCTGCAAATGGATTTAAAATATTTCTGACCTTTCTGATGCTTTACCCTTTTAGAGGTGAGAGTGGTGACATTCATGAGATAAAACACAAAGCCTTATGATGAACTGCAGAGCTACATGAAACTGTATGGATCACACACCTTTGCCTGCCTCACATGTTGTCTTTCCACTAATTCATTTGTACCAGAACAACTTTAACGTTCCTTTAAACTTTCAAACAGCGCTTTTTAATATAACAACCTGCCACAAGTATGCTCTTGTTTACCCCAAGTATTACACTTTGTTAAACTACAAAGTGGACAATATTCAGTCCTGGACCAGTGACTGCTTTCCGCTTTGATATTACATGAACAATCAGGGCTAAAAATTGATGTTTTAAGAGTAGGGTGACCAGATGTCCCGATTATTTCATAGGGACAGTCCCGATTTTTGGGTCTTTTTCTTATATAGGCTCCTATTGCCCCCCCTCCCCATCCTGATTTTTTCACACTTGCTGTCTGGTCACCCTATTTAAGAGTATAATAATTGAGTGAATAATTGTGAATGACATATTCTGGTAACCCTAGTCTTTTTTCTGTGAGCAGAGTGTCTGTGAGCAGACTATGATCTCCCCGAATGTATTCGTTGCTTGAAATTTCACACTAGTTTTGAAAACAAAAAAAAGTAATAATAATACTCTGTGTTAATCATAAACATTTCTCTGCAAGTATTTGCTATTCAAGCTGCCTTGCTTTGTTCTGGTTGGTGAAATAAATTACAGTGTATTTAATTAAATAAACAGTGTATTTTCTGGTTTGTGATTGGATAAGTGTAGGCTAAATGAGTAATGACTATCTGCCTGTGCAAATTCACAATTTGATTCCATGAACATTGGAATATACAGTCTTCTCCAATTGCTCATTAGCTTCTTCTTTTTTAGTTTTAGCCAAAGATTCAGCTGTTTAAAACAGGGTTTTTCTCATATTGCAAAAGTGCACAACATTTTTTTAGTAAACAGAAAGTGGTCACTGCATCAAACCACCACCCTTCTTGCATGTCATCTGTCTTCCATTCAACAACTGTGTCAACTTCAAGAGGAAATTTCCTTTGGCTTTTTCCACTGTTGTTTTCTCTCTACATTATACATTCCTTGACATTTTTTACATTTAAAACAATTTTCATGTGTTTATCCATCAGGAAATAAAAGAACAGAAGTAGCAAACTATGTGATCATAAGCTGGCTTCTTATTGAGCATAGTACCTGGCACTTTGCTGATATAGTCCAGCATGCCACTAGCAAATTGATTGAAAATGAAGTGACATGACGCAGAATAATAACATGGAAATTTCAAAGGGGGCTGTAGGGTGACCATGGATGTGGCCCATTGACTTTAGAAACAGGGTATTATCTGGTGCAAAATATGACCCTTAGGCTGGCCCCTAACCCTTAACATAGCATTCATAAAGTGCTAACGCAGATCTTTTTGGTGTTGTTAGTGATATTCGATTGTATCAGTTTGGAGCCTGTTGGGTTTATTTGATTTGAAGGAAGAAATCATTCTTTACATTACTGTAACATTAAGTTACAGTTTGCAGGTTATACCAAAGTGAAGGATGCTGCAAACACATGAGAAGGCAGAAAATCTCAGCGAGACTGCTGATGAAATAAGCAGAAATTCATAAAATGAGGGTTAACAAATGCAGGCTAGTACATTTGGGCAAGAGTAGTCTCAAAGCAGGAGGGAGGTGATTAGAGAGCTGTAATGATGAGAAACCTGGAAGTGAGAGTGAATAACGAATGAAATAGGCTGTTGTGTTCTGTGGTGGCTAAAAAGGGCAGCACAATATTTGGCTTTTTCTGGAGTGAGCCATCACATCAAGGACTAACGAAGGAGGTAATATCACTGTATACAGCATGGGAGTGGCTACTGCTAGATGACAACATGCAGTTTGGGCCACCTCCGATTGTAAATGACAAAACTTGTAAAGAGGATCCAGGGAAGGACAACAAAGGGTGGTTACTGCACTGCAAGCTGGTTATGAATCTACAGCTCACCAGCTTCCCATGCAGAAACATCCTGTGTGGACACTGCTACAGCACTGTGAAAGTCCCAGAGTGTGTCTTGTAGCAATATTGTCCACACGGGATGTTACTGCACAGCAATCTAGTGAGCTGTAGCTTCCCACCCTGGTGTGCCATGCAGTAACATCCCATGTAGACAAGGATGGCTTGTGAAATGATATTTTATGGTTTTTATGAAAAATGTCATGCTGAGTCACCCCTGTGGGTTAATATTGATGGTGTGGAGACTTTAAGATAGGGCTGCAAAATGTTTCTAATTCCTTCTACTGGAAGCTGAAATTTCTCTCCTGATGTAAAGGAGCAGTGTGCTGATTGTAATACTCACTTATAGAATCACAGGGGTTTATTGGAACACTGTAAGTACCAACTCCAGCACACAGGCAGTTCTGAACTTTCTGTTAAGCGCCCCAGACCAGATACAATAACAGAATTACACAGAAGACAACAACGTCACACTAAGATAAGCACCATCAATTGGAGGAGGTGCTGTCTGCACTGATCACTACATGATCACTTAAAATATCACAAATTAACTATTAACTATTCATTATTAATATTAACTATGAATTATTAGTCCCTTTGCCATCATTCTCCTCTCCTTAAAGAACAAGTAGTAATTTCTTAAAGCCTGGAAATGATTGGACTGATACTAAGCTCATTATGAAAAGTATGATTCTACATGTTTTCAAGTCTCTTGCTCAGGGTTCTAGTCAGATAGTCCCTGTTCATTCTCTGCCCAGGCCTTCAATTCATAAATTCGTTCATTTTCTGACAAAGCACAATTCATTTATAAACCAATATGCTATTGTGACCAATTACTTGATTTTAAGGCACTTGAGTTTGTATTTTCTCTCTAGCTAAATGTTTGGGAAGATACTAGCTACTTTGGCAAACCCCAGACCATTAACACCAGTAATGTTTCCCCATGTGATCTCAGTACAATAACCACACCTACTACTCCGTCTTTTTCTCCTTGTCTGTGTCATTGACAAACAAGTTTTCTAAACAGGAGATAGACAGGATTTAGGGTAAGGTAAGAGTTATGAAAATTCTGGCAAAGAGCAGCTCTGACCCAAAGAAAATGAAAAGGGAGCAAATATTTTTAGATCTTTCATGGTTGGTTTCACTGTGGATTTTTCTCCATTCTGACCACTGACCTGACTCTGAAGGTTGGCAGTTGTATGAAGTAGGCTGTTGACTAAAATCCCCAAGAGCAGAAAAATCAGCTTTCACTTCATTTCAAAGCAAGTTTTGAATGTGAACCAGATCTGTGCAGCGTCTATTTTAATCTTCATTTTTCTATAACTGTTTAAAGATGGACCAAAGAGAAAGGGAGCTGGGCCATGGTGAAAGTTCCAGAAGTTAGTGCATCTGCCCACTGCAGGTGAGTCTGACATCAGGATGTTGCCACTTTCACCTTGTCAATGGCAGGCAGAGACTGGAGCCTTGTCCTGACATTTTCACCACTTCTGCTGTACATCTGAAAGCATTTCTTAGCAGTGGGAATACCTGGCCATGGAATAACCTCCAAGGGAAGGGGTGAAATCTCCAGAGCTTCTTGACTGGACAAATAAATGGAGACTCTACTGTAGAAAATAATCGTATCCTGGCAATGGAGATGGGCAAGTTGACCCAACAGGTATTTACCACTCTCATTTCTATTATTCTGTGCAGTTCCTCACTGTTTGTTCCTTTTCCTAATAATATCTCTAACTCCGGAACAAGCAGCAACAACCCTCTGACACAGGATGAGATGATGTTATAGAGTCCTTTCTTTTCTCCCTTGAGAATTGCCTCTTTGGTGGGATGATGTACACACACTTATGCCAAGATTTGGAAGAATTTGCCAAATTCAAGGCAAGGGCTATCTCTCTTCTACATGTTTGACAGCACCTAGCACAGCGGGGTTCTGATCTGTGACTGGGGACTCTTTGTGCTACCTCAGTACAAATAATAAATCACAATAACCTAGAAAAACAGTATCCATTGGGGCTACATCAATACCCCATCCCAGATCTGAATGTTTGCACCTCATGTTCATGCATGTTTGGACCAATCGCAAAGTGCCTTCATATCATTGCTCGCTGTGGGCATCAGACCCATGTGATGTTGAGGAGGAGGAATATATGCCAAGCAGGTAGATACAAGCTTGACTTTTTCTATGTCCCCTGAAGATTCAGTCTCTAAAATCTTCCTGCTGGATGGCTGTCTGGTACGAGGATCTTTTGGAGTGGATGGCTGAGGGACTGGATTTGGAAATGGCATCGTTCTTTCAACAAGATCCTTATGTTCTTCATAAACAAAGCATACATCCTTGTTCCATCAGTACATCCTAATTTTTTGAACAATGTCAGCCTCCTAAGAACTACTTTTGGGACACCTGCAATGTGCCAGATCCCATCTTCTTAACCTCTTCACTATTTCTAGCACCATTGAACATAAACTCCTGCTTTACATCTTGTTCTCCTTTTGGCTTTTCTGACAGGTTTCATTTGACAGTCCAGCTTTTAATCGGGGATCGTCTGACTCATTTGAATGCATAACATGGGATACTTTCAGTAAAGATGTTGCAGGGCAAGTTCTATTATATTTCTAATTGGTATTGGTAACAGAGTTTCTCTTTCCAACAACTTTAAAGGATTGGGTTTCATCGTGCATTCAGATGAGAATATCTGTGTCAAACCAGGTCATCAATATAACAGCTTCCTGTTTGATAAGTATTCTATCTTACAATATTGAAGATAATTTTGAAAATATTGGGCTGAATTTTCCTCCTACTGTACATCTGTAGCTATTTCACTTAAATTAAAATAATTAATCAAAATTTTACACAGGAGTAACAGAGTAGATTTGACCCTCTTCAGTGTATTGACTTCTCTTCATAGTTAAATGTGATTAGAATATCTCATATGTTCCATTACCATTTTCTTCTAGAAGCTGGTTATTCATTCTTCTTGGTGCTCTGAATTGCACCTCTTATCTTAAAGTACTGTAGCACTCTTTTCATCATTCAACACAAGATCTTTTATGAACAGCACAGTGCTATGTGAGTGCTAGCAGGGCTTTCCTATTGTTCTCCAGGCTTTCAATATATTTTTTTAAAAGGGAGGTAGCAACTTTCAACTCACTAACATTCAGAAACTTACTGTATTGTGGTTTTCAATAGACTTCTGTCGTGAGTAGCGGCACTGGAAGTTGAAGTGCCGCATCTTTAAAACAGGGTCAATAAATAAACAGTGATGTATTAAAGGGATAACAGGAAAGGCACATAATTTCACAAGGCAATGAACTAATCTGATGTTTTTTACGAGAGTACAAGTTGGCTCGATAAAGATAATGTTGACATAACATACTTTGAGTTTTGTAAGGTGTTTGACTTGGTACCTTCCTCATGACATTTGATTAAAAAACCCTAGAATGATATAAAATTAATATGGCACATGTTAAATGAATTAAAAACTGGCTAACTGAGAGGCCTCAAAATTGAATTGCAGGGATCAGTTCTTGGCCTTATGCTAGTTACCACTTTTATCAGTGATGTGGAAGAAAGCATAGATCATCACTGATAAAGTTTGCAGTTGACACAAAAATTGGAGGAGTGGTAAATAATGAAGAGGACGGGTCACTGATACAGATCAATCTGGATTGCTTGGTAAATTAGGTGCAGTTTAATATGGCTAAATGCAAACGTATACATCTAAGAACAAAGGCTGCAGGCCATACTTACCGGATGGGAAACTCTATATTGAGATACAGTGACGCTGAAAAAGATTTGGGGGGAGTAGCGATTAATCAGTCGAACATGAGCTGCCTGTCAAGAATCAGGACCTGCGGCAGAGTCAGTCTCTGGGCACCCTAACGAGCACAGATGACCTGTTGTAGGCTGCCTAACTGGCTACACCACCTAATTGGTGGGAACAGTCAGCAGACCAGCTCTTTTACCCAGCAGCAGGAGTTCAGTGGCTGCTCAAAGCATTTGCTCACAGCTGCAATACATTCCGTGTGTTTGTGCAGAGCCTTGGCCCCCGCCTTGTTCCAATGCTGGTCCTGACTGTCTCCTGCCTTAGACCCAGCCTTGCCTCACCCCAGGTAACCCAGTTCTGATCCTTGGCTCTTATTTCTAATCTCTGACTTGAGCTCTGACCCTTAGCTCTGGCATCTGTCTCTGGCTGTCAGCTCCTAATCCTGGCTACCAACTCTTACTCTAGCCATTGGCCCTGACTCCTGCTCCAACCACTAGGCATGATCGCACATGCCCCAGTCACTGACAGTGACATTGTGGACAAAAGCGCTAATGCAAGCCTAGGATGCATAAATAGGGCAATTGTGAGTAGGAGCACAGAGGATATTTTGCCTCTATATTTGGCACTGGTGCGACCCCTGCTGAAGTATTATGTCCAGTCCTGGTGCCCACAATTCAAGAAGGATGTTGATACATCAGAAAGGGTTCAGAGACTGAGCCATGAGAATGATTAAAGATTAGAAAACGTGATACTGATAGACTCAAAGACCTCAATCTATTTAGCTTAACAAAGAGAATGTGAAGGGGTAACTTGATTACAATCTATAAGTGCCTACATGGGAAACTAATATTTAGTAATGAGCTCTTCACTCTCACAGAGAAAGGTAGAACATGATCCAATGGCTGGAAGTTAGAGCTAGACAAATTCACACTATAAATAAGAAGTAATTTATTAACAGTGAGAGTAATTAACCATTGGAACAATTAACCAAGTGCTATGGTGGATTCTCCATCACTGGCCATTTTAAAACCAAGACTGGATTTAAGATCTGCTCTAGGAGTTATTTTGGGGAAGTTCCATGGCCTGTGTCATTCAGGAAGTCAGACTAGATGATCACAATGGTCCCTTCTGGACTGGAATCTATGAAAAAAATTGGTTCACAAGCAGATAATAAGAGAGTTGGATTATGTCCATGGAAAAACAATGGGAGAAACAGTTGCTGGCATGTGAATGAAACTGGAAATGAAAGCATAAAAACAAAGGAATCTGAAATATATAAAAGAGTGAACAGAAATCAAATAAACTTACAAAAGGGCAAGGGGCAGTCACAGTCACATTCTATGCTATTATGCCACAGTATTCAAAAAAAGGAATCAAATCTCAAACTTAAAATATGGCTTGAGTGTGAAGCCCGGTTTATGTATCTATAGATAAATATTACACTGATTACTTAAGAATCCCCAGTAATCGCTTTGAGGGTTGACAGGTTCTTGTCCCAAGATCAGCAACGTAACAACAAAATAACGTTAACCGGGATGACTTTAAGTGAGGAGTTACTGTATATCAGAGTGTCTTTTATTTAAAGGGCCAGATTCTGATATACTGCTGACTCTAATATAGTTTAGTATTACTTTTTTAACCCACCTCTCAGGTGTGGCTACAGCCTTTTCCCTTCTCTCCTCAGTGTTATGGGCCCAGGTTCACTTATAAGAGCACCTGGTGCCTCCACCCAAGGAAACCCCTTCTAGTGCAGAGACCACAGAGGGCTTGGCCCTTGGGAAAATATTTAACACACAATCTGCTACAGAGGAGTGTCAGTCAGAGCACACAAAAATAAAATAACTAGAGTAATAAAACAGTAACCGGGGCTCAGGATAAGTGACAGTGGAAAAGGGTTTAGGATACTAAAAGACAGAAACAACAATACACTAACTTTACCCCTCCCAACTTTTAGAGCCAGTACAAAGAACCCTGTGTTCCCTTCCAGCAAGTGCCTAGTGAAATAGGGAGTTTATGCTCAGTTTTTGATTGGTAGTGCAGCACTGAAATCTGGTGGCCTGCTTAAAATAAAATACCAAAATAAATAAACAAAGGTGTTCTTGCAAAGTAACCACACCAAGGATGGTAAGATCATCCTTGTGGCTTTCTTCACTGGATTCCAATGTATAGATAGGCTGGCTCTTGGTATCCTGACCATAACTCTCTTCAGCTTCCTCAGCAGGAATGTGGCAGGTAGAAGGGTCCTCCCTGGCTTCATTGCTTCTATCCCTACCCTACTCCAAACACAGCCAAAACCAAAAGTAAAAACCAACACTTTCTGGTAGTGTTGCTAGTTAGTTCTATCTCTGTCCTGAACCCTAGGCAATCTGAGAAACAATACTGAACGTCTCTCACAATTGCTACTGTAGTCTGGAGTGAGTCCCCTAGAGGATCAGTGTGGTATTGCAGGAGTACCATCTCCAAAGAGATGGCCATAAGAATGGCCATGCTGTGTCAGACCAAATGATGGAGGAGTAGGCTTATATCCAGAATAGATCAGCGGTATTAGGACCTGAGTTAGCATCCAAAGAAAGAATCACATCCCAGTAGAGATCAATTATATGAATTCAAAGAAATGTTGACCCCATTTCTAGGTGTATTTTGCTAAAAATGTTCATAGACTCATAGACTTTAAGGTCAGAAGGGACCATTATGATCATCTAGTCTGACCTCCTGCACAATGCAGGCCACAGAATCTCACCCACCCACTCCTGGAATAATCCTCTCACCTATGTCTCAGCTATTGAAGTCCTCAAATCATGGTTTAAAGACTTCAAGATGCAGAGAATCCTCCGGTAAGTGACCCGTGCCCCATGCTGCAGAGGAAGGCAAAAAACCTCCAGGGCCTCTGCCAATCTACCCTGGAGGAAAATTCCTTCCCGACCCCAAATATGGTGATCAGCTGAACCCCGAGCATGTGGGCAAGACTCACCAGCCAGACACCCAGGAAAAAGTTCTCTGTAGTAACTTCTAACATCCCATCATTGACCATTGGTCCTATTTACCACTAATGGCAATTAATTGACCTTTGACTAAGATCATGTTATCCCATCAAACCATCCCCTCCATAAACGTATCTAGCTTAATCTTGAAGCCAGATAGGTCTTTTGCCCCCACTGCTTCCCTTGGAAGGCATGTTGCGATGGTTTGAAGAATGCCAGACCATCATTCCACTACACTCCTCCTCTGCTCCTCTTCCTGGTCCCTTCTTTCCCTCCTCTCCCTATTCATATATGTCTTCTATTTTATTACTGTTACCCTCACCCTAACATGGTCTGTCTATGTAGTGTTGTCTGGTTTTGCATTGTCTGATCTTGCAGCATTGACAAGTTGTAAAATTGCCTGATTACAAAATGAAGATCCCATGAAGCGTGTGTATTTGGAAACATATAAAAGCTGTAAGTCATTTACCTTTTTGTATTGTTCATTGTTTCTTTATGAAAATCAATAAAAAAATTAATCACAAAAATAGGTGCTTTGCTAAACTAGGGCCGTAATGCTAAGAATTGCTCAAGAGAGCTATTCTTCTCAGGACCTTACTGGCCCCAATTAGAAATTGGCCTTTTCTTCTCCATGGTGAGAAGTGCGGCAGGGACAGCCAGTACCAAGTCCTGAGCATATTAGATTTAGTAATTACACAAGTCAGAAATAAAAAGCAATTCAGAATCTTCCTGCACTTCTAGGACTTCATACAAAAGATCAAAGAAATATAACAATATATATTGGAGAATAAAGGCTAAGATTCCATTCTTCACATAGTTCATGGTAGGATTAGTCTAACAGGTTTTTCTCCTTTCCTATACTGCTAAAAATGTCTTACATGCTATTTTTTGTGCATTGCTGTATAGCTAAATTATACCACAGTTCTATAAAATGATAGTACATGTGGACTGGGGATCATATTTCAATAAGTAGCAGCTTTTAACCTCTGGGATTAGAAGTTAGTGGAAAATGTTTGGTGATTTTAGTACAGATCAGCATTACGTAACAACACTTCTTAACATGGAAAACACATAATTCAGCATAATTTCATTAATGAGTGATCACCTAAAATGCTGCACAGTTTTCAAGGTCTCATGGTGCTTGTTTAGGATCTGGTGCATTCAGCTAGAACAGCATATTAATAAGACATAGCATTAATCCTGTTTCACAGTCTGGAAAATGGTTGTTTGTCATAGTGTAGAGGTTCAGACTTGTGCAAGAGGAGCTCCTGTTTCCTGTAAAGCAAGTTTTCACTGCATGGCAATTTACTTAATTATGTCTGATGGGATATGCAGACTCCGAGACAGGAAATCCCTGTGGTCATATAGAACATCCTCATGTCATGACAGCTGAGGTGTTAAAAGACTATCGTGAATGTCATCCCAAAGCAAAGATGTTCTATTTGTATCCCAGCAAAACTTCTGGGTGTCACATTTGGAAATGCACTTGGCAAAGTAGGATGACCCTGTGATTTCCAGAGAAAGTGTTTTCTATTCAGCAACCTTGACATAGGAACAAAAGACAAGAGCATAAGAATAGCCATCCTGGGTCAGACCAATGGTCCATCTAGCCCAATATCTTGTCTTCCAACTGTGGCCAGTAACAGATGCTTCAGAGGGAATGAACAAAACAGGGCAACTATTAAATGAATCTTTCCCTGTTGTCCAGTCCAAACCTCTGGTTGTTGGAGGTTTAGGGACACCTAAACATGGGGTTGCATCCTTGACCATCTTGGCCAATAGCCATTCATACACCTATACTCCATGAACTTATCTAGTTCTTTTTTGAACCCAGTTAAATTTTTAGCCTTCACAACATACCCTGGTAATGAGTTCCTCGGGTTGACTGTGCGTTGTGTGAAAAAGTACTTCCCTATGTTTGTTTCAAACTTGCTGCCTATTAATTTCATTGGGTGATCCCTAGTTCTTGTGTTCTATGACGGAGGAAATAAAACTTCCTTATTCACTTTCTTTGCATCTGAAGAAGTGGGTATTCACCCACTAAAGCTTATGCTCCAATATGTCTGTTAGTCTATAAGGTGCCACAGGACTCTGTCGCTTCTACAGATCCAGACTAACACGGCTACCTCTCTGATACTTATTCACTTTCGCCACACTATTCGTAATTTTAAATCTCTATCATATTCCCCCTTAGTTGTCTCTTTTGTAAGATGAACCGTCCCAGTCTTTTTAATCTCTCCTCATATGGAAGCTGTTCCATACCCCTAATCAACCAGAACTACACACAGTACCATGGGTTTATATAGTGGTATTATGATATTTTCTATCTTATTATCTTTCCCTTTCCTAATGGTTCCTAACATTCTGTTCGCTTTTTTGACTGCCCCTGCACATTCAGCAGATGTTTTCAGAGACCTACCCACCATGACTCCAAGACCTCTTTCTTGAGTGGTAACAGCTAATTGAGACCCCATCATTTTGCATGTATTGCTGTGATTTTTTTCCAGTATGCATTACTTTGCACTTATCAATGTTGCATTTCATCTACCATTTTGTTGCTCAATCTTTGATCCTGGGTAATTTTTATCATCTGAAAATTTTGTCCCCTTACTGTTTACTCCCGTTTCCAGATCATTGATGGATATGTTGAATGGCACTGGTGCTAGTACCGATCATAGGACCCCGCTGTTTACTGCTCTCCATTTTGAAAACTGACCATTTATTCTTATATTTATACCTTTGTTTCCTACCTTTTAAGCAGTTATTAATCCATGACAGGACCTTCCCTCTTATCCCATGACTGCTTACTTTGCTTAAGAGCCTTTGTTGAAGGCTTTCTGAAAGTCCAAATACACTATATGAGCTGGACCACCCTTGTCCACATGCTTGTTGACCCCCTCAAAGAATTCAAATTGATTGGTGAGACATGATTTCCTTTTACAAAAGCCACGTTGACTCTACCCCAGCATATCGTGTTCATCTATGTGTGTTATAATTCTGTTCTTTACTATAGTTTCTACCCATTTGCTTGGTACTGAAAGTAGGCTTGCCAGCCTGTAACCTTCCTCCACCTTCATCATATTTCCAGAATTTTACATAATTTTACAATTGCTGGACAAGATTCCCTTCTGCACTAGATCTGCTCAGGGCCATCATGGAATTGGTTACAGCTTTTTTATTTTCAAACTGTTCCAGCCCCGTCACAAATTACAATAGTCTAGTGGAGCAGAAGGTTTCCCTGGTCATTAGGATGCTAGACTGGGACTGGGGAGATGGATGTTCAATTCTGAGGCTGTGCCACAGACTTTTTGTGTGAATAGGGGAAGTCACTTAAGTGGGATTTTCAGAAGTGCCTATGGGACTGAGGAGCACAACTCCCATTGATTTTTCAATTGAACTGGAGCTCTTAATTCACTTAAGGTGCAATAAAAAACCCACAGGGCTGAGTCTCAAAGCCCGAGTCAACTGACTCAGGCTTGCAGGGCTCAGGCCGTAGGGCTAAAAATTGCAGTGTAGATGTTCGGGCCTAGGCTCTGAGAGTCTCCTGCCTCATGGGATCTCAGAGTCTGAGCGCCAGCCCAAGCCCAAACATCTACACTGGAACATTTAGCACCGTGAGCCTGTCAGCTGACCAGGCCAGCCATCCTAGCCCGCTGGTCTTTTATTCCATTGTAGATATACACTGAGGTACTTTTGAAAATTCCACCTTGAGTGGTTCTGTGTCTTAGTTCCACATCTGTAAAATGAGGATGATGGTACTTCCCTATATCACAGAGATGTTGTGAGGGTTTATACAGTAAAGATTGTGAGGTAATCAGATACTATGGTGATAGGCATTTTATAAGTACTTTAGACAGAGGAAGGCATTTGTCGTGGAGGGATTTTGTGTAGATGCACATTCCCCATAACCTTTGCCCCCACCCCCGAAGAGGAGATTATTTAGACCAAGGGTAGTCAATTATTTTTTGTCAAGGTCCAAATTTCTTGGTCAAGGTATAGCAAGGTCCAGACTCCACAGAAACCTTTTTCACACTGCAATAACAGTAATGGTAATAATAAGTAAATAAAAAGCTTTTGTGGTCCATTCAATCGTGTCTGGTGGTCCGGATTTGGCCTGTGGTCCACCTATTGACTACCCCTGATTTTTACTATAGTTCTTTTGATGATTTTATTCTCTTTCCATGTGATGTATGATACTTCTTACACAAATTAAATACTAGCATATAATAGAGCCAGGGAACTGCCAAACTTACCACATACCACCTACTGTACGATGCCAGTAACTTTCTAAAACTAAAAAGATCCAGCATGTAACTATGAGGGTCTCAATCTGCCTTGTTCTTTGTACAACAGGGGCTTTGAACTATATTAATATTCCTGACAAGGGAGCCTGGGTGCTGTCTCTGGAATGCTTCCCAAATCAAATGTGATGTATTTTTGATTAGAGGAGGTCATTTTTACCACCACTGAAGTTACCATGTCCTTACAACCACATCAAGCTGATTTTATGAAGTCAGACCTCCCATCCCTTTTGCCTGTTTCTCTCCCCCTGCAGGAAGAGGTGAATCTTATCCTCTGAATGAAATAAATCCCTGGGATTCATTCTCATTACACAGGAAACTTCAGAATGTCAAGCGCTCAGTTGTTGCTAGTGTTACTTCACTGCCGCAATTACACCTGCTGCAGCTGTTCTGTGCTCAGTGCCCTGTTGGTGTAAACTTAACAGGTCTAAGGCCTCAGCCCATACCTGAGTGGGATGTGGAGTGGGCTGGGATGCTGCAGAAGCCCTCAGAAGGAATGCTTGTGGATTCAGAGTTCTTCTGGGTGACACCCATGGAGCATACTTTTTGGTGGCAGCTCCACTATCCTGGGAGAGTGCAGTGGACAATCCCTCTCCACATAGCCATGTGTGTTGATCTGCTAAGCATAAAGGCAAGGCTCTACTCCCTTCCCCACCAGCTCCTTTGGGAGAGGCTAACACTACTGGCAGGTCTAGTGATATGCTGCCTAGACACTTGGTGTCTTTCAGCTGCACAGAGGTCTGAGGGGGAAGAGGCTCCTCCTTCCTCTTCCCCCTGTAAATCCCCCAATCTGGCCAAAGTGATTCTTTCTATCAGTGTAAAACACACACAGGCACAACAGATAGTATTCAAAAGAATGAATTACTGAGGATTTTGGCATGGCTCTGGCTGAACAACTAATGTCTGTACAGTGCTTCCAGGATGAAAAGTGCTACAGAAAAAAAAAAGGTATCACAAAAGATTGTGATCTAGGCACGTGACTGGGAGCTGGCAGCTCCTGAGTCCTAATCGATCTTCTCTATCACTTCCTTCTGTGAGCTTGTACATGTAACGTAATCTCTCCTTCGCGGCATCTCATCTGTAAGATGTGGGTAATACTTACAGTAGTCACCTGCCTCACATGGCTATTGTGGGGATTAACGATTTTGAAGATAGAGATATAAATGCCACATGTTACTAGCATTTCTTTGAGGCATTAGCTATGATGATTTCTATAACCAGTCTTTCTCCTGGGATGCTTCCAATGAATATTACACTGGAATGCTGCCATTAGGATCAAACTAAGCAGCGTACTCGTCTGTTGCTGACTCCATCCCAATGAGCCCCATAGGCAGGTGCATTAAACAATGAGCCACCCAAATCTGCTGTGAGCAGAACAGACTCTCTTCTTTATAAGGACAGAGTATATGCCGGCAGGCATCTTCATAGACAGTCAGGTCAGTTAAGTTATAATTGGCTCTCATTGGGACACCTGCAAAAGTAACCGTCTTTATCTGCAGCCAAGTAGCTCTCGAAGTGGAGTGAAATTCCTTCTTGTCTTTGAACACATCAAACAATGGCAAAAAAGTCACTTTATCCGATGCTTACACAGGCTAAAATCCTAATGATCAGTATGATAGCATCACCAGCGTAACAGCTAGTCTCCTAACCTGAATGTCCATTACAAGTGATAAAAGTGAATTCCGTTGCAGCAAGACACACCCAGTCAAAAAAAAAATGGTCACACAGTTACAAAATATTGATAGATGCCTATAAGTGACTTTGTGTGCCCAACATGAGAAACTTGATTTTTATGAGGGCAGGTGCCTAGCACGTTCTGGAAATTGAGCTCCTGTAAGGCGTCTCAGTTTTGGATCCAGAAACCGAGGCGCTTAAACCTTAAATTCCGTTTTTTAGGGCCTGGCTACAGTAGAGAGTTCACCGCAGCACAGCTGCACCAATGCAGCTGCAAGCTCTCTAATGCAGGTGTTCTGAGCTGACAGGAGAGAGCTCCTCCATTGGCTTAACTGCTCCAGCCCCCGGGAGCATCAGTAGCGATGTTGGCCGGAGAAGCTCTCCTGACGACAGCACTGCCCACACCAGCGCTTATTAAGCTGCAGTGTAGACATAGAGGCTGTTGGCAAAATAGCTTCAATCAGGAGTGGGCCTCCTAACCATTCAGATCACACAGAGCAAGGTCTATCAATCAAACAAAAGGGCAGAGAAATGATATACTTTAACTGCATGTTTATTAAAGATGTATGGCTCTTCGTAACATTTCTCTAGGTAGTTTTCTGCAGCAGGCCTCACATATAGTCAGACTTGGCCCTGAGAGCGACTCCAAAGGGTGATAATGTTTTCTACTTGGCAGCTGATTCACTAAATTTTTCCTTTCTTGAGCAGAATGAAGAGGGCTGAACGGTTGCATAGAAACGTCTTTTATCAAAACGCCCCATCCTCAATCTTAACCTTTAATGTTTGGGACCTAGCTCTTGATTTATGAAGACTTGTGCTGCCAAAAAGAAGCTCCTACTGAGCAGAGTTGAGGATGGCTCCTTTTTATCAGGCATTTCTCCCAAAAGACAGTCACAGTTTCAAACATTATGGGGAATCTTTGAATGTTTAAGAATCAGTCATTTTCCCCCAGCCACTAACTCTGAAATATACTGGATGGGCTTTATACGTCTATTTACATTGCACCCATCACCACAGTATCTGAGAATTTTCCAGAGGTGCATTCAGTGACATGTCTGGTATCTGCCACTTTTGGTGCCTCCTCCATTTCTCTTAAGCTAGTGGGACAACAATAATGTGCTATGCAGTAAAGAGAAGCATCAGGTTGTAGGACAAGCGCACCGATCAGAGGGTGAGTTGTCATACGTAACTGGCAGAAACTTCTGTAGATTCCAGTCCAAGATTGAAATGGCACAATATGCCACACACCAGGCTATATTTCCCAAATAGTGAAGGATATTGGGTATGTGTGTCAGCTTCCCTTATGGAATTAGAGCTACAGGACTGAATATGGTCAAAATGAAGCGACAAAGAGTCCTGTGGCACCTTATAGACTAACAGGTATTGGAGCATAAGCTTTCGTGGGTGAATACCCACTTCGTTGGTATTCATCCACGAAAACTTATGCTCCAATACGTCGCTTCTACAGATCCAGACTAACATGGCTACCCCTCTGATACTTATGGTCAAAATGGGTGAAATACTCAAATGAATGCTCCCACTTGGTAATGACCTTAATATAATTAAATTTAACATCCGGGGGAGGGAGGAAGGGGAATACCAAAGAAGCCCAGCACAGTAACTTTTAACTTCAGACAGGGGAACCACACAAAAAAGAGGAAGCTAGGTAAATGGAAATGTTAAAAGGAACAGTCACAAGAGTGAAATGCCTGCAAGCTGCATGAAAACTGTTTAAAAACATCACAAAAGAGGCTCAAATTAAAAGTATACCCCAAATTTTAAAAAAATAGTAAGAGGACCAGAAATGCCACCGTGGCTAAATAACAGAGTAAAAGAGCTGGTCAGAGGAAAAACAGCATCCTTTAAAAATGGGAAGTCAAATGCTAGTGAGGAAAATAGAAAGGAGCATAAACTGTGGCAAGTCAAGTGTAAAAGCATAAGTAGGCAGGCCAAAAAAAATTCAAAGTAAAAATTCAATAGCAAAATATTCAAAAACTGACAGCAAAAATTTGTTAAGCATATCAGAAGAAGGAAGCCTGCCAAACAGTGGGGCCACTGGATGATTGAGGTGCTAACAGAGTACTCAAGGAAGACAAGGCCATTGCAGAGAAGCTGAATGAATTCCTTCCATCGGTCTTTACTGTGATGGATGTGAGGGAGATTTCTACCCCCGAGCCATTCTTTTTAGGTGACAAATCTGAGGAACTGTCCCATATTGAGGTGTCATTAGAGGAGATTTTGGAACAAATTGATAAATTAAATAGTAATAAGTCACCAGGACAACATGGCATTCACCCAAGAGTTCTGAAGAAATTCAAATATAAAATTGCAGAACTACTAACTCTGGTATGTAACATATCACTTAAATCAGCCTCTCTGTACTAGATGACTGGAGGATAGCTAATGTGAGGCCATTTTTTTTAAAAAGGCTCCAAAGGCGATCCTGGCAATTACAGTCTGGTAAGCCTAACCTCAGTACCAGGCAGGTTAGTTGAAATTCTAGTAAAGAACAGAATTATCAGACACAGGTAAACATCATTTGTTGGAGAAGAGCCAGCATGGTTTTTATAAAGGGAAATCATGCCTCACCAACCTATTAAAATTCTTTGAGGGAGTCAATCAACATGTGATCACAGGTGATCGTGGATATAGTGACATCTTTCAGAGTAGCAGCCATGTTAGTCTGTATCCACAAAAAGAACAGGAGTACTTGTGGTACCTTAGAGACTAACACATTTATTTGAGCATAAGGTTTCGTGGGCTACAGTCCACTTACTCAGATGCATAGAATGTACTTGAACTTTCAGACAGCCTTTGACAAGGTCCCTCATCAAAGGTTCTTAAGCAAAGTATGCAGTCATAGGATAAGAGGGTTATGATCCTCTCATGGATCAATAACTGACTAAAAGATGGAAACAAAGGGTAGAAATAAATGATCAGTTTTCAAAAGGGAGAGAGGTAAATAGTGGTATCCTCCAAGCAGTGTCTATACTGGGACCAGTGCTGTTCAACGTACTCATAAATGATCTGGGAAAAGGAGCAAACAGTGAGGTGGCAAAGTTTGCATATAATACAAAATTACTCACGATAGTAAAATCCAAAGCTGACTGTGAAGAGTTACAAAGAGATCTCACAAAACTGGGTGACTGGGCAACAAAATGGCAGATGAAATTCAATGTTGATAAATGCAAAGTAATGCACATTGGATAACATAATCCCAACTATACACATAAAATGATGGGGTCTAAATTAACTGTTACTACTCACGAAAGAGATCTTGAAGTCATTCTCTGAAAACATCTGCTCAATGTGCAGCGGCAGTCAAAAAAGCTGTCAGAAGGTTAGGAACCATTAGGAAAGGAATAGTTTTTCCTAATGTCCAACGTAAATCGCCCTTGCTGCTGTTTAAGCCCATTGCTTCTTGTCTTATCCTCAGAGGTTAAGGAGAAAAAATTTTCTCCTCCCTCCTTGTAACAACCTTTTATGAACTTGAAAACCGTTATCATATCCCCTCCCAGTCTTCTCTTCTGCAGACTAAACACACCCAGTTTTTTCAATTTTCCCTCAGTGGTCGTGTTTTTTTAGACCTTTCAGCACTTTTGTTGCTCTTCTCTGGACTTTCTCCAATTTGTCCACATCTTTCCTGAAATGTGGTGCCCAGAACTGGACACAATACTCCAATTGAGGCCTAATCAGTGGGGAGTGGCGTAGAAGAATTACTTCTCGTGTCTTGCTTACAACACTCCTGCTAATACATCCCAGAATAATGTTCACTTTTTTTTGGCAACAGCGTTACACTGTTCACTTATATTTAGCTTGTGACCCACTATGACCCCTAGATCCCTTTCTGCAGTACTCCTTCCTAGGCAGTCATTTCCCATGTTGTAGATGTACTTTGCATTTGTCCTTATTGAATTTCATCCTATTTACTTCAGACCATTTCCCCAGTTTGTCCAGATCTTTTTGAATTTTAATCCTGTCCTCCAAAGCACTTGCAACCCCTCCCAGCTTGGTATCATCCACAAACTTTATAAGTGAACTCTCTATGCCAGGGGTGGCCAAACTAACTGACCTGGGAGCCGCATACGACAATCTTCAGACGTTTAAGAGCCAAGGTGCGCCTGCTGGGGCTCAGGGCTGTAGCCCCGCTCCTGATGAAGACTTGAACCCCAGCTGGTGCACCTGGCAGGGCTGAAACCCCGAGAACACGTCCCCACTGGACAGAACTGGAGGCGATGCATAGGTGGGTATGTGGGGTCACATGCCCCCTCCCCCCCCCCCAATTTTTGCCAGGATTTGCTGGCTCTGCTCGGTCACATGGTGCCACCAGGACCCCTCTGCACGTGGCAGCTGCTAGAGCCAGTAATCTGGGAGTTGCATGTGTGGGGAGAGGCAGCGGCAGACAGCTGGCAGCTGCAGGGAGGGGCCACTAAGGGTAAGAGAGGGGGATGTGCCGAGGGGGCGGGGAGTGACTCAAGCTGTTGGGGGTGGCTGAACCTTTAAATTGTGCCCCCACCCCTGCAGTCTCAGCAGGCACCAGCCATCTCCAGCATAAGCCCCTAGCCCTATCACCGGGCTGCAGGTCAGAAGCCCTGAGCCAGTAGCGTAGCCAGGTCTTGAGCACAGGGGGAGCAGCGCTATAAAAAGGTGCCTCCCGCTCCCCCTGTACTCACCCTGCAGTGCTTTAAAGGGCCCAGGGCTCCAGCTGCTGTGGAGCCCCGGGCCCTTTAAAGCGCCACCGCGGCTGAGCGGGGAGACAAGGGGCGGCTTGCTGCGGCTGCCCCTTGTCTCCCCGCTGAGCTGGGAGACAAGGGGAGGCTCACCGGGGCTGCCCCTTGTCTCCCCGCTGAGCTGCTGAGCAGGGAGACAAGGGGCGGCTTGCTGCGGCTGGAGCCGTGGGCCTTTTAAAGCGCCCACCCCCCCAGCCCGGCTCCAGATGGGGGTGGGGGGTGCGCTTTAAAAGGCCCGTGGTTCCCCGCAGCGGCAGGAGCCGCGGGCCTTTTAAAGCGCAGCCCTAGCAAGGCTCTGGTGGCACCTTAGTGCTGCTTTTCCTCATAGGGGGAGCGGCCGCTCCCCCTGCTCCCCCCCTGGCTACGCTACTGCCCTGAGCTCCCCACTCCCTCCAGTCTGGTAGGTGGAGAATGGGAGGGGAAGTGGTGGTGGGGCTCTGTGAACCACAATTTAATTGTAAAAGAGCTGCATGTGGCTCGCGAGCCGCAGTTTGGACACCCCTGCTCTATGCCATTCTCTAACTCATTGACAAAGATATTGAACAGAACTGGACCCAGAACTGATCCCTATGGGACCCCACTTGATATGCCCTTCCAGCTTGATTGTAAACCACTGATAATTATTCTCTCAGAACAGTTTTCCAACCAGTTATGCACCCAGCTAGGCTCCATCTAGGCTGTGTTCCCCTAGTTTGTTTATGAGAAGGTCATGCAAGTCAGTATCAAAAGCCTTACTAAATTCAAGATATACCACATCTACATTATTACTACATTTTATATTATGCATGCCTGGCAAATAAATAACCCTAGATTATAGTGTGTGTTAATGTAAGAGTGTATTCAGGGGTTAGAACGGCATGAAAACGAATGAAATGTTACTTTTATTGTTTTCATTTATCTACTCCTGTTACAAGGTAATGTCAGGCATTTACATTATGTTTATCCCTGTAACTAAATAACTCCCAGAATGCAAATAAAGAAGAGTGCTAAATTCAAAGCAACCGGCCATTGTGTGGGTACAGACACTTGTCAGATTGTTGTCTGTGAAAAGAAGCTATAAGGACTGATTCAAAGAGGGATCCTTTATCTCTGGACTGAATGAGAACGTGGAATAACTGAACAAGAAGACAGAGATCACCAGAATTATTCTAGATAGCCCTGAGGGACTTTTGGGAAACTGGCAGATTATTACATCTCTGCTATCATTTTGGACTTACAAACTTTAACTCAACTGTTATTATATTTTACCTGCTTTAACCTCTCAGTAACTCTTATTCTTTTTTTTTTTTAGCTAATACACCTATAGTTAGTTTATTATAAAATTGGCTGCCAGCATTGTCTTTGGTGTAAGACCTGGAGTACCAATTGATCTGAGGTGAGTGACTGGTCTCTTGGGACTGGGAGAAACCTGATGTGGTGTGATTTTTGGGTTAACTAATCTTTTATCACAAACTTCAATTTGTCTGGGTGGCAAGATAGGTAGGAGAGGCTAAGGTGTCTGTCTGTGACTCCATGGCAAGACTGGTATAGTGATCCAGGAGTTCACATCTGATACTAGCTTGGTGAAATTTAATTCTAGAACACACCACCACAACTGTGAGTGCCTACCTCAGGGCAGATTGTCTGCCCTGTTTTCTGACAATCTGCCCAGAGGTAGGCACTGACAGTTGTGAGCCACTCCAGACACTGTGACAGCAAGAACCAAGGGTCACCCAATGACATTAATAGGCTGCAGGTTTAAACAAACAAAAGGAAGTATTTCTTCACACATCACACAGTCAATGTGTGAACCTCATTGCCAGGGGATGTTGTGAAGGCCAAAAGTATGACTGGGTTCAAAAAAGAATTAGATAAATTCCTGGAAGACAGGTCCATCAATGGCTATTAACAAAAGATGGTCAGGGATGCAACTCCATTCTCTGGGTGTCCCTAAGCCTCTGGCTGTCAGATGCTGGGACTGGACAATAGGAGATGGATCACTTAATTGCCCTGTTCCATTCCTTCCCTTTGAAACATCTGCTATTGGCCACTGCTAGAAGACAGGATACTTGGCTAGATGAACCATTGGTCTGACCCAGTATGGCTGTTCTTATGTTCACTTTTCTATGAGAGAAGATAGTTTTGTGGATAAAGCCCCGCTAGAAAAGTGAGAGAGCTGGGTTCTGTGCCTCATTTTCCCATCTGTTACATGGGGACAATACTTCCAGGAGTATCTGGATTGTTGAGTCCTGATTCATGAATGCTCATCAAATGCTCTAAAATCCTTGGGTGGAGAGTACTCTATATGTGCCAAGTATTATTGTACTCAAAAATAAGTAGCAATAGGAATATTTTTCTGTAGGCCTGGGGCACTGATTGGGGCATGCACTGGGAGAGAGGAGATCACGGTTCTATTCCTGCTTTGCCATTGACCTGCTAAGTGAGCTTAGCCAAGGACTTCATTGCTGTTCCGGTTCACCCATCTGTAGAAAGGGGACAATGACACTTACCTGCCTTTGGAAAGCACTATATTAGAAGATGCAGAACCTGGATTAGAAGACTCAGAAGTTTTAAAAGGGTAAAAGTTCTGCTACTGCAAACCTTCTACATGCAGAAGTCCCGCTGACTTCCTAGGGAGCTCTGAGCAAGGAGGGCTGTGCAGGATCAGGCTCAGAGAGGCATATTCCACCTCTGGAAACAGATAAAGACAGAGATACTGTAATAATTTCATTTCTTCTGGGAGCTCACAGGAACAAGCTGTATATAAATTCGCCACTTTGGATGTCTGCACAGGACTCATATATTGCCCTTAATGGTAAAAAAAATACATCTTCTATATCCTCTTTAGGGCTAGGTTTATTGAACACAGTAATTTATCTACACTATTCTAAGGAGAACAACAATGTATTTCTTTTAGTTTGGCTATAAAGGTTCATTAGCAAGTCCTGCCTAATTTTAACAACACAGGCTTTCATTTCTACTGTAAGCAAATAAATGAATGTAGCTCAATAAAGGATTAGAGATTTATATTAAGAACAGCAATTGCAGTTACATTAGCTAGGATGAAAAATATAAGGGCCACTTATGTTCCATTTTTAAGGCAAACACTGATCAATAGCTGAAATTAGGAGAGAGCTTCTCCCTTGTCCTATTTGGTGTTAGCTTAATGCTTTTTTTTTTTTTGAGTGTGAGAGGATGGTCCTGTGGTTAGCATGCCAGCCTGTGCCTTGGGAGATCCATATTCACTTCCCTGCTCTGCCACAGACTTCCTGTATGACCTTGGTCAAGGCCCTTAGTATCTCTCTCTGCATCAGTTCCCCATCTGTAAAATGGGGATACAGTAATAGCATTCCCTACTTCACAGGGGTGTGGTGAAGATAAATGCATTGAAGAGTGTGAGGTGCTCAGATACTGTGGCAACGGAGGCCATATAAGTTCGACAGATAGGGTATTCACCCCTACTGGAGACAGCATTTTCAAACTATCACTGAGATAGTCTGGCTTCCTCTCAGTGTCAAAATCACAACTTATATGCACAGGCTTTATCTGAATAATATATATTGTAGACAAGCCCAAATCATGACCTTTGAATTCAGATGGACTCAGTTCTGAACTGAAACTTCTCCAAATTGTGGGAGATTTGGTGCGCCAGTCTGGCCCATTTCAGACATAGTCACATCAATGCTGTTTGGCTCTCCTTTGAAACCAATGGCACCAAGAGTACTCTATGATTGGAAAGAAATTGTAGAGGAAAAAGCAACAAAAGTTAGTGAGTCTTGAATAAGAAAGGAGTCAGGAGCCAAAGGAGACATTATAGCTGGCAGCATCAGCTAGGAAAGATGGTGAGATGTCAATGGTGAAGAAGAGGGAGTGGAAACATCAGGGAAGTCCTATGGCTTGTGTTATGCAGGAGGTTAGATTAGATGATCACTGTGGTCCCTTCTGCCTTGGAATCTATGAATGTAAATAGAACCCAATCCTTAAAAAATTTGTTTGATTGCTATTATATTATTAGAGAACACGACTTAAAAAGCCCATTCCTGGTTAGCATTGTATTAGCACTAGTACATACATACACGGCTCGTACCGATGCACTGCTACCTGTATTCCCTACAACTTGATTGTCAGTGCTGTGTTGCTAAGCGATGACATATTTCCTGAAATATACTGCCACCTTAAGGAGGTACTTTAGGTAGTGCTGTCCTGGAAATAAAAAAAAAAAACAACTCAATATGGTGAATGGAGGCTATATGCTTTTTACTTCAGTTATGCAACAAGAATAAAAGAATTGGCTCCAGAGCCTGGAACTTTTACTCACCTTGATTCATTGTTCATTTTTTGAGAAATCCCGTTGACTTCAGTGGCGTGAGGTGGTATCATGAGTGTCAGAACATAACCAATCCTCTTTATATTGTATCTCCTATGGTGCTTATTAAAGACTGCTGTTTCTTTCACGTTAGGTTCCCAACTCCCACGCAAGTTCTGACTCCTTTGAAACTCCCACCCATAAAATTTAGAACAAAGACATCTCCAGCCCTTTGATAAGGCTCTTTGACTTTCTGAGAGATTAGTTCTGCGTTACTGCTTTTCTATTAACTTGGAAAGATAGAAAATCGGAGGAACTGGCTGCAGTGGATAGACTTGGCCAATTCAAGGGCATCCTAGAGCCTGAAACTGCAAAAAGGAAAGCATGTTACATAGATACTTTTTTTATTCCCTACTGTGCTGATGAATGCATCAATGTAATTCATGGGTAGCTAAGTCACTTTACATATTTTCACCCTTGACCAGCTAGAGTTTCTTTACATTCATTCTATCACTAAAGCTTTCTTTGGGAAAATATCTCATTATAAAGGAACCCGATTCAAAACCCGAGATCGGAACACTCTCAAAATATAGATATGGCTCTGAACTTTGCTGCTTATCCCTCTCTCTGTGTCTTTAGAGGCAGCAAGTGAGTGTAACCAACAAATGGAGGAAAGGGGCTGAGGGGGGCGGTAAAGGAATACAGTTGTGTGGTGACACACTAACAATGTGCAGAACTTGTTTGTTCCATATCATTTTAAAACATCTCTGCCTGTTTTAATTGTTTTTAAATCCCTAGTTCCATGCGAGTGGTTTTCAATCCCTTTTTATAATCTCTTCCTATTTTCCATTGGTCCTGTGGCATACAAGGGAAAGGATCCTGCTCTGACTCCCCTGCTGGGAAGATCCCAAGTGAGTGTACAGTCAGCTAAATTGCTTCCTACACCATCCTTACTACAGCTCCTGGCATTTGTGGGGTTTCAGGAGGGCCAGGTGAGGTGATGAGTCCGACCTGAACTAGCGCCTGACTAAGCCATGTGTGGGGATAAGTAATTCCTGTGTTAGGGCCAGCCAATCCACAAGCCAGGAGCTGGCCTGGTGGCTCTCAGAGAAGGTGTATAAGCCTTACAGGAGAAACAGCAGCTCAGTCTGATCAATGTTGCTTTGTGGCTTGGAATTCTCCTCTGCCCAATAGTGGTGACAGACTCCACAGGCCCCAACCTGCCCTGGCTCCAGCCTAGCTCTTAGTCCTACACTTGCCTTGTTCCAGCCCTGCTCTTGACTCCTGATTCTGTCTCTGATCCCTGGCCATCCTTGCTTCTTTTTCTGACAGGACTTCTTTTTCTGAGTGGCTGAAACGCCCTGCATTCTGCTTCGTATTCTACTGTTGAGAATAGCCCACTTCCATTTTAATGGAATTGTCTCGTTAGCACTAACCCCCCACTTGGTAAGGCAACGCCCGTCTTTTTCACGTACTGTGTATATATACCTGCCTACTGGTTTTTTCCACGCCGTGCATCTGATGAAGTGGGTTTTAGCCCATGAAAGCTTATGCCCAAATAAATTTGTTAGTCTCAAAGGTGCCACAAGGACTCCTCATTGTTTCATCTGGCAAACTGTTTCTTAGCGACTGTTGCCAACTGGTGCAAATTAGAACAGCATGGGGGCTGCTGTAGGCTGTGCTGGGTTTTGGCAGTGAATTATGGAGCTATAACCAGTGCCCTGACACTCACCCCAGTTTTACAGAATCTGGCCCCTTATTTCTATTTTGCCCCCTTCTAAAAGCTCTGCCTATTTCTATTCTGGCAGAATTATTTAAGGAGGTGCCAGAAGTAAATGTTTAGTGTGCACTGTAGAAACAATTGAGCAAAGGGGGGAAAACAGCTGACTATCATGAGCATTTCCCAATGGTGAGATTGACGAGGCTGTGGAATAGTTTGAGGAAATGGTGAAAGTGCCATCACTAAATCCTTGCAAAATTGTGGACAACACAAACTGGAACTGTAGTCAACAACCCTGCTTTGGCATGGGAATGGACCAAGGGGTCTCATGCATCTTTATTTTCTATACGCCAAACTCAAGTCTTCATTCAAGCAAAACTCACTCATAAGTCAGTAGGAGTCTTGCCTCTGTAAGGACCTCAGGATTTGGCTCTCTGAGTCTATTGACCAAATTCAACCCTGGCACAAATGTGTGCACCATTGACTTCAGTGGGGCATGTGCCTATTTACAATGTGGTTTAATTCCTGCAATATCCCCAGTACTCCTCAATGATACACTGACAGGTCTCATCTATTGAGGCCAGGGGATTAGTTCTGGTTACTTTTTTAGGATATTTTTGTATCTCGAGCTAACAATATTGTATGTGGAATAAAAGGTTGTGAAATCATAACCTATGCAACAGCTAGTCTCAGATTCTAGGGCAAATGTACTAGGGGAAAAGAGGTCTGCTTCTCTGTTATGGGTTCCATACATCAGACATAACATCGAACATTCCCTCTCCGAGAGAATTTTACAAACAAAGGGTCCTAAACTGCATTGTATTGGATGCTTCATGTAGGATGCTGAGTGCCCTCTTCTCCCATTGAAGTCTACAGGAGTTGAGGGAGCTCAAAGAATTGCACTATCAGCCCCTGATATTGCAGCTAAATTGGCAATGAATACAGCTCTCCACGCCGTTGATGCTGCTAACTTTAATAGCAGCCGTGTTTTGTCTACTTATCAGGTCAGTGCAGAGACCACAATTCTTTCTCCTGCTAACGGCAATGTAAAAAAATAACACAATGCAGTCTCCCAACAAAAATCATTGTGGCAGAAAGAGCCCGTTGCAAGTCACAGTACAAATAACTGGTCAGGCTGCTGCAATTCTGCTAGTTATAAATCAGAGCCAAGAGAAAGCCCTGACTGACCACTTTGTGCACCGGATGGCCATTTGTTATTAGAGATTGTCTCTCCTTTACATTTTCTGAATCCTCTTATATACAATCTAAGCTATGACCTAGCATGGGACGGGGAGTATCCTGGCAGCATTAGAGGATTTGGGGCTCCCAACTAGAGAAACAACTATAAAGTATTTCTCATCTGTTCTTGCTCTTTCTCCTGGGCATCATTAATTATCACTGTCCATTCACCTCCCGGTCCACCTACTCATTGGATGATCAAAGCAGTGCAAACTGCTTTTCGGTACATTTGGTCACACTAAGCAGCAGTTTCCTCTTTGAACATGCAAAGAAGAGACTAAGGATTAATTGCTGTATCCATTGAGATCCATGGGAGTGCTGACAACCAGGCCCGCAGGGAGGAGCTGTGGAATCTGGGTCTTGATGCACTATTGAGCCAGTGTATCAGCAGGTGGCTGCTGGCACAAATGACTGATTCCAGGTGCAAAACTCAGGGAGGAGGTCGGGACAACGCCCTCCCCTGAAGAAGAAAACTAGGCAGTCACTGCAAGTCCATGTTATTCAGCCAGGAGTGAGCTACCCGGGACAGCTGAAGTCTTCTGCAATTGAGGCAGAGTCTGAAGGTTGCCCAGCACCCTCCACTCCCATTGAATTTAACAGTACTTAGCACTTTTCAGGAGGCATCCGGCGCCCTGCCAGATCAGGGCAAAAACATCACGTTGTTTGTGAAACTGTTATCCTTTCTAACTAACAATCCTGTGCGATACAGACAGCATCCTTTTGCCATCCCTGGCTCTTTCATTCAGAATTCTTTTGTTTGTCTATTTAGCTTGTTATCAATTATTATAATAGCAGCTAGATCAGAGCCCCATTATGCTATGCTCAGGACACACAGCTAGCAAGAGACAGTCCCATCCCCAAAGAGCCTGCCATCTAACTAGGCAGGGGGTTCTATGAGCCTTCATTTTACAGATGGGAAACTGAGGCACAGAAAGATTACGTGACTGGGGATTCCGTGGAAGAGCTGAAAATTGAATCTCGGGCTCCTGAGTCTCAGTCCAGTGCCTCAACCACATGATCACCTTCTTTCCTGTGAGTGTTTTGGGGCAAGGATAATGTCATACACTGGTTTGTATGAATTCAAACAGGAACAAGTGCAGAGAAGGGCTACTATGGTCTCCATTCTCTTGATCCTTTCTTACGGGAGTTGAATAAAGAGCTTGGCTTGTTTAGCCTAGGAAAACAAAGGGTGAGAAGGGATATGACTGCTCTCCACAAAGAGATCAGGGAGCAAACATCAGGGAGGGAGAAGACCTTTTTTAAGCTGAAAGATAATGTTGGCACAAGAACAAATGGGTGTAAACTGGCATGAACAAATTAAGGCTGGACATCAGAAGGTTTCTAACCATCACAGAAGTGCCGTTCTGGAACAGCCTCCCAGTAGGAGTAGTGGGGGCAAACAAGCTAACAAGTTTTAAGATGGAGTGTGATAAATGTATTAATGGGATTATCTGAGGGGGTTATCTGCAATAGCAGCAGCTGGACTCAGTGATCCAGAAAGTCCTTTCCAGTCCTACGTTCCCATGGATGTTACCAGCTGAAGCACCAGGTCAGTGTTAAACAAATAAATAATGATGGCAGTGCTGGCTAAAATATCATTTACCAGCTGGTTTGCAATGCACCAAGCAGCACTGGCAGTTCAACCTCAGCAAGCACTGCATGTGAAACTCTTACGGAGAAGCCTGATAACCCAACAGTCTTGGTCCTTAATTTCACCGAGCATTAAATGCAAATGACAGAGTCCTGAGAAGTCTGTATTTTGAGGGGAGGGGAAGAATGTGCACTTCCAGTTATCTTCAAGAAAGTATTAATATTAAATATTGGTATTACGGTAGTGCCTACAGACCCCAACGAGTGCTGTCCAAGTAGTAAGACACCATCCCTGATCCAAAGAGCTTACTGTCTAGTTTCAGATAAGATCCAACAAGAGGATGTAGCAAACACATGGAAGGAATGGGGAAGGAAGAGGATGGCGTGTTCTGTTAAGCTAAGATTGACAAACACTTTAGTTCATCACTGGGCATCTTTCTTACTACTTCCTGAATTTGTTTATTAAGGAAAGATTTGTTCTCCTTTAGCACGTGCTTTTCCCTTGTGCTCGTCAAATGTTTTTTCTTAGTTCTTGCAGTTATGTCTGATGTGACTATTCCTTCTCCTCAAGAGTGGCACTCAGATGTACACAAGTTGGTAGTGGTGGTTTCCAGTTCCTACAAGAGTGTTTCCTGTAAAACATCTTGGAATTTATTATTTTTTTGTCCTTCCTGGAAGGTTCTGAGCCATGATGGGATAAGTTGGGATTGTGTGTCTGGGGACTGTTTGAGCCTTTGTTCCCTGGATCACCCTTGATCATCTTTGATCTGCCTCAATCAGCCTTGTGATCACACTGTGTGATTAACGAGGGGGTAGGGCTGACCTAGAGAAAAGGCCTTAAAAGCCAGAAGCTAAGCGACCAAGGGGAGCTAGCAAACTGGGGACCACAAACAGGGGAGTGTTGGAGGGAGTCATAATATAATCACTACGGTTAGGAAGGGCTGCATTGCCAGTGCCAAAGCTGCTCCTGTCTCCTCCAACTGCACCTGTATCCAGACAAAGAACCTAACCATAGATGCCTCTACCCAGATCCTGGTGTGGACTTGCAGAGACTGTGGCTTGCATTTCCCACTCACAGAAAGCCAGGCTGGGGGGGACCATCTAATGTGAAAGGTTCCTGCTGGTGGAATCTCTCAGGAAGCAGGTGGGAGAGCTACAGGAGGAGGTGGCTAGGCTGAGGAGCATCTGTGCCCACGAGGAATTCCTCGAGAGTATTCATATGGAGAGATCCAAGGCTGAGGACGCTAACCAGCTACAGAGGACTGTTGTCACACCACCGGGGGAGGAGGATATGGCTCTCTCACAGGGAGGACACTGGCTGCTAGTTATTTCTGTCAGCACGTAGTGCTCCAGCCCTACTCCCAGCCACCCACCATGGTGATGGAAAACCGATAGGCTGCCCTGGCAACGAGTGATGAGGAATCACCTTCAAAGGTTGAGGAGGAGAAGCCATGTACCCCCAAGACTGGGAGGATCACAGCCACCACTCCCAGGAGGAAACGTAGGGTAGTGGTGGTTGGTGACTCTCTTCTGAGGGGGAAGGAGGCACCCATCTGTCGCACTGACATGGCATCCCAGGAGGTATGCTGCCTGCCAGGGGCCCGTATCCAAGACATTACGGAGGGATTTTTGAGGGCCATCGAGCCCTCTGACTACTACCCCATGCTACTCATCCATGTGGGCACTAATGATACTGTGAGGTATGACCCTCAGCAGATCAGAAGTGACTACAGGGCTCTGGAAGTAAGGGTGAGGGAGTTGGGAGTGCAGGTGGTGTTCTCTTCAATTCTTCCAGTCAAGGGTAGGGACCTTGGCAAAGACAGACACATCCTGGATGTGAATGCCTGGCTGTGAAGATGGTGTCGCCAGGAGGGCTATGGCTTTCTTGACCACGGGATGCTGTCTCAGGAAGAAAGACTGCTAAGAAGAGATGGGGGTCCATCTATTGAGGAAGGGAAAGAGCATATTTGGATACAGACTGGCTAACCTAGTGAGGAGGGCTTTAAACTAGGTTCAAAGGGGGCAGGTGACCAAAGCCCACAGGTAAGTCAAAAACTTGGAGAGCAGGAAGAAGGGTTGGAATTTGGGGGGAGCATGGGCTGTTATAGCAGAGCTAAAGGAGAGACAAGACAGAACTGGTGGGGGAAATCAAATCAGTATCTTAGGGCTAGGCTACACTTACCCGCTGCGTCGGAGGCATCGGATCGATCTTCTGGGTTCGATTTATCACGTCTTGTCTAGACGCGATAAATCGAACCAGGAAGTGCTCCCCCGTCGACGCTTGTAATCTTGCTCGTCACAAGGAGTAAGCGCTGTCGATGGAGGAGCCTGCGAGCCGCGTCTGGACCCTAGGTAAGATCGAACTTAGATACTTCGACTTCAGCTACGTTATTAACGTAGCTGAAGTTGCGTATCTGAGTTCGGCGGGGGGGGGGGGTAGTGTAGACCAGCCCTTAGTTGACTGTATACTAATGCGAGAAGTATGGGGAATAAGCAGGAAGAACTTGAAATGCTAGTAAATAAACACAGCTATGACATAGTTGGCATCACAGAGACTTGGTAAGATAATATACATGACTGGAATATTGGTATAGAAGGGTACAGCTTGCTCAGGAAGGACGGGCAGGGAAAAAGGGAGGAAGTGTTGCCTTATATATTAATAATATATACACTTTGACTGAAGTTGAGATGGAAATAGGAGACAGATTTGTTGATAATCTCGGGGTAAGGATAAAAGGGGTAAAAAGCAAGGGTGATGTCATGGTAGGGGTCTACTACAGACCACCTAACCAGGAAGAAGAGTTGGATGATGCTTTTTTTAAACAACTAACAAAACCATTCAAAGCACAGGACTTGGTGGTGATGGGGGACTTCAACTACTCAGACATCTGTTGGGAAAATAACACAGTAGGCACAGTTTATCCAATAAGTTCTTGGAATGTATTGGAGACAGTTTTTTATTTCAGAAGGTGGAGAAAGCTCCTAGGGGAGTGGCTATTCTAGATCTGATTTTGACAAATAGGGAGGAACTGGTTGAGAATTTGAAAGTGGAAGGCAGCTTGGGTGAAAGTGAGCATGAAATTATAGAGTTCATAATTCTAAGGAATGGTAGGAGGGAGAATAGCAAAATAAAGACAGTAGATTTCAAGAAGGCAGACTTTAGCAAACTCAGGGAATTGGTAGGAAAGATCCCATGGGAAGGAAGTCTAAGGGGAAAAACAATAGAAGACAGCTGGCAGTTTTTCAAAGAGACCTTATTAAGGGCACAAGAGCAAACTGTCCCACTGCGTAGGAAAGATAGGATGTATGGCAAGAGACTATCCTGGTTTAACCAGGAGATCTTCCAGGATCTAAAAATCAAAGAAGAGTCCTACAAAAAGTGGAAACTGGGTCAAATTATGAAGGATGAATATAAACAAATAACATAGGTATGTAGGGACAAAATTAGAAAGGCCAAGGCACAATACAAGATCAAACTAACTAGAGACATAAAGGGTAACAAGAAAATGTTCTACAACCACATTAGAAGCAAGAGGAAGACCAAGGACATGGTAGGCCTGTTACTCAATGAGGGGGAGGAAATAATAGAAAATTATGGAAAATGTGGAAATTGCAGAGGTGCTTAATGATGTCTTTGTTTCGGTTTTCACCAAAATTTTTAGTGGTGATTTGATGTCTAACATAGTGAATTCCAGTAGGAATGAGGTAGGGTCAGAGGATAAAATAGGGAAAAAACAAGTTAAAAATTATTAGACAAGTTAGTTGTCTTCAAGTCACCAGGGCCTGATTAAATGCATCCTAGAATACTCAAGGAGCTGACTGAGGAGATATCTTAGCCATTAGCGATTATCTTTGAAAAGTCATGGATGATGGTAGAGATTCCAGAAGATTGGAAAAGGGCAAATATAGTGCCAATCTATAAAAAGGGATATCAGGACAACCCGGGGAATTACAGAGCAGTCAGCTTAACTTCTGTACCCAGAAAGATAATGGAGCAAACAATTAAGCAATCAATTTTCAAACATCTAGAAGATAATAAGGTGATAAGGTGATAAGGATAATAAGGTGATAAGGATTTGTCAAGAACAAATTGTCTCAAAGCAACCTGATAGCTTTCTTTCACAGGGTAACAAGCCTTGTGGATAGGGGGAAGTGGTAGACATGATATATCTTGACTTTAGTAAAGCTTTTGATACTATCTCGCATGACCTTCTCATAAACAAACTAGGGGAATACAACCTAGATGGAGCTACTATAAGGTGGGTGCAAAACTGGTTGGAAAACTGTTCCCAGAGAGTAGTTCTCAGTGGTTCACAATCAAGCTCGAAGGGCATATCAAGTGGGGTCCCACAGGGATCAGTTCCAGGTGCAGTTCTGTTCAATATCTTCATCAATGATTTAGATAATGGCATAGAGAGTACACTTATAAAGTTTGCAGATGATACCAAGCTGGGAGGGGTTGCTTTGGAGAGGAGGATTAAAATTCAGTATGATCTGGACAAACTGGAGAAATGGTCTGAAGTAAATAGGATGAAATTCAATAAGGCAAAGTACTCCACTTAGGAAGGAACAATCAGTTGCACACAAAGAAAATGGGAAATGACTGACTAGGAAGGAGTACTGCGGAAATGGATCTGGGGGTCATAGTGGACCATAAGCTAAATATGAGTCAACAGTGTAACACTGTTGCAGAAAAAGTGAACATTCTTCTTGGATGTATTAGCTGGAGTGTTGTAAGCAAGACACGAAAAGTAATTCTTTTGCTCTACTCTGTGCTGATTAGGCCTCAACTGGAGTATTGTGTCCAGTTCTGAGTGCCATATTTCAGGAAAGATGTGGACAAATTGGAGACAGTCTAGAGAAGAGCAACAAAAATGATTAAAGGACTAGAAAATATGACCTATGAGGGAAGATTGAAAAAATTGGGTTTACTTAGGGCTGGTCCACACTGGGGGAAAGGGTGGGGGTTGAACTAAGATACGCAACTTCAGCTACGTGAATAACGTAGCTGAAGTCGAAGTATCTTAGTTCGAACTTAAAAGCACTTACCGTGGGTCCAGACGCAGCAGGCAGGCTCCCCCGTCGACTCCGCTTACTCCTCGCGCGGAGCTGGAGTTCCGGTGTCGACGGGGAGCGCTTCCGGGATTGATTTATCACGTCTAGACGAGACGCGATAAATCGATCCCAGAAGATCGATTGCTACCCGCCGAATCAGGCAGGTAGTATAGACGTACCCTCAGTCTGGAAAAGAGAAGACTGAGAGGGGACATGATAACAGTTTTCAAGTACGTAAAAGGTTGTTACAAAGAAGAGGGAGAAAAATTGTTCTTCTTAACCTCTGAGGATAGGACAAGAAGCAATGGGCTTAAATTGCAGCAAGGGAGGTTTATGTTGGACATTAGGAAAAACTTCCTAACTAACTGTCAGGGTGATTAAGCACTGGAATAAAATGCCTAGGGAGGTTGTGGAATCTCCATCATTGGAGATTTTTAAGAGCAGGTTAGACAAACACCTGTCAGGGATGATCTAGATAAAACTTAGTCCTGCCATGAGTGCAAGGGACTGGACTAGATGATCTCTTAAGGTCCCTTCCAGTCCTATGATTCTATGATCCCTCCTGGAATAGAAAAGAGCTTAATGTCCCAGCAGGTCTTTAAATTCCCTCTGGACTTGGGAGACCTAGAGAGACCAAATCACCAATGCTTTTTGGTTGAGAGGGGTCCCATGCTAAATGTCTGCTGCTAACTAGCCATCAAGTTCTCTGTATTTGGCACTGATGCAACCACTGCTGGAATAGTTCGTCCAGTTCTGGTGTCTACAATTTGTGAAGGATGTTGATAAATTGGAGCGATTCAGGGAAGAGCCACAAGAATGGTTAAAGGATTATAAAACATGTCTTATAGTGTTAAGCTAAATAGATTGAACTCCTTGTGTCTTTCAAAGAGAAGGCTAAGGGGTGACTTGATTACCGTCTATAAGTATCTACATCAAGAACAAATATTTTATAATGGGCTCTTCAATCTAGCAGAGGAAGGTACTGTATAACACAATTCACTAACTGGAAGTTGAAGCTTGACAAATTCAGACTGGAAATAGGTGTACATTTTTAACAGTGAGGTTAATTATCCGTTGGGGTACAATACAGCTACATTCTCATCATGTACCCTGTAATTACCGTTCAGGGAAAATCAAAGCTGCAATGAGCAAACTAAATCTATTGGATCCTGATTACTGTAGACCTAGAAAGGACAAGGAAATGCTATAAATACACCAGGTAATACAGTTGAACGTCAAGGGCCTATTGACCGCAGAGCACTCTGTTCCCAAAAACACTGATTTCTGACACAACGTCAATGTCACCTACCTTTAGGAAACCTGGGTTATTTCTTTTCATGTTGGACTTCCTCAAGATCTTCTCAAGCTAAACATTGTGGACTTAGAGGCCATTGACTGGCTCAAGACTATTCATCTGTTTTCTAAATGTAGCTTTGCTTTCTTGCCCACATGCAGTCACTATCTATCTAACAGGAGAGGGGTCACTTCCTGTGGACTTCCTAACTGGTATGATTCAAGGTGTTGCCAGTGTCCTCTGTGGTTCCAGACTGTGGTGATTGCCAGCTTTTTGCAAGCCAGAAGATTTCTCAGTCCTGGTGGGTGAGGTGTCTCCTTTTGGTGCTTTCCCTCACGTCTGCGTATCTGTTTTTAATAAGAAAAAGCTAGGAAAGTCCAGACAAAAAAGTACAAGAAAAGAATGTTACAGATGAGAGTTTGGCACAAAAAGTCAGGAAAATTCTTTTTATTGTTGCTCTTATGTAATTATTATGTATAGAACGGCAGTTCTCAGAGGGCCTAATTAGTTGTGCTAGGCACTGTACAAACAGAGGTAGACACTGTCCCTGGGCCAAATCTCTTGCAACCTCAAAAAGACAGACAACATAGAAAGTGTGGAAAGAAAGGGAGAAAATCAAATAGATACAGTTGTATAGATGTATATACATTTGCATTCTTATGTATTGCATAAACCGGTAAAGAAGTATCAACTTCTCCCTGCTGTCCCTCAGCTAAGCCTCCCTACACTGGCAGCCTTTTCTCATAGTTGTTGCTGCAGAAATAGGTCTTAAATGCAGAGCATCCTTGCACATCAGTTCGGGGAGGGCATTCTATGAACAGTGAGCAATGCAGAAGAAAGCATGAAGAGATGTGCAAAGCGAACAACCAGACCGTTGAGGCTGGGAACACCTGCGGAGCAAAGGGGGCCTGAGCAATGCCAGCGAGGAATAAATGATAGCCTATCTGCAAAATAAATAAACAAGCTGAGGTTTGCTCAGCCTTAGCTCTACCCTCTGGCACATATCCGTAATACAACCTTTAAGTATGGTTAAGTAAGCTCACAGTGATGGTCCCAATCCTGCACACACAAATGCATGTGCTTCAGTTTAGGCAAATGAGTCATTCCATGACTTCGATGAGCCTGCTCATGTGCTTAAAGTTAAGCATGAGCAACTGGGTTTGCAGGACCGGCAGGCCTAAATTAGCTTCATAAATTGCCTAAGCCCCTCAGTTGTATGTAAGGAAGGTTGCTGCTTGGGATTATCTTCTCTACTCCACTGTATCCATATACACCTAAGCCATCTACCTCCCCCCCACACACACACACACATCCGCTTTTATCGGGCTAGTGTCACAGGCCATTATTTAAAGGTGTTTATTTTTAAAGCATACCATAAATCTACTACAAGTCTCTTCTATTAAATATTTCTTTGCATTGACTTTGTGATGTGTGGTTTGTGCCCCTCTCATTGCACTGACAGACAACACATGATTTTCATGTTTTAGGAAAGGGTGCACTCATGGCAAGGACAATGAATAATAAACTAATTGGGCCAAATTAATCTCTGATGCAATACTATTAAAGTCACAAACATTAGAATTCGGCCTCCTCTAAGGATCTGGCTCAAAGATGTATTATTGGCATTGATTTCCAGTGGGGCCATCTTTTATCGGCAAATAAAACTAGCCACGGTGCCTATTGAGCTCCAGTAAAAAGTGAAGTGTAGTATTGCATGATGTATCCCTTTTCCTACCTGGCTTCTGCTGTTACCCAGTGTTTCAGTTTCACAGTACACTGATGTGCCAAGAGCTGCTCAGGAATAGAAAGTACACTGATGTGGAATCTCCAGCATCAGATGTTTTCCTGCTCCAGGCTATGAGATTTGGAGCTGAGCCACATCATTTATTTCATCTCTTCACCAAACCTGATGCTGCAACTCACAGAAACAGAAAATGAGAGAGACCGAAACCCCACCATCCCAGCCCATCTGTAATAACAGCAAAGCAATCATCTGGATACACCCATCTTATAACAGATGAGCCCTGCTCTGTGTCCTGAATATGTAATTCCTTCCACCACCACCAAACACCAGCCACAGTGTTGAAAGGAAAACCTCCCCACGCTCAAACTTTTGCTTCAATGGGATCAACATCAGGCCTCTGATACCTGAGCATCAGAACAGGTCTCACAATGAAGGACATTGATCTATTGGCAGGCTTGACAGAATTTCAATTCACAATGTCAATGAATAATATTGATGTTTATTTTCAAGCATTTTTATTTTTATTGATTTAAATTTTCATAATTGTTGGAAAATATGCGGGGTCGGGCAATTATTTGATGAGTGCAAATGTTGAGATTCAAAGAGTTAAGACTTTATAATCATTAAAACTCGACTTGTCAATATCTCTTGTCAAACTATACTAAGTAAATATCCTTAAATCAAACTCTAAGTTCTCAAGCAACATTTTTCTTATTTTGCCTACTGGTAAATTTCTATTATCAATTAAAATATATTTTCATCAGTTTGTGTGTGTACATCTACCTCTATCTGTAGCTCAGCCACCACTAGAAGGGGACAAACACACTCTGCTTACACTCCTGGACTCACCTACCAGGAAATAGTGGGGTGGTGGAATCTCCTTCCTTAGAGGTTTTTAAGGTCAGGCTTGACAAAGCCCTGGCTGGGATGATTTAGTTGGGGTTGGTCCTGCTTTGAGCAGGGGGTTGGACTAGATGACCTCCTGAGGTCCCTTCCAACCCTGAGATTCTATGATTCTATAAAATGAATATACCTATTGAAAGGTGCCCATCCCACCTGTGAAATGTTATGTTGCCAGCTCTGCTGCACTATTATTCCCCAAAATAATGGTCTCTGCAGATACGGTAGCCCAGAGCCTCAAATGTATTTATACAGGTATAAATCAATGGGAGCTAGGTGCGTAAGTACCTATGAGGATCTGGGCCAGAATGCTTGGAAATGATGGTTCAATCCCACCAAACCATTGGGCCAGAAATACCTACATGATTTAGGAGCACAAATCCCATTGCACGTCAGTGCTCCTAGGTCACTTCCAGAAAATCCCCCCTGGGCACAAAAATGCAACCCCAAAACACAGCCTGTTGCTACAAATCATGCCCTATATGTTTGTGCTTTCCTGTGGGGTTATGTATAGCCATCAATAAACGACCTGACATTTACTTTGATTTCATAAGTATCAAAAGAACAGAAAAAATGCATTTCTCTTTCACTGGTAAGAAGAATAAAATACCAAAAGAACTAAAGTGCCCTGATGTGCAGATAATTAGTGCCAAACAAACTAAACTGGATGAAGTGTGGAAGGACATTTATAAGACATATGACACTGGAAGACTGGCACCATTTATTCAGAATTAATATTTTGGTGAGAGTTAGATGGAATTGGATATGAAACAATGAGAAGATGCCATAATTGCTCATCTTTTAGAAAGGTTATTTCAGCTTATAGAAGGCTATCAAGGAGATCCAAATGGAGCTGGTGATGACTGCGTCCAATTAATGGGGCCAGAGCTGCCTGAAGCAGCAGAGGAAACAGTTGAAGATCAGAATGAGGAAGAAGAAAATACGACATCAGAGATGCTGAGAAGGATCTAAAAGCACCCTGGGGAGAAACGTAGCACTAAAAGTTTGGCTGGAATTAATTAATGGAGAATTTTAATAGGAACAGTGTGAGAAAGTGACTGTGGTAGGAAAGAGAGGTCTATACTTACGTGTGTAATTAAAGGCTCCATCATGCAGAGTTCTGAGTCCCCTCAGCTCACTCTGAAGTCTCAGCGAAGGTGCTCAGACGGCAATCCCAGGAATAGGCCCAGTGTAACTGCTGGGAGGCCAATGAGGCCTGAGAGGGTAAATAGCCATTTGTCATTCCAGTTAAAGGGCAATCCTGTTCTGACAGATGTGACTCTACCTTTAGGGACTGGTGCCTGACAGGGTTTACAAAAGCTCTTAAGCAGGCTAGGTGGCTAACTCACATTGATTTTTTGAGTACCTGAGACAAAAAAATGGCTTATGCGTATCTGAGAAACAGACTGTGTATAGTCTTTTGCCTTGCCTCTCATCCTGGCTAAAAACATACACACCAACATGCACAGCATTTTGTGCAAATATTAGTTAGTGAATGTGAAAATCTGAACTCCCCATAGGGTCTTTGGCTAACACAGAGGCGGATTACCATTTTGTGGGGCCCAGGGCCAGTGGAAGCCCTACCCCACCCTTCCACCTGCAGTCCCCCCAACCCCTGTGCTCTGGCCGGGGAATGGGGTTGGGGTGCGGAGGCTTGCCCCGTTCTGTCCGCCCAGCGCTCCTGCCGGGGAGTAGGGAAGCCCCCACACCACGGCAGGAGGGCTGGGTGGGCAGAGCGGGTCAGGGCGCAGGGGCACCCATTTTGGGGCCCCTGGGGATTAGCCACTGAGCCAATAGAATGGCTGACTGATGATTCACTAAGACGGCAGTGCTGATGTCCTCTTATGTTATTTATAGGAAAGTTTCCACCTAGAACAAGCTGAAATAGGGACAATAGGTTGATTGTGTCTGATTCTTATTTAGCCCTAGTGTAAAATTCTGTGAGGTCAGAATCAGGCTAACTAACTACTTTTACAAACATAATAAAGCAATGTAAAGAATGACTACCATAAATCCAGTGTGTTACACCAAACTCTTCATTTAATAGATAATTCAAGCTCTCTTTCCTTTTTCCTCTCTCTACCAGAAGCAAACTTTAAATCACAAATTCTTTACAGAAACGTCTCCCAGGGCTATCCCAAGAATGTTATGGAATGAGCTACTGACTATCCTAGACACTAGTAAACTTCCCTCTTTGCTTTACAATGAGAAAGTCATGGGATCTTGAAGAAAATCATCCCTGTCTGACTTTAACGATTAGCCGATAAAATGAATCCAGCGGCAGATGGAATCTGTGCCAAGAAAAAGTGCTGACCCATTCCTGGGAAATGAACAAAACATTCATTTACCAAGCAGAGATTTTATATAAATAGAATGGCAGTCACTAAGAAAGTAAATGGTCTCCTGGGAAGATAAATAGGCAGTTGTGCTCCTGGCGGTAAGAACACAGAGCTGAGCGAATAGTGCTCCCATTTACTTTATTTATAACAACGGGGAAGTATTATTGAGAATTGTTTTCAGAGGTGGTGTTTGTCTGGTCTGGTTGGTTGGGAAGTACAAAAAAAGGGCCATAGGGCAGCTAGTGCTCATGTCCGTGCCACAGTGCAGCTTAACCCAGTGCCGCTTCCAAGCAAACAGATCCCAATTCACCTCACTCTTACCCTTGTGTCTCTCCATTGATTCAATGGAGATTAGATATCTTTTGGGAAAATTCTACAGCCTGCGTTTTACAGGAAGTCAAACTAGATGATCATAGAAGCGACAAAGAGTCCTGTGGCACCTTATAGACTAACAGACGTATAGGAGCATAAGCTTTCATGGGTGAATACCCACTTCTTCAGAAGCATGCATGTACCCCCACCACCGCTAGTTGAACACCATCTGGCCCTGATGACTTATAACTGTTTAAAATATCAATTTATTCCAAAAACCCCTCTAATGACACCTCAATCTGGGACAGTTCTTCACATTTGTCACCTAAAAAGAATGGCTCCAGTGTGGGAATCTTCCTCACGTTTGTCACAGTAAAGACCGATGCAAAAATTCATTTGGTTTCTCTGCAATGGCGTTAGCTTCCTTGAGTGTTCCTTTAGCACCTCCATCATCCAGTGGCCCCACTGGTTCATGTACATAAAAAAAGTTTTGCTGTAGTTTTGGAATCTTTTGCTAGTTGGTCTTCAAATTCTTTTTTGGCTTGCCTAATTACAGGAGATCCCCACTGGACCGCGCGCCACTATAGCGCGAATTCGGTATTAGCGCGGGGGCGAGCATGTATCCCCAAATAAATTGATTACATTGGGATACATGGTAACGCGCCCCCCGCATTAACGTGGTCCCCACGTTAACGCAGTGCCGCGCTTGGCTCTGAAACCCCGCATTTTAGCAGGGGTGCGGTGTATATTTTTACACTTCAATTGCCACCATTTATCCTTCTTTCTCAGTAGGATTTGACTTCCAATTTTTAAAAGATGCCCTTTTGCCTCTAATGACTTCTCTTATTTTGTTGTTTAGCCATGGTGGCACTTTTTTGGTCTTCTTATTATGTTTTTTTAAGAGACTACACAAGCCATTGGGAAATGAAAAAAGAAGTGGTTACCTTGGAATTTATTGTTATTTTAATCTCTGTCTCTTCCCTTACCTAATGTTGAAGTGGAGAAGACAGTTGATTTTGGCTGAGGTTTGTGAGCCTCATGGAAGAAATAATGATGATGACCTATTGTTTTATAGTTTGCACTTTTATAGTAACTTTTAGCTGAAGTTCTGAACGTGCTTTGCAACACTGCACAAAGATGAGCAATTGGCCTTCCCAGAGAGGCATGCACGGAGCCATCAGATCATAACAGTACCTTGATCTTTTCATCCATACAACTCAAAGCACTTTACAAAGAAGGTATCATTATCCCCATATTTACAGATGGGGAAACTCTGGCAAAGAGAGGGATGCAACTTGCCCAAAGTCACGCAGCAGGCCAGTGGCAGAACCAGGAATAGAATCCAGATCTTCTAAGTCGAAGTCTAGTGCTCTAGCCAGTCTAGTGCTCTAGTAGTTCACACTGAATCTATGGAGACTGGTGAATGACAGCAGATGTGTGAACAAACTCTTGTGGTCAACAGTATCAAGGGTACCTAAGATATCCAATAAAATCAGCACAGGTGCTTTACCTGTACCCATAACTAAGAGAAGATCAACTAATTGCAATCCATGCATTTTCTGTTGGCTAGCCAGGCCGACAGCTCCACTGACTGTCCTCAGAATAATCTAAGGATGCTAGAAACCCCAAGAGTTGCCTTGATCCAATCTTTTCAATGACCTTTCTTCCTTCCCTTCTCCTCCTCCACCCCCAAAAAGGAAAGAAATTAGATAATGGTCTACACTTAGCAAGACTGCCACCATCAAGAGACAGCCTCTAGAGCAGAAGCCTCACCACAGCTTTCTTGAAGAGAGGTGGGTTCTTAGGTTATAATGTTAAATGATCCTTTTCAAGAAAATAAAAATGCTGAGGTTGATGGAAAAATAGATGGAAAGATGTGCCACAGAGTCAATACGTGGACACTAAATTTTCCATGTTATTATTTTGCCATGTTATTAATAAATAACCCCATTAATCAGATTAAAATCACTAGAGTCATCCTAACGGTAAACATGGCCCAATCCAGTGAAAGAGATGTGTTAAAAGACTTTATGTGAGATTTCTCCCCATTCCATACTCACTCAAAACTGGTCCAAGTTTGATTGGAAGATATGGAACTTTAGCCAATCTTCTGATGAACTTGTTCTGATCTTTGAGTTGGAACAAAACCAAATGAGTTTAGCATGTTTTTAGGTTTGGTCAGGAATCTTTTGGACAGTTCTTGCGCTGATTCTCATTAGTTATACGAACTACAATTCAGTATTTGTAAACTAGCCCACTTTTTAATTGTTTCACCCTTTTCTCCCAACATAGCTTTGGGGTACATTAACATCAAGTGTAACTGTATTAAAATCTCTGGAGTCAGATGCATTTTATTTGGTCCTTTGCGTGTCTTCTTGCTTAATGATGGAACCTTATACTTTGCCAAAACATGATATATTGACCCAAATTCAGACCTGATGTTAGCAAATGCATTTCCATTCAGCTCAGTGGAGTTTCAGTCACTTACAGCAAATGTGAATCTGGTACAATGAATTAATTGCTTAAAACAGTATGTTTAACTTTCTTTACAAGTAGAGTTGAAATTAGAAAGCTCATCTATGGAGGCAAAATTAAGAGGTTAAAGGTGGAATTTTTATGACCTTAGTTGCACACTCAGCTGAAAAACTTCCATTAAAAGTAGTGATCTTTGCTTGACTAGTATTAATTAACCTAAATTAAGTTGTTTTACATGCAGTAGACTTGGAAATAATACTCCTGAGAATTACAAATGGGTTCTTATTACTGATAGATACACTTAAGGGCTCAGTTGGGATAAGCTATGGAAAGTTTGGGTGCCTATCAGCACTTTTTCCCCCTCTACCATACTTCTCATACTCTATCCTCTTCTTCCCTCAAATTGTCATAGCAGGGTCATAGGCAACCAAACCTAGTAGTTGGAACCAGAGTCCACCATCAACTGTGTCAGGATACCAGGATATTAGCAGCAGAAGACAAACTGGAGATCAGAACCATGAGTTAGTAATCAGAGTCAGACTGGGATAGGATACCAGGGGGTCAGAGGCAGGAGACAAACTGGAGGTTGGGATCCATAAGTCAGGAGTCAAGCTAGTTCAGGATGCCACGAAATTAAGCCAGGGAAGCAGGAGTGGGTAGCAGGTAGTATGAACTGAGAACAAGAAGCACAGCCTCCAGTTTGCCTCCTGCCTCTGACCCCCTGGTATCCTGTTCCAGTCTGACTCTGATTACTAACTCATGGTTCTGATCTCCAGTTTGTCTTCTGCTGCTAACCTCCTGGTATCCTGACACCACTGATGGTGGACTCTGGTTCCAACTGCTAGGTTTGGTTGCCCATGACCCAGCTGTGACAATTTGGGGGAAGAAGAGGGTAGCAGGTAGTATGAACTGAGAACAGGAAGCACAATGTACACAGAGTGGAACGCAGTTGCTTAGACAGCTTCCTGTTCCTAGCTTAAGTAGGGCCAGCAGGCCAATCAGACACTCTGGAACTCTGCCAATGGATGTAAGGGGTGGAGCCACACAATGGGGCTGGGCTTCATGGTCCTAGGTCATCTATTGTCAGCAGGCTGCCAGATGAGGGATGGACCCTGGATTTTTCCCATGAACCTTGCAGGCCTGGGTCCAAGACCTGTGGGTCATGACACAAATCTCTTCCTCCATTTTCTTAAACCCCAATAATAGGCCTCTTTGGGGGATTTTAATGAGGGCAGAGGGGGTAGTGATAATTGTAGAAGTTAGTGTACTACTCATCAGGTACAATGCTTTGAAACTTTATGGCACCATAACCCATTCATCAATTGCAACTCATTTGACCTAATGACTGAGCAACTGCAATCTGCATAATCTCAGCCATTTTCTTAAGCAATCTCAGTTTCCAATAAATGGGCCTACGTTTTCCCCCACACCTCAAAAGAGTGGATGTATTCCATATACCTATTAATACCTTCCACTCATTCTGACTTTTACTCTTCTTGGTTCTGGACAATTGCTGTCTTAAAATCTTGCTTGTTCTGGACCTTCTTCAAGTCAGAGAAAACACAGAAAGCAAGGCCCTGAAATTCACCAGAGCTAAAGACAGTTGCCAGCTCAGCAGATTGCCAGAATTCCGGATCCAGAGACGGTTTGGTCCTTTGGCAACACGGTCCTTTGTCCCTTCTCCTTGACCTATAACAGCCTACTTATCATTGATTAAAAACTAAGGACCTTGAACAGGATGGAATTTTGGTTTGAGGCTGGGTTTAGGTTCGGACTGTTTTTTTTCCTAAACCATTCTCTAATTTTGTGACAATGTAAGAGGAAGCTGGAATGTGGACCAGAGTCTACCCTCATAACCCATGTAAAAAAACCCTGATATCCAAGAGGGGCTCTACACAGGGTAACCGCCTGGGGTGCTGGGCTTCAGGGGCACTGGGCTAGGGGTGCAGTTTTCGTTAGCAACAAAAAGGAAAATAGAAAGTTTGAAGTAACATGTTTCAGGTATTCTGTATATGGAGTCATTTTTCACTAATCTCCTGGAATGTTCTGGACCTTTGTAAAAATCTCAGAACCTTCCAGACTTTCTAAGAACTACATTTTCCTTGAACCTCCTAGAATGTTGTCACCCATGCCCTCGCGGGTATATAAGGGCAAGGTGTCACCAGTCAGTCAGTGAGATATAAGAACAAAGTTAAGTGAAGTGAGAGTCCAGCTGTGATATTGAGAACCATGTTTTATTGTGCAATTGTGAAAGTGTTCTTGTGTTTTAAGACTTGAAGCGTGTACGTAGCAACATATAAAGGACATATTTAATAAGAAGCTGGAGATATCTATCAAACCCCTATTTATGCAACAATATAAAAGAAATGCTGTTACTTCTTTTGCTAGGCTTAACACATAATGTTTAATGACTTTCTAAGACTATGGAACTTAGTCATTTTTTATTTTCTTTGGAGGAAACAGACAGTATTAGGGAGAGCAAAAGTCTAAGTTCTTCATCTCAGCTGATTTGGCTTTCTGATGGGGTATGCTATCCACACTGGCCCTGCAAGAGCTGAATTAGGCCAGGTGAGCCCAATCAGCTAATTAGGCTGGAGGCAACTAATTAGAGAGAAGGTTGCCTGTGAAGGACAGGTGGGGCTCTACAAAAGACAGGATATGGGAAGCAGAGGGGGCTGCAGGGAAGGAGTCTGAAATCACTCCTTGGGGAAAGGGAGGTGTGTTGGGAAGAGGCAGAGATGGGTTGCGTAAAGTTACTCCCTGGGAGGAATGAGTGATGAGACTGGCAACCCCAGAAAAGTGGGGAGGGCCAGGAGATGTGGAAGCAGCTCAGGAAAGGCAGCAAAGTGCAGGGAACAGACCTTGGCTGTTGGGTAGAGGGTCCCTGAGCTGGAACCTGGAGTAGAGGGTGGACCCGGGTTCCCTTGACAGCCACTGCAGAAATAGCACCGGGAAGCCGAAGACTGCCTGGGACTGCTGGAAAGCAGGTACACACTCCCCCACCTGGCCGGAGGTCTGAGTCATGAAGAGGGCAGCTGTGGCTCCTGAGCGCGAGAGAGCAGCTGCATAGGAGAAACTGATGGGATGTAACGGCTAGAAGGGGCATCAGCCTGATGGAGCTAATCCTCAGAACTGCCAGGAGGTGGCGCCATCCAGCAGTGAGTAGAGCAATCTGTTTTCCGCGTTTTATGGTCCTTGCACACTATAAACGCGATCAAGACATGATCACTTTTATCTAAGAGCTACCATTCGTTTTTAGTTCTGTGATCAGTTCCTCTTTATCTGTCAAGACAAGGTCTAATATAAAATTCCCTCATGTTGGATGAAACACTTTTTGAGTTAGGAAATTGTCATCTATAATATTTAGAAATTCCAAAGCTGTTTTAGCACTGGCAGCATGAGACCTCCAGTGTCTGTCACTCAAACTGAAGGTCCCCATCATCACACAGCTTTTATTCCTATACATTATAGATATGTGCAAAAGGAAGCAGTCATCCTGTCGCCTACTGTGATTTGGTGGTCTGGAACAGACGCTAATACCCCATCTTGTGACTTACCTGGTAGGACACTGCTCCATAAGCATTCACAATCATTTTCCTCCAAGTTATCAGAGAGCCAGAAACAGGTAATGCCATTTTTTATATAGAGCGCCACTCCCTCTCTCCTTTTACCCACTCAGTCCTTCCTAAATAGGTTATAACCATTGATTTTAATCATGTGAATCATCCCTCCAGGTTTCAGTCATACCAACTAGATCAAATTTATGCTCATAAATGAGCAATTCCAATTCCTCTTGTCTGTTAGTTACCAAGGCTCCTGGCATTGATGTATAGCCAATTCAAGAACTTTTCTTTGTGTCCTTTGGTTCCTTGATTAATTTTATTCTCAGCATCTTTATTTTGGGGCTAACTACAATCCAAAGTCAAAAACAGTGAATTCAAACCCCTGAGTTGCCTGAGAAGTCTTCAGCAGAACCCCACCCATCAGCTCAGGGCTTGTCCCCATGCAGCCAGACCTTTTTTGGTCAGCATTCCTGGGCCTACCTATCCCATCACTGATAGCTGTCTCAGGCTCTTGGCTAGAATCAGGCTTCTGTTGCCAATGAAGAAGCAATGCTCTTCTCTGCTTCCTGGTCACCCCTGACTGAGTTGGGCCTCTTCCTTTTAAGTCCTCGCTCCACTCCTGACAAGTGCTGCAGAGGTAGCAGGGTGAGGTCAATTGTGTCCACAGGCCCTTGTTATCCCCCGCCCTACCAGTGTGGGGCCTATCTAGCCAATACCCAAATTGGTTCCCTTTGGGAATACTTTGCATTTAACAGTTTGTTTGTTTTCTCAGAGCTTCTCATCTTATATAAAATTAGCCCACGGATGATATATAGGCCTTTAAAAAATAAAGTAGAAAAAACTTGATTGTTATTTTTATTTTAAGAACTCCCTGTCAGCTCAGGTTCCCCTTTCTCCTCCTCCACCAGTTGCTAACCCTTTCTGTGGGCCTCTCAATCCCCTGAAATTGCTACTCCTGAGCACACCAGCCTATTAAGGTCTGAACATGAAGATACTTGGACTACATAAATGTAGCTTCATTACATTCTCTGCTGAACTTCATTGACAAAACAACAGTCTTATGGGTAAGCAGACTATAGATGCAGACAACTGATATCCAAGATCACTGCATTAAGAACATCTGGTTTTTTGGAGTTATTTGAATTTTCGTAGTGCATTTAGTCCCTCATGAATGCTTTTACACAACATTCAGGGTTTACAGTAGCTGAAGCTGAATATTGCACTTTAGCTTTTGCACCAAAAGAAAAGCAGAAAATAAGTCATTTTATAGGTAGAGCTGGTGAAAAAATGAAAATTTTCAAGTTTATTTGCCGTCTTCAGAGTTCGAAATGGACCCATTTTTGTTTTTTCACTGAATTATTTTCCTAAACTTTTTATAGCACTATCAGTAGCGTAGCCAGCGGCCGCTCCCCCACTGAGCAGAAGCGGCGCCTTTTTTGTGCTCCGATGCCTTTTGCTCCTGCTCTGGAGCCGGAGCGGAGTATTTTTTTTGCTCCCGGCACCTTTTTTTGCTCCTGACCCTTTTTGCTCTTGCGCTGCAGCAGGAGCAAAGCATTTTCTTTGTGCTCTCAGTGCCTTTTTTTGCTCCCGGCGCCTTTATTTTTAGCTGTGCTCCCCCTGTGCTCTAAACCTGGCTATGCCACTGAGCACTATTTCTCTAAATGTTGAGAGACGTTTTTTATCTACTGAAAGCTGGGTTAAACAAGAAATCTGATAACCATTTCTATAACAATTTCAGTACTTCTGACTTTTTAAAATTTATTTACCTGGTGTTTTTGGTAACCAATCATGGTTTCAATAACAATTTCAAGTTTAAAATGAATGAAAAAGAAAAAAGGTTGGTAATATCAATTTTTCTCACACAAAAAGTCAATTTCTAGGCTAGATATTTTTGCAATGAACAAAAGTCTTTGATTAAAAAAATGTCAACGAGCTCTGATTGTTGAAGGATTGATCGTGCCCCCATTGGAATCAATGGTGCGGCTCTCATAGACTTCAGTCATGTAAAATCAGGCGTTAAGTCTGGCAACCTGTGGAGCTACTCACCTGAAAAGATATCACATAATGTTGAAAGTTGCAAGACCACATGCTTCCCTCCTGCTTGGACCTAAGAGGAGAAAAATGATTCAGAAAGCCCCCAAGCCTGCAGGAGAGTGGGAGCCTTGTCTCCATGGCATACTCCTGCATGCCACCAAAGACTGCAGAAGCTTCTCTAGGAGAGAACCTGGGGTAGGCACTCTGCACATCAGGAAGGCTTGGCGCTCAAACATGAGAGATAAAGGCAGAGGGAAGAGTCTCTCTCCATGGTATTAGCTCCCTGTGAATTTTATACTTACGTGTATAATATAATGCTGCCCCACTCAGCATTTCCTGTGCCAGGTGCCCTTCCCAATGTAACTCAAAAGGAAATGTTTATGGAGAGCCACAGGGACCATAGGGATATGTCAACTATGCAAACCAAAGGAGTAGTCTGAAGAAAGCATTAAGTGTGAGAACTCAGGGGATTCCTGTCCCCTTTCCTGCAGAGAAGATGATTTGACCCTTAATCATTACACAGAAAAAACATAAATATGGCATGGATTAAACACAATTAATTCCTGGTGTAACTCCATTGAAGGTAATTTTCTGGCAGGAATTTACAGCCAGTGTCCTAAAATGTTTAATATCATTTGCGGTTCTCTTAGCTAGACAAATCACTAATAAAACGTATTATAGTTAAATTAAGGATTCCTGAGATTGAGTTTTTAAACCCTGCTCAGGTTCAGGGCTGGATGTACAGTCTACTGTCGAATCAAATCCACGTTTTTCTAACTGTTTGTCTCTGCAAAATTCTTGAAATTCTATGCACTGATCTTCTTAGCCATGGTTGCTTTTTCTTTTAATGTGTAAAGAGATTGTGTGTGTAAATCTAAATGTACCATAAACTCATAAGACTGGAGGCCAGAACCCTTAGTGATGTGAATAACCCCTGATGATACAGGTAGCCCCACTGAACACTAATAGGATCACTAGGGTGAGTATGGATTCCTCATGCAAGTAGAAGTTGCAGGCTCAGCTTGTCCCTGGCCTTCATGCCAGGACCTAACAGACCCAGAAAAGTTCTGTGCTCAGGGGATGGCAAATCAAGTGCCTGGGAGCACAGCTGAAATATTTAGATAGTCAGCCTAGTTGCTAGGGAACATAAAGTATTTTAAAGTATGCGAGGTTACAAGGCTACCCTAAAGTTAGACTAATCCTGTGTAGCATCTCTATGGCAACCAGGAGTGAACGGCATGTGAGGTGAAAGGAGAAGGGAAGATAGCATAATCATCAGCAATAAATAAACCTTGACAGGGCTTAGTCCGATTATGTTGTCAACCTGTTAAAGAATGCGAGTGCCATGCTATAGTTCAACCACTCGGCTGGGAACAAAATTTTCCCTTTGCAGGTCCAGAGGAAATGACATTTTAAAAGTAGAAAGATAATGTCTGATGCGGTGGATGCTGACAATTGGAAGGGTCGAATGAGGGAGGGATGAAAGGAGAATAACCCCTACACATGCTACATAATAAAAGTCTTCTTCCTTAGTACTTAGCAGCTCAAACCAAATTTCCACAGCAGATCTAACTACATTGCCCACCCTGGAAACCTTTCTGTTTCGCCTGGGATAATAAGATGACGTGGCCATATTATCTGCAATATTCCCTATGTACCATTTAAACACTGTATGGAATTCAACCAATGCTGTGGTAATATTAAAATAGTTACACTAACTCGATATTATCACTCTCTGTAAGCAGAGTTCACCGTTAAAAAGTCGGTTTTGCCAACAGTTAATTCATAGTGATATATAGTATTTACTATACTGCATTAGTGCTCATAGACCATAACCAAGGTGAGGCCTCCATTGTGCTAGGTACTGTTGAAACAGTCCCTTCCCTGAAGAGCTGACTGCCTAAATAGCTGGGCAACAGAGGTACAGAAAAATGAAGCATCATGCACAAGGCCACATGGCAGGTATGGTGGAATCGCCATCACAGGCGATTTTTTAAATTAAAATTGATGTTTTTCTCAGAGCTGCTCTATTCCAACAAGTATTAATTCAGAGAAATCGTATTGCCTGTGCTATTCAGGAGGTCAGACTAGATGATCAAAATGGTCCCTTCTGGCCTTATAAAGTCAGGGCCTTAGCTACAAGACTATATGAGATCACAGTTTTCCCGCCTGCTCTGAACTTCATAGAGAGTGAACGAGTAAAGACTATTCGAGTGAGTGAGAGATCACCGAATTGGGCCCCAACGTCTCACTAGATTCACATGCACTTATTCAAGGCCTGATCTTGCACCACTGAATTCAATGGGAGTTTTCCCCTTAAATTCAGTTGGGCTGGATGGTAGTGCAAAGTACTTTTGGAAGTTCCCCTCAGTCTTCTGCACTGGTGGCCATACTCGTTTTTGACTCTGCCATCTCACTGAAGACTTGCTGCTGCTTTGCAGACCCCTGAAGGAATGTGCACTAAATAGTTTGGGGTTAGTCCGCTGCATCATGAAAACACTGTGGGGTTATCCCAGATTTGCAAGGAGGCAGTTAACGGGGTGCAAAAATGTGTCCCTTTTCATTTATTTTTGTTTCGGAACAGTTCTACCAAAGATAGAACAGCCATTAGAGCTGGCGTTGGCTGAGCTAGCTATGCAGACTATCTATCTAATGCACTTATATGGCCCCTATTGTCAGAAGTATCTGAGTACCTCACAAACATCTCTGTATTTATCCTCACAAGACCCCAGTGAGGTAGGGAAGTGCTATCGTTCTGGTTTTATAGAGGGGAACTGAGGAGACTCAGATCCTAACTGACTTGTCCAAGTTCACAGAGTAAGTCTGTGGCAAAGCAGGGACTTGAATCCAGAACTCCCATATCCTAGGCTGGTGTTCTAACCACTCTTCCTCTCTGTCATGTTATTCTGTGAAACCACCAGCGATGGGAAGGACACTACTGTTCACTACAGCAGCTTTGCCTTTGAGTATGGACATAGTAGTGGACCCCACTGCCCTTGAGACAAATGAAATAAAAAATAAGCCAAAATTCTGACAAACACTGAGCCTGACTGAAAACTCACTGAAGTCAATGGGACTCTTACCATTGACTTCAGCGAGCTATGGATCAAGCTCATTGTGAACCGCAAGAAAATAGCTAACATTCACATAGAGAGTCAATATGCCATAGTACTACACGGGGAAGTTCTCATCATAGTCTTAAGCTAATATGTTACGACAGTCAAAGTATTATCCAGACTGAAAACCAAGGATGCAGAATTATTTTGTGCTCCAATCAAGACATGCCAGTTCTTAAAAATATTTATCATTTTAATGTTATAATTTACATTTCCCAGATTAGCATATTTCATAGTTTGTTCACTTGGACTGATAGATTTATTTCAGAAAAAAATTCACCAAGAATCTCACTAATGAAAATAAAAAAAAAATCCGAATTAAGTTGCTCAAAAAAGCTCTTAGTTTTTAATGTAATTGGGCAATGATGATATGTTAAGTAAATAAGAACTGACTGTTCAAAGTGCCTAATTATGATGGTTAATTATAAGTTTAAATCCAGAGGAGCTATAATTAACAAATTACTGCATATTTTTATTAATACATCAAAACTTGGAAGAAATGTAGATCGGACCTGATTTGAAGTCTATAGAAAGAATCTCATTGACTTCCATGGGCTTTGGATCAGGCCCATGCAATAATAGGCAGTGCTTTGGGATCCTCCAGGATTGAAGGCATTGTATAAAAAAAGATGATTTGTTATCTTCAAAGGGATGCAATCCAAAATTGCAGTGGATGAGCAAGATGCTATCAAAATTAAGTGGGACGCTTGAAAGTATTTCCAGTCTGGAAGCTTCATTGCCTGCAGATCTTTTTGTGGTGCATAGCGTCGGCCTTCTAGGGGAAGGAACAACTTGCTATTTTAAGCCTGTGAAGACTGTTATCAAAACATTTCCAGCCCTTAATTGGCTCTCCGCTTTTAAGCTTCCAGTTAGGCTCCAGCTACAGGAAGAGCTTCATTTGTTAATAAAAGCTGCTTTTTACAAAAAAAATCCACCTGCGTCTTTTAATTAATTAATTTCTAAAAACTCATATTCAGGAGCGATTTCATTCCACTCTGTGCTCATATCCCCCTCCCTGTGTCACCTTTGTCAGGGGCCTTTTACATTTGAAATACCTGCACGTCGTGCTGTTTTCGTTCAATGTGCAGTGTTGGATGAGGTTGGTGTATTTTTTTTCCTTTTTGCTTGCTGCATTAAAATGTTCTCCAAGGATGAAATTTGTCACTGTGTAGAGTGGAGGGGCTGGGAGGCAGGGGACAGTACAAGGCCCTGTGGGACATAGGTCTCATGCTGGGCTTCTACATGGGGCCAAATTTCACCATAAATTAACTATCAGTGAAACCACCTCATGGAACTATATTCTGATGAGATATTTACAGAAACCTTGAGTTATTCTCCTTTAAGAATAAATATCCTTTAATGCCTAAAGAGTTAGACTAGATGGGCGTTAGACTAGATGACCCTTGTGGTCCCTTCCTATTCTATGAGTCTAATTAATCTCAGGACAGATTGTTTCTGATGCTAGCATGGTTACATGGATTGGGAGAAAGCACAAGACCACCTCCCACACAAAGTGGAGGCTGTGACACTACACCCCATATTCTTCACAGAGATATTGTTATGATATCAGTATGGCATAACTAATGTGTTTTGTGCAAGATGGGTCTTTTGAGATATTATTGGAAAGGTTATGATTTACCGAATATGATTATCCCGTTTGTATGCGTGTATCGTTTCTATATCTAAAGTTAGGAATATTGACTATACATCTGTACTACAAAAGTATTTGCACCTGGGGAATGCCCTCCAGACAAAATGCAGTCAGTCTGGCTGGTTGGCTGGAAACAAGTCAATAGACCATTAGGGAGAACAATAGGTTTTGGAAGATGCTAATTTCCCATCTTGCTGGGATGCTACAAATGGCCTTTGACTGAAGGCTGCTTTGACACTGCAGGGTCATGTGATCATGTCACCTGGTACTGGACTCAATGATGGAATACCAGAATTTTTCCACTGAGTGGGGGAGGAACCATATTGGAAAACAAAGGAGTCCCGCCATATGTAAAACCTCGGCACCAAAAGTGGGAGTGCACTAATAAAGTTTGCGGATGACACAAAATTGGGAGGTATTGCCGATACAGAGAAGGATCGGGATATCATACAGGAAGATCTGGATGACCTTGTAAACTGGAGTAATAGTAATAGGATGAAATTTAATAGTGAGAAGTGTAAGGTTATGCATTTAGGGATTAATAACAAGAATTTTATTTATAAGCTGGGGGCGCATCAGTTGGAAGTAATGGAAGAGGAAAAGGACCTCGGAGTCCTGGTTGATGACAGGATGACTGAGAGTCGCCAATGTGATATGGCCATGAAAAAAGCTAATGCGATCTCGGGATGCATTAGGCGAGGTATTTCTAGTAGAGATAAGGAGGTGTTAGTACCATTATACAAGGCATTGGTGAGACCTCATTTAGAATACTGTGTGCAGTTCTGGTCTCCCATGTTTAAGAAGGATGAATTCAAACTGGAACAGGTACAAAGAAGGGCCACTAGGATGATCCGAGGAATGGAAAACCTGTTGTGTGAAAGGAGACTCAAGGAGCTTGGTTTGTTTACCTTAACCAAAAGAAGGCTGAGAAGAGATATGATTGCTCTCTTTAAATATATCAGAGGGATAAATACCAGGGAGAGAGAGGAATTATTTCAGCTCAGTACCAATGTGGACACAAGAACAAATGGATATAAACTGGCCATCAGGAAGTTTAGACTTGAAATTAAACGAAGGTTTCTAACCATCAGAGGAGTGAAGTTCTGGAACAGCCTTCCAAGGGAAGCAGTGGGGGCAAAAGACCTATCTGGCTTCAAGATTAAGCTAGATAAATTTATGGAGGGGATGGTTTGATGGGATCACATGATCTTAGTCAAAGGTCAATTAATTGCCATCAGTGGTAAATAGGACCCATGGTGAGTGATGGGATGTTAGAAGTTACTACAGGAACTTTTCCTGGGTGTCTGGCTGGTAGTCTTGCCCACATGCTCAGGGTTCAGCTGATCGCCATATTTGGGGTCAGGAAGGAATTTTCCTCCAGAGTGGATTGGCAGAGGCCCTGGAGGTTTTTCGCCTTCCTCTGCAGCATGGGGCACTGGTCACTTACTGGAGGATTCTCTGCATCTTGAAGTCTTTAAACCATGATTTGAGGACTTCAATAGCTGAGACATAGGTGAGAGGAATATTTCAGGAGTGGGTGGGTGAGATTCTGTGGCCTGCATTGTGCAGGAGGTCAGACTAGATGATCATAATGGTCCCTTCTGACCTTAAAGTCTATGAGTATCCCAATTCCAAGTGGCACCCAGGGGGTTAACCAGTCACAGAGGCCAGGCATAATAGCAATCCCTGTGTTTGGGGGTGTGCAGTGATTTCTCCCTGCCAGCATCCCTAGGAGCATAATACACTGCAGAGGGGATAAGGAAGGACAGAGAGGAGACAGGAGCATTACCACGCCTCCCCCTTTGCACTGACTTGCATAACTAACCAGTCATACTGGGGGAATCTGAAGAAATGGTGCAATATGCACCATGCTCCCGCCCCAGGGAGTGAAAAGAATTTGTGCCTTCTCGAGGTCCCCAGAGGGTGCTGCAACCCCACACAATTACAAACAGACCTGTGCCTATCTGATCCATTAAGATTGAATGTATGGCTCCCAAGAGTCATGAAACAAGTTCAGTGTGTGTGGGAATTGGGGCATGATGTGTTTCTCAGTACAGAGCCAAGGAAGGCACTGGGAAAAAGGCATGAAGACAGGAAAATGCTAGGAAGAAGTCCAAGGAGGCAGTGGAAACATGTCAGACAAAGCAGATCTTGGCTCCTCATCCTCGGGAACTTGGACTGGAACCGAGTGTAGAGGGTGAGCCAAGGTTCCCCTACCAGCCACTGGGAAGGTGGTGGGAAGACCCCTGATGCTAGGGGATAAAGACAATTAAAAGCCCTGAGAAAAGGGTGTGAGGAACATGGGCCCAGAGTTGAGGGCCGAAGACCAGATAAAAGTGTTGGGACTATTATTTGTTTGATGTTTTGTTATCCTGGAAGGGGTTGAACTAGAACATGATGTGTCCAGAGGGCCAAGCCATAGGAAGAGGCAGACCACCAGAGTGACTGTCAGCATGGGGTGCTAGAGAGGAAAGAGCTGCTATGCCACACTCTGCCAGGAGAGGGCACACCAGCAGGGAGTTTACTCTTCTACACTCCCCAAAGCTCAGCCCTCAGGGACAGATCCATGAGCCTACCCTTACCATACACTAGAAATGCCCTTCAATCTCTTCCTGCAATGCACTCCTCACTGCTGGCTGCCAAGATAGCTGATACTTTCCTCAGTGTGCCAGGGAGGGAAAAGACAACAATGTGAGCAAGTTCTCCTCTCCCTTGCCCATAGTGCAGCCATGCTGGAGCAGCCTTAGACTCATCAATGATTTGGGAGCATGTAACTCAATCCACAGTAACTGCCTGGGACCAATGAGCTAGTAATATGCCCCAAGCCACTAGGACAGCACTAGCAACCCTAGGGATGTTAACTACAGCACCTTGGCCAAATTCTGGTTGGGGTATTACATTCCACCCACCCTCAATTTCCACTGGCTGCAGTACAATATTCTTCTTCACTTGGGACCTGATCCAGATGCCCCAGGCTGAAAAGTACTGTCTGGATTTAATGAGAAAGAGATGTACAACAGGGCTTCATTGACATATCACTATGACTGAAGTCCATAGAATTTCACGAGTTGCTCCCCAGTTTAAATCCTTCCAAACTGTGCTCTTTTTCATTCATTATTGTGCTAATTGTACCATAAATGGACATTCAGATTAAATTTTCACATTTAATTTTTAGGGGGCATGATCTGCAAAGCATGGATACACATGTTTATGTAGAACACCACCAATTTCATCATTCATTTCACAGTTAATTCCACTGATAAAATTCACACCAGGCATAAACATTCGCCATTGTGCGTTCCATTCATTTCTTAACTTAGCCTTTTCACTGATTTATTGTATCACTGTTGGACAGGGAAATTAGAGTACTCACTAAGGAACAGGCAACTTTTTATTGACCAATTATCCTTCCATCTGAGTTGAGTGTTGGACTGCTGGTGGTTAACACTTAAACTATACATTATCAAAGAAAGAAGTGCTGATTAGTATCTGTTGCAATCTTATCGAGGAAGACCAAAATACCAGCAGTAGAGTTTACTCCTACAAATAAGTGGGAGATATTTTTTAGGATCATTCTTCCTCTGCAATGGAGTTATCCTTGATCTTCCAAAGATAAGAAAAAATATTTTGATCAAGAGAAATCTGTTCAAGTGTTCAAACTGGGCCACTTTTTGTGGTTTGCTTAAACTTTAAAGAATTTCAATAGTCCATTTTCATCCGACTGTAATTGTTCTATTAAGCTGAACAAATATACAAAGTGTATGCAGCAACCCTTCAAGATTTAGTCTTGTGATTAGTTCAGGGATCTGGAAGTCATGACCTTTCGGTTCCAATCCTCTCTGCCATGGATTTTCTGTATGACCTTGGGAAAGTCACAAAGGTGAGAGTGGAGACAAAAGAGAGAGTTATATCATCGTTTACGGATCAAATGAACAACTACAAAATGGGAATAACTGGTTAGGTGGTAGGACTACTAAAGAGGATCTGTGGGTTATAGTGGATCTCAAATTAAATATTACTCCCGGGGGAATTCTGCACCAAAATTTAAAAGTTCTGCACACAATATTTTCAAATTCTGCATATTTTAGTTGTCAAAATAACAAAATATAATCACAGCAGTTTCGATCATTTTGATCATTTATTTTAAAATACCTGTCAGCAAGTATGTTAGTATCAATGGAGACAACAAAAAAGATTCAGAAAATGTTTTTTGACAAATAGATTCCTTACTATGCATGTTAATACAGAACTCTGAGTAATAATTTGTTTAAACTACAATACAGAACCGTATTTCCCACACTCCTCAGAAGAAGTGCAAAGGCTTGTGGGAGTCAGGGGTAACGGAGAAGCTGAGGGAGAGGGAAGTAATTTCTGGGAACGCGCATGGGTGTTAACTTGAAGTGTTGTTAGGTATGAGTAGGAAAAGTATGGAACAGGTTTTTTGAGGGGAGCAGGGAGGGACAGTTAGGGAGATTCTCTCATGCAGACCCCGGCTGAATCCTAGCCTCTCCCATTCAGTCAGGCACATCTGCCCCATCCCCATGTGTCCCTGCACCCCCATGTGTCTTTGTGCCACCTGTCCACATGTGTCCCTCCACCCCCACTCAGACACTCACTCCCTCCATCCCCAAGTGGGCCTTCACACCCTCCCCCAGTCCCCATGTGTATCTGTGCCTCCACTCAGTCACCCCCTGTCCTTATGTCCCTGCACCCCCCCCCGTCCCCATGTGTCTCTGTGCCCCCACTCAGCCTTCCCCCATGTGGCCCTTCACCTCCCTTCCCCTGTGGCCCTGAACTCCACTCTCATTCAGCCCCTGACACAGTCTGTCCTCCCCCACTGGCCCTTATGAGCCTATGTCTGACCCCCCAGTAATCCCACGCTGTGTCTCCCCATAGCTCCTGTCTCCTGACCTGGCCTGACAGGTGCTGTGAAGAAGGCAGGCTCTTTCTCTTCCCTGGCTGGCTGGCTGGGAGAAGCTGCTGTGTTATAGTGCCACAGTGCCCTCTGGTGGGCACAAGGCAGAACTGCAGCAAAATTCCGGTGGAAGCTTTTTTCTGCTGAAAAAAATAAAAATATGCGTGGCTCATTAATTATGCACATGCACAGTGGCACAGAATTCCCCCAGCGGTAGAATATGAATCAACAATGCAATACACTTGCTAAAAAGACTAATATCATTCTAGGATGTTTTAGCAAGTATGTCGTATATAAGATGCAGAATGTAATTGTCCCACTCAGCACTGGTGAGGCCTCGGTTAGAGGATTGTGTCCAATTCTGGGCACCACACCTTATGAGAGATATGAACAAACTGAAGAGAGTCCAGAGGAAAGCAACAAAAAAGACAAAAGGTTTATAAAACCTGACCCATGAGGAAAGGTTAAAAAAACTGGGCATGTTTAGTCCTGAGAAAAGAAGACTGGACTGAGGGAGGAACCTGATAAGTCTTCAAACATGTTAAGCGCTGTTATAAAGAGGAAAGTGATCATTGTTCTCTATGCCCACTGACGGCAAGACAAGAAGTAATGGGCTAAATCAGAGATATTAGGAAAAACTTTCTAACTATAGGGATAGTTAAGCACTGGAATAGATTAACAAGGAAGGTTGTGGAATATCCATCATTGGAGGTTTTTAAGAACAGGTTGGACAAACACCTGCGAGGGATGGTGAAGGTACACTTGGTCCTGCCTCAGCAGAGCGGGGGCTGGACTAGATGATCTCTCAAGGTCACTTCCAGCCCTACAGCTCTATGATCAGCAGTAGCCTAGAGTAGCTAGTTTTGGTATTTTCAATTTTTTGCTTTGGATTGCCAAGAGACTGAAACCTTTCCCCCCTTTTTCAGTCCTTAGTGGGATAATCATTCTCTGAATGGGTTTCTTTTGCTGCCTACATTTACTCTCGTAAAAGTTATTGCCTCTCCCCTCCCCCCCATTAATAAAAGGAGAGATGGAAATGCGTAGATTTAAGAAAATGAGGCACTTTTGGGGGCAAGATAATGAGTAAAGGTTATTCTGCCTGGCAGTCCTAATTACCATTTAGTACTTTAATCCCAAAGGAGGCCAGTTCATCACTTCCCAAATGACCTTGAGAGTTTTTGCTTAAAACTTGTCCTGTAAATTATTATACGAGCCAATATTATAATTCTCTGCATAGTCCATCATTTAATCACAGGATTCCCCGTCTGCCCCAACTTCTATTTATGCTTCCCTGTTCTGTCATCTGTAGAAAGCTGAAAAGAGAAAATTTCAGACCATCCACCCAAGAAGGATAAAAATAAGAGCCCCCGTGGGACTGCACAGAGGAAAGCCCTTGGTGGAATGACAAACCTGTTCTACTTATGGCATAGCAACGTCAGACAGGTGTGCAAGTGGAATTATTAAGGCAGAAGAAAGATGATCTTGCGGTCAAGGCACTGGACTAGGACTCAGGAGAGATTCACTTCTTGGCTCTTCCAGAGACATCGTGTCTGGCTGCACGCTAGCGTGTAAGCTCACTGTGACTGTTTCTCATCTGTACAGGAAGGTAACGCTGCCTCCTTTCTCCCATGCATTATTGGTATAGACTGTAATCTGTCCCGGGTAGGGACTGTCTCTAAGTATGTGTGTGTGTCAACTGTCTACACAATGGGGCTCCAGTCAATCTCTAGCCAATACTGTAAAGCAAACAAAGTAGTAATTTTAATTGAACTTTATATACAGTTATAGGGTCTGATCCAACACACATGATGAATAATTTAATTTAGGTGAACTCAACAAGACTGTTCATCTGCATAAAGTTACTTACAGGCAAACGAGTTTGTTGGGCTGGGCCCATTTCTATTTATTCTGTCTTAATGGAGGTTACGGCCCTGATCCTGAGGTCAAGGCCCTGATCCTGAGGGATCCAGACTACTCTACACCTGCCATTGAACACTGTTGGCACGGGACACTTGGGACTTATCCACATGCATCCTTGTCCCACATACGTCCATTTTCACTTCTCTTTTCAGCCTTGGGTACCCAATGGGAGTTGGGGAAACTCTCGCACTGAGCCCCTGGATCTAGGATCAGTTGAAAGAGAATAAATATAAATCTCATGTGATTTGAACAGTTACTTTATAGACAGTAACTCCATAGGAGGTGTGGCTCCTTAGCACTACTCAGATTTGTGTCTCTGTAGCTATAATACATAAGAATTTCTAAAGCACCTATCACAATGGTATCTAAATACCTCAGTTCCTAGTGATAAAGATCCTGCAGCTGATCCTTAACTGACAATTCTATCAACTGAGAGAGAAATCCTGAAATCTTTACAAAGGTTTAATCAAATTCTAATTGGGCAAAGTCTCAATGGTTATACTCGGGTGAGCAACTTTTATTCAATGTGTGTAAGGATTCCATACTCAGGCTCTAAATATGGACCTTGGAATTTGGCCCAATAAGCCAAATAAAATTCAGCTCATTCTCTCATAGGTCTATGGGCTCTGCAGTGGTAATAGTCATTAAAACCAAACAGAGGTGACTCACAAGCTGTTGAAGTAAAATGGGATCATTTTTACAATCACCTTTCTCACCATATTTTACACATTCTACGAATGGATTCTCAGTTGCATTAAAGTGCAGTCAAGTGATCCCTAATAGAAACAGAGGTGGCAGGGAAGGAAGTAATGAGCTCATATTGCATACCTGGGATACACATTTCTTCCATCTCTATCTTTTTATGGATTGCAATATCCCATACTGGAATGTTAGGGGTTCTGGGTTCCAAGCCTGACTGTGAAAAGTCCCAAACTCTTTGGCCTCATTTTACCCATCTGCAAAATGGATTTACCCGCCCCTCATTAGAGCATTGTGAGGCTGAATTAATTCATATTTGTAAAGAGTTTGAGAGCAGTGGGAGGAAGGTGCTATAAAAATGCAAAGGATTTTTTTTTTTTATTGTAGGCGAGCTCTCAGAGTAAAATGCAAAGCAGCTTAAGCATGAACAAATCTGTACTTTGCAAATGCTGCATATATTTACTGTGGCTAGTAAGTGCTGGTCTGCCTCATCCTTTCAGCTGTGGAAATAATCACTCGGCAATAATTACAGCTTTTCTCATCTGAAAACAGGTGTGCTGTGTATCTCTGCAAGTTCTAGAAAGCTGGTAGCAGTTTGTCATTTTGGTGTTGACACATTGTTACATTAGGCTTCACAACGTAATGACACGATACCATGAAATGATGACGTGAAAATTAGTGTGTTCACTTCTCTCCCCTAATTTGGTGCCATCAGTAAATGTAACTAGCTTACAGATTTGTCCTTCGCTCTAGGTCATTTTCTACACAGGGCTTTCAACAGAATGCTTCAATGGATTGACTTGAATGTTTCCCTGAACTGGATGCATGTAGATCTCTTTGCAGATGATGACCTGGCCTTAGTTATTCAAGCTTTTGTCACTTCTTATCTGGACTATAGCAATGCTACATATGCATGAAGATAACATGAAGATAATGCATGAAAATAATAGCCCTTAGCAAACTCCAGATATCACAGAATGCTGCAGGACATCTCATCAGCAAAACCGGTAACCATGAGGCCATCAGACCTGTCCTCTGTATCTCTATAGAGTATCAAGTCAAGTTCAAAGCCTTGGTCCTTATCCTCAAAGTACTGCATGCTCTAGGCCCAGGATACCCAAAAGATCACCGGAAACTCCGGGATGAGGACTGTGGTCAACAGCTCTGCTGTTCAGGCACAATGGAGATGTTCACAGCAAGGTTAAATCTCATTTGTGCAGGCTGTGAAACACACTCCCACAGGATCCAAGACCTGCCTCACACATCACCACTTTCCATTCTAAGATCCAGGGGCCTGACTTTGACCTGCCTGCATATTACAGCAGACAGTTCATAAAACACCCTCACAACATTCCTGCTGGGGAGAAAGAATGACAAATGCTAATCATCTTGCTTATTGCACGACTGGGAGGCCCTCAGATACTATGGTGATGAGGGCGAGTTAAGAACCGGAACAGAATAAACATAAATCCTCTAACAAGCTCTCGGATGTGCCTATAATCCGTTCATTATGCACTCCCTCTGTAGCCTTTCCTGTCTGATCAGGTGAAGGTGTTACCAGCTAGCTTTTATACCACGCTCCATAACTCTCACAGCCCCCTCCCCACCAGAATATGGGGCACGGGAAGAAGGAAAGGAGTAAGCCCAGATCACTGTTGCACCCAGCTATTCCCAGTTGGCATGCCAGAGCCTGAAGGCCATAGCCAGACAATATAGATTGGAGTAGTCCTAAGGCTACTCTATGGGCTTGGCTACACTTACAAGTTACAGCGTAATAAAACTGCCGGCAGCGCTGTAACTCATTAACTGGCTACACTTGCAAGGCACGTGCAACGCTGTATCTCCTCAGATACAGCGCTGCATGTACTCCACCTCCCCGAGAGGAATAACAGCTGCTGCGAAGGAACGCTGGTCTGTCAGTATAGCCGAGGAACAACGGAGTTAATGATCTTCCGAAGTTGCCTTTGTTTTGAAACGGCACTTCCGGGTTGGAGTTCAGAGCTGCATTCTTTAAGCTGCTGATCACAGGCTCCGTTTCCTCTCTTTTATCTGATCTTTAAAAACAAACAAAGCCCCTGCTGTTTGCTTTCAGTGATTGAGAGAGAGGCAGGGGATGTGGAGGTGTGGAAATAATGAGCTGACACTCTGTGGCTATTCCAAAAATCCACTCTTTTTTTCCAAAAACGCTCCCTGTCAAAGTCCCCCTCACCCCCCCCCCCCGATTTGAAAAGCACGTTGCAGCTACCTGAATGCCCATAATGCACCGCTCCCAATACAGCTGCAAGTGCCGCAAATGTAGCCACGTCAGTGGTAGTTACTGCGCTGGCCGCTGCCAGTGTGGACAGGCTGCAGCGCTTTCCCTACTCAGCTGTACGAACACGGGTTTAACTAACAGCGCTGTACATCTGCAAGTGTAGCCTAGGCCTATGCTCTCCCAGCACACAACTAGCCCTAGCAGCAGGATGTAGTAAATGGCTATTGAGCACATGCATATCTATTGGGTACAGCTGGGTGAAGACTCATTTCCACAGATACACCCAGTATGCCAACTCTGGCCTTTACTATTTCCATGGTCTGTGCACAACTCTTCTGTAACAGCAGCAACCGGCTGCGGTCACTAAACGTAATGAAATGCCTAGGCTTTGTTGCATATCTCCCCAGTAGCCTACCCGAGGCTGGATGTATTGAGGGAAAATGATAGGGCAGCAAATGGGTGGATAGCGTTCTTGGGTTTCATAAGTGGGCTGGAAAGTGCCAGTGGACTAATGACTCATTCTCTCTCTCTCCAGAACATAGATAGGAACAGCAGGTGTTTATTTTTTTTCCTGCTGCTGCTGCATTTAGGAAGAAATATGTGTTGGAAGATGGAGAGAATAATAAAAAGCTACATTTTCTGGACATGACACAGATAACTTGTGATGAGTTGATCAAGAGAGACTAAAACAACTGAATTTTCAAAGCAAACAAAGCTCGCTGAACAGTCAAAAAGAGAAACAGCATTTCATATAGGCTGTTTAACATTAATATATGTTTGAACCAGCATCTGTGAGTCCACAGAGGCACAGAAACCCAGCCCCCAAAATCAGCTACAGTGGATCAAGAATATGCAAAAGTGTATAGAAGAGATTGTTTAATAAGCAAATGTTTTGAGCAATTCATAATAAAACAGTAAGAAATACTATAATAATAGGACACTAGCACTTTGGCCCAGATCCTCAAGGGTATTTAGGTGCCTAACTTCAACCAATGGGGCACTGAAGCACAGAAAAGATTGAGTGACTCACTCAAGATTGCTCAGGAAGTCTATGATGGAGCTGAGAACTTATCCCAGATCTCCTGAGTCTCATTCCAGTGTGTTAACCACAAGACTTCCCTATGTAACTGCTAAGTATATAATTAGGAGGTTACATATAAATTTAGAATCAGACTTGAATTAAGATTAAAATGGAGGCATTCACAAAAAAACATATGGAGGCCTTTTGCATGTTCAGTACACTGTATTTGCACCTAATTAGGTAATTGCATATAGAAGTAACGGCCCACACAAATGATGCAACCACATTTTTGAAGATGCCTTCACTGTGTTCACTTCTGACATTCTAGCCCTAAACATCTTCCCCTTTGCACGCTCACCTCTTCTGTAGTTAACTATGAACAGCTGTAAGCTTGAATAACAGCCCCTTCCTCAAATATACTTCTGTATCAGGGTCATCTTTACGCTCACACCCTTCCTGTAGATCTTAATTCCTTTTCCTAAGTTGAGAAACTTCAGAAGGGAAAATGCCCTGTTCTCTTCTTGTGGTTACCTTTGTTTATGAACTGGTTACCAATGCTCCAACCTCATTTCTCTCCTACATTTTCCACATCATTAACTGTGTGAATTTTCTGTGCTTGGAAGGCTGTTTATCTGTGTTAAAATGCAGAATCTGTTAGCCAGTCAGAATAGGAAAAAAGACCAGATGGCATCAATAACTTAATCTACTCCCAAGCTTATGTTCCTGCATGCATCTAATAGCTGGCTTAAGTGTTAGCCAGTAATATTCTTTCTGTGAAATTGTTTGTATAGTTTACATTTTAATTAACCATATGTCCGTAGGGAGATACTGAAAGTATGAGATTGCTGCATATACTCTCCCCACCACACACACAAACACCCAAAATAACTCTGACTGAGAAATTTAGATAAGAAATTAACAGAGTTTGGTAACACATCATTTTTTTCCTTTTTAAAAGGGGGTCCTTAAAGAGCTGCTTTTGAAATGGTCCATCGGTGAGTCAGTGGAGTCTAGTGGATAGGGGTCTGACCTGGGAATCAGGACATGTAGGTGCTGTTCCTGGCTTGACCATTGGGTAATCCTGGAAAAGTCATTCCTCATTTTGTGCCTTGGTTCCCCATCTGTAAGAGCAGGGTTATGTTACTTACCTTTCTTTGCAAAGCTCTCTGAAATCTACAGGTAAAAAGTGCTCTGTACAAGCTAAGTATTATTACTTTGTGGAAAACAAAGCCAGTTTTTAGGGCCTGGGTTTAGGATTTGGAAGACACAGAAACATCGGTCCTTGACTTTGAACAGCTATCCTGGAAAATCTAAAACATTTGCTATAGATTAGATTAATTGATATTTTCCCCTAAACTCACAGGTTACTTGGGCCTTTGGGTCCAAGGGCCCAGGTCCCTGATTCTTGGCAGGACCTTTTTGTGGCTGGGAGAGCCATTGCTATGCAGGCTTCTGATGATGGTGAGAAGCAAATCCTCAATCTAAGGGTACGTCTATACTACCCGCCTGATTCGGCGGGTAGCAATCGATCTTCTGGGATCGATTTATCGCGTCTCATCTAGACGCGATAAATCGATCCCGGAAGTGCTCGCCGTCGACACCGTTACTCCTGCTCCACGCGAGGAGTAAGCGGAGTCAACGGGGGAGCCTGCCTGCCACGTCTGGACCTGTGGTAAGTGCTTTTTAGTTTGAACTAAGATACTTCGACTTCAGCTACGTTATTCACATAGCTGAAGTTGCGTATCTTAGTTTGACACACACACCCCCCGCCCCCCCAGTGTGGACCAGCCCTAAGAAGCAATTCATCAATTTGTTCCAATTTGGAACAAACTGATCAATTAAACAGTAAGAAGTCCCCAGGACCAGATACACTTCACCCAAGAGTTCTGAAGGAACTCAAATATTGCAGAACTACTAACTGTGGTGTGTAAACTATGGTTTAAATCAGCTTCTGTAACAGATGACTAGAGGATAGTTAATGTGATGCCAATTATTTCAGTACCAGGCAAATTGGTTGAAAACATAGCAAAGAAAAGAATGGTCAGATACCTAGATGTACACTATTTGTTGGGGAAGAGTCAATGCAGTTTTCGTAGAAGGAAATCGTGCCTCACCAATCTATTAGAATTATTTGAGGGGTCAAAAAACATGTGGACCAGGGTGATCCAGTGGATGTATTGTACTTGACCTTTCAGAAAGCCTTGCAAAACCCTTCCTCAAAGACTCTTAAGCAAACTAAGCAGTAATGGGATAAAAGGAAAGGTCCTCTCATGGATTAGTAACTCGTTAAAAGAAAGGAAACAAAGGGTAGGAATAAACGGACAATTTTCAGAATGGAACGAGGTAAATAGTGGGGTCCCGCAACGGTGTCTCTTTCCAGGGCCAGTGCTGTTCAACATACTCATCAATGATCTGGAAAAGGGGGTAAACAGTGAGATGGCAAAGTTTGCAGATGTTACAAAATTACTCAAGACAGTTAAATAGAAAAAGTTACAAAGGGATCTTACAAAACTGGGTGACTGGGCAACAAAATGGCAGGTGAAATTCAATGTTGATAAAAGCCAAGTAATGCACACTTGAAAACATAATCCCAACTATACATACAAAATGATGGGGTCTAAATTAGCTGTTCCCACTCAAGAAAGAGATCTTGGAGTCATTGTGGATACTTCTCTGAAAACATCCACTCAATATGCAGCATCAGACAAAAAAGCAAACAGTATGTTAGGAAACATTAGGAAAGGGATAGATAATAAGACAGTAAATATCATGATGCCACAATATAAATCCATGGGATGCCCACATCTTGAATACTGCATGCAGTTCTGTCACCTCATCTCAAAAAGATAGATTAGACTTGGAAAAGATACAGAGAAGGGCAACAAAAATGATTGGGGTATGGAACTGCTTCAATACGAGGAGAGAAAAAAAACACTGGGACTGTTCAGCTTGGAAAAGAGACAACTAAGAGGCGATATGATAGATGTCTATAAAATCATGAATGGTGTGGAAAAAGCACTTCACATAACACAAGAACCAGGGGTCACCCGATTTAATTAATAGGCAGCAGGTTTGAAACAAACAAAATCAAATACTTTTTCACATAACACTCAGTTAACCTGTGGAACTCATTGCCAGGGAATGTTGTGAAGACTAAAAGCATAACTGGGTTAAAAAATAGATAAATTCCTGGAGGGTAGCTCCATTAATGTCTATTAGCCAAGATGGTCAGCAATGCAATCTCATGATCTGGGTGTGCCTAAGCCCCTGACTGCCAGATCATAGAATCATAGAATCATAGAATCTCAGGGTTGGAAGGGACCTCAGGAGGTCATCTAGTCCAACCCCCTGCTCAAAGCAGGACCAACCCCAACTAGATCACAGATGCTGTGACTGGATGACAGGGGCATGGATCACTTAAAAATTGCCCTGTTTTGTTCATTCCCTTTGAAGCATCTGCCACTGGCCACTGTCAGAAAACAGAATACTGGGCTAGATGGACCATTGGTCTGACCCAGTATGGCCATTCTTATGTTCAATGTGACCTCTGGCCAATGAGGCAGCCGTCCTGAAAGCATGAGAGGTAGCCAATTCAAGTGGGCTAAGCATATGACTGAAAGCAAGTGACCCCTGTGTTCTAATCCTGGCTCTTATACTGAATCCCTCTGCAGCATCAGTCAAGTTATTTAACTTCTCTGCCTCAGTTGTCCCATCTGTAAAATCAGGATAATACTATTATTTATCTATCTTGCAGAAGCATGGCAATGATAAATTAGTTAATCTTGGCATAGCGCTTGGAAATGCTAAATTCCATATGCTATGTCTCAAAGGCATAGCTCACACAGTCCATGATGAACATGGTATCAATACATAAATGGAGAGAGAGAGAACCTGCTAACCCTACTCACATGAGCAACATCACTTAATCAAAATAGTGTCACTGACTTCACTTGATCTCATCAAGAGAGTAAGGGTTGCAGGATCAGGCAATTTGCAGATGGGGAAACTGAGGCACAGACATGTGAAATGACTTGCCAAAGGTCACACAGAAGGTGAGCAGTAGAGCTGAGAAAGTACAGTGCATTCTTGGGTAGTGTTGCTGTGAATTGTTAAACAACTGCTACGCTCCAGCTTAGCCCAGAGAAGGCTGCATATCAGCCATGAGGATCTTTATGTATCATTTTCTATTTCAGTTAGAAGTGCCTTGGAATCCTTCTGGATGAAGGGAGCTCCATAAATGTTAAACATCATTGTATCTAAGATAATTTGTTCTGAAATCCCCAGAGTGCTCATGTCTCTGATATATCAGGGCGTTGTATAACTCATCAGTCTGTAGTTGCTGTTTTATGGCTTTCTGATGTCAGAAGGCACAATTGATTATGGCTGATAAAAGCGTGGCTCAGTACAGAAGTATTATCATCACCTGTATGTCATTAGAGCAAATCTTAGTTATACTGTCTCACCAAGGCAAGTATGATAAATCAATGTCTTAAGTCACAATTGAATCTGGTGGTATCAACTGACAATAATTTGCCAGGTAGAACAAGTGACCAAATTGCTCAACAGCAAAGAAATTGAAGGGTAGCGTAAGATACTTTACGTAGTGTAGATAGGAGACCATCCTTAAGGTGAAAAGCATCAAAACAGCAGACTTAATGTAATAGCCATCCAAATACAGCATGGGTGGATTGAATCATCACTCTTATTGGATGCCTGGGATGGCAGCACTAACTTCACAGATTGTGTTTTAAAGGCCTGTTTTGAAATACAAGGTATGAGTGCTGCAGTGGAAGCCCCAGGAGGAAATCTGGTGGACTCGGCCAGAATACTTCCTGGAGGTCCCAGGCACATGCCAGGGAACCATAGCCCCAGCCAGCCTGTTCCTTACTCCATCCCTACCTCCAAGTAATGGAGTAGTGATTCTGCTCCTCTGATCGATCACGGTTGCTCCATATGCTGAGGCACAAGGAGCAAAGGACAGGCATCGGCACAATACCAACCACAGTCTGGTGTCGGAGGGATCTTTTTGGATATGCAAGATGGCCAGCTCTGTCTAGCACTGCTATTCCATTCAGGTGGGTTGGACTGAAGAGTGGGTGTCATAAGTAGAGTTAACGTTTGAGCAGGAGCTAATAGAGAGAGACTGGGGTGACTATTCCCAAAGTTTCCTGCCTTACTCCCACTCCTTTTGATGCTAATCTGAGGCCTTTCTCACTGCATGGGGGCAGGGAAGTAGGGAGGCTTTGGGATTTACCAGGCAAGTAAAATATTTGCTAATAAATTATTCCAGGACCAACCATTTAAGGGAGTCCCTTCTGCCTGACACTAGTTCAAGGGGCAATTTTCAAGGGCACAACTGCATAGACAAGCAACTCCCATGAACATTCAATGGGAATTGAGGGCCTCACTGCCCTTTGTGCCTTCGAAACTCTCCTCCTTAGATTTTTAACTACCATTCACCTGAGACAGGTAAACCCTAGGCTGCTCCCACTCATCCCCCTTCACAACATGCTCCGACTCCCTCAGACTCCTGATCTCTTCCTCCCACCTTAGCCTTCCAGGAACCTACTGCAGAGCACCCTGACCTGCCTACGTCTTCCCTAATCCCCCTGACTCCTCTGGAAAGAGCCCCATGCCAAACCCCTCCTCTCTGAGATCTATTCACTCCCCCCCTCCCTGGTTTTAGCTCACCTTCTTGCTTGGCCTGCTCACTTGTTCTCTCCCCTGAGCCCACTGGCCACATATCTGCAGCCAACCAGTCTTTCCCTGTGGGAGAGCAGTCACTTCGGAGCCAGGAGCAGGGAGTACAGCTGGGTCTAATTGTATAAGGGACCTTGCTGAACCTAAATGGGGTGGAGCAAGAGAAGGGATCGGTTCAGCTGGGGGCTGTTTGGGCTCTGCCTGCAGTTATAAAAGCCTTGGTTTGGGAGCGCAGGGAGAGGCAACGCTAGTAGGGAGTCTGGCTAGAGAGGCAGTTGGTCCCTTGAAGCAATTTATTTAACAAAGGTTTTATTAACCAAGATATTCCTCAGAAGCAATTTCCTCTACAGGGGCTTTGTACGTGATCTAGAGGATAGAGCACTGGAGTGGGTCTTGGGAGACATGGGTTCTGCCCGGCTCTGGGTATTGGAGAACAGGGAATGGGAGGAAGCACTGCTGGGTTGGTAGGCAAATGCTGGCAGCAGTAGCAGGAGTGGTGCTTTGTAAAAAAGCATTAGAATGTACATCTCACAGAGTTAAACAGGCATGAGGTTTTCTAGTCCCAGCGATGGGTTAAATTCCTCTATCTAGTCATAGAATCATAGAATATCAGGGTTGGAAGGGACCTTAGGAGGTCATCTAGTCCAACCCCCTGCTCAAAGCAGGACCAATCCCCAATTGTTGCCCCAGATCCCTAAATGGCCCCCTCAAGGATTGAACTCACAACCCTTGTGGCTCACATGCAGTCCAAGAATTTAATATCCTACCTATAAGATTCAGATGGCCAATTTGCTAATGAAGTTTCCTCCAAATCTAACTACCTGCCACATCTATCTACTTTATAAGATGCCTATTGCTGGGATATTTAAGTTCTCTAGTACAGCAGGTATATAATATTTGTTTTCCTCAGATGAAAGATGCTATAGCAGAGAACTCAGACTTACAAACCTAAACAAATTAAGCCTCCCAACACCTGAAGCAGATCAGCATTAGATAAGTTTATTGACTTGCATTTATCAAGTGACTTGCTCAAGGTTTGGGTCTGTGAGTTGAAACTAGAATTTTCAACTCCCAAAAATAAGCTTGAATCACTAAATCATATCTCGTCTCATAAGCTCAACAATAGGACAAATATGGAACTCAATTACAGACCTTTTAGAAGGCCCTTTATTCTATTAGAATGGAAAGAATTATTGCTCTGTTCTCTCTCTCATGTTTTTATCTAACCTCACTGTCATGAAGTGTCTTGTCTAAATACATATTTTTTTTGCAGCAAGAAATATTGTCAATGAATATTATGTGAAGACTTTATCATGACCTTCACATTCCTGAAAGGCAAGAGAGAATGTATTTAGTATGGAAATTGCAGTAGCGCCTAGAGATCTTAACCAAGTTAGGGTCCCATTGTGCTAGAAGGATGTAAAACATTATAGTAAGTGATGGTCCCTGCCCCAAAGAACTTACAATCTAAGCATCTGATCCAACTCCCAGGGAAGCCAATGGAAAGACTCCTATTAACTTCAGGTAAATTTCAATGGTAAAACTTCCACCCTGATCCAAAGCCAGCTGAAGTAAATGGGAGTCTTTTCATTGATTGTCAGTGGGCTTTGAATGGGATACTAAAAGACTGAGACATAATTGGTGGATAACAAACAAGTGGTAGAGGGGGCTGTAAGGGAAGAAAGGGTATTGATTATCATAGAATGATCTAGCACAGAATAGTTGGGTGCAGTATAGTTTGCTCTGCATAGTTGTCCAAAGTGCCCTCGTGAATTTAGACAGAAGAATCCAGTTCATACTAAAGAACTCTGAGGTGTAATGGGGCAGGGAGGTTGTTTTCGGTTAGTGAGAGAAAGAAAAATCTTTCCTCTCAACTTCAAATGTCCACTGACAAGGCCACTGACTTCCTGTTGAAAAATTAGCTCTATGGGGAATGCTCTACTTCTCTCTTCATATACACGACACACAGTGAGCAGGGGGATGCAGCTCTGTCTTTCCCCTTTCTTTCCCTTTGTGTATCCCTTTGTTACATTTTTTTCTCTCTCTCCTTTTGTCTTTCTCTGGCCTGGACCAAATGGCATTTGTTGCCAGTACACAGACCAAGGAACATTCTTATATGTCATGCTAAAGTGATCTAAGGCCAGCCCATAAGGACAAGCCGTTTTCATCAATCTTTGTCAGAGCGCTCTACAACTGCCCTCGCAATCACTCCTGACACGCTTTTTGCTCATCTCTCTGTCTCCTGTCACTGATCCTCAGCCTGCAGTGAGCTACTGACTAGACTCTCTCCGCCTTAATTTGCTAGTGTGATGTGACAGATGGCAGTGGATATTGCTGGCTGCCCTGAGTCTGCAAGGAGAAATGCAAAGTTAATGGGATAGAAGGATTCATCTCAGGATACTACAAAGGTGCTTGCAGTTTCCCCTAAACCCAAAACGTATTAAAGACCACTCCTCTCTCTGGAATCACATTTTAACATTCAGCCAATGCTCAGCCAAACACACACAGTGAAAACTATGCAGAGAAAAGTGGCTGTTTTGCTAAGATGTGAGATGGATTCAATGTTTTGCATAGGACACCTCCAGACTGCATAGCCAAAGAGATTGTTTTTACTGTCGGTCAAGCAGCAAGACAAGAGTCTCATTTTTCTGCCAAACTGCTCATTTGGTTACCTGGTCATCCCAACCCATTTATCTCTTTTGTCCACTTGTCACTCCCTTTCTGATACCTAGACTGTACGTTTTCTGGGGGAGAGGCTGTCTTCTTTATTCATCTGTATAACACCTAGCACACTGGGGCCCAGCTCCTTGACAGAGCTTCTTAAGCATTACTGTAATACAAATAACTAATCATAACAATACCTTCATTGTAGTGTTCACCACTGAACAGGCAACATGCAACCAAAGTTATCACACAATGATATCTGAGTTATTTCTTATTCTACGTGTATGGGAATACAGCTCTCACTCTGATGTAACAGCGGATGAAAGTGCTCTCACACCTGAAGGATCATGATTCCAAATGGCCTGAGAGGGGAATTTTTGAGCATGCCATTTATTTCCTCGCCGTACTATCAAATGCAGTCACTCTTGGTAACCTTTTCACAGGTGACCGTGCACCTTTTGTGGCGTCCTTTTTCACAGCGCCTTTAAAGAATGCAGTGTGTGGCATGCTGTACAGATTCCTTGTGTTAATAATGGTCAGAGGTTTGGGTGGGGCAGGCTCCAGATAGCCTCTTTAATTTCTAGAACCTAGCAAGAAACCAGACCAGAAATGCACCCCAGATTCTCTCATGCTGATGTGACTGCAATAGGAACTCCTCTGGGCATAGGCACTGACTTTTGTTTTTGCCAGCGGGTGCTTTTGAAGAGGGGTGTGTGTGTGTGTGTTTTGTGGGAGGCTGTTTCCAACATATTTATACGCTTATTCAATATCTAGAATATAAAAGATGTGCCCATCATTGGTATCTTTACTATTTTAATAATGATTAAATTGCTATGAACTACATAATTACATTATCATGAATTACAGTGTATTAAAATTCATTATCATGAATTACAGTGTATTAAAATCTTTGCAATCACCTACAAGCTGTCTTCACTAATGTCCCAGTTTAAAGACATTACATCTCACTGTAGCTTTCTGGATGAAACTGTCAGCAATCTTATTTACATCTAGTTCCCTGGTATGGTGAGCATACTGCTTCCAGAGTACTGCAAATTACTCCAAGATCTCTTTCTTGATGGGGAACAGCTAATTTAGACCCTATCATTTTGTATGTCTAGTTGGGATTGTATTTTGCTACGTACTTTTAACTTTGCATTTAACATTGAGTTTCATCTGCCATTTTGTTGCTAATTTACCCAGTTTTGTGAGATCCCTTTTTAGACTTAACTGTCTCGAGTAATTTTGTGTCATCTGCAAATTTTGCCACCTTACTGTTTACTCTTTTTTCCAGATCATTTATGAATATATTGAACAGCACTGGTCCCAGTACAGGCCCCTGTGGAACTCCACTATTTACCTCTCTCCTTTCTGAAAATGGACTATTTATTCTTACCCTTTGTTTCCTATCTTTTAACTGGAGCGCCTGGCAACGTTTCCAGGATCATCTAAGGATCCTTAATTTAATTTAATGACAAGCCTCTTGTTATCTTAATCACCCTGCCTCTGTTTATAAACAAACTCCCTGCCCCAAGGGCAGACGCTGGGAGCAGCACAGAAACTTATAGGTTTAAGTGTAGTAGCCGTGTTAGTCTGTGTCAGCAAAATGAAAATAAGAAAGAAAAACTTGTAGCACCTTAGAGACTAACAAATTTATTTCAGCATAAGCTTTCGTGGGTTAGTACCCACTTCATCGGATGCGTGGAATGAAATTATTCTTCAGACAGATATATATACAGTCAGAGAAACATGATGGTCCAGGTGTATAGACCAATCTTAAGAGGCTAATTAGTTGAGAGGAAACATGACAGCAGGGGAAGAAAAAGCTTTTGAAGTGATAAACAAGATGGTCACACAGGTGTGAATGAGGATCGTTAACTTAAGGGAAATAGATTCAATTAACATAATGGCCGAGCCATTCCAAATCACGATTTAATCCGCAACGCAATCTAGTTTGCATATCAATTCGAGTTCAATATTTTCTCTTTGAAGTCTGCATTCAGGGCCTGCTCCAGGCACCAGCCAACAAAGCACATGATTGGGGCTGCACCTTCTAAGGGGTGGCCAATCTTGGGGCGGTGCTTGGGGTTTGTTTTTGGGGTTTTTTACTTCGACAGAGCAGCGCTCAGTGGGGGGGTGTTTTGGCGGGGCAGCGCTCGGGGGGGGTGTTGTTTCGGCGGGGCAAGACGAAGGGGGGTTGTTTCGGTGGGGCAGCGCTCGGGGGGGTTTCGCAGGGGGCGGTGCTCATTTTTGGGGGGTTTTTTTTGCTTGGGGCGGCAAAAAAGTTAGAGCTGGCCCTGATCACATTCCACACTCAAACTCCATCTGGGGCTAGGGCCTGCACTGTGAGCAGACCTCAAGTATGAAACTCAGGAGGGGCCATGAACCACTATGGTTTGTGGGTGCTGAGACCCCTCCTTTTTTTCTGTGGTGCTTGAGCCCTGGGGCACCCACAGAGTTGGCGCCTAAGCTGCTGTTACCCAAATCTAAAGCTAGTAGAGTAAATGCTCAGGGTATCCTGCTAAAACAAAGGGGAAAGCAACTGTCTGCAAAACCCACAGAGAAACCATTGCACATTACTGTACCCAGGGGCGGCTCTAACAATTTTGCCGCCCCAAGCAGTCACCGCTGAATTGCCTCCGCAGCGGGCGAGAATGGGGCAGCAGTCCGAGTCCCGTGGCGGCAATTCGCCGGTGGGAAGAGCGGCGGACCTGCCGCCGAATTGCCACCGCGGCAGGCGAGAATGGGGTGGCAGTCCGAGTCCCGTGGCGGCAATTCAGCGGTGGGAAGAGCGGCGGACCTGCCTCCGAATTGCCGCCACAGGACTCGAACTGCCGCCCCATTCTCGATGGTGCCCCAAGCACCAGCTTGGAAAGATGGTGCCTGGAGCCAGCCCTGACCTTATCAATATCATGTTCATGACACTTGGCCTTTCTGAATTACAAAAGAGAAAATTGATGTCCTCATCCTAAACAGATCCAAAAACCACAGCACATATTGTTTTATAGAATAGAGCCTCCACACATTCCCCAGTGATGGTCATATCTCCATATCAGCTTTAGTTAAAGCCGAACACACATTCCTCGTCCCATGTGAGCCTAAAATTTCGAGATTTACATCCAGCCTTACAGCAGCAGCCTCGGATGGATGAGAATTGAGAAGGCAACTGCTCCCAAAACAGGAGAATGAAAGGAGGATGAAAAATAGACTGCCTGAAATCTATGTGTGTTGACATCTAGCAAATCTGCATGAGAAGCAAAAGCAAGAAATGTTGGTATATTATTTGTATTGTTTTTTGTTGCTTTTGTTCCAAGAACTGGGTGAATAATAGAATTCTCAGCAAATATTTGTTTGAATTTTCAATGAATTCATTCCCACGGTGTTCAGACACCTTTCATGTTTCTTTCTGCAAATGTTCAAGCAATTGAATTTTACTGATGGCGAAAGGCAAATTTCAGAGTTTCACGCATTGGGTTTTCATGGACATTGAACTGTCAATTTGTATACACAAGTATTTGTGCCTGATATGATATAGAGTGCCTCTCCAGTCAGGGATCAGAAACACCATGTGACTTATCTAACCAGTCAAAACTCAGCAACACAGCTCAGATTTTGAATGTTTATGATCAGTCCATACAATTAAAAATTGGAAAACATAGCCATTGAATGAATTCACATAATGAGTACATGTGAAAAAGTCACAATCTGTTTGCATATATTCCAGAAGCAGAAAGAGAGGCTATATTAGCAATATATATTATTCATGTGAGCTATCCTCCAGTCGCTCTCCTCTTTACACATCTTTTGTAAAAAAAGGGAATGTGTTGCCTCAGAGTAAATGATATACTACTGGGAACGTGACTACGTGACTTTAGATTCCATTCCTTAAGTGAAGGAAGAGTTGGCAGAATTAACTCTGTTCACTGCCTACTAGCTGTGTTTCTTCACACCATTTGGCAAAGCATTTGAGGAATGTTTCCCCATGCAGCATCCATCAACACCCCACAGAGTTTCTGCAAGGGAATCTCACTGTTAGAAAAGATTCCATTTGAAGAGTAACAACAGTGGCATTTCGTAATGGGGTATGTCAGGTCACATTCGACATCACACTTGCTTTGGTTTTAGGGGGGAGCTACATTACGTTTGGGATGGGGAATATGCAGCTGATGCCATGAGTTACATGCAAGACTTGGGTACTCAAGTTACATGAGACTTGGGTATTTCCTTTTCAACATTGTCGCCTACATCATCCGTTCCTGTCATTTGCTTTCCTCCAGTTATATGGCATGGCAGTTGCTCTGAAATCCGCTTGTCTCCATAAACACTGAATTCCCTGGGTAGGACCTTATCTCTCACATACTTGACAAACCACCTTAGTCATTCCACAGGGGTATTATTGGTTGGGGAACGTCTATTACAATGTTATCATCACAGAATGAGTGACCTAAATAATTTATACTCACAAGCGTAAGTGATATTGTAGATGACATTTCTCTTATCGGATTGCAGCAAAGGGACTTGGCACTCTTTTCAGTGAACAAATTCGGCAGCAGGCCTCTGGTTCAGATAGACACCCTAAATAATTATCAATGATCATCATTATTTATCTTCTATTAGTACAGTGCCCACCATGTGCTAGGATCCTTACTAATGATGAGGCAATTGGGCAGATTAGCTGAAAGACAATTAGATTAGACACATAAATAATTAGAAGGCAATAAGGCAGCTTTGCAGCTTTCACAGCCAATTCTAGGCTAGATTGTAAGAGAACAATTAAGTTTAAAAGATGTAAATCATGCCAGTGTTGAAGCTAGTGTTAACAGCAATATATTATACACCTGAAATTAGGTTACACGGATTGTGTTTTGATTCATCTGGGTAGCTGTCTTTTATAGTTTATTAACAATAATTTCAGGCATGATAAAGATGTCTCCAGTATCCTACACACTTTATCACCCTCCACAGCACCACAAAAAAGATACAATTGTAATTCATCTATATGAAAATGAAAGCAGATATACAAGGATTTTTAGATATGCACAAGGTATGCAAGGATTACACTCGTGAACAATATTGAAACTATGTTCAAGAAAATGTTGCACACTTGGTAAAGAAGGCTAAACTGTGCTATTCAGGCACTGATCAATGGTGGAGGCAATACAAAGTTGCATGGCTATGGGGGTTATTAATTAAAGTTATGCATATATGTATATGAGTAGCTTTACTCATATGAATAGTCAACTATCTAACTGGGTACTTATTTGGCCCCCATCACCACAGCATATGAGAGCCAACCTGATAATTAAATCTCATTGGGACTATTTATGAGATACATTGTGTAAGTGTTTACAAGAGCGAGTTATAACAGTCATAATTTATCCAAAATTAAATATATGTTTAGTTCATTTCATCTTAACTCTGAGTACATTTTTTACTTTCTTTCAACTCTCTAATTTTTGAGATGCCCAGAAATGAATGTAATGTCCCTAAATGTGTCCTATTCTAATTAGGGTTAGTATAATTGTGAATTTGATTGCTAGACAAGGTATGTCAGTAGTCCCTGCATGCACGTTTGAATTCTGGGGATCCTTCAGAGAAAATTCTGCTTTCAGTTCCTGACAGAGGATTTCTACTCAGAGATGCTACGTTCCCTCCTTAAATGGGACTCCTACTCACAACAGTTTATGTTCTTTAGATTCATAGATTCCAAGGCCAGACGGGAACATTGTGATCATCTAGTCTGACCTCCCTGTATAGCACAGGACACAGAACTTCCTCCAAATAATTCCTAGAGCAGATCTTTTAGAAAAACATCCAATCTTGATTTTAAAATGGTCAGCGATAAAGAATCAACGACCCTTGGTAAATTATTCCAATGGTCAATTATATTCACTGTCAAACATTTGCACCTTATGTCCAGTTTGAATTTGTCTAGCTTCACCTTCCAGCCTTTGCATCTTCTTATACCTTTACCTACTAGATTGAAGAGCCCAGAGAAGCAGGGAGTAAGTGCACTTTGGCAAGGTTTCCCCCTTGGTACAGTCATTCCTCCTTTTGTTTTTAATTTGTGTATGAGTGTTTAGCCTGAAAGACCTCTCTAACTGTTTGCATTCATTCACTCATGAAAAGCACGAGCACTCATCTCACTTTTCTTCACTCTTTTTTAAAACAAAATTTAAAGGAGGATGGTGATTTAAGATGAGAAAAATGTTCACTTGAAAAAGTATCAGTAAAGAAGTCTTGGAAGACTTATTTGGTAGTTAAACTTCAATGTGTTTTCTCCTTTCTCTTCTCTTGCAAACTTTCAAATGCAAATGTAGAAACGACTCTAGTCTAGTTCTTCACATCATGTACTTTTTTTTGAATCATTACAATTGTTTTCCAAAGACACATACTAGTTTATTTTCACTGAAAGATAAACTAATCACTCACGTTCAGGGTCATGCTATGAATATACAAACAATAAAAAGTGGGGGAACACCTTTAAAATCAGCCATTCTGCTGCTGCATAAACAGGATAACTGTGTTGGAAACTTGGCCCTTGTCTACATCGGAAAAATGTCCTGTTGCTGACAAAGGGAGTCAGCAACGGATGCAGGTGAACTGGTGCTGATCCTGACTTCAGTGCAAGCAGAGGCAACAGACGAACATATTCACTTCTGTTTCAGAAGTGGAAGTTTATATTAGTCCCAACGAGGTTCTGGAAATTGTTTTCCTTTCTCTATACTTGCAGTTACACCACATTTATGATTTTTCTAGCATAACAAGCTCTGGAAGATCAAAATGTTCATCTCAGATTCACATACGGGATTGGGAATTTGATATTCTGCTTTCCTTACATGCATTTGGACAAACAGAATAAAGTCCAGACCAGTCACGTATACTTAGTCCTTTAAAAGGGCCAATTTCAGACAGCTGAAAATAATTGAGCCAAATCAGCTAGGGGGAAGAATTTAATCAGAAAAATGTTAGTAAGAATTGGAAATTGTTTAAGAACACTGTAGTAGATGCCCAAAAAGCCACAATCAAGGAAGAAGGCTGTATTAAAAAAATAAAAACAAACAAACCTGGTTTAGAGGGGAAGGGAAAGCAAATGGAAGAAAGGGAAAGTTGATAGTAATAAATATGCATTGGAAGCGAGGGATTGTTGAAAATTGATAAGGGAAGCAAAGGGACACCAGGAGAAATCTATGGCCAGCAGAGTTCAGAACAATGAAAAGGAGTTTTTTAAATATATTAGTGCGATGGGGTATACAAACCCCACACTGGGATGGAAGGGGTTAAAGGACTTTACTGGGCCTAGCTAGCCCTGACCTTCTAATCATGCAGAGCATGGTCCTACTGGAGACATGGTTGAAAAGGGAGCAACCCAGCTCAGAAGGGGGAGACTGGGAAGGAGTGAAGACCTACCCTGAAGACTCTTGCCAAAAGGGGCAGGAGAAGCCTCCCTGAAGGAATAGGACTGTATGCGGAGCCCAGCTGGGGTTGGCAGTTTGGTTTCCTTTTCCTTTTCTCCTTGACTGGGACCAGAGGCTGAGGGAGGGAAGCAATGGTAGGAAGCAACCCAGGGAAGGTTATTCAGAGGGCCCTTCCTAAAGGCCAAATGTTGTTGACACACCTAGAACCCTGGGTCGGAGCCTGGTGGAGCGTGTGTGTCTGGGCTCCCCACCACTGCCCCATGACTGAGTGAGCACAAACCACTAGGCCCCTCGGCCCACCGAGTACCCTATTACAATTAGAAACCAAAAGAACCCTCACAATGGTATTGGTTCGTTACTAGATGGAAATGGTAGAATTATCAATAATGCAGAAAGGGCAGAAATTTTCAATAAATATCTTTGTTCTGTATCTCAGGGGGGATAGTTGTAGTCATATCATATGATAATACTCTTTCCATTCCACTAGTATCTCAGCAGGATATTAAACAGCAGCTACTGAAGTCAGACATTTTTAAATCAGCAGGTCCAGATAACTTGCATCCAAGACCTAGCGCTGGCTGAGGAGCTCACTGGACCATTAATGTTGATTTTTTGATAAGTCTTGGAGCACTAATTTAGAACATCAAGCAACACCAGTACTCAGTGATCTGTTCATGAGCAATCCACAAGATATAACGAAAACCACAAGGAAAATCCATTGAGTGCATTCAAATAATGAATAAATGTGAGAAATTGCGATCTGCCCGCCAGTATCCAGGAGCAGACAGAGGATGGACACACTGACTACACCAGGCCCTGCAAATAATTCACTCAGCTGTATTATTTACATTTTCACAGGTTTCCCTTCCTGCCTCACGCCCCACTCTAATCAATCTCTATATCTGCCCTGGACATTACCTGGCATTTGGCTATCAATACTGTTTTTCACTTCCTATCCTAAATAGTATTGTGTAGTGAACTGTTTATTAACAGGTGCTGCACTCCATGCCAGCAATAAAGGCACTTTGCTTCAGTGAAGTGATTCCTGTGTGCAATTTGTAAAGAGCTTTGGGATAACATGCAAGACATTTTATCATTAATTATTGAGGCCTGTCTCTGCCCTTTTATCTAGGCACTATAAATACCTTTACTTGTAAGTGGCTTAGAAAACTTAACCAGATGAATAAATAACTGCAGGCTGAGTGCAATGTATCACTTTGGTCTATTTCTGCCCACAAACCACTTCATCAGCACATAGCAACAAAATCCCCAAACTGTTTTTCAGAACTGCCTCTCCTCACACCAGCTGCTGCACAGGCCTAAGTGAATGGACTTTCCCTTCCAGTTGTTGAGTAATATCCCTTTCTCTTCTCATTTTCTAGCTCTGTTCAGCTATCATGACATCGCATCGCCAAGCCAAGGAGTTCAAAATGGGAACCCTTTCAGAGTTCATGCCTGACATCATGTGGCAGGGCCCAGATTCAGCAAAGCATTCAAACGTGCTGAACTTTAAAGATGTGATTAAATCCATCCTTTTGTAGAAAAGGCATACGTTCAATGGGACTTTAAGCAGGTGCTCAAAATTAAGCATGTGATTAACTGCTTTGTGCACTATGTCCTGATGAACTCAAGGGTAGGATTATTTTAATGGCAGCATACTATTATATTGTTTGTATACGTTTGAATTATCTATGGATATCTATATCATGTGCTTATATGGCCATCATCACTCTAGCATCTAGGCAAGCAGAATACAGAGCTCTCTCAGGGCAGGTCTACACTACGGGGCTAACTCAACCTAAGTTACGCAACTCCAGCTATGTGAATAATGTAGCTGGAGTCGACATATCTTAGGTTGACTTATTGTCGTGTCTACACTGTGCTGGGTCAACAGGAGAAACTCTCCCGTCAACTTACCTTATGCTACTTAGAAACAGAGCAAACTCAAAATAACTACTCCTCAGAGTAATGTATTCAAATTACTGCAGAACTTCAGTATTCCCATGTATAAAGGAACAAATAGATGGAATTGATTTAGTCACACACCTGAGGGAAATTGTTTGCCAAACTAGAGATCCCAAAGTTGGAGATAGTATGGAACAACAGTTGCTTGAACAATAATTATTGTCCAAGCTTCAACAAAGTCCAAAATAGGAGACATTCCACAGTGCAGCTGCTCAGTCATTAAAAACTCTGCAGCAGGAAGCCTTTTGGATGCATCTGCAGCAAACGCAGTGGCTTGTTCCACTTCACTCATCTCACTGGCTGTAGCTGGGGGAATTGCCACCACATGAGCCCCTCCTCTTCCCACCAAAAGGCAGGTGAAGCCTTGACAGTATTCACTCAGAGGACATTTTGCCAACCTAAAACAGCTGTTTCTGCCTCTGCTATAGAAATAAATAGACAAAGAAAAGCTGATCCCATGTGTCTGGTCATGGCAACATCACATAGAAACAGCATTTCACAAGTCATGGTATACATTTAAAATTATTATCGCCATATTTACATTATGCTCTACTTTTGGGTGATACCAGTGCCACTTGTTGCATTGCCATTATTATTTCCACTGAGGTAATCTGCCCAACTCAATACTTTCTTCCTTGGCATGCCAAGCCAGAACGTCCGTGGAACAGGTGCAGTCCCATGTGAGGGATGAGGAAGAACATGGGGGCCCTCATAAGTGAGTTTATTTTGGGGGGCGGAGGGAGAATCTGTTCTCCATCCACCCAAACAGGTGGGTGGGTTGTGGCTTCTGAATGCACTGGCAGATTCACCTGGGGAGTGGTGAATTAGGGGGCCAATTGGGGGCTCCCAGAAAAATGGGTGCCTCTGCGCCCCAACCCACTTAGCCTGCCCGGTAGTCCTGCCAGGGAGCGGGGTCAGGGCACGAGGGCTTGCCCCACTCCACCCCACAGCACTCCTGCTGGGGTGTGGGGGAAGCCCCCGGGCTCTGACCCCATTTACCTGGCTAGAGCATGGGGGGCATGGGGAAGGGGTGGGGAGGGGCCCCCACTTGCTCTGGCCCAGGGCCCCACAAAAGCTTAATCTGCCTCTGTCCTGGGGAAGCTGAAAAGGTCAGAGGCTGCAATAGAGGCTGCAGTGTGTCTCTGCTACAGCTCCACAGGCCAGAGAAAGGGTTCTGCTCCCCGTAATTCTCCTGATCACTGCCCCTAACTCCGGATTTGCAGAAGGGACAGGACTGAGGCCATAGTAACAAATGTCCCTTAACGAGGGAAAAGCAAAGAGGCTAAAAATGTTCAAAGTTCGAATGAAAGGACATAAACAAAGTAACAGCGCTGGGTGCTGTAGAGGTTTCTACGGCCTTGTGTTTGGGAAGCCCTGCAGAAATAACCTCTGACTCCTGCCAGTCGTGAGTGTGTGATGACTCCCATCTCAAACTCATGGCAAGGAAACATGTATAGCAGCTGGCACCATCACATATTCGCAACACACGCATACAAACTGCCTTTTTATTTTATTACAACAACCTTTAATGCACAAGAATAAAGGAAAATCCAATCTGGCTTCCCATTTTCTGAATGCTAATAATGGGGCCGTACACAGGCCACTGGAATTGTTGTTTGCTTCTTAGAACATCAATTTCTGCCTTCGTGCTATATTTTATGAGAAAGAAACTCCCAAATTATGGGTAGGAAAGGAGAATGAATGAATTAAAATAGATCCACTTAGCAGCCCTGTTCCATTTGCGAATACAAACAGTGTCTTTTAAAAGATTTGGCAAATGTAACCCTCTCTGATCACACTCTTTGTCACTAGTCTGAGGGAGGAATTTATATTAGTGTAGAAATATTTGTCATGCTTCTTTGTTACCCAGAGTTGCTTTGACACATTGTGCCATGCACACTGTGGAAATCCATTCATTTGCCAAGAGCAAATATCTGTTAAAGGCAATTGATGACATGCTGAAAAGAATAAGAATGTACATCAATCTCCCAAATAACGTAGTGACAATGGCTTACAAAAGACCAACCAGCACTTACGCAGCATCTCCAAATATCAGTTATTCAGCTTTATAAAATACTCCGGGGAGACGTTTTTGTTTACTTTCAAGCCACTTGTGTTTCCTGCAGTTTGGAATTATTTGCTGCTCTTTACACTGTCGGTATCAGGGAAACATCATATCACAGCAGTTAGAGAGATGAAGGCTTATTAGATCATCTAGACTCAGAGCCAAAGTCTTAGTACAGGGGTGGCCAACCTGTGGCTCTGGAGCCACACGTGGCTCTTCAGAAGTTAATATGCGGCTCCTCGTATAGGCACCGACTCCGGGGCTGGAGTTACAGGCGCCAACTTTCCAGTGTGCCGGGGGGGCGGGGGTGCTCACTGCTCAACCCCTGGCTCTGCCACAGGCTCTGGCCCCACTCTACCCCTTCCTGCTCCCTCCCCTGAACCTGCCGTGTCCTCTCTCCTCCTCCCCACTCCCCAGCCTCCTGCACACCACGAAACAGCTGATTGGGAGATGCCGGGAGGGAGGAGGAGGTGCTGATCGGCGGGGTTGCGCTGGGAGCGGGGTGGGGAGCTGATGGGAGGGCTGCTGATGTTTACTGTGTCTCTTTGGCAATGTACATTGTTAAATTCTGGCTCCTTTTCAGGCTCAGGTTGGCCACCCCTGCCTTAGTATATATAGGAGGGCCTACATTTTTCCCATCCTGTTCCCCATCAAATGTAACCAATTACTGTCCACCATAAAAACACTACTATGTGCAGGGCCAGCCAACGATTTTGAGAGGATCAGTGAGATTGTTCTATCCAATATACCTTTAGGTCACTCCACCTTCTGGCTGCAGAACTGTAGCCCAGGTTATTATTTCTTTTGGCCCTAGCAATTTGCCCTTGGTTGCCATTTTCAAGGATATTCTTACAAGGAGAAGGGCTAGAACTACTCACTTCTACTGAAAGCTGAAATTTTTTTCTATTTCTAGTTTCCCTTAAATAAGTCATGACCACTAGCATCACCAGGCAAAAAAGGCAGACATTGAGTCTGTCCCCTGACTGGGCAAGACTGCTCCATACAATATATTCCCCTGAGAGCTTGATCTAATCTGGTTTTAAATGACTGCTGCACATTTCAGGAAACACAACCATTCATTTGCATTAGTCTTTGTAGCTGGTCCCATATGAAAACTGGTTTAGCAGCCCCACTTGCTCTTCATTCCTGGAAGCAGGAAGATTTGTATCTAGAACTTGTGAGAAATTAGTGTTGGTGGTGTGTGTATGGGGGGAGGTGACAGGGTGTATAGACCTCATCACTGGGCAGGAATGGGTTAAGGAGCAGCTCTGGGCTAAGTAGGCATCGCCTGTCTGCCCTTGCCAGGCATGCTTGGGTTGGAGGTGGGGTTTAAAAGCCAGCCAGGCAGCTCAGTCAGGGGCTGGCAAGAAAGGGAGGAGGATGTGCCCTGGGAGCTCCAGGGGAAAACCGGAGCTGAGCCCACACCAAGCTGGGGAGCAGAAGACCCATAGCACTGAACGACTGAGGTTAGGGATGAAAGCCCAGAAGGCACTGTTCCCCACCGATGGGTGGTGGCCGGGTGGGGTACAGATAAAGGTAGGAAGTGACCCAGGGAAGCTGACTTGAGGCTGACTCCACACACTGACAGGTGAGCAGCCGAACTAGCCTCCCAGGGCCCTGGGTGAGAACCCAATGGAGTGGGAGGGCTTGGGTTCCCTTATTTCGCCCCCTCTCCTGGCACCGTATTCACTAGGCAGAGTTGCCATCCTGAGGACCTTAGAGACTAACACATTTATTTACTTATGCCCAAATAAATGTGTTAGTCTCTAAGGTGCCACAAGGACTCCTCGTTGTTTTTGCTGATACAGACTAACACGGCTACCACACTGAAACCTGTCATCCTGAGGACTGTATCCACTAGGCAGAGTTGCTGCCCCTTGGACTGTACCCATTAGGGCAGAGTGCCACCATAGGTGATATCTGCTAGACAGGAGGCCCTGCCCCCCAATCATAGGGGGGGGGGTTCCATGGAAAATTTAAATTTTTCATCAGAAACGCCAGCTCTAATTTTGGGTGCTTTTCAGCAACCAATCCCTGAAAATTTTCAGCTGAAAACTTGAAATTTTCAATTAGGGGATTTGCAGTTTCCCAATGAAAAGTGGCAAAAACATTTTGCCCATCCCTAAGTGTAACCCTTCTTTTACCATGTTTTCTTTAAGCCCTGTCTAATGTAACTGTGGATGTTCCCATTAGCCAAATCAATGTTCCCTGGAGCCTACTAAGCTCTGGGTCTCACTGCTATCTTGTGGCAATGAGTTCCACAGGTCAGTTGTGCATTGTAAAAGTGCATTTCCTTTGGTCAGTTTTAAATTTGCTGTCTGATTTGTTTTTATTTGATTATTGCTCTCATATTTGTTACCATCGAAGGGCAGAGTGTTACTTCCTGAGTTTCTTCCTGAGACTCTTTAATGGAAGTGTTGCGATTAACTGCAGTGGGGCCAGGATTCCACCCCAGTGTGTCTTGAAGACAGAGAAAATCAGGCTACAAGTCCCCTCTTATATCTTTATCTTGCAAGAAGTTTTAATGAACCAGCCAATAGAAAATCTGAAAAGAAAATTAGAAATAAAATAATCCTAACACTAACAAGATGTCTGTTTTTGATAATTATGTTTACTAAAATTGTAGCATTATACATTAACAAATAGTCCCCTAAAATCAAATGACAGTTACTTGGTTTATAGAAAAAATTTCTCCTGTATATAACAACCAGGATTGGCAAATACATCTTTAGCAAGATACTACTAATAAAAGCATAACTGAAAAGCAAAGAGCCATAGATTTAGGCCTGTACACCCACTAGAAGTATAATGTCTGTCCTCATTTGAGTGGGAGCTAAGTGACTCCCCAAAAAGAATAAATTAAACAATACACTTAGCACTTTAATACTTGCAACATAAGCCCCCTTCCATGTTCAGGGGCTGATTTTCAAAGAGGCTGATCAGCTCCCACTGACTTCAAATACCAATCCTACACACGCCCAACAAGCTACATGGCAGTGACATTGTTATGAACCACGTGACATACCCATAAAAACAAGTAAGGTAAAAAGAACCTTTACAAAAAAAGAGAAAACAAAACAACTTAAAATTCTGGAGTCAATCTGCAGATGGAATCATCATTCAAGACCTTTTGGGAATGTTTTTTCCGCCAAAGTCCCTGCACTGGGTCAGTCCCCAAATAAATATGTATTTAGACCACTCTTAATTTTGCTGGAAATAATAGGTACACCTCAACTCAAGTGGGTTTTCTCCTTGTGGAGCTTCCCATCATTCCTGCCTCCTCCATTCCAGTAATGGTCCCACTCACGTCAACCTGTTGGTCAGTCTCTCAGACAATCACCTTTTTACTTTCTCCAAGCAATCCCCCCTGCATGGAACAACCTCCCTGAACTTGCCTACAAGGCAGCCCCTATCATCTCCATTTCTAAATCCCTCTTAAAAACCCTGCGCCTTAGTCACAGCTGCATGGGCGGCAGGTGAGCCCCGGGCCCGAGGAGGCTAGCCCCTGGCCTGAGCCACCTCTTCTGCCAGAGTCCCACCCCGCACCTCCTGCCGAAGCCCAGAGCCCCCTCACAGGCTGCCCACCCCCGCCTCCAGCATGCTGGGCAGGTGGCGCGGGCCCCCTCCCCCAGCCCTGGAGCGCAGGCCGGCCCCCATTAGCCCCTAACCACTCATCCAATCCCCCACTCACCCAGGCTCCACTAAAGTGTGCTTTTAACCTGACCCTGCATCAGGGCCTCACCCACAGGAGCCAAGCCGGCTCCCTATTGACCCTCCTAGTTGGTTGCATGCCTGGTAAGCCCTACTATCTCCTGCCTCTTACCTGCCTGCCTTGCTTTCAGAGGGTTTCTCTCCACAGGAAAATCCTGTCTGTTATATTTGGACCCAGCACTGAAGGGGATAGACACAGGAGGAGCTGATTTGAACACAGCTGTTTGCTGTGGTGACTTTTTTGTTTGGCAACAAACAGGAACAAATGGAAGTAAGGCTCTGCTCTGAGTACAGTGCCCAAGCTATTTAAAGGGGAAGGACAACACCTTTCTTTGCCCTACTTTAAAATACTTTCCACATATATATATATATGGAAAGTATATATACTAGGGGTAGTATATATAGTATATATATATACTACCCCTATAACTAACATAAAACACTATATCATTTAACTAAAAGTTGCAAGTTGCGTACTTCAGACTTTCAAGTTGCAAGGGATTATTGTGCCCCAGAATACCAACTCACTAACTAAACAATTTATGGGTTCAGGTGCACCACTGGTCACGCTCTCTTGGGATAACATGGTGATGGTGGTGTGGCATTGTCCTGTACAACAGGAACAGTCAGTGGTAAGGAATCAACTGGCTTTGGTACCAAAGTTCCCAAAATTAGGAGTTGTAACAGAAGGTTCGATCAGAGGATCAGAGAATCCTACTGGAACATCCGTAGACTCTGGCACTTGTCAAGGCTGCAACTGGTCCATATGTCATTTCCATAAAGTACCATCAGATATTTCTACCCTGAACGACACAAGGTGCATGCATTTCACAGGTTTTCCAGGTTCTCATTTCGCTCCATAACCATAGTTGTGAGTCCACGCTAAGTCTCCTAAGTGAAAGGAAGAATTACAGGTCTTTTATCATCAATTTACGTAGCTTGGGATTTGGCTACACATGAGGCAATATCAGAACATTGCAGGTCCAAACCGATATGCAAAGATCGCTTAAAAAAAACATTGCAGGTGTCTCTTGGGTAGTATTATGTGGTGTGTTCCTGTAGACAAACAAGAAAATGCCCAATTTCTGCTGATGACTCAAAGTAGACTTCTTAGTTCTAAAGGTATGCTTAAGTGTCAGTACAAAGCATTCCACTAGTCAATTTGTAGCAGGATGGTATGGAGCAGAATGCATGTGCCGAATTCCATTTGAAGCTCAGAATTGAGGTCCATTGTCACTCACCAACTGTACCGGTAACCCAAATTGGCTAAACAAGGTATGAAGATATCCAATGGTAGCTGTAATAGAAGCCATTCTGAAAACTTCTGGCCATTTCAAATGGGTGTTGGCTACAACTGAAAACATATAACTTCCTAATGGTTCAGCAAAATCCACAGGAATACATGTCCAAGGAGTCTGAGGCCACAATCAAGGGTGTAGCCAGAATCATGCTGAATCTGCTGACACATAGAACAGCACTTTGCTTTCCCCTGAATGTCTTTGTCTATCCATGGCCACCAGACATGACTCCGAGCTATGGTCTTCATCTGTACAATGCTAAAATGACCTTCATGAAGAGTTTTCAAAACAGTATGGTCACTCGTATTCCCCATAAGAAGCAACCTTGAGTGCCCAGACATTTAAAGGGGCAGGACATCACAGAGTCTGCTCCCTACTGAGTTCCCTTCAGTTTCCTATAAGGCTAAAGTGCCTAATGATCTTACCTATCTCCTCCCCCTGTGGCCAGGAGGCAATGAATCCATCAGTCACAGGTTCACTAACTGGCCCTTGAGCCCTTGTTTAACAGATGATGGAACTAAGCTCCATTGCAATGATGTAATATCTAAAATGTACTATTCATTTATACGGTGTTCATAGTTGATCTCTCATAAAAGAATTCATAACTGCAAAGTTAAACAGGATGGGGGGGAAATATTATTACTAATATCTTAAAAAGCAGTTGAGCTGTGAAAATCCTATTGTTAGAAATGTTGACAACTGAAACAGCTCATGTACTTTTCCAGTTGAAAAGAAAGCACATAGCAGCCCAAGAGACAATGAGGGCTACAAAAAAATAACAACAGACACCATTATTAAGTGAAGAGTGGTCATTTTATCTGTGTGCAGGAGTCAAACAGAAGATACTAATTGGTTGCCAATGGAAACCTCACTACTTAAGGGAGGTATAAAGGCATTAAAGTGCCAGAAGAATCTATTAAAAATTATTAGCATCTGCACAGGTAAAGATATTCAAATAGATCTGAATATTCATAAGCAGATTTCCACTGTGAAGGGGAAAACGGCCAATTATAAGGTTCCCTTCAAAAACTAAAACATGTGTTCCAGCCAAATTATGGAGAGTGGTCCTGCATAAGAAATGCTTGAATATTCATAAACTGGAGAATCCTTAAACAACTTGTGACCTTAGACATTCATAATCCCACCCCTCCATCCGTTCCTAGGAAATCAAACACACCATGAAAGGCAAGGGGAAAAGATTAGGTGACACACAGATGGAGCCAGACCCCAGGAGTCCCTGGAACCCAGTTCTGTGCTCAGACTAATAGGCCATATATCTAGGAGAAGGCAGCATGGTCTGGGGTATAGGAAGGACACAGGCCTTGGGATCAGGAGAGTGGGGTTCTCTTCTCAGCTCAGGCAGCAACGCCTGTGTGGTCTTGGGCAAGTCACTAAATCTCTTCCCACCTTCCCCTGTCAGTCTTGTCTATTTAAATTGTAAACGTTTCAAAGCAGGGACTGTCTCTCACTAGATGTCTGTACAGCACCTAGCACAATGAAGCTCTGATCTTGGTTGGAGCTTCTATGCACTATTGTAATATAAACAACAAATGTGAATAAAGTTAAACCGCTAAAGCTTAAAGAAGTTCACTATTTGAGGATGATAAATCATTAAAGAAAAGTTTTAAGAAGACCCCTAAGCTCAATAGTGCTCCAGCTTCAGTGCTCAGTCTAATTTGATGTTACAGTTGTAGCTTAATGTGAGACCGTCCAATTAAGTTGAACACCCTAAAGCTGAAATTTGAATTGAAAATAATGCTCTCTACATGAGCAAGGTTCTCCATGTTTCCCTGGTAGGTTTGCCCCTATGTCGCCGCAGGTTATGGGATTGCCATCTGCTCTCCAGTGAAAGGTCTTTTACACATACAAAAATGACACTGCAAGAACATTAAGGGTATGTCTATACTTACCCGTCGCGTCGGAGGCGCGGGATCGATGTTCTGGGTTCGATTTATCACGTCTTGTCAAGACGCGATAAATCGAACCAGGAAGTGCTCCGTCGTCGACGCTGGTAATCCAGCTCGACGAGTGGAGTAAGCAGAGTCGACGGGGGAGCCTGCGCGCCGCGTCTGGACCACAGGTAAGTTCGAACTAAGGTACTTCGACTTCAGCTACGTTATTAACGTAGCTGAAGTTGCGTATCTTAGTTCGATAGGGGGGGTTAGTGTAGACCTAGCCTAAGATTGCAAAGTCAAGTACTCACAAGTTAGGAAATACCAGAATGAAGTTTGCCCGTACAACCTTATTCAACCCCCTTGTGTGCACGCATTATGAGACAGTCTTCAATTGCATAATCATAATATTCTTTCCATGGGACCCCTGCCTTATTCAGTGCACACGAGGGATGTGCTCCGGGGCTGAATCAGGGTTGTGAGTGAAGGAAGCTGTCCTCTCCGGGACACCGGCCTCTTTTGTTGCAGAAGTTGGAAGGTGTTCGGTGAGCAAGGCAGGGGATTGCCGGAAGTGATGGACGGTTGCATGCTTAAGGTAGTTGAATGCTACCCTGGATAAATGGATTCTATCCTTGCCTTTGCCAGAGAGTTCCTATGTGATGCTGGGCAAGTCATTTAAATTAAACATTTCATTGGTGGTCACTTCATTTTCTGGGTGACTGACTTGAGACCCTGGGATCTGATTCACAGAACTGAAGAGTGCTCACCGTTGCAACTGAATTCAAGAGGAGCTGTGCTTTGAATATATATAGTGCTATATGATGCTAAGTACTCTGAAAATCAGGTCCTAGAGGTCTCAAATTGGGCACCCAAAATTAAGACACTTTTAATCTAAAACTCTGTGTCCTTTCAATTGGCCAGTAAAGTGCGGGATAGTACTGTCCCTTTTAGTACTGTGAAGATAAATTCATTAATATTTGTGAGGCACGCAGATACTATGGTGAAAACACCATACTTTCTCTGCTCCATCCTCACTCCTCCCAGAGCTGAGGCTTGTCCCCTTTGTAGTCCAGTCAGCCTGCTTCTTTCTCCTCCACACTGCCTGGGTCTATTGGGGGAGCATTACAGGCACAGTCCCCAATACCACATACATTTTCTAGTGTCCCAGGTCAAACATAAGGGAAAATGTACAGCGGGCAATAAATATACCCTAAACATGTTGAGATACTACCTTTTTTGTAAAACTATTGTGTCTCCAAAGAACTACCAGATGTCAATTACACAGAGTTAGAAAATAATAATTGTCTGTTTTACTTCTTAATTAGCACAATAAAATGCTGGCCTTGTGACAAATTCACCTTCCACTCCTCTTGCGGTGGAATTTTCCATTGTTGTGCTGAACACTGGGGAGGGGAGGGAATTAATAAAAAGCCAGGTTCTAATTCCACAATGATCTACATTTTAAATAATTCAAAAGTGACGATTACTGTATGCCTGCGACTCTTATTACAGGGGAATACTGAAGCAAAACCAAGCAGCTCGCTGATTTAAAAGCTTTCTGGAGGCACCCTATTTATATATCACAGACCCGAAGAAAAAAAATGCAGTAAAACTTGTAAATCTTCTTCGAACATCATAAAAATGATGAGAGGAGAGACTGACAAATTACCAGCACTGTAATTCAATCTCAGTGTTCTAATGATCTCATCGATCAATCAGGCTTCACTGCTGCAGTTCATGATATCATCTAGACCCCCTCTATTGAATTATGGCTTTGTTATAAATACCTCCTTATCCATTATCCTTACGCTGAATATACTTCCCTATTACAGCGGCACTCAGCACCGTCAGAATTGAGGGTTTGTCAGTATTCCCATTAGAAACCCTGTTTTTCAGAGGATTACAGTGCAGTCATGAAAATACACTCCAAGTTCAGATTCACCATGTGAGCTGGGAGAGAGGGAGAATGGACTAGTGATTACAGTTAGGGCAGTTAAGATGCCAGCCTAGGACATGGGAGAGTAGCTTCACCACAGATTTCCTGTGTAACTAGGGTGACCAGACAGCAAGTGTGAAAAATCGGGACAGGGGGTGGGAGGGTAATAGGAGCCTATATAAGAAAAAGACCCAAAAATCGGGACTGTCCCTATAAAATCAGGACATCTGGTCATCCTATGTGTAACCTGGGTCAAATCACTTAGGCTACATCTACACTGCCACACAGTTTGGACTATGGGGGAGTGAATAGCAGTGCACACCAAACTGCTGTTCTGTAGGTCCTCTATGTGGATGCTGCAGGCATGAATTAAAAGATTCCTACTTTGCATTAATGTAGTCTTGTTTGACGAGGACTATGCTAACGTGAACCGGGAACCTTTTAGTTCATGCCTGCAGTGTCCACTCGGGGGAGTTACAGTGCAGCACTTTGGTGCATGCTGCTATTCACTCCCCTGGAGTCCGAACTCTGGGGCAGCATAGACAAGCTCTAAGTCTTTCTGGGCCTCAGTTTCCCAACTGTAAAATGGCAACAGTAGTGCTTTCTTGCCTCAAAGGGTATTGTAAGGATTAAAGACTGAGAGGTACTCAGTACTGCAGTGACGGGGGCCAGATAGACAGTGGTGAGATTCATATGTATGGAGGGATTGGGGTTGGATGATTTAATGGTTTTTTTAGAAGGGGGTTGCAGTTTTTAATGTTCATTTTGTAGGTCCTGGTTCAGCAAAGCACAGATGTTTAATTTATACTTATACTGATAGTTAAGTGTGTGCTTAATTTGCTGATTTGGGGCAATAATTCATAAGTGAGAGACACTCCCCAAGAGGGGGAAAACGTGATTCCAGTTTAATGGAGCAGATGACTCAATTAATAAATAATTAAAGGGGGCGGGGGGTAATATAAGTCATACCAGTCCGTATGTGTTTCTGGAAAATAGTTCCTGTCAAACTAACTTGATCTTTTTTTTTAAATGAGATTACAAGGTTGATTGATAAAGCTAACGGTGTTGATGTAATATATTTAGACTTCTGTAAGGCATTTGACTTGGTACCACATGACATTTTTATTAAGAAATTAGAATTAGATACAAAATGAACATGGAACACATTAGATGAATTAAAAACTGACTAACTGACAGGTCCCGAAATATAATTGTAAACGGGGACTCATCGTCAAACGGGTGTGTTTACAGTATGGTTCTGAATGGATCAGTTCTTGGCCTTATGCTTTTAACATTTTTATTAATGAACTGGAAGGAAAGAAAATCATCACTAATTTGCAGATGTCACAAAAATTGGGGAAGTGGTAAAGAATGAAGAGGACAGGTCACTGATACAGAGCGATCTGGATCTGTTGATAAGCTGGGCACAGACAAACAATATGGCTTTTGATACGGCCAAATATAAAGTCATACGTACAAGAATGACAAATGTAGGTCATGCTTACAGGATGGGAGACTCTCTATCCTAGGAAGCATTGGCTTTGAAAAAGACGTGGAGGTGGAGTGGATAATCAGCTGAGCATGAGGTGTGATGCTGTGGCCCAAATGGCTAATGCAATCCTTGGATGTATAAACAGGAAAATCTCAAGTAGAATTAGGGAGGTTATATTACTTCTGTTCTAGCACTAGTGAAACTGCTAATGGAATATTGTGTCCGCTTCTGGTGTCCACAACTCAAAAAGTATGCTGATAAATTGGAGAGGGTTCACAGAAGAGACACAAATGATTAAAGGATTGGAAAACATGCCTTATAGTGATGACTCAAGGATAGACTCATTCTGTTTAGTTTAAAAAAGAGAAGGTGAAGGCATGGTTTGATCACAGTTTATAAGTACCTAGATGGGGAACAAATATTGGATAATGGACTCTTCAGTCTAGCAGCCAAAAGGTATAACAAGATGCAATGGCTGGAAGTTGAAACTAGACAAATTCAGACTAGAAATGAGGCACAACTTTTTAACAGTGAGGGTAATTAAATATTAGAACAACTTGGGTAAAGATGGATTTTCCATCACTAACAATTTTAAAATCAAGATTGGATTTTTTTCCCCAAAAGATATACTTAGTTCAAACAGGAATTAATTCAGGGAAAGTCCTATGGTCTTGCTACGCAGGAGGTCAGACTAGATGATCACATTGGTTCCTTCTGGCCTTGGAATCTATGAATTTTATGTCAATAGTTTGGTTTGGGTTTATATTATATGGTGCAGGTTTGTAAATTGTAATGGTCCCCCAGAACTGTCATGAAAATGGGACTTAATTGAGGTTTGCATCCTCTTAGGTGACAATCGGAGAGCTCAGGGCAGCGAGAGAAGTGGCGTCTGAGAGGGGAGTGAAGTAGGCTGTCACTGCCTCACCACTCACTCAAAAATCTCCAGAGATCAAAACTGACAATATGGCTGACAAGCCGCTTGGCTTGTACAGCACTCTCTGCTGTAGTCTGTTGGCCTAACAGGACTTTCCTGAACAACAGTGAGGCGAGCAGGCAGGTAAGCTGTTGAATTGTCAGAATTTACCAATTGTTCCTTCATGTACAATGACCAACACAGTAACTCTTCATTAATCCTAATAATGAATTTAATCCTGATCCTGCAAAACTCTTATACGTGTGCTTAACTTCAAGTACTTGAATAGTACACAGTGAATTCAAGGGGACACTCGTGCTTAAAGTTAAGCATATGTTTAAGTCCTTTGCTGAATAAGGGTCTTGGTGAGCTCTCTAAGGGCTTGATCCCAATCCCCCTGAATTCAGTGAGTGTTTTTCCATTGACTATAGTGGAAATTGGGTAAGCCTCTAACACTGAAGACAAGGTGGACAGTGATCACATGGCATATGTTGAAATCTCCTGCTATAAGCACCTTCAGAAAAGCAGAAGGCTGGAAGGAGTGAGGGTCTTTCTTGCTCAGTATGTTGACATCTCTGGACAAACCCTCAGTGTGCCTGAATCTATATCTGAGCTGCTTCTCTGCTCCCACAGAACAGTGAGGTACTTTTTTTGTAAAACCACAATGATTAATTAAGCTTGTCTAAATCAGTTTAATTCCTTTTAAGCTTTTTCTCTATTTTTAGAACATATAATTTTGGAACAACAACATTTTAAGATTCAGTGACAGTTTCAGGAGAGTCTGCTCCAAAGTGTCAAGGTGAATCTGCAGTGAGCGATACAATGTGGCTTCACAAAATCTTAACAAAGGAACAAAAAAAAACCCAACTGAAAACATGAGTAAAATTAATCCCCTTGCTTCACCCACCAAAAACATCTATAACATCCAGGAAAGAATCCTGAACCGTACTAGGGGAAAACCTCCTATTGGGTTCAATAGAAAAAAATGTGGAGCTATATAATCAGGTCACAGTAGTCACAATTCATCCTGGCCTGTTCTCTGTTGTTTTCAAAAAAATGTTTGCCAGAATGTATAATTAATGATTCGCATAAAATTCACTTCCTGGTAGAATCCATGCTTACTCAATATGTCTCCGTCTAGTGGGTGGATTTATAGAGATTTATGAGTCCACTACATCATTTGGCAAACAGAGCTGAGTCTTTCTGCTGAAGTAGTAGAGGACTCTTGCTTTTAGCTCCAGAGACCCCAGGTTCAGTCTTCACTGATGCCAACCCCCACCCCCAGGATAACACATTACTTTGGCTCTAACTGATTTGTTCCTCTTAAAACATTCACATTCATGCAAATTCAGTGTGTCAGTGACATGGGGACCTCTTAGCTGAGAATAATAATATAACCTGTGTGTGTTCCTCAAGCTACGGAAAAGTGAAATATAAATTTCAAAAGGTTTGTAGAGTCTTTTTCTTAACATACAGTTCATAGGTGCTAAACACAAAACCTAAATAAACCTTTGGGGTTCCCAGCTAATCCGTTTAACCTTCTCTATTACCTTATTTTCCTTGACCTTCTCGCTGCTTAGACTAATTAAAAGTTCTCTGAGGGCAGAGTGGAAGTCTTGTGCTCTACAGGTATCCTAACTTCCATGACAATCAGACTTAATAAAAAAGTGCTTTATTTGAGTTAGGCTGTTCTAACACTGCATGAATGAACAATTAATTGCACCTCAAAGCAGCCATGAGAAGAAAGAAACGATTATGGAACAGTCAGCCTAATTTTGAGACCTGGAAAGATTATGGAACAAATTATTAAACAATCAGTTTGTAAGCACCTAGAGGATAATATGGTTATAAGGAATAGCCAGAATGGATTTGTGAAGAACAAATAGTGACAAACCAGTTTAACTTCCTTTTTTGACAGGTTTACTGGTATAGTGGATGCGGGGGAAGCAGTAGACACAATATATCTTGATTTTAGAAAGGCTTTGGACACAGTCCCACATGACATTCTCATAAGAAAACTAGGCACATTTCAACTAGATTAAATTACGATAAGGTTTGTGAACATCTGGTTCAAAGTCAGTACTCAACGAGTAGTTATCAATAGTTTGCTGTCAAACTGAGAGGATGTGTCTAGTTGGGTCCTGCAGGGGTCAGTCTTGGGTCCAGTACTATTCAATATTTTCATTAATAACCTGGATAATGGAGTGGAGAGTATGCTTATAAAATTTGTGGGCGAGATTGCAAGCACGTGGGAGGACAGGATTACAATTCAGAATGAACTTTATGAATTGGCCTGAAATCAACAAGATGAAATTCAATAAAGACAAGTGCAAAGTATTTAATTTAGGAAGGAAAAATGCAATACACAACTACAAAATGGGGACTAGCTGTCTAGGTGGTAGTATTGCTAAAAAGGATCTGGGTGTTCTAGTGGATCACAAATTGAATATGAATCAACAATGTGATGCAATTGCAAAAAGGACTAATATCATTCTGGGATGTATTAACAGGAGTCTTGAACGTAAGACATGGGAGGCAATTGTCTCACTCTACTCAGTACTGGTGAGGCCTCAGCTGGAGGATTGTGCCCAACTGTGGGTGTCACAGTGTAGGAAGGATGTGGCCAAATTGAAGAGAGTCCCAAAGCGAGCAACAGATATGATGATAAAAAGTTTAGAAAACCTGACATATAAGGAAAGGTTAAAAAAATTGGACATGTTTAGTCTTGAGAAAAGAAAACCAAGGGGTGACCTGATATCAGTTTTCAAATGTGTTAAGGGCTGCTATAAAGAGGACTGGAATCAGTTGTTCTCCATGTCCACTGAAGTTAGGACCAGAAGTAATGGACTTAATCTACAGCAAAGGAGATGTAGGTTAGATATTAGGAAAACCTTTCTAACTATGAGGGTAGTTAAGTTCTGGGAAAGGCTTCCAACGGAGGTTATGGAATCTCCGTCATTGCAGGTTTTAAAGTACAAACACCTGTCAGGTATGGTGAAGGTTTACTTGGTCCTGTGTAAGCACAAAGGGCTGGATTTGATGACTTCTTGAGGTTCCTTCCAGCCCTACATGTCTATGATTCCATTATTCCCATTTTACAGACAAGAGGGAAGATTCTGTGCTGCAATTGTAAAAGATACAGTGCACAACTCACAGTCCAGGGGGAGCAGGGGCTAAGGTGGCTTTAAGCCACCTTTGCACTTCCCAACCCTGGGCCGCTCCATAGACTTTGGCATACCTTAAACAAACCTGGCCTGTCTAAGTTACAGCAGCCCCAGTGGGCTGACCTATGGGCTGCAGTGCTGAGGTAGTAACCTCCTACTCTCGACCCACCCCCTTCCACCTTCCAGCGTGCACCCCATGCCAGCTCTTGCAGATGGATACTGAGAAGCCAGCCTTATCATTGTCTTCTTCAGTTCCTTCCCCCTCCCTTCTCCGGCTTGATGCAGAGACATTAGAGCCCATTTACATCACTCCGCCCCTTTTACTTGTGAAGGGGTTGGCGGGAAGGTGAGGATCTCACCCAAGAAAATTGCCAAAGCCACCCAAGAATAGAGTATTGTTCTTTTGACTCTTATCCCTGTGTGATAGCTACAAGGCCATCTCCAGGCTCTCCTTTCCCCTACCCCCTTTTAATTTACTTCTTGTTTCCCTGTTTCGATAGGAGAGCAAACATTTTTTGTGCTTTCTGGCTCTGTAGTGCACAGTACTTTTCCACAACTACCATCACTCACTTTTTTCGGTACTTAATCCAGTTCCATTAAAACAGTAACTGTCTCCTATGAGAGAGAACTTAATGTAAGGGGACTGTTATCCCCTTACTAACATTCAGAGCTCCCAGTACCAAAAGGGGAAGGGTCGATGGGACTGACAGTCCCCAGGGGCAATGGGGAGAGGCCAATGCTCCAGGTCAGCCTGATTGACAGGGCAGGCAGGCGAATCAGGGAGTCAGGAGGTCAGGGTGGATCCCGTCCTCCGTGTGAGCTGGAGTTGCCTGAGTCAGAGTGAGTGGGGCTGAGCTGAGGAGAGGGCAGAGGCCAGAGCTGAGCTGGGCCAGATCCGGAGGGGCCAGAAAAGCAGCCCAGAGAGACAGACCTGCCCTGGGAGCAGAGGTGCAGAGCCAGAGCCCAGCCCAGAGACACAGACCTGCCCTGGGAGCAGAGGTGCAGAGCCAGAGCCCAGCCCAGAGACACAGACCTGCCCTGGGAGCAGAGGTGCAGAGCCAGAGCCCAGCCCAGAGACACAGACCTGCCCTGGGAGCAGAGGTGCAGCCCCAGAGCCAGAGCCCAGCCCAGAGACACAGACCTGCCCTGGGAGCAGAGGTGCAGCCCCAGAGCCAGAGCAGAGCCCTGAGAGACAGACCTGCCCTGGGAGCAGAGGTGCAGCCCAGGGAGACAGACCTGCCCTGGAGGGAGAAGCTGCAGCAGCCAGAGCCAGAGGGGCCAGGGCAGCAGCCCAGGGGGCTGGAGGCAGAGCAGCAGCAGCAGCAGCAGCCGTGCTGAGGCAGAGGAGCTGGAGCTGAGGCAGAGGGTGGAGCTGGGGCTGGAGCAGTCCGGAGCCGGGTGTGGTGAGCAGCTGGGGAGAGCGAGGGGGACCCTGGGCAGTGGGCCCAGCACAGGGAGACGCCTCAGCCAAGGGGCCCTGCAGGCCAGACTTGCAGGGGGATCGTAACCCTGACAGGGCGGGGGCGACACTGGGAAGAAGGGTCCTGCCACCCAGAGCCTGCGAGCGTGTGGCCACCGCCGGAGCAAGTGTCCAAGCCACAGCGTCCCTTCAGCACAGCCAGGGCCTGAGAAGGAGCCTGGGACTTACACAGGAACAGACTGAACTGCCCTGACATTTCAGAGACACTGTTGAGATGTTCCCTGCCACGGAGCGGGGTGATGTGTTTTCATTAGCCTTTCCCATTTCTCCTTATTCCTGTTACAAATTAATTGTTAATTAAATAATTTGCATTTGCTTTGAATTGTATGCAGTGATCAGTGGGTCAGGGAAGCATCCTGTACAGAGAGAGTACCCCGGAGTGGGGACACCCTAGCCCCTGACTTAGGTGACCACAGCAAGGTTGGGGGTCGAGCCCCCCAGGACTCCTGGGCCCAGCCTTGTTGGGGTTACGAGGACTCTGCCAGACAGGAGAGTACAAGGGGAGTCCTCGAGGGCAGGGAGGCCTCTGGGTAAAGGAGGTGGGAGCGAGGACTGAGATCCTTCCGCTAGCCCATTTCACCGGGGTAGTGCAGAGACGAGGAAAGTTCCCCACAATAGCGGGACTATTCCCCCGCTTACATAATTGGCGTCACGAACAGGATCCTATCCACAGGGTCCACCCCATTGGTTTACTGGTTGAGTTCTGGTAGCACAGTCCAGGCCTGGTCAAGAACCCTACCATGGCTCGAATTGAACAACTAGAAGCCCAGGTTGCTGAACTTCAGCGCAGATTGTCAGACCAAGCTGAGGCATTACAACAAGCTAGAACAGAACAGAGAGAAGCCTTATCACTGGCTAAGGCTGTAATAGACCAACAGGCAGCAGAAACTAAGAAACCCCCTACTATTTATGTCCCATGGGAGCAGAAGGTCACAGAGTTTGGTGGCTTCCTGACCAGAGCAGGAGACATTACAGTAGAGGAGTGGGTCAAGTCTGTGAAGATGGCTCTGCGTGTGCTAAGAGTACCTGAGGAAGACCATGTGGACTTCATAGAGGAACACCTGAAGGGCCAGCTGAAGGCCACAGTAAAGTTCAATGGCAGACAGGAATCCTGGGCCCAGCCTTGTTGGGGTTATGAGGACTCTGCCAGACAGGAGAGTGCAAGGGGAGTCCTCGAGGGCAGGGAGGCCTCTGGGTAAAGGAGGTGGGAGCGAGGACTGAGATCCTTCCGCTAGCCCATTTCACCGGGGTAGTGCAGAGACGAGGAAAGTTCCCCACAATAGCAGGACTATTCCCCCGCTTACGTTAGGATGGCCAGTAAAATACAGCGTATTGCTCAGAATGAGGTCTAACCTTTGCCATGTACATTACATCAAGGAAATATAATTTCTTCTTAGTAACACATTACCATTTTAGAAATGTAGCCTAGCATTCTAGACACCAACTTCACAGCACTGCATGCCTCAAGGGATTTGTCTGTAATGATTTGCAAATCTCCTTCCTGGCACATCTGCTCCATCATTTTATCATTTGGAAAAATATTTCTCTTCTTAATTCTGTGCTCCAGGAGTCATTATTCTGCATTTATCTGCACTGAACTGCTTTTGATATCTATTAGCACAGTTCTACTGAGACAGTTCAAGTCCACCTAGAGCAGACTGGAACATTCCTTGTTATTTACTATTCTTTCCGAACCAATCTGTGAACCTATAACCCTCTGAAATAATCATGCCTTGTTATCTAGTATACGCAATAAGGAAACCAAAGGAGCCACTTTTCATGATCCCTGACAACAGGTGGTGTTATGCATAGTGAGATAAACGTAATCAGATCAAATGCTTTGTATGGCATGTGCTGATCACAGTAGGGATCAGGTAGCAATAGCCCTACACATACAGCATAGCACAGTTGGTTAGGTGAATTACAAGGAAGGGGTAGACTTCTGAAATTTCAGGAATTAGCATCCTGTGGAGACAGGGAAACCACCTTGGTGGATCAAGGATCCACTGAAACAAAACCTGAGGTTGTAATAGTATGAACAATGTTCTGTTTCTGGTCTATTCTCTTTCCCCTCTTCCTGGAGGCAGAATTCTCAAAGCAGAGCCCTCTGTCCCCAAATCAGAGGTGTCATGGGTGGCGGGTGAATCCCGGGCTCGGGGAAGCTAGCCCCTGGCCCGGCCCACTCCTTCTACCCAAGGCCACGCCCCTCCCGCCAAAGCCCATAGCCCCCCTCTCCCTGTGCGGCTGCCAGACCCCTCCCCCAGCCCTAGCATGCCGGGCAGGTGGTGCGCTCCCCTCCCCCAGCCCTGGAGTGCCAGGCGGTCTGTGTATGCCCCCTTCTGCATGCTGGGTAGATGGCGCGGTCCCCGTCTTCCAGCCCCGGAGCGCAGGCCAGCCCCCATTAGCCCCAGCCTGGGGCGACGGCAGGAAGAGCCCCCCACGGCACAGCGCTGGGAAACAGGAAAGGGCGTGGGGGAGGAGCGTGGTCAGGGCCACGCAAGGCTTGGTGAGGAGGGCTCAGCTTTCCCCTGTCTTCTATACCCACCACCCATGAGAGGTGTAAATAGCACTGGCTGAAAAATTTCAAATCCTTTAGGGGGAAAAAGAACACCGTCTTCATGAAAACTTCCCCCAGATGTATTTTCTCCCATTTTCTCTCTTATGCCCAAATAAATGTGTTAGTCTCTATGGTACCACAAGGACTCCTCATTGTTTTTGCTGATACAGACTAACACGGCTACCACTCTGAAACCTTTCTCCCATTTGCCTCCATTTTCCACTTTCCTCATATCATGGCCACCAACCCCAGGTGAGGAAGAATGAACAGTTCTCACATCCAGAGCCCATCAGAACCATCCTGTAGATCACCTGGCAATACAGATTTACTGTAGATTGGTGTAAGGTTCTCGCCATCCACCCGTGGGTGTAGGATGCCACCTCAGCTTTGCGCCCAGACAAAGCAACCAGAGATCAGACACATCTTTCCTGCATGGCCGTGTGGAATCCTTCCTTCGTTGAGAAAGGATAATTCCCTCTACTGCGGGAACCCCTGGTGAAATTGTCAGGGCCGAGTTATGTAAGAGATCAGACTGGATGATCATAATAGTCCATTCTACCCTTAAAAGCTATGAACCTGTTACTGGCTTCTGCCAGCCCAGCCCCTTTCTAAGGCTTTTAATAATAAGCAAAAAAATGTTATTGACTCAAATGAATTACTATTGCCAGAGTTATATCACTGGTGATGATGTATGAGCCAGAAAGAATACAGTTTGATTCTCAGATTCAGGGTAAGTTTACAGCACTGTTAATTAGAAGAACCATATTTTTTTCCTCTCTCTCTGCACATTAAGCCCATTTGATGTGGTGTCACTGAGACAGAAAAAAACTAGAATCCCACAATGCCATTTCTACTCAATCACATCCCAGAGCATAACTGCACTTTACAAGCCTAATCCAAAGCCCACAAGCAGCTTTTGGATCAGGCCATAAGAACTCACTGTAGAAGCTATTCACCTACAATGTGCACTGTGTGTTTTAACACTCCAGACTCAAGGTTTCTAACCCAGCTGTGGAGCAGAGAATGTAGGTAATGGGAAGGACTTACTACCTTACAGTGCACATATAGGCAGGTAGCCAGATTATCTCAGGTACGTTGGTGACATCCCTTATTTTCATGCCACTGTCCCAGTTCCTAATGATGGTAGCTAAAAGCAAGGACTGTGTAAGCATCAGCATCTGGTGTTCTTCATAGTGAGATAAAAGCAACCATATGCTTCAGGGTGTGCACTGACCACAGTAGGGGTCAGGAAGGTATCTGTCTTCCACACACAGCATTGCACAATTGGCTGGGAGGGGATTCACTTCTTCTGAAACTGCAGGTGTTATTTTCTTCTGAGGGCAGGGTAACAGGCTTAATGGATCAAGTGTCATTTTTCGCCAAAGACTCATTTCATGGGCTGACTTGAGTGTGGGGAGACCCTTCTAGACATCACTCATCTGATCTCCTCCAAGACAGAACTGTTATGAAGAAAGGCTCCTCCCAGTTCTGTATATTATGTACGTAAACAGAAACGTGTTGCTTACCAAACAGGCCCAGTGGCGGAGTAATTGAAATGCTCCCAAGGACAAGAGTCGATGTTACACACTTGCCCTTTATGGACTTGAACATCCAAACCAGCCAATGCAAATGCTTTTTGACAGGCAGACATCATTAATCACCATCACAGAAAGTAGACATTGCTGCATATTTATCTGCTGCTGACAAGCTGGATTCACATCCTCTAGTTAGGAACACATTGCCTCGCCTGTTTCAGCAAGATAACAAAATACCATAAGGACCCATAAGACTGCACTGCCCCAATTATCTATTCACTGTCACACACTGGATAATTGTTATTCCTTGGAGACTGGGGGCTTTTTTGGGTCTGCACTGAAATTTAGATTAACTGCAGTGGCAAGAAGAAATACATGTGGAGCATGCAGCATATCTGTTTAATTACTCATGAATATAAATCAAATAATTTAAATTGCCCTTTAAATAAATATTTGGACAATTACTTGTCGTTGTAATAAATTACATAACTTGTCTGATGGGAAGCCAAATTGTAGGAGATTATTTCACACATGGAATCTTCCACTGAATCACTGACGTTTTTCTCAGTACTGTAAATACTCATGAAAGCCATGATGGTGCAAAAGGATCTGTGTGGATAGATTTTTGCATCCACTGGGCTCCATGTGGACGCAAGGGTCCATTGGCTCAGGTCCAGCTACAGAATCAGGGACACAATTACATCAGGTTGATTTGAACACACTGTCTTCCCTATAGTAATGGAGTTTTGTTTGTGCTTCTGTTTAGGTCAGTTGAGTCCTGTTCAGTTCAGTCCTGCACCATCCCAAACTGTACTATTAGTATCTGAAGATTTTGCTGCCTCTGCATTAGTCTGTAAACTCTTTGGAGCAGGGACTGCAAACCCAGTCCTGCTCCCACCAGAGTCAATAAGACTTTTGCCTTTCATTTCAACGGAGGCAAAAGAAAGGCCCTTTTTCCCCCTCTGGGCCTAAGCCTGGAAACACTCCCAGATGTAGTACCAGGCTACCATGGACAGTACCCCTGACTACTCACTATGGTAGCACTACAATCAGCAGTATTTGAAGCATGAGGACCTATGCTTGCATTGCAGTGAGCACACTGTCAGTACTCAATGCATAATACATTATAATTCATATTCAGTCCTATGTAGGTTCTTATACAGCCCTCATCACTGTAGTATCTGAGGATCAGCTTTGTAAAGTTATTTAGGCACCTAAAGATTTAAATAAGTTCCTGGGGGATTTTCAAATGCACCTATGCACCTGACTCCTATTGAAATCAATGGGAGATAAGTGCCCCAGGCGCTTTTGAAAATGCCAGTAGGTGCCTACCTGCAATTTTAGGTGCCTAGATATCTTTAAAAATCTATCCTTGAGTGCCTTCCAGTAGTGCATGAACATGAATGACAGCTGTCATGTGTGGTTCTTTCTTCATCGCCCCAAGAGAGTTCAACAGTTAGGCAATTCAGCTTATGTAGGGCATAATTTGATCTACTTCAAAATGCACAAAGAAACCTTTACAAGAGCAGGGCATTACAGCCAGATAACATATTGGTGGTAAGGGTGGCCACGGTAATGCCACAGAGTGGTACAATAGTTATAGTCAAGATTACAGATCAGTTTTCATAGCGCCAGATTATGATGACCTGACTCTGGTTCAGAAGCACTTCACTCCCCAAACAATCCCAGTAGCCGTAATGGAGTAATGTACGATTCAGGTGAATTAGCATAGCAGAATCTGGCCTACCTCAATTTCACTTGCTCACACCTTTTTTTTAAAAACAAAACAAAACACCTTGCCTTTGGGGTGAATGTTTCATGCTTGAGCTCAACCAAAAAGTGATTTATGTATGTATTTACCTATTTGAGCAAAATTTGTTCAGTCATGTGCATGCTAGATTAGTGGGTAGGGAAATATCGGTCTGGTTTTTTTCCTTTAAACATCATAAGGCTCTTTTATAAACAGCTCAGAAATAGCAGAATTTTAAGGGATCTATTTTCAGACGGCTGAGGCGCAGTATTGCATGCCTAACTTTGTGCGTATATTTCCCAAGGGACTCAGAACACCAGCTGACTATACGTTATCATTTTTTTTGTAGGCATCATGAAAAAGGAGAGTTTTAAGGAAGGATTTGATGGAGGATAATGAGGTGACTTGCCAGATGTTTACAAGGACCTGCTCCCATCTGTAAGGGGCAGCACAGGAGAAAGCATGAAGTTGCTTATTTGAAAATTTAAGTGAGCAGTGCGGGCTGGCATCATGGACAGGGCAGAGGCAGGACTTGACATAATGACAATAGAGGTGGTTTTGGAACAAATCAATAAATTAAACAGTAATAAATCACCAGGACCAGAAGGAATTATAGAACTATCATCTGTGGTATCTAACCTATCACTTACATCAGCTTCTGTACCAGATGACTGGAGGATAGCTAATGAGACACCTATTTTTAAAAAAAGACTCCCAGAAACGACCCTGGCAATTACAGGCCAGTAAACCTAACTTCAGTACCAGGTAAACTGGTTGAAACTATAGAAAGAAGAGAATTATCAGACACATAGATTAACTTGATTTGTTGGGGGAAAAGTCAAAATAATTTTTGAAAAGGAAAATCATGCCTTACCAATCTATTAGAATTATTTGTGGGGGTTAAAAACATGTACACAAGGGTGATTGAGTGGATATAGTGTACCTGAACTTTCAGAAAGCCTTTTAAAAGATTCTTCACCAAAAGTTATTAAGCGAACTAAGCAGTCATGGGATAAGTGGGAAGGTTTTCTCATGGATCAATAACTGGTTAAAAGGCAGAAAACAAAGGTTAGGAATAAATGGTCAGTTTTCAGAATGGAGAGAGGTAAATAGCAGTGTCCACCAGGGATCTGTACAGGGTCCAGTGCTGTTCAACGTATTCATAAATTATCTGGAAACAGGGTAAACAGTGAGATGGCAAAGTTTGAAGATGATACAAAATTACTCAAGGTAGATAGGTTCAAAGCAGACTGCAAAGAATTACAAAGGGATCTCACAAAACTGGATGACTGGGCAACAAATGGCAGATGAAATTCAATGTTGATAAATGCAAGGTAATGCACATTGGAAAACATAATGCCAACTATACCTACAGAATGACAGAGTCTAAATTAGCTTTAACTACTCAAAAAGCAGATCTTGGAGTCATTAAGGATAGTTCTCTGAAAACATCTGCTCAAAAACCTAACAAAATGTTAGGAACCATTGGGAAAGGGTAGTCAGTGAAATTAATAGGCAGCAGGTTTAAAACAAACAAAAGGAAGTACGTCTTCACATAATGCACAGTCAACCTGTGGAACTCATTGCCAGGGGATATTGTGAAGACCAAAACCATAACAGGGTTCAAAAAAGAACTAGAGAAGTTCATGGAGGATAGGTCCATCCATGGCTATTAGCCAAGATGGTCAGGAATGCAACCCCTTGCTCTGAGTGTCCGTAGCCTCTGTCAGAAGTTGGGAGTGGACAACAGGGGATGGATTATTTGATGATTGCCCTCTTCTGTCCATACCCTCTGAAGCACCTGGCATTGGCCACTGTTGGAAGACAGGATACTGGGCTAGATGGACCATTGGTGTGACCCAGTATGGCCATTCTTATGTTCTATGTTTGACAGTAAATGAGATGTGATGGGTAGGCTGGGAGGTGAGAATAAGCTCTGAAGGGCATTGAAAGTGAATATAATTAGTTATGGTTTATACAATGGATAATGGAGAGATGCAAAGAGGGGGGTGACGTGAAAATGATGAGTTGGGATAGGGAAAATTATCTTTGCAGCAGCATTTTTAATCGATATGAGCAGGGCAAGGTTGCATTTGTCAAGGCCAAACAAGAGGATGACACAGTAGTCGACATGCAAAATTATGAGGGCCTTGTGTGTTTGAACAGAACCTGGCACAATGGATCCTAAGGCTCAGGGCCCTAGGTCCTACTGCAATGTAAATACTTAATAATTACTAATGATGATGATGTCATGTCGCAACACAGTGTGGAAACTTGCCTCCTCAGAGGCCTCTGTGCCCCTCAGATACCAGGTAGCTGTTTAAATAGGTTATCCAGGTTCTGGTTGGCTGCCTGACTGGGCTTTCAATCCACTACCCTGTTTGTTCCTCCAATCTTATCTATCTATCTGTCTGTCCATCTGGTTCTCTGGCTCTGATCACTGTAGTATCTGTTGTGTGTGTGAAATCTGAGCCAGGAGTTAACAATTTGCTTTAAAGAAAATACAGGTATGTCAGGCCTATCACCTTAGTGTCAAGCCATCAAAATCAAGCAGGGTTATTTCATTAGCAAAGCTTCAGCACTCACACTTCGTAACAGCCTCTCATTTCACTTGTCTCTTCAGTCTCCTACTTTGCAACAGCTTGTGTACAGCTTGTCTCCCAGCCCTGGAGAGCTTACAGCTCTATCATGGCCTTAAGGGGACACACCGTTACACCACTGGCACATTAAAACACCCTGGAACATACTGTCACTGCAGCAAGATAACTGCAGTCTTCCTTCCACTGGGGAAAACTGGCTCATTACCGGTATAACTGAGATCATCTGAGGGAAAAGAAACACCTGTCAGTAGATTTTTTTTTTTTTTTACTCCTCCCAGTGGAATTTGAGAAAGAAAAGTTAATAAAGAGGGAAGCAGATCGCAACATCTGAAAAGGGAAACTCTTGCAGGGTCCAAACTATCTAGGGGGGGGGGGAATGTCCTCACTGAAACTTTCCTGTGACGCCTTGAGACCTTCTCTACTTCCACAAAGATAGGCTGAAAGCCACAAACAAAGCATCAGGGAGGCCACAGTGAATACCACCACATCATTTACAAGTGACTCCAAACATAGAGGAATTGGCTAGTCTGTTCTGACCATCTGCTACACAACGCCTCTACAGAGGGCACTTCAACCTAGCAGAGAAAGGCGCCGACCCAATGGCTGGAAGTTGAAGTGAGACATATTGAGACAGGAAATAAGACACATTTTTAGCAGTGAGGGTAATTAACCACTGGAGCAATTTACCAAAGGTCATGGCGGATTCTCCATCATTGGAAGATTTTTAATCAAGTTTAGATGTTTTCCTAAAAGATCTGTTCTAGTTCAAACAGGAATTAATTCAGGGAAGTTCTATGGTCTGTGTTCTACAGGTGGTCTGACTAGATGATCACAATGGTCCCTTCTGGCCTTCTGCATCTGCTTTCTTTTCATGTTGACACCTCCACCTTCTTCTTTGCCTTTTATGGCTTCTCTCGTATGAGCAAGAATGCAAACCAGACCACAAGAACAACGATAATGGCTTCTATTTGTATAGCACTTTTCAAAAGATCCCACAGGGCTTTACTAACTATGCCCTCAATTCCGCAAAGAATCCCTTTTCAGCAAAGGACTTAAGCATGTGCTAAAATGCTTAAGCGCATGACTAAATCCCATTTACTTCAAGAGGACTTACGCATGTGTATAAAGCTTAGCACATACTTAAGCGCTTTGCTTAATCAGGGCCTAGAGAGAGAGAAATCCTTAGTTTTGATGAAGTCATTGGGACAAATTCTGTTCTCAGATAGTACGGATTACAACTGGGGTATCTCCATTGAAGTCAATGGAATTACTCTGTATTTAAAATGGAAGAATTGGGCCAAGTGAATTTACCCCAGCATTAGTGAGATTCAGAGGCGGCCCCAATATGCTCTATTGCATCTGTCTCCGTTAGATCCAGATACACACACAGAATTTCCTTGCCTCGCACAGCACCCGGGGCATGATTTCCAAACTCAGCTTTACACGTGACAGTTTGCTTCATTTTTATCTGCACATGTTATTTGTATTTCTCAGTTCCTGCCTTGGGACCCTCCTGTGTTCTGGCACCTGACATCAATCATACTCATTGCCTAGGGCTATTATGGCTTCTCCTGGTTTTTTTTGTTGTTGTTGTTTTTTTAATAAATCGAATTAACAAATTCCTTAGAATTATCATCCGGTTAACACAGGGAACAACCCAAAGGAGCTAAGAAATTATTATGCTCTTGGAGCTGGCTACCGCAATGAGACCAGGGCCAGGGTCTGACCCTTAAAGGGTGGTTTGAGTGCACATGGCAGGCAATGCTCTCTTCTTGATTCTGTTATAATTTCTGCACCAGCCTCCTCCTTGTGTCCAGGGCATGGGAAAGAGGCCACATAAGAGCAAATTCCAGTCTGTGCTGTTTCACAAATGTGCAAAAATATTCTTTAGAAAAACAGGAACATGCATTGCCCTGTACATCGGCCTGCCCTCTGCCTAGTGCTTCATTAGTTGGCCCTGAGTGAAATAAAAATAAAGGGAACATGCCACACACCGAGTTCTAAAACATAACACTCGACACTTTCCCTAAACAGTGATATGACACCGTACACTGCTGCTGAGAGCTGAGTGCCTCTCCTGTCAAATCTGGATGAAGGACCAGACAGGGAGCTCTCCCATTTGCAACCCTCCCAATTTCTGGCTTGTTCTGAGGCTTAAAACTCAGTTGAGTGTTTTTTTCTGGGTGAAAACAAGCTCATTTCTTTGCACCTGCTAGTGTCTCATGTATTTTCAGTGAGGCTTGCTTACAAGGAGGACAAAGACCCTGCCACCTGATGTGACTCGCTGCATTAACTACTCTGCTGCAGTGCTTCCACAAACTGTGATAAAAGGATCGGATGAGACAAGTGGACTGACCCATGGTGGAGGGACCCACATGACATTGGAGCTGTGGCACTGGCTGTTTGTCTGAGTTGTTGACTTCGTGTTCCCATATGACGATGCAATGAAAATATGCTTCGGAGCCCTATTGCCAAATACACTATTTCCTTTGAAGACATGATTTCTTCGTGGGTTTGTGAACCTCTCACACCAATATATGTATAAGTCTTTAAAAAGCAGGGTACTCAGCTTATCACGAAATGCAGCACTTGGCAACATGTAACAACTCATAGCCACTGATTTCTTGCCTCCCCTTCCCAACCAGACAGTCCATTCCCACTCAACCCCGATCCTACCTGAATTGGGTTTTTTCCTTTAAATTTTCTTCCACATCCCTCCTGGGTCTGGCTGGCAGCCAAGCTGAACTTCTGTCAGAAAAGCTGCTGCTGCTGCTGCTGTGGTACTCAGTTCTTTCCAGAAAGATGAATCAGCTAATCCTTTATTTGCGGTTCACTTGTACGGATCTTACGTGCAGCGGCGCTTCTCCGCCAAAGCTCTTCCTCAAAACGGCATCAGAATAACTTCTTCATTTCTCTCTCCCTGACTGACCATGACTGTCTCTGACCCATATGAAAATTAGGAGCATATGCTATGTTCAGACTTCTGATTCCCCTGCAGTGAAGCACAATCATCCCATTTATTTTCCTGCAGTCCTGACATATGGAAGCAACCAAATAGATACTTGAGTTTGAGTCAGAATTCAGTCCAAACACACACACACACACACACACAGTTAAGAGGCCTACGTTCCCACGGAAATGAATGCTATGCATCTGATGAAAGCCACGTGATCATTATGGTAGGACAGTCCAGCACACCAGCACAGCTGTTACAATTCCATATGCTGCTGACAAGATAAATGTTTACTATTTACACACACACATAGGGAGTCAGTCTAGAATTGTGGTCCTTAGCTCCAAAACGCAGGCTTTTGTTGCTTGAGCTTCAGAACTCCTATAACAACTAGTTGTAGTAAGTCACTTATGCACTCTGTGGGTTGACCAGTAGAGGGTAACATCACATACTCGTATACACAAAGGCAGTTCATTGCAAGCCGTTAACTAGATGGAAGAAATCGCCATCTCTAGCCCCCTCTCCCCCCATCAGATTCCCTTGAGTTACGCTGGGGGGGTTTTGGAACACGTGAGACAGATCCATCCATGGTGTAATTCCATTGGCTCAGTGGGACACATTCAGTGCCATATGCTTTGTTTCTATTTGAATTTTTTATGACATTTGATTCTCTGATAATCCAGCAGCAGTTTTGCCCGCTGTACATTGGCGTTCATTGCCTGACCGGGGCCTCTGTGTGCTACAACAGGACAAATACACAGTAATAATAATACATAACAGCTTTGGTTCACGGGAACCAGTTGCTGGCTGAATAATCCACAGTTCAGTGTGTATTACTTTCCATCTCTGTGGCTGACCATCTCCTGCAAGTTGCTCCCAGTTTAAGGACTTAATCCTTTAGCTATAGCAGTAGACATCTGGATTGTAGTGACGAATGTTCAGAGTTCAAAGCCTGCTATTAGCCTATAGTAGGGGGCCAATCAGAGCAAGGAACAGTGTGTAAGCCCCAGGGCCAGAAGAATTAGGCAGATGGAACTCTTTGTTCTCTCTATATGGGAGAAGGGGAAAAGTCATTTCTGGACAGCTTCATTTATATAATTTTAATCTTGCTTACCCATAATTCTACCTCTTGAGTTTCTTTGGAATCTGTTTATGTTTATACTAATACATTTTAATTATAATAATGTATTATTATTGTACTTCTTCTAAGGGCTGGTCCACACTATGGGGGGGAGTCGAACTAAGATACGCAACTTCAGCTACATGAATAACGTAGCTGAAGTCGAAGTATCTTAGTTCGAACTTAAAAGCACTTACCGCGGGTCCAGACACAGCAAGCAGGCTCCCCCATCGACTCCACTTACTCCTCGCACGGAGCTGGAGTTCCGGTGTCGATGGGGAGCGCTTCCGGGATCGATTTATCGCGTCTAGATGAGACGCAATAAATCGATCCCAGAAGATTGATTGCTACCCGCCGAATCAGGCGGGTACTATAGACGTACCCTTAGCGTATGTGCAACGTGCCTCAGGTGGAACGTGAGCAGGATTCATCACTGAATTTGGTCCACTGCTTGGATCATTAGCTTCCCCGGCTTGGGCTGGGTACTGACAGGGAGTGTGCCAGGAATGCTGATCCAGACCCCCCATTACTGTACTCATGGAAGAGCACTGGCATTGTGCAGGATACGTCCTGGAATGAGTGGGTCACCCTGGCAGCATGTTTAGTGGACTCTAGCTTGATATCAAAAAGCTCAGGTTCATTAGAAAAAGGATTCTGTCTGACAGAATAGAAGCCATATCCCAGAGAGCAGGGATTATACCCAAGTGTTCATTTTTCTGTGGTTTCAGAGTAGCAGCCGTGTTAGTCTGTGTCAGCAAAAAGAAAAGGAGTACTTGTGGCACCTTAGAAACTAACAAATTTATTTCAGCATAAGCTTTTGTGGGCTACAGCTGTTGAACTTGAATTAATATGCAAATTAGATACCATTATCTTAGGTTTGAACAGAGACTGGGAGTGGCTCGGTCATTATGTTAATTGAATCTATTTCCCCTAGTTAATTATCCTCACTCACACCTTTGTGTCAACTGTCTGAAATGGGCCATCTTGATTATCACTTCAAAAGTTTTTTTCCCCTGCTGATATAGTTCCTCTTAATTAATTAGCCTCTTAAAGTTGGTATAGGTACTTCCACCTTTTCATGTTTCTCTGAATGTATAAATATCTGCTTACTGTGTGTTCCATGTCATGCGTCTGATGAAGTGGACTGTAGCCCACGAAAGCTTATGCTGAAATAAATTTGTTAGTCTCTAAGGTGCCACAAGTGATCCTGCTCATTTTTCTGTGGGTTTCCTGCGTGGAGATTCTGCTTCCTAAGTGGAGTGAATCTATCCTGGGCATTGGACAGAGCTGGCTTTCCAGCAAGGTCCACTCGGACCAATGGCAGTACACAGCGGGCTGAGCAGTGACCCAACAGACAGTGGCAGCGCTAAGCTGACTTCAGTGGAAACTGCTGTTATCACTGAATTGGAACAGGTCACTGCATGTTGGAGCAGGAACTGGTGGAGCAGACCTCTCTGAACTGGAGCAGACCAACCCAGGAAGGCACCTCTTGACTATCACCGCACATAACAGGAGCTGTGAGTGGCATTTTAGGAGGGTTGGACCTCCATAAATCAGACAATTACTACTTGGACATGTGCGATTGGCCAAGTTCTTCATTTTCTTATGTGTGTGTGTAATATTGTTTCACTATCTCTTGTTTGTTTTCCATGTTCCTCGAATGAAAAGTTACTTGTGGTTCCATGTTCACAAGGGCTCTGAATACCTGTGGGTTGGGAAGAACCACCTGCAAAAGTAACAAGGTAATTTGCTAGAGTATTTTCTGGGTGGAGGACTGAGCCATTGGTTTATTTATTTTAGAAAAGGAGCCCTACAAAATTGAACCTAGCCCTTGTTGTTAATATTGGTACCTGGAAAAGGGTTAGCATTGGTGGGGTTTGTTTGCTTGTTTTGTTGCTTACAATCAACTAGAAAATATTTAATGGATGTTATTGGGACACTGTGAAGATGTTTATAGATTTTCTCTTTTTAAGTGAGTGGATGAAAATGAGTGGATCTCTGAAAGTACCAGACCAGTTAATGTAGGAAAGGATGGCACCATGGCTAAGAATTTTCTAGTGTATTAGATGAAGTGGCAGAGGGGCCCAGGGGCCCCGGCCAGTTGGGGGGAGCCTGGAAAAATGGGCCTCCATGTACCCCAACCTTCTCCGCCCACCCGGTGCTCCTGCCGGGGAGCGGGGTCAGGGCACAGGGGCTTGCCCTGCTCTATCCACACAGCGGTCCTGACAAGGAGTGGGGGAAGCCCCCATGTCCCAACACTGTTTCTTGGCAGGATCACTGGGCAGGCAGGGCAAGCCCCCACGCCCCAACCCCACTCCCAGGGAGGAGCGCCAGGCAGGGGAGTAGAGCGGGGCAAGCCCCTATGCCCTGACCCCATTTCTCTGGCAGGAGCATGGAGGGGACTGCAGGTGGAAGGGGTAGGGAGGGACCCCCACTTGCTCTGACCCAGGGCCCCACAAATCGCTAATCTGCCTCTGATTGGATGACTCTCAGCATTACATGCCAAATTCAGACGTGATGTAAGCAGTTGTTGGAATCAGCCTATGGTGACAAGCATGGCATAAATGCTTAGAGGGATGGATGGATAGAATCAGCCTACTGCTGAGACATCTAAAGGCAAGCCTGTAGTAAGCCATCTTTCAGAACCTTATCAGTAAGCGTCAGCTTGTTGTAGTGTGGCGGGTGCAGGCTGAGCAATCGGACTGTCTGGGTTCTATCTCTAGTCTCAGTTCTGCTACTGACCCAGAGGAAGTCATTGCATTTCCATGTTGCTTCCCTTCCCACCACTGTCTATCTTGTCTGTTTAGATATAGGATCAGATTTCCTAAGGGGTTTAGGTGCCTAAGGGGATTTTCCAAAATGCCTAAGCAGGTTAGGAACCTAAATCCCTATTCAGTCGATGGGAGCTAGATGCCTAACCTCCTTAAATATTTTTGAAAGTCCCACTAGACGCCTATCTGCATCTTTGGGCACCTAACTACCTTTGGAAATCTGTCCCTTAGTGCAAAAAGACCACAGCTTAGATCTGGACCCCATTGTGCTAGACACTTTACCAACACATAGCAAGCAACAATGCTTCAGTACAGGAACCGTCTCTATGTGTTTGTACAGTGCTTAGCACTATGGGGTCCAGATCTCCACTGGGGCCTTTGAGCATGACTGTAATCCAAATATCTGATCGCCCTATTTGGGGTCGGGAAGGAATTTTCCTCCAGGGTAGATTGGCAGAGGCCCTGGGGGTTTTCGCCTTCCTTTGCAGCATGGGGCACAGGTCACTTGCTGGAGGATTCTCTGCATCTTGAAGTCTTTAAACCATGATTTGAGGACTTCAATAGCTGAGACATAGGCGAGAGGATTATTCCAGGAGTGGGTGGGTGAGATTCTGTGGCCTACATTGTGCAGGAGGTCAGACTAGATGATCATAATGGTCCCTTCTGACCTTCAAGTCTATGAGTCTAATAATAATTTATAGGACAGCATGAGTGCCAAAGGATTATTCATCAGTGCAAATTGGCAAGGTCTCTCTATCCATCCAATCTTCAGTATTTCTAATTCAGCCAATATAAGCCCATGGTGAGCCATATGAATCTCTTAGGCAAAGGCTCTGGGTTTACATTCAGAGATCCTGTCAAATTAGACTCTTTTTCAGTTTCCCAAGATGATGATCAGGCATCTTCTGATTACATGCTTCTGAGCAATAGTGGACCTTAAGTGAGTCATGGCATTGAAATGGCTCTCCATGAATCATAATGTTGAAACAACTTTGTGAGTCATCCTCGTACTCCAGTAAGTACGGCTGACTTTTCTATAGCGCTACAATGCTTTCCGGAAGAGGCTGTCACTGGAGCTAAACCCTAGCCCACTCACCAAGGTCTACATGCTTCTTCAGGCTCAGCTTGTGGCAGAGGTATTGGCCAGTCCCACTGGTGTAGCATGGAAAGGGCACCATGATTTTCATAACCTTTTTGATTTGTAATACTCATTGTTTTGGGAGGATAATGATCGTCTGGGGGAGCATATCCAGGGACAGGAAGGGATGTTGCTCTAGGGGGTTGTTTCTAATGACATAATTTACAGCAGCCCTTAGGCTAAAGCCACAGAATGACGGGAGCAGAAAGGAGGATTACAGCCACCTTACCCCACCTCCCCACTGCTTCTATGCTTGGTGTAGCTCAGCTAGCCCCAGGGATTTGCATCTTTAGGTGTCTTTCTGGGCATGACGGGTCGCTATGTGCAGATGAATTTACAATATGCTAACAGTATATCAGAAGTACGCTGCACTTGCTCTGCAAGGATGGCTGGTGGCTTGAGATTCCCAGGGAGACTCGGGTCATTCAAGCTTTAAAGTGTGCCTATGGTTCTGGAGAGAGACCCTGGTCCATAGAACTGGCTGGAAAACAAAAACTCAGTTTCACCAAAAAAAAAAAAAAATGAAGGTTTTGGAAGTTGTTTCTGTTCTGCATCAGAATGAAGCCTTTCAGAAACATACGAGACTGGCCAATAGCCCAGTGCACTCCCCTGGGATATGAGCAGAGCAGAGACTGGCACACAGCTGTTCCACTTGCTAGGTCAGGCCCCTACGCACAGGGCTATAGACTCCATCTGTCCTCTTTTCTCAGTCTTGCCTGCAGGAGCTGTTCCACTCTGTATATAAATAATTAAATAGAGCTAAAACTAGTGAGTATATAGCCCAGTGGTTAAGACACTTGCCTTGGATGTAGAAGGCCTAGAATCAAGTCCCTGATTCGTAGGTAGAACCTGAGCACAGGCCTCTCATATCCCACGTAAATGCTTTAGCTAGTGGCTATTCTAGCATGTGAGCTCTCGGACCAAAACTTCCATTCTGGACCTGAGAAAGCTTAGTGCAGACTGACACATTTCCATTTTGACAAATAAATATTTTTGACCAAAAATGTTTAATCGAAAAATTCCAGACCGATTCTACTTCTAGGAGGCGTGCAACATAAATCACAGCCTAGAAGGGGAAGTGATATGGTGTCTTTAAGTCACCTTTGTGCCCTCCATCCTGAGCTACTAAGGGGTCTGGGAGCCTGTTTAAGGCCTGGTCTACGTTATACAGTTAGGTTGACACAAGGAAGTTTATGTCAACGTAGTAGTGCATGTGTCTATACTCAAATTGGTCTCCCACTGGGGTAAATGCCCCATGATGGTGACGTAGTAACATCACCTCCCCAAGCAACACAGGGCCTCAGGTCAATGCAGTGCCAGTGTAGACACTGTTTGTTAGGTTGAACCTAACTGTCCCACGATGCCCAGTGTGGTCACCATTGCGAATTCCACTGCCCATGGATCATGGGGATCGGCAGTCCTCCCTCCCCTTTAAAGCCATTTAAAAAAAATTAATTCATATTCAGTGACATTTCCCTATATTACTAGAATCATGCAGTCAAGTAATTCCTTTTCCTGATTTCCCAGGTGTGGTGAGCACACCTAGCAGCTCTCCAATGTTGAGTGCAACTGTCCAGCTGACCATGTTGGCTACATTCTCCAGACTTGCTCCTGCCCAGAGCTGACAGGAGATATTGGATATTCTGGGCCTGTAGGGAGAAGAGACCTGGCAGGCACAGCTCCGATCCACCCACAGAAACGTTGGCATCAATGAGCAGATTGCTCAGGTTATGCATGAGAAGGGGTAAGCCAGGGACCAGCAGCAGTGCCATGTGAAAGCCAAGGAGCTGCAGCATGTGTACCAGAAGGCTAGGGAGGCCAACAAGCGATTTGGTGCCAAGCCACAGACCTGCCACTTTTATAAAGAGCTGCATGCCACTCTTGGTGGAGACACCATCCCCGCAGAACTATGGATACCTCCAAGAAGCCCAAGTCACAGACCCCTGCCACGAACAGCGAAGAGGAGAGAGTGGATGAGAAAAAGGAGGTGAAGGTGTATGGGGGACAGGTGATTGAGGGATCCAGCTGTGCAATGAGCCAGGAGCTGTTTTTGACTCTCCACCACAGCCCAGCCTGTCCTGTGAGTTGAGCATGAAAGAGCCCGAAGCCAGGGAAAGAACCTTGGGTAAATCATCACAATCTTTTAACTTTTCATTAACTCAGTTGTACGAGAACAGGTGGCGAGCGGTACAACCAAGAGAGGTAGAGTTGCTATATGCTTTTCATTCCCCTCTATAGTTAGGCAGAGAAGGACACGAGGAGCAGTTTGTTTACGTACACAGAGATATCTCTTGAATCCTCCTGAGAGATCTTGATGAAACTTTCATGGAGGTTCTCTGCCGAAGGTTTCTGGAGAGGGCTGACTTATTTCTTCATCCACGGAGTACACTTTCCCACACTGCTCAGTGGTAACTTCAGCAGACACCATTGCAGCTCCCAGGCTAGCAGCATATGGACCCAGGCGGCTTTGGGACACCAGCAGCAGCTGTGCTTTCTCTGCCTTTGTTACCCTCAGGAGTGAGCTATCAGCTAAAATCACAACCACCTGTGTAAAACTGTGCCGGTATGTCATTTCCCTATATTACTAGAATCATGCAGTCAAGTAATTCCCTCCTCATTTTCCCAGCAAGTCATATTCACAGCTGGTGCTGTGACTGGTGCCGGGCACAAGCAATCCCACCAGAAGTGAGAATGTAGTTTCTAAAACTTTTGGGGAGCCACAGGAGTGAGATCAGCATCTTAAGTTTTGCTTTTTTCCAGTGAATACCCTGACAATGGTACCTCTGTACGTTTTATCTTCAGCTGCTGTGACTGCAGCCTTCAGGGTCTCCCCCACCACTCCCGTTGAATGCCTGAGCCAGATCAGGAAAATAAGAGGACCGCATCAGTGCTGCATCAGAGTGTGAGCACAGAGCCTGGTGGCTGAATATTGCATACAGTTTGGAGAAGGAGAAAGTGGAGAGGAGAAAGGCCCAGGAGTCCCAGCAGGAAAAGGAGAGGGAGATGCACCAGGACACAATGGGGCTTCTCAGGCAGCAGACACAGATGCAGCAGACTCTGGTGGACCTGCAGCTTCAACAATCCCAGGCTGACTTCCCTCTGTAGCCCATTGAGAACTCCATTTTAGGACATCCGTCTACCCCCATCAACATTCCACATGGCATCAGACTAGGTTGCTGCATTACCCCTAACACTCCACCCTGGGGGACATTAAAGACAATCAGAGCTTCACATACACAGATCTGTGAAAGCCATAGTTAGTGTAGGTATAGCTGAAATGGACATGAATGGTCTTTCCTCTTAATAAGTTCTGCTCGCTTAATTTATTCAGTTTTATTACAAATGTAATGGATTAGTTTTAAAATGGCACAGGTTTTTTTGCACTGATTTTGTTACAGAATAAAATTATATTATTTGGAACATAATTCGTCTTTATTAGTTCAAAACATATGCTGCCAAGTGCTCAGCAATGCTGAAAGTAACCAATTGCCTGTAACTGCACAATGTTAAACAACTCATAGGATCAATTGATGAATTGATAGTGTTGTATTCTCTACATGTACAGGCAATCAAAGGATTCCTACCAGACTAAAAAGAGCACAGCCAGATAGAGCACACTACAACAAGACACACTACTCCAGCGGCCTGTTAAAATAGTCTCAAAGCCTGCCTGTACCATATAGCTCTGTGTTGAGCTCTTCTAATAGCCCTTGTATCTGGCTGTTCAAATTCAACAGACAGTCGCCCCACCTCCACCCTCCACCCTGTCAGAAATTTTTCCTCCTTTGCTTCACAGATATTATGTAGAGCACAGCAGGCAGCTATAACCATATGGATACTTTTTTCACTGAGATCCATTCTTGTGAGTCAGCTATGTCAGTGACCCTTCAAACAACCAAAAGCACATGCAATTGCAATTCTGCACTGGCTGAGCCGGTAGTTGAATCGCTCCTTGGTGCTGTCGAGGTGACTGGTGTATGGTTTCATGAGCCAACAGACCGAGTAAGGCTGGATCCCTCAGGATCACTACTGGCATTTCAACATCGCCAATGGTAATCTGTCAGTCAGAAAGAAAGTCCCTACTTGTAGCTAGTGACCTGGACGAGCCAACGGGGAAGTTTTGCAAGGCAGTTTAGAAAGGGACCATGAAAGCCAGATACACTTCATAATCACTCTCTAAATTTGTCATATGAGAAGAGATTAAAAATACGGTGACTGTTCCTCTTAGAAAAAAGACAACTAAAGAGGGATATGATAGAAGTCTATAAAATCATGGTGGATTTTATGAATGAGGTGGAGAAAATGAATAAGGGAGTATTATTTACCCATTCACATAACACAAGAACTAGGGGTCACCCAACAAAATTAATGGTCAGCGGGTTTAAAACAAACATAAGGAAATACTTCTTCACACAATGTGCAGTCAACCTGTGGAACTCATTGCCAGTGGATACTGTGAAAGCCAAAAGTACAACAGAGTTCAAAAAAGAATTTGATAATTTCACGGAGGATAGCTCCATCAATAGCTATTAGCCAGGATGGGCAGGAATGCAACCCCATGCTCCCGCTGTCCCATAATCTCTGACTGCCAGAAGCTGAGACTGAATGACAGAGGAATGGATAAACTGCCCTGTTCTTTCATTCCCTCTGAAGCAACAGGCTTTGGCCACTGATGGAAGACAGGACACTGGGCCACATGGACCATTGGTCTGAGCCAATATAGCCATTTTTATGTTCTTATGAACTGGTGACATACTGGTGATTAATATCATTGTGAAATGCCTGTATTAATGCGGTATGAGGAATTATGGATACTCATTAATATTATGCTATAAAGTCTGTGACCAAACAAAGAGAGAATGTTTTCTCCCAGACAGGAGGGAAGGCAGCTATCTATCAGTCTCCTATTTAAATTAAGCATGGTGGATTCAAAACAATGGAAGCTCCATTTACATATGAATCAGCAGAGTGATGGGAAGTCCACAGGAACCAGGGCTGCACAGCACACAAGCACTCAGGGAACTGCATGCTTGTCTGCCAACTGTTGGTGTCCAGGCTGTGAACCACAGTGGCAGAACATATAGTGTACCCAGGGTTACTGGTCTGGGTTGAACCCAAAATGTGACACTGTTATAAAGAGGAGGGTGATCAATTGTTCTCCGTATCCACTGAAGATAGTACTAGAAGTATTTGGCTTAATCTGTATCGAGGGATATTTAGGTTAGATATTAGGAAATACTTTCCAACTGTAGGGATAGTTACACACTGGAACTGGCTTCCAAGGGAGGTTGTGGAATCCCCATCACTGGGTGTTTTTAAGAACAGGTTAGACAAACACTTGTCAGGGATAGTCTAGGTTTACTTGGTCCTTCCTCAGCTCAAGGGGCTGGACTTGGAGACTTCTCAAGGTCCCTTCCAGCCATATATTTCTATGATTCTATGTTTACCTATGCTATTTTTACACCTGCATAGTTA